>CAWUFW010002434.1:935220-1577941 GCA_963921515.1 Calotriton arnoldi | reverse complement strand
TCACACTGAAGTATACTCAAAGGTGATAGATGGAATTCTTGAATTAACCTCAGCCACTGGTAATTACTGAGGGCCGCATCCCAGTACACAGTTATTTTGCACATCATGCCGCCATATGCCCCTTTGACTTAGGAGATATCACTTTTTACCACACCATTCAGTGCACATGGCTGGGTCCAAACCGAAGTGGCGTGGTGTGCAAAATAATGATGGACTGGGATGCTTTGAGTAATTACCATTGGCTGAGATTAATTCAAGCATTCCATCCATCACTTTTGTCTATACCTCTCTAACATAAGCCATCTGTTCTCCAAGCACATATGTTTCAATTTCAAAGGGGTAACATGCCAGTTCATCATATGTTTATGCATCGATTCCCGGTTCTGGGCACTCTAACTCAATATACAACTTCTTAACCTCAATCTAATGTCTTTATAGTAGCCCATCAGTGACCTCTGTTGGCATGGTTGTGGTAAGTAAAGTGGCTACAAGCGTTTATGGTGAAGTACTTATTCGATTTCGGATCCTGCATTGTTTCATGATATCATATTGTGATAGACTGCATATATTGCTTCTGGTTTTATGGATTTCTATACCCTAAACATTACTTTTATTCTGTGATCTTGTTTTCGCTCTAGTCCCCTGGTCAATCGTGGTTATTTAAAAAAAAAAAAAACGTTTTAAGCTAAGCTCAACTTTGTAACATTCTTTCATATTTGTTTCTAGATGAGCCATCACTTTTAGGCAGAACGACCATTGTGATATTTTAATTCCAAAATTCAGATTGCAGCCCACTCGTGTATGTAATGCTGTACAAAGTCATATCACCCCAACAGTGTACGTACTTCACTGGTGACCCCTAAACATTTGAATGTTCATGAAGCACAACAGCCCATCCACCACAACACCAGCGATAGCCAAGATCAGCCTAGATAGCCTTCAAACTGAGCCTACTCAGTAAAATCCACCCATCCAGAACTACCACCACAATGTTACTCTGACTTCTCAAAAACAAACTGATCTACGCTGAAGATCACTTTTGTTTATGGACCTCCCCCATCACCTGCAGCTACAGTCCTCAGAGGCCTCCTCGCCTCGAGCCCCTCCGCTCAGCACAAGACCTTTCTATATCTATGTACCAGCCAAATAATTTTACTAATTGGGGCCACTCCTCAAATTTTTGAGATGTGGCCCTCATTTTCTATTACACCACTGCCATAATCCCTGTCAATCATCTCAACAAAGCCTGACTGACAACATCTCGCTGCCTACCAAGTCACATGAACACAGTCCACCAGATCTCCACTGATATATTCACAGGAACAAATGTAATGGTTCAAAAGTAGTGTTTGAAGCTCTTCCTGCGTATCTGCCAACTATGCCACACGTGGGGACATTTCCCACGTGGCAATGGTGGCAGGGACAGGCAGTCTGTGGTGGGCATTATAGATGATCAGAAGGTCAGGAGTTTGAACCTTGGCAAGCCTGACACAGCCCTCCATTCTTCCGTGGTCAGTAAACTGAGTGCCCCTAAACTGGGGAAGGAAAAAACTGATATGTACCCCACCGAAAAACTGCAGAAGTGCGGTATGAGGCGAAATATAAAAACAAGATGTTGATAGTATTTTTTAGTATTTATACTATGACAAAATAAATAGAGCAAGATAAAAAGCTGCTCTTCCTGCCGTGTAAAGGTTTCCTGTAGATGGGTATGCTAAATGCTCAGGGTCTCTCGAAGGGGGAGTGATGAACGCCGTGTAAATTAAAAGGCAGGTCGGCGGCACACAGAAAGTGCACAGGCTGAAAATCACCAGGTAATGGAATCCCAGCAGGAGCCAGGCCATCACACACTCCATCAGACAACTCCAATAACCATTACCGCGGAAATCACTGCAGCTGTATCAATTGTTTTTCTGTCCTGTCTGCTATGCTGTCTGGGCAATACCTGCCTCAGAAAGAAATCTATCTCAGTGAATGCTGGAGACTGCAGGGTCAGTGACGTCTAGTGGCATAGAGCGTACGGTGGTCATAGAGTGAAACCAGGTATAAGTCTCCAAATTATCATGACTCCCACAACAGTGGTGGCCGGAACCGATCGGGGGTGGTGAGGTGGGGGCAGATGTAAAAAAAAAAAAAAAAATAACTTACACACATCTCTCCTCCGTGCCAGGACTCTGCCGAACAGGAACCAGGAAGCACCCAGGCTCCCCTGACCAATCACAATGCTGCAATGCAGCTTTGTGATTGGTAAGCACCCAGGCTCCCCTGACCAATCACAACGCTGCAATTACTGCATGACTGTTTGGCCGGTCCCAGCATGACTGTTTGGCTGGTCCCAGAGGGCCGGTCAAACAGTCATTGCACAGTTGGAGTGGGCAAACCACTCGCCCCCTGCCCTGCTCTGTGAGCAGAGCAGCCCCACCCGCAAAGCAGCATGGAAACATAAAATGATAATAACTTTGGGTTATTATCATTTCATGTTTCCTTTATTTGCACGGCTTAAAAGCAGTTGAGTGACGCTCCTCCGCCTTAGCAGAGGAGCCGCCACTGTCCAACAATGAATGGAAGAAGACTGTAGGATAACGCAATGACATAAGCAAAGGATGGACAGAGCTGTGAGTTGGAAGCAAACACTCACAACTGATTCCACCAAATCCCGAACGCAACCCACTGACATGTTCAAAGCTAGGCTGGCACTATTAGCAAACTTTAATTCTCCCCCACCCAGACAGAGGCAACCCCCTCCTCAGTAGTATCTTTGATACCACTCGTGCACCTTTTAAAGTATCCTACATGCTGACAAGTCTCATCAAGGGATCAAAGAAATTCAACAAGGTCAAGGTCAGGTCAGGACCAGCTGCATCACTTACAAAGCCCTCAACAAGACTTAGGCTTACCCGGCAAACAAATCAGCAACCCTGGGGCACAATGCCAGATCATGAGCCTGGGTGTCATACAATAGGAGACAAAACATTGCAAGAAGAAAAAAAGCTGAAGGTCTGGAACAGAATCCCTATTAATATCAAATTAGCACCGACTCCCCTACAATCCAGAAAAAAAGCTTAAGACATACCTTTCAAGGAGCCCTACCCCTGACACAACAGTCTACCCATCACTTTTATCCAATGATTGCATCTTTCCAGGGGACATCCCCCTGCTTATAACACATTATAAATAGAGGAAATCAACACCAAAATACAAGCTTGCAGGTCGGAGGCTTTCTTGGCCTCATCACAGGTTTCACTTTTGACTGCCGCATTATGATGCAGGCGGTCGAAACTGAAACCGGACAGTCATTCCGGCTGGATTCCAACAGGCTTAAGGAGCCCATCGGCCAGTCGGAGACCAGCACGTAATCCCAATGGACGGCGTTTCTGCCATTGGGATCACGATGCTCGGTTTCCAACAGGATTTCCATGCCTGGCTTTCTGGACAAAAATGAGTTTAGGGGCCCCTAGCAGGATCCGCTTCACCTTGTTGCTTCCATTTGGGGGCCAAGGGGTGCCCCCTGTTAATTTCTGCATTGAGGTGCCTGCCACTTGGTGCAGGGATTAACAGAATCTCCCATTTCTCTTTGGAAGCTTGGCTGCGGCCACAACACAGGCTCCCATAGAGGAATGGGAGTATGCGAGCGCACCATGTGGTCCCGAGACCGCTACAGTGTCGTTCAGAGGCAACTCCGACCGACATCGTAATCGAGCCCTAATTTTTATCTAATGACAAGCGCCCAAGGATGAAACACATAAAATATTTCACTTTGCAAAAATGTCATATGTTGAGGCAGATTTACAAGTATGTCATGCAGCATAGTGCAGCAACTAAAGCTGCTGCCCTTCTTTGTATGAGAGGGGGTGAGCAGAACAGCACCATAGCTAGAGAGATACAACATTGTTTCTTTCTCCCTGCGCCGGCTCTCTCTGAGTCTGCCTTGCATCACACACAAAATCGTGCATCATAGTGCAGGTGTGTATGTGTTATCTTTAGCATAGATTTTGCAATGAAGGCTATCCTTCCAGTACAGAATCCTATGCTTACACTAACTTTAAAACATTTCCCACACTGGATGTTCGCTGAACATTACAACACAAATACAATGTTAGGAAAGTTAGGAGAAATAAGAACATTTCTCCTTTTTAACATTTGTGTCAAGGAGGGTTTATTTTTTGTTGAAAAGCCCTGTCTACCATTGTTAGTAGATGGGGCTTTCCTACATAATTGATGACATGGGAATGCCTGTGTACCACCCATGCAAATTAACGCAAAGCATCATTTGGGTTACTTTTTGACAGATTTCCAGCCCAAAACAAGTATTGCAATGGAAAGTAAATATGTTTACAATACTTTGCACCCGTTTGGATCACTTTCTGTGACTTTCTCAGGGGCAGTGCCCTAGATAAATCTACTAAATAAATTCAGATAAATTGGAATAAAGGGGTAGATAAATCTGTAATGACAGTGGATATTCTTCGTTAAACAGATATTTGCATGTTTTATTTGCAGATTGTATTAAGTATTTCATCCTGCACTTCATACACCTATTTTCCAGCTGTACTTTCTGTGGTCCTGAGGTCCAGACATGTGGCTGAGGCTGATTTAAATACTGCACTACATACTGGTGGTGGACCTGCTTCTTAACACTTCCACTTCCAATGTGTACAGACAAAGGAAGTGAGGCACTAGGAAATAAAACCAGTTGCCCAAGATAGCACTGTTTGTTCAGTAAGGGAAGGGAATTCGAGAATCAAGGTGTCCTTGATATGCAACTGGAAACTATTCTGGAAACTAAGCTTGTAAATGTATCAGAGAGAGTAGGAGGAAGGTCTCTTCTCTATTTAGGATCCATAGCTTGGGAAAAAACACTCCCTCTTGAGCTTCACGCTGTTAGAAACATGATAATGTTTAAAAAGAGGTTGTAAATTTGGCTATTTGTCCAGGTGTGAAACGACCAGATTTACTTTCCTTTTTGACCTGTGCTTGGTGCCGGGACACTCTTCGGAGTAGCAGTTGCGCCTTACAAGTCGCTTCATCATCATCATCATCATCTCCAATACTTTTCTGCACCAGATTACAGATGGGGTGCAGAAAGAGCCTGCACTTAGAAGCAGAAGTTTATTTTGCCATTAATAAGTATTGTGTTAAATTGGAAAGTCTTTACATTACTTCCAAAAAATGAATGCTCGTTTGGTTCAGAAATTAAAGCCATAAACATAATACAAAAAAGAGAAAATAAATATATACAATATTAACAGTTGTGATATAAATTCTTTTGAGATATGTGACAACTTCTTAAATTAAAGGATAAGGCTAGTCAGTAATAGATTATCTTTCAAATTAATCAATTGACAGAGTCCCAGCTTAACCAATGGTACGTTCACTGACAGAATATTGACCCTCAAAATATCGCCATACAAAAATAGCATGACCAAAATATTGATGTAAAAAATATCGTCATCCTATACTTATAATGATAAGTGCAAAAATATCGAGAAAAACAATAGATGTCAGCTAATATCGTTGTATTAAATATCATTTTTTAAATATATATAAAATAAAATATTAAATATATTAAATAGTAACATTAATTTACAAAATAAAATAGATGTAATATATATTTTAAAAAATATAACAAACCTAATTTAAAAAAGTTAAACAAATATATAATAATCAATATATATGTTTACATATATCTACTTAAAAAACAATTATTATACTAATAATTTTAATTTATATTTTAGTTTCAAAATATTACAAAAATATAACAAATATATATATATATATATATATATATATATATATATATATATATACATATAACATAAAGGGGCCGATTACGATGTCGGTCAGAAAGTCTCCAACCGCTAGTCGGATGCTTTCGGCAAACATGAACATCAAAGTAGCGCTGTGTACAGAACATGCTGACAATGTAACCTCTCTTCAACAGGTGACCAGCCAGCAACAGCAGGCGCCCATGCCATGGACAAGCCCAGCCAGTCTCCCCCCCAGGAAGGAGAACCCTCGGAAGCAGCCTCCCTGGTCTTTCCGGGTGAGGAGGACCGACCTGGCCCCTCCGGCGTGCCCAGGACAGCTCAGTCTCTGGCCCTCACTGTCCCCACCACCACCACCACGACTCCCACAACAGCTGCACCGCCAACGCAGACCCCTGCAGCAACGACCTGTGTGGCAGCCACCTCCACCATCACCACCGCTGCCTCCAACACTGTCCCTTTGCCTGCAGTTGCGAATACCACCAGGCAGACCGGGGATGCTGGGGACGGTGTGCTGCTGCAGCGCCTGGCACTGCCACAGGTCTGTGGCAGCAGAGCAGGTGGGAGGCCAACTGGGGGACAGCCACAGGAGGACAATGAGACTGAGGCCCTGGACACCGTGCTAACTGTCCTTGGTGCATACCAGCAGAACCACGGACAGATGGGCCAGGGCCATGAAGAACAGCGGGAACTCCGCCGGCTACAGAGATCCATGGACACTCGCTTGGGACAACATGTGGAGTACATGGGCCAGTATGTGGGTGTCTTGAGGGACATGCATGCGGCTCAAATCGCTGCCAAACTCCCCCCCCCTGGTCCAGCAGGATGATAGTCACACCACCACAGCAGCGGCCACAGGGAGGGGTGAGTCACACCACGGCGAATCTTCAGACACCTCTGAGCATGCAGCAGGTCCCCCCCCAGCCAAACGGCAGAGGGGGCATCCGAAAAAGACACCGTTAGGATCACGAGGCACAGCACCGCGCCGTACCAGTTCTCGGAGCAACCGCTGATGTCACCACTGTAATACCGAGCATTGAGTGTCGTTGTAAATACAAAACCATATTGCCACAAGGATGGGAGCGTTCGCTTGGACTTTGGAAATCTACCATTGTGTATCCTACCCTAACTATCTGTGTACCATCACCTCCTACTTCACCCCTCACCTGTCACACATCGCAAAATTAACACAACTCACAACAGTATGCCTTCGTGTCAAGAGCATTCTGATCACAGTAAGTGGCGTGTTGACTCACATTGCAATGTATCCGATTATGTAAAAGCGAAAATTCCATTGAGAGAGTGGAGGTACCTGGAAAGACACAAGGAAACAACAGTGGGTTGCCATATTATGCAATAACCGCAAAAGCACACCACGAGGCATTACAGACAACACCGGCAAACACCATCAACATGGACAGCAGGGGGACTGGAGCACACGACTGCACCTCCCAACACAGTTTCGCCCTTAGCATCCTGGTGAATGCAGTCCAGTTGGAAAGCTTACTCCTGTTACCTTTGTCGTGTGTCACCTAGGTTGGTGCAGGTCAGTGCTGTGAATCTCTAGACACATGTGTGTCGCGTTATCCTCCCACATCAGTAGGGGTAAGATACATTGTGATCGGTGTCTGCTGAGGAAGCTGCCAGATTCTACTCGGGTCTCTGTACCTCTCCCTGCCCAACTCAGGTGAAACACCTCAGTCGCATGACAAGTAAGCATCATGACTGAACTGCATATACCAGAATGCCAAGGGGTGAGCTGTGCTGGGAGGTGAAGCAGTGTGCTCCCATCCCCCTAACGACATCATCAGGGACATGACGGAAGTTGTCAAGATCACACAGCGCAGAACAATGAAATCCTTAGCAGTGTGCCCACAAGAGCCAGCATCACAACACATCCTGTCATGTGGACGATGGTGACATTGTCGCATTTCACACACTCAAGCACTGTTGCACAGGGATTTTCAAGTGACATGTACGGTCTATGCATGTTTACCCACATGTACACCAGTCCCTGACAACATACCCACGCTAAACCTGCTTTACAAACGAAGTCATCTTCTCCTGAATGGGCACAAGTGGTGCGGTCACAGGGCAGGCACCGCGTATAGAGGAACTGTTGTACGCTGTGTTCCTTGCTGTAGCAATGTCCTCCTCACTCCCCCATATGTGATTGTGGATATCCATTTGTGGCCTCACATTCCCACAGCGAAAGCGGACTTCAATAAGGGTGCAGGCACAATGGGCTTCTGTTTCAACAAGTAGTCGCTCCCACACCAGCCCTGAGACCTTCGAATTCCAGGTGCCTTGACCGTCCCGCGCGATTCAGTCAGTGCTGACCACGGCACTCCCACTTTTTTCCGGGGGACTGACACACAGAATCATTGAAAGCCTCTGATACTGAAGGCCGTTGCACACTTCTTTTCAAACTCGTGGGCTCTGGCCTTGTCCCTTGGATCCATGCTATTTCTTGAGTACCACCGGGTGTCATTCCTCCAATTTACCAACTGCATTTAGCGGTTTGGTATCACTACTCGTGGCTGTACAGCTGAGCGCTGGTCCTAAGAGTGCTCTCACGCCATGTCTGCCCGTCCTGTGGTCCAGGCGAACCCCGGTCAGTTGCAACTGTACCGTGACCGCATGCAGCTCCTCTTTGGATGTGTCCCATTAGCTGTGCTATGCATCAGTTATAGGCTAACCTTCCGCTATGCCTATTTCACCTGCGTGCAGCCTGTGTTCTACTGCCGAAGATGCCCCTTTCAGTGGTCCCTGGATGTCTGCCTTTCGAACACCTCCCTTGCTGCCCTGGATCATGAGCTGTGGGTGAGTCCTTTGTTGGTCCATGATCAGGACTGCTCCGGTGATACACGTTTGTGGGATGCCTTCCAATGTGTCAGACAGGCTGACAGCTGCGCCTGTGCATTTGCGCAAAGGCTTCTGTGCCATGCCTACATGGAGCCTCTCCCCGGGTGCCATGGGATGCTCCTTTCACCCTCGTGGTGCGAGGAGCACCTCTGTTCCTTCATACTGCTGGATTGGATGGCGGTCCTTTTTGCTGAAGATGATGTGGATCGTCTTTTGGAACTGATTGCCTTCGAGGCTACCTGTGCCTTCTTGGATTCGTAACTACTTAACAGCAACAGGAACTGTTGGTGACTAATTCAATGTCCTTTTAACTTTTTCACGCCTACTAACAGGAATTGTCATTCAGCTCTCTGACTTTTGCCCTATCTGCATTTGCTTTGACTCTGCTGACCTCTGCGGTCTGTTTCGCTTGGTACCACAGACCTGAGCAAGGGGAGGCTGTCATCTGACCGTCATCGACATTGTCAACTGGCATGAGCCCGGCTTCCATCATGCAGCTGTAGCGCACGAAATTCACATGGCGTAGTCGTTTTGCAAGTACATTAGTATTTGTCTGTCACATGAGAAGTGTCTGCAGAGCTTGCTCTCTGCGCGGTCCAGGAGCACTGCCTGTACATTCTGTCCGTGGTCGGAGGGGATTGTCTGTTGTCATTCTGTTCTGGTCAGGCCCTAGCACCCCCACTCAACAAGGTGTCACTGCTGCTAGGGGACACGGGTGCCTTTTAGATGTCATGGGGAGGCGGGCTGGTTGCCCCACTCTTGGAGAGTGATCCATCCAGTGATGTGAGCGACACAGCACATGGGATGTACATTTCACCATGTACTGGCTGGGCAATGGGTCTGCTGGCAAAGCCCATAGACCTGGGACATCTCATTCAACTCCTCCCAGCAAGGGGTGGGGGGATATGCTCGTGGGTCATCGTCCAGAGGGATTATTGATATGACATCTTGCTTCATGTGTTATGGATGTGTCACTATGGAAACTGTATATGTACTCATCCATTCTCAACTTCTTGTGGCACGTATGTTGCCTGTATTGCAACTGTGGTAAAAAAACACATTTCAAAGCGTTTCTTGTCTGCAACTTAACGACTTGTGTACACGCACTTGCAAACCTCTGAGTGAGTGGGAGAGCTAGTGAGGCACTATAGCAATTGGGTCCTGTGCTAATGGGTGTTTCTGGGTGCTCAGTCCCTGCCTGCCTAAGTTCTCCAATCCCACGCATAGTCCTGTAGGTGTACAAAATGCCAGTAACAGATCTCAAAGTTTGTTAGATAACAGCACGGCACGCAGACACAGTCATATTCGGTCATTGTTCACGTACACTCAACGGAAGTAGTTGACGATGAGCTGTTGTCGCTGGTCAAGGCCTTCTTCCTCACCACTGTCATCGTCACTGGGCATGTGTGGGTTGGGTGCGGGGGGCTGCTGCTGTTCATCGTCGTCCAGAATCATGGGGATTCCTCTGCGCGTGGCCAGGTTGTGTAGCATGCAGCAGGCGACTAACATCTGTCATACCTTCTGTGGTGATTACTTGGGGCACCACCAGTCTGGTCCAGGCACCTAAATCTTGACTTCAGCAGTCCAAAAGCGCGCACCAACACACGACGTGTCCTCCCATGTGCATCATTGTATTGGACTTCCCCCGGCGTTGTTGGATTCCGCAGTGGGGACAGCAACCACGGATGATTGGGATGCCCAGAGTCACCTAGTTGTGAGACAGACAGGCAAACAGTGTGATCTGAATGTGTGGGGAGAGCAGCATGTCACACTTACATCACAGTCATTGACACAGCCCACTCACCGACAAGCCAGGCCCGCTCGGAGTAAAGACTGGCCAACAATTGTTGTATGGTGCTGTTCCTCAAGATGTTGGAGTCATGTGCCGACCCAGGATACCTTGCACACATGTGTGAGATGATCTAATCCGCATGGCATACCACTTGCACGTAGATGGAGTGGTAGTGTTTGCAGTTCCTATAGATGTGTTCACTTGCCTTGGGTGGAACGAGGGCAATGTGGGTACCATCAATGGCTCCCACAACATTTGGAATGCCTCCCAGTTCATAGAACTCCCTCTTCACAGCTGCCAATTCATCCCTCCTCGGGAAGTGGACAGGTCTGTCCTGGTAAGGCATCTATGCTGACAGGACGTCACGCAACACCATGCTGAACATGGGCTGTAACATCCCCTAGGTGCTGGCCACAGTGTACTGGAAAGACCCAGTACCAGAGAAATGCAGTGCAGCCATACCCTTCACTGTAGCAGACAATGCAGCCGGATATTTTCTTTTGGGCTTCAAATGGGGCTCCAACTGGGCACATAGGTTTCGTAGTGTGTGGCGATCCAAACGGAATCCCCGGATGATTTCGATGTCCTACATCGTCATCAGGTCGGGGACAGGGTGAAAAATGGGTGGTCTCCTCCTTCGTATGTCAGGGTACACAGGCATGGGCTGAGTTCTAGGTGAAATGTGGTGCACAGCCTTCCCAGAGACTCGCACAACCACAACATTGACAGGCCTCATGGCCACGTGAAATGCACAGGTGACCTGCATTCAGATGTTGTTTTTCTTCACTCACTCGACATACTGACACTACGACATCCAAAGAAGTCGATGTGTATGGCATGTAGTACACTGCTACATCGAGGATGAGCTGCCCTGTGGTCAGATGGCACGGCACTAGTGTTTCCCAGCATCAGTGCAGGGTTGCATGTTGCTGCTGTCACTGCACGAGCGCAAGCTTCAGTCCCACAATACGCAACACCATTACGGGATGGGGCAGTGAGTGTCATCTGGACAACGCTACTGGTTGTTCAGCACGGTGGACAGACACATGTGGACATTATGGGGTCAGTCCTGCGTGAGTGTGTGTGGCATTTGCGTAACAGACATTGCAATGTTCACCTGAATGAGGCACAAATGCACATTGATTGTGTATACATGCCCACATGGCTGCCAATGAGCGATGATGTCGGTCAGAGCTATGTTTGTTTGTTCCAGATGTGCACTCCTGTGACATGTGTGTGAACATTAACAGGCAATGGCAGCTGTGCACACTGCACGCCATACCAGTACGTGTGTTGGGAGTGCTAGGGGTTACATGTATGTCTGATTTGCAGACAGTGGACACCTCTGATTGTCTGCCTACGCCACTGGCCCTTCACAAGTCGACCTCTGGCCAAAGGACACCAGTCAGTTGTCAGGGGATGTACAAGCGATGTTCACGGGTTGGATGTTTCATTCCACAACATTGGTACAGTGTGAGAGACCTTTGTACTTTTAGACTCCTTCCCTCATTTCAGTCCATGCTGGCCACGGGGCATGACTATGTATGTACTTTCACTCTCCTTTTCTTGGACATGCCATGTGTGTGTAGACTTGACTCAAGGGTCACACTCTCTCATACCTTCACAGTGTAGTGAGCAGCTGGTCACTGTTCTAGTTGTTCTGATGTACCAGCCACTACCAGAGGGTTGGCTTACCCCCCACCCCACAGCCACCCAGCACAGGCATCACTGGACATGTGACCCTGCCAACAAACGGGGCCGGACGCACGTGCCCTGGGCCAGTTCTCCTATACATGTACGGTGTCTGTGTGTTACTTTCTATGCATGGGGGCCTCGTGCCCCACAACATTACACATGGGGTGCACCAATCACTTTAGGCATATGAGTTGTGATGGGTGATGTAATTAGCATGGCGCCAATGCAAATGCAGTATGTGTTTGCATGCGCGGTAGCTGGCATCCGCGGCGATGACACGCATTGGCCCCAATTGGATGATGCAGGGTTGCGGTCGCAGCTTCCCGGCCGCCACGGTGTGGCACACACTATGCGAATGAGCCATCGGCCAATGGGGCCCTTCGGCGTACATGTTTTGATGTTGTGATGTGCGCGCTCTGCCACTGCGGGGCTCGTCATTGGCCCCAATTGCCTTCAGGGGCACCGAGGGTCACTCATGAGGATTGGGTGGGCCTCGCACTTTGCATTTGGCAGGTTGCCACATTCCTCGTGGTGCCTCCATGCTTGCTGGGAGTTGTAGTTGTTCAGGGGTTGCATGCGTGGAGATGTTTGGTATGTACCTCTGCTGTTGAGCGCGGCGGCGTCTTGTCTGCGCAAGGTGCAGCAGGTAGTGCAGCGGGAAGGCCTGTGGCGCTGGATCCATGGCGGCTCCGGGGGTTTAAATGGGTGCTGTATCGGCTCTTCCTCTCCGTTGCTGTGTTTCCACCATCCGCAACGTGGTGGTTTTTACGCGGCGGTGGGAAGGGCTGTTTGCCACATCGTAATCTGTTTGGCAGACGGAACGTGTTTCCGCACGCCGGTCCTGCTCTATTGGCTCCGTCCGCCATCCTTGCGTGCGCTAAAAACGTGCGGAGCCTGACAGACCGCGGCAGACGGTAAATGGCCTCTGTGGAACCATTGCAATTTGATGGTCGCAATGACAGCACCTGGGGCGGGAAAATGAACGATTTCCTAATGACCCCCAGTGTTCGGTCGCATCCTAATCAAGCGGTCGAAACCGCCGACCTCAGGTCGGTCGGTCCCGAGACGGTGTCAGTCAGATGCAACTCCGACCGACACCGTAACAAGCCCTAAAATCTTGAGGAAAAAAAAACGTTCTAAATAAATTTAAAAATCTAAAACAACTTAAAATTGTTTAAAATTAGTAACATTTATTTGACACGTTAAAAACATTAATAATTAAAAATATTCTAATTTTAAATAAAGAAAAACATAATAATATAAATTATAACTATATAAAATAAATTATAAAATATAAAATGTAATACATATACTATTTCCACTACAATTTATACAAAACTACGCTATCATAGTAAATATATAAACAAATTTACTACTCCCACTTCACACAACGCAAAAATAATAAAACTGGGAAAAATGTACAAATCACTCTCCAATAAATGCAACAGTAGTAAAAGTGTTGGATTGCGGATAGGTAATATTTACTATACGTATTCCAGCCAATACAACAGAGTGGAAACTGAGGAGGGCTAAAATGAAATATTCCCTCCCCAATCAGTGTAACAGTAGGGAAAGTGTTGAATTGCGGAGTGGTAGAATTTACTATTCCCACTCCAATCAGTGCAAAAATAGGGAAAGTGTTGGATAGCGGAGGGGTACAATTTACTATTCCACTTCAGTCAGTGCAACAGAAGGGAAAGTGTAGGATAGCGAGGCGCAAAATTTACTATTCCCACTCCAGTCAGTATAACAGTAAGGAAAGTGTTGGATTGCGGAGGGGTGAAAATAACTATTCCCCCTCCAGTCAGTACAACAGTAACGGAGGTGTTGAATAGCTGAGGGGTAAAAGTTACTATTCCTAGTCCAATAAGTGCAACGGTAGGGAAAGAGTTGGATAGCGGAGGGGTAAAATGTGTCATTCCCACTCCAGTCAGTACAACAGTAGGGAAAGTGTTGAATTGCAGAGGGGTAAATTTACTATTCCCACTCCAGTCCAGTTAGTGCAACATTAAAAAAAGAAAAATATCTTGAACTAAATAAAATTATTTAAAAAACAAACTAAATAAAAATAAAATATGTTGAAAAATAAAATACAAATATATTTGATATTAAAAATTAAAAAAATAAAAACATATTACAATGTTAAATACATATCAAAAATACCTACAAATATTACCAGAAGTAAAATACTAAAATAATTTTCATACAAATACATATTTTTATTTAGAAATTATTTAACAAAAAAATTGTTATTGCATGAATTTAATTTAGTTACTTCCCACCCTATAACGCCACAGAACTCACTATCTGCACCTAAAACTTAACTTTAAAAAACATATTAAAACTATTAATATAAATATTTATCAACAAACTAATTATCATGAATTCAATATTAATTAATAATTAATTATAATTAGTATACTTCCCACAATATACCCCCACAAAACACACAACACACTCATAAAATTAAACAGAATTTTTTTTTTTTTTGTCCTTATCTCACCAATCAGCATCTTCAATTCTCAAAGAGAAGCCGTCGTTCGAATCTGAGTGCCCTACGGCTGCTGCTTTCGCTTACGCCAACCTGGGCCAGCCCCCTTTGTTGGAAGCTTGGTGTAATCATAGGACCAGTTTTTAACAACAGGGGGGCTATAGCAGACTCAGCTCCCTACCCCAGGACAGTAGGGCCTGCCAGATGTTCACACCACTCTCAGTCACTCCCCCCTGATCCAGGCGAGCCATGGCAAACAAAGCTTTTAACCAGTCCTCACACGTTGGGGGCTGCGGTTCTTTCCACTTCATACAGATTTCTCTTCGGACTATTAAGACCAGATATAACAACAGGCCTCTATGTTCCTGCAGAAGATTCTTTCCAAGCACTCCGTCATCCCCAAATATTACCAAGGAGACATTAACCTTGATTTTAAATTTAAAAATACCACATAAGACGTCCTCCACCCCCCTCCAAAAAGCTCAGAGTTCGAGACATTCATAAAAAATATGGATGTCATTAGCATTAAGAAAATTACATCTTGGACATTTGGGGGAGGATAGTGGTGCAAACTTAGCAATCTTTGCGGGTGTATAGTAAAGCATATTAATAACAAAAAAATGATTCTTTTTAGACTGGCCGGTTTAACATATTTATAGAGGAGCTTCAAGGAGGGTTCATACAAGTCCTCAATCTCTGACCCAAAGGAGACTGATTCCAGACTGCATGCTGCGGGGATGTTCCATATCTTCCGCCTCCAAGAACTTCTTGTACCAGACAGAAACCTCCTTTCTTTTTAAGATGTACTTCTTGCAAAGATTGTTCCGTCTCCCAATCTCCTCGTTTAACCTCCTTTTCCGCTGTAAACCAGGAGGCTAGCTGCAAGTATTTAAATCTGGAAAGGCTGCCACCAACCTTTGCTCTTAAAACCTCCCAGGGGAACACTCCATCAGAGGATAAAAGTTCTGACCAAATAGTAATGCCCGCCCTTCTAATTGGAATCGCAAGGCTATCCTTCAAGCATAACGGGGTCCCCGGAGAGTCCCAGATTGGGGCAAAATCTGAGTAGTACCCAATCCCCCATCTACATCTGACCTTATACCAAAGGCTAAGGGCGGCCCTGAGAACTTTCAGGCGCACCTTTTTGAAAAACCTAGGTGCCCCAAATTTATAAAGAAAACCTTCACCTCTACCACCGCCCTCTCCCTTCACCATTTCCCCCAATATTAAAACTATTAATATAAATATTTATCAACAAAATAATTATCATTAATTAAATGTTAATTAATAATTAATTATAATTAGTATACTTCCCACAATATACCCCCACAAAGCACACAACACACTCATAAAATTAAACAGAAAATTCTTTACAAGTTTAACATAATTAATTATCAAATTAATAATTAATATTAATTAAAACAATAATGATTAATTATTTAAAATTAATTTACTTCACACCTCATACCCTACAAAATCCACAACCCACATCTAAAATCGAAAAGAAACTGTAATTGCACAATTAACATAATTAATTAACAATTAAACAAATATTATGAATTAAAAACTAAGGGGCCCATTACGATACCCGGCGTAAAAAAATCCGCCAGGCATGGAAGCGGCAAAAATCCGCCCGCACACACCGCCTGAACACCGACCACGCCATTATGAGTACACAAACCGAAAACCGCCATCGGCGGAAAAATCACACAAAATACCGCCCGCCATCGTCCGAGTCGGAGTCAAACCGCCCGCCACGGACGGAAACACGCACGACAACACAAAACCGCCCGCCCACACGGCCGACACACCGCACGTGAAATTACGATCGCACCGCCATGAGCGCGGAAAAACAACAAATATACCGCCCGCCAGCGCAAACAACGCCGATGAGAATCGACACGGCAGAAGCCATGGCGCCCACGTACCTGCACAGAAACCATCCGCACACAAAACCAATAGCACACAACATGGCCAACAAGTCCACACAGCAAGGCACACACAAATACACAAGCACAGTACACATCCCGAAAACACCCCCCGGACAAACAAAAAATACAAAGGCCAGAACCCCAGACACAACACACCTGAAAACAACAGACCATGAGGACACACCCACATAGGTGAGTACAAAAGCAGCACTCCCACAGACCACAACCCCTTGCTACATTGCAAACCAGAGAGGAGAGGAGAGGACACAGTGACACAGCAAGGACAGCAGCACACCACAGAAACGCACACATCACAACCACCACCACCACCACCACCACCACCAACACCACCACCACCACCACCACCACCACCACCAAACACCGGCACCACAAACCCCCTGCACATTACACAACACACACCGCACCAGCACCACAAACACCATGGCACCACAAAGGATGCCCAAGTTCACGCCCATGGAGCTGACGGTCATGGTCGACGAGATCATCAAGGTGTACCCACAAATCTATGGGAACATGGTCCAGCACACACCACTAGCCACCAGAAACAGAATGTGGACCCGGATCGTAGACCAGGTCAATGCAGTCGGGACCCTGCCCAGGAACAGAACCGAGATAAACAAACGTTGGAATGACGTAAAGAGCCTGGTCAAGAAGAAGGAGGGCAAAAACAGAGAGCTGGCTGCCGTCACTGGCGGAGGAATCCCGCGCTCTTTAAGACCTTCAAAGCGTGGGAGGAGAAGGTGCGAGTCGTAATACATCCGGAGATCCTCGCCGGATTAGCAGGGGAGTGGAGGCTGGTAAGTACAAACTAATGTATACCAGCACACCGCTATGCACTCACATGCGCAACTACCATGCCACAGCTCCCAGGGACAAACACCCCCATGTCCAGCACACAATACACAACACATCACACACACATGCAACAGACACTACCACACACAGCCCAAACCGAACAACTGTAAGATGCGTGGGGACATGTGTACACTAAGCCAGCCACGTAACCACCAACAGGTCCCCAAATATGCCAGAAGCGCCACAACGAGCACCCACCACACCCATGTGTCCGCCACAGCTGCACTAACCGACAAGTAACAGGTAAGTGGCAGGAACACAAAGTGCAGTGGGTGGGACGGTGGACAGCCCAAGTACAACACACACCAGGCCCCAGTCCCACAGCACAGCAAGGAGGAGCATCCCCCACACCCCACAGCCACGTGTCAGCCACCGCAGTGCACAACGACAGCCGAAAGGCAGACATCACGGTCCACAGCAATCGGTGTCAGTGGGTGTACAGCCACCCCACGACCCACTACACCCCCACCCCCACAGACCTGCAACATGGAGCACCCCCGCTTAGAGCCATGTGGCATCCAGTACAGTGCACGCACGAACAACTTGCAGGTGGGAAACTGGACAGGGCTGGATTACTGGAGGCATGAGGACCATAACACCACCAACACATGGGACATGTCACGTAGCACACGGACACGCAGCACCGCCCACCGTCACGAACAAGTGAACAATGTGCACACGGACATGAACAGCAGACTCACACCCCACATGACCCATCACAGACATAGCAACACCCAAGGAGCCACGTCTGCATGCACAAGCCACACTGAATATAGTCCCACACGGCAGCCACTGTGCAACTCATCACACACAACCGAAACACCATTGAAGTCCTGTCCATGTAGCCCCTACTGCCTGTCAACCACACACCCCACAACTACGCCTATGTAAGACAAACAACACTAGACGCAACAGAGCGGAACAACAGAAATGCACACGAACACCACTGAACCCATCAAACTCACAGACACACCATGCACATACAACATACCATCCATCCCATCCGTCAGCCCCAGTCTCATGAAAGGCATGTCATCCGCACAGCTGCCACACATACAGCAGTCACGCTAAGACACATGCCCATGACCAACCATGTGCCAGAAGTCAATTAAGCGCACGACACACTGTGAGCAACAACACACAACATGGGCCACACCCCCCGAGCACTGCAGTGATGCACATGGCACAGGGCAGCACGCACACCAAGGAGATGGGACAACTGCAATACGTTGGCTGGCACACAACTATCACTCACTCATAACGATGCGTCCAATGCCATGTCCAGTAACCACAACAGACAGCAAATATGCAGGGCATGTCAGGCATGCACACACCTCAGACCATGCACTGTCATGCTGCCACAACACATGTCACGTTCGGCACCCATGGCTCACAGCATGTACCCCAAAAGCATATCCCCTCCCAAATGCGAATCTGGGGCATGGCCCCCATGTTGCCATATGCGTTCCTAAAGCGTTCCATTTGAACCCCAAAAGCATATTCCATCCCAAATGCGAATCTGGGGCATGGCCCCCATGTTGCCATATGCGTTCCTAAGCGTTCCATTTGAACCCCAAAAGCATATTCCATCCCAAATGCGAATCTGGGGCATGGCCCCCATGTTGCCATATGCGTTCCTAAGCGTTCCATTTGAACCCCAAAGCATATTCCATCCCAAATGCGAATCTGGGGCATGGCCCCCATGTTGCCATATGCGTTCCTAAGCGTTCCATTTGAACCCCAAAAGCATATTCCATCCCAAATGCGAATCTGGGGCATGGCCCCCATGTTGCCATATGCGTTCCTAAGCGTTCCATTTGAACTCCAAAAGCAAAGTACAAACCAGACCCAGGATGGGCCAGGAGCCCGCATACACCAGAGTCACAATGAGTAGGGGCAAAGCAACACACCCATCGGCATGGCCAATCCGTCCCATGCCACATGTGCACAGCACACAGTCCCATTGCCTAGCACACACAACTACAGATGCCACAGCCACACACTCGCCTCCGGGAAACCCATGTACGAGATTGCACGAACTGCCAATGTCAGACGACTAATACATACTTCGCCAGGTGCAACACAATAACAAATCTCATTCTCTCCACAGGTGACGAACTGCTGGACGCTGGGGATGGAGACAGCAGCCAGCACAGCCAGCCTACAAGCCCCCAACGAGGACACACGGATCTGGAGGATCTGTCCACCTCTTCGGACACGGACCACCAAGCTGGCCCATCTGGCGTGGCAGGGCCCAGCCGCTCCCCAGGACCCCTCCTACCCACCAACCCATCATCCAGGGATGCTGAACAGTCCCAGTCCCCTGCTGCCACTGTCGTTGCGGCCACACCCACGGTCATTGCGGCCACTACCACTGCCGCAACCGCCACCATCGCCGCACCGACCACCACCGCCTCCACCACCACCACGTCTTCGCTGGCACCAGCCCCAGCGCAGGTGGTGGCCCGGCCGACTGGATCCACCCTGGGAGCCACAGCGAGGACCGTGGTGAGCAATGTGGCTAGTGGGCAGGCCGGTGGCAGCAGGACTGGTAGGAGGAGCAGGGTCAGGGAAACGCCAGCCTCCCCTGGGAGCCATGCCCTGCCTCAAATGGCCAGAGTCCTTGGGGCCTATGAAGAGGCCCAAGGACAATGGGCCAGGTCTGCTACTGACACGCGGGAGGTGCTGGGGGTGCTGAGGTCCATGGACGCCCATATGGGCCAATTCGTGTCCCGTATGGACCAACTCGTGGACCTCATGGGCCAGCTGGTGGTGGCGGTGGGGTCACAGGCAAGGCCAGCAACACCACCTCCGCCACCACCTGCTAGGGCGCAGGGTCGGCCAGCAGTGTCCACTTCCCCTGCGTCCACAGCCAGTGAGCACACCTCACCCACCACCAGCAGGTCGCCACCACACACCCCCTCCCAAGCGTGGAAGGGGCCGTCCGAAGAGGAAACAGATCTCCCGGGAGGACTTCGCACGCTCCAGTCGCAAGTGAGGCAGCCAGCCAGCCTTCCGCCAGCCTTCCTTGACCAGCCACTGCATTGACTTGCTCTACGATCCCACTCCACACAGCCATCTGGATGGCATGTGTGTGTTGGACTATGGACATAGAACCAGTGGGTACACCCTGATCATCACGCAGCCATGACCGACAGCTCATTGTCACTGCACGCACCACTTTTGTCATCACCTTACACACAATCACATGTCACAGTTTGTAATAAATGCACCTTTTTCACTAACTGCTGTTTGTGCCCTGTGTTTTATTTGTACGGAATACATCGGCCACCTTGGGCGGAAGGGCACCTGATGCGTGGCATGGAAATGGAATCCGGAGGGCCTGTAGGGACCTAGGGGTGGGAGACAGAACAGGAGCACATTCAATGAGTGTGTCACACACCCATCACACAGTACATGTCAACAACTACAAGCAATGTACACACATCGCACAGAGCAATAGGGCACAATGCCACAGTCACCAACAGTGGCATACTACCCTGGCCATGGAGCGTTGACACACTGCACGCAGTGAACATACGGCCACCCTGACACAGCACACACACACCTGCATAGATACAGACACATCATCCGTCGTACATGGACACTCACCGTCAAGTGAAGTAGCGGGCGATGAGCTGCTGGCGCACATTCCCAGCTTCCTCCTCTCCGCTGTCCACCTCACTCGAGCTGTCCTGGTCTGCGGGCTGGGGCCCTGGTTGATCTCCGTCATCCACAATGAGGGGGATCTGCTTCCGAATGGCCAGATTGTGCAGCATGCAGCACGCCACCACTATCTGGCACACCTTCTGTGGGGAGTACGCCAGTGCACCCCCGGTGCGGTCCAGGCACCTGAACCTGGACTTGAGGAGGCCAAAGGTACGCTCGACCACACGTCTGGTCCTCCCATGTGCCTCATTGTATCGATCGTCTGCTGGGGTGCGAGGATTCCTCAATGGACTGAGCAGCCATGCCCCATTCGGATACGCAGAGTCACCTGGGTGTGAGGGACACAGAGAACCGTTGCTATTCCAACTGGACAGGGGACAGCATCGCACAACCAGCACGCTACACCACTCCACATACTCACCGACAATACAGCCACGATCCTGTTGCAGATTGGCCATCAGTCGTGGCAAGATGCTGTTGCGCATTATGTGTGCGTCATGGGCCGAGCCTGGAAACTTTGCACACACGTGGGTGATCACCATGTCCGCAAGGCACACCACTTGCACATTCAGGAGTGCGTGTGCTTCCTGTTGCGGTACAGGTGCTCAGTGGCCTGTGGTGGAACAAGGCCAACATGAGTGCAGTCAATGGCTCCCACGACGTGTGGGATTCTGCCAAGGGCATAGAATGCACCCTTCACTGCCGCCAATTCACGAGCCCTGGGGAATCTGATGTACCTGTTCCGGTACAGCATCATGGCTGCCAGTACATCCCTCAGCACCTTGCTGAACATGGGCTGGGACATCCCTCCTCCACTGCCCACTGTGTGCTGGAATGACCCAGTGGCGAAGAAATGCATGGCGGCCATCACCTTAGCCGTGGGGGTGACAGCAGTCGGATACACCCTGCGGGGACGGAGATGGGGCTCTAACATGGCACACAGTCGATGCAGAGTTGGCCTGTCCAGCCGAAACTTCCTGATTACCTCTGTATCGTCCATGTCCGCCAGCAATTGGTATGGGCGGTCAATGTTCGGTCTCCGCCTGGGTTAAATGGCAGAGGACACATGTCAAAGCAACACGGCACATAGCAATTTCGCATACACATCACTGACATGACTGAGCAAGCACATGAGCCACAGCCCAGCTGTCAAGCTGGGGCGGCACGGCCACAATACACTTACACAGGTCTCCCAACAATGGCAATGGCAAGTGAGACATACCACTGCCATGTGCATGCACATGGGGATCTAGGCCCCAATGACTTGCGGGGCGTGCTGATGGGGACTGACTGCATATTCGTCAAGCGGCAACGCCACGGCAACATGAGTGTCTGCTGAGCATGGAACTGCTTCCGAGGCTGGATGAGTATGGCACACGACGACGACGATGTGGGCACGGGCTGAGCGGCCAATACAAGTGGGACCTGTGGCACGAGGGGATATGAGACAGTAGTAGGTGTCAGCACTGCACCCTATGTACAGCACTGTACGGATCACAGCTCCCGAAACATTGACTGGTGTCCACATTGACAGCCCCATGCCAAGACGGCTGTGTGCTTGCAGTCACACGTCACAGGTGAGAGGTTACATTGCACGTGCCAGGTGGCAGACGTACATAGTTGGAGCTGGCATGTGTGTGCATGTGTCTCCTGTTCAGGATCCACCAGATGGGCGCTGACTCTGTACTGACCATTGGACACAGCATGTTCCGTGGAAGGCTTGTGTGTGTGGGATGGTGGCACTGGATGTGCCTCCGTTGGGTGGGGGGCCATGCACAGGGCGGGTACGTCGATGATTGCGCATTGTTGGTCACGGTGGGTGCACCAACTAAGATGTGTTGCCCTGTGTTCAATTCCTATGTCCGCATGATGATGGACTGTGGATGTGGGCAGACTACACATTGGTCGATGTGCTGTCTATATGCATGTGCCTTCACACCAGGCACAGCTGCCCCTGCACATGTGACCCCTGCTGGACTCGCTGCTGGGTCTGTGGAGCTGATGCACCTTCTGCGCGTGGGGCGGACAGCTCTCCTCACTTCCCTCATTGCGCATGTCATGTCTTTGCCGCAGGTGACATGGATCATGGAGGGCCCACATGTACGCGTGGGTAGGCTACACATGATTGTTCACTGGTCGCCACCCCCAGTCAGTGTTTCGAATGGGAAGGTTGTCGTGCTGGTGGTATGTTCGATGTGGCGGATGGGCGGGCCTAGGTGCGGGCTTACATTCCGGACATGGGGGGTAGTTGGATTGGCGACTAGTTGCAGTACACACGGGACACGTCTCTTCCTTTCCACATCTGGGTCATCCCTTGTACTAACTGACAGTGATACAGTCATCTTCGCCCCAGCCCTCATGTCCTCCCCTCGCCCCCCAATATGCATGCTCACCTGCGAGGCTAGCGCTTGCACAGGCAGCCCCAAGCTCGCACCAGAGAGGGCAAGGAGTGTATGTGTGGGTCCAGTTGCACGAGTGGGCTGTCTCAGGGTATGATGTGTGGCGGGACGCCGTCCACCTGCGTGGTGCCCCAAATGGAGACCCGGCCTGCATGGACTATGCATCACAGTCTTCGCCTTCCGGATCCGCCACCTGCGACACCCAGTGGCTGTGGCTGCCCTTGCGGCCAGGCCGCGTCCGTCTGTGGCTGATGGCCCACACATTCACTCTTTGGCCTCTCTGGGGAGGGCTCGGGGGTGGTGGCGCACGCGCTTGCACTTAGTCGCAATGGCATGTGGCGTGGTTGGTATGATGGGCAATGGATGGGATGGTGCGAGCCACCTCCCGTGACGTCAGTGCTGCTCGTGCTGTGGTGCGTCCCCTACACTTCCATTTGACTTGTGCCATGCTAGACGTTGAGGTTCTATTGCCTGCGTGATATGACCAGGAGGAGCGCGAGGAGACCTCTCACACACCATGCTCCACTGCCATCCCGTGCCCTGTATCGCCTGTGCGGATTGACTATGTTGGGGTTACACCTGGTCGACTGGGGCTGTGTGTGCCTTGTCAAGGGGCATGGCGGGCGCACAACAGGATCCAGCTTGTCCACAGAGGGTGGGCTGAGGTGCGCCTGGTACCGCTTTGTACGTGTGCCCGGCTGCTGTGCACACACGTGTTCACTCCCCCCGACAGGTGTCCTCTCACAATGCCCAGGGAAGCGGTGGTGTACTGTTCATGACCCCTCCCAACACGGCGTGCTCCAACTTGGCATGTGCGCATCTACCCGTCGCACCCACCCACCTGAGCACTGCGTCCATACGACTTCACACGACACATGTGTGTCTTCCACAGTAGTGCTACTCATTTGCGTTGACATCCAATACCAGTGGACTACATGGTCATGTCACGAATGCCGTGTACTTCACATACTCTCATCCTCTCTCATTCGTACTTGTGAAATGAGTCAGCGGAGGCAGTTTTGGTTTCAAACATTATATTGAGTCTTCTGTCCTCTGTGATGCAGTATAGTGGACACTACTGGCAGCGGAATACATGTTGAGGATATACTGAGCATGATTACAAATGGGATAGGGTGTGGGGTTACATCTGCTTGGCCAAGGCTGTGCTAATGTACATTTACGTATAGCTGCGGAGCTGCGGACTTTGACACAGACGGTATACATGTAGCCTACCAGACCGCTCGGCATCATGGGCACAGTCCATCTCAGTTCCATGTGACAGGTTTGCTGCGGTTGTTCCTCATGCACGCGTGCATGTGAGATGACATCAGGGCATGTGCTTGCGTGCATGCAGCGGCGTGCCACTTGTTGTTGCACTGTGGTAGTTACTGGACATGTCACAGTCACTGGGGTCGTGTTGTTGTTGTATGCACTTGTCGTCCATGCAAAGGTCCTGGTATGGGATTCCCGGGGCGGGGGTGGGAGGGGTGCAGCACCCACAGACTCCAGGCGACCTATTCATGTCCACTGAGCGGTGTGTGTGTCCATGTGCGCTGGATCCATGTCGTGTCCTGGTTGTTCGTGCAGTTCCGTCCATGTGGGTGCGATGCACAGAGCCCATGCCACTGCCTCCCACGATGCATGCGGTGTTCCTGGATGTGATGGGGAACAGTGTGCATGTCCCGGTCATATCCGATGTCATGGCGATGTCGTTGATGGTGTGGTTACAGTTGCCGGTCGTTTGGTATGGCTGTTGTGGTGGTGACTGGCCAGTCCGTGCGGAAGCTGAGCATGGGTGCGGGGTTGGACTTCATAGGTCACTCGGGGAACCTGCGTTGTGGTCCGACGTATTTACAGGTTGTCAGGTATGCGATGCCGTCCAGCAGGGCTTCCATGTCATTGGTGGTGTACATGTTTGCCAGCCAATGAAGCGGATGGTGGCTGTCAAGGTGTTGTTCGTAGGTTGTCCCTTGGAGGACCATGATGGGGCATGCTGGGTGACATTCGATGTAGCTGTTCTCGATGATCCGTCGTGTGGAGGCACAGTGGTTCCATTTCAGTGCGCGTGCGATGTTGGCCACATACGCCATGCCCCCATAGGCAGAGCAGGCCCTGTCGTGTGCGTCCAGAGGGAGGAGTAGTGGTAGCAGGTCCGCCTTCAGACATGCCGGGTTGGAGAGGCATATCTCGACGGGATGCTGGTAGGGACACCTCCGACAGTAGAAGACGGGCATGACGCAGCTGAACAATGTGATGCGGTAAGTCAGTCGGTAACTTACGTTCAGCAGGGACAGGAGATCGCATCCCAATGTATGTATCGTGTTGGTTTGGTACAGCTTGAGCTCTTCGGCGTAGTTGGGTAGGTGTGTTGCGGTTGCCATTTCGCAGCGGTTCGTAGAGGTGGCGTGCTCCGGCTGTGTGTGCAGTCTGCAATGTGCACGCTCCGGGGTTGCTGTGAGCTCTGTGTAGTCGTGGGGAGACAGGACTTGTGTTCTGTTGGCTTGTTTGGAGGACACGGGCCCTCTTCCCACATGCTTCTCAGACAGTTCAAGGTCGGTGCTGTGTGACTCCTTCCAATTAACTTGCATGTGGCCGACATGGGGGAGTGTTTTCTTCTTTCTTCCCCGTCCGTTGTGTGCTTCTGTGATATGCGCTATCTGCCGTGTGGTCGGTCTCCTCGGCATGCCTGTGTTGGTCTATTCTTGGACAATGGCTGTATTCACCGGCTTCTGTCGTAGGGCTGTGGTTTCGGTGTTGGAATGGAAGGTCATTCAGTGCTGTCTGCTCTCCCTTGTGTGGGCGGCAGGCTGCCTTTCCGCTCTGCGTTGGGCCTTGTGTGTGGATGTAATTCTTGGGCCACCTGTTGTCGGTCCCCGGGCTCTTTGGTGTTCCGTTTCATGTGTCTTGTTCATATGTGCAGGGTGGTATGGGTTTTTCAGTGTGGTACTGGCGTTCCTCTTCCCGAAGGAGCCCTGCTTCTCCTAGTTGGTGTTGCCGCCGCTGTGTGCTTCGCCATGTTTGTTACACTGGGGTGTGTCCTGCTGTTGCGTGACTTCACTGACATGTGTGCGTCGGTTGTGTGGCGTTGGGTGTTGTCCGTGAATTGGGCGTTGGGGACATGTCTGTGGCCGGCCTGTCACGTGTCATGTGCGTTCGGGGTGGGGCTGGTGTGTGTGCTGCTTGGTTGTGTCCCTGTGTCTGTGTGCGACGCATGCATGGCGCTGCGGTTGGCCTCTGCGTTGTGCGCATGTGTGGCGGCGTCATCGGCGCTTTGGGGCCGTGACGGGGTGGTTGGTTCCTAGTCCCAGGTGGTGTGTACACATGTGTTCCGCGATGTTAGGATTTGGCCTGTGTGTCATATGTGGATGCAATGGTGGATGTGTAGTGTGCACGCGCTGGTGGGGGTTGTCCGCTTTTCCGCCCTTGCACTGTGTGCGCTGTTTGCGTGCACTTGTTGTGTGTGTGCCTACCTGCGTCTCCGCGGTACGTTGCGTCCTTGGTGGTGCATCAGCAGAAGCATGGGAAGGGCCTGCAGTGCTGGATTCATGCCCGGGGTGCCGCTTCTTCGTTGTCCGTGCTCTGCGTCCGTGTTTCCGCCTCTCTTTCACGTGCGGTGTCTCTTTGCCGTGGGAGCCGTTTGTTTGCGGCATCGTAATTTATGCGCCGGGCGGGGCGTGTTTCGTCGGACGGTGTGTGTCAGTTGGGCTGCGCCGCTACGTGTACGGACGCACTTTGATGGCGGACGGTGTTGCTGGCTTGCCGGCGGTGTTTGGCCTGCTTTTCGCATCGTAATTGGGCGGGCGTGTGGACTGCTGCGTGCCGGCGGTAACTGGTGGTTTTTGCATCCGCCAGCACAGCGGTTGTGCTTCCGCCCGCCATCGTAATGGGCCCCTAAATATTAATTCATTAAAATTAATTAACTTCCCACCCTTTACCCCTATAAACCACAAAATCTGCACTTAAAATTAAAGTTAAAAAAAATAAATTAATTACACCATTCAAATAATTAATTGACAATTAAATAATTAATAGTATTTAACAACTAATTATTAATTAATTAAAATGTATTTGCTCCCACCCTTTACCCCTATAAACCCCATAGCCTGCACCTAAAACAAAATGTAAACAATTAACATAATTAATTATCAATTAATTAACAACTAATTATTAATTAATTAAAAATAAATTACTTCCCACCCTTTACCCTTATAAACCCCACAACCTGCCCATAAAATGTACATTAAAAATATTTATAGTACAATTAACATAATTAAATATCAATTAAATAAATAGTATTAATAAAAAATAATCATTAATTTATTATAATTAAATTACTTCCCAATCTATATCCCAATAAACCCAAAACCCGCTATGGACCTAAAAAACACAAAATGTAATTAAATTAAGTTTAATAACTACTAAAAATTTAACAAATATATTAAAAAACAAACAATAATTATACAATTTTTTTTACATCATATACATTCAAACTATGTACTAAAATACATAACAATAATTTAAAAATGATATTTTAAACAACTATATTTTTACAAACAATATTAATGGCTTAGATATTTTACAAATCAATATTACTTACCTTAAAATTGATATTCTTGACATCGATATTCTTGCTGACGATATTTTCGTATCATAATATTTTAGACTTGATATTCTGGAATGGCAATATTTTTTACTCTATATTTTGTCTGAATACCCAATGTTATTTTGACTCTTTGAAGCAATGCTGTTATCCTATCCACTAAAACACGATATGCTCCATTGTTCATGCTCATAACTACATAAAAGGCACCAACAAAAAGACTTAAATGAGCAATATTACTAAGAATTCTATTTATACCAGACAAAGCTATGTGTGTGTATACACACACATACACACACACACACACCATATCATCATATTCACTCAAAAAAGCTAGCGTGAAGTTACGCCTAGTTTTGGTTGTAACAATTTAACATATGTTGAAAAACCTCAGAAATTCACTTAAAAAGACAAACTAAATTTCGTTTTCATATTCTAATTGGAGCAGTGCAATAAAAGTTTGTACAATTTGAATTCATGTCCTATGTCGGTATTCCCTCTGGATGAGAACTTAAAATATTATATCAGATCAATCACCTTCCTTTATTAGGATGAATCCAATTTAGGTTTAAGAAAGTTTTCTTATGGAATCACTGTGGAATCACAAAGTGTTGTTATGGTTACATACCCAGAAGATGTTGAAGTGAATAAGGCTTGGTAGCTGAAATGTGTTTACGGATGAGCATATCCATTACCTCCTCATTTTCCTTCCTCGTCTCCATCCTTACATGTGAGGAGGCTCTTTCCTCCTGTAGACATCTTTTAAAGCAATAACATATGAATAGAGGAACATTATCCTTATTCATCCATGTACCCTATATAAGGGCTCATAGTCCACATACTATCCTAGTTTGTTCAGCTGCCTTGCAAACCTTAATTGTTTTTATACCAAAATGTGATCTTCTTCCTTTGATGGCCTGGTATGGTTGGCAGCCAGTAGGAGATTCTTGGAGCCTGCCCCTGATTTCCTGCCAGGATTGGGTCAGGGGACTATAGTCTTTCTTGCCAGAAATAATTTTTCACCCCAGGAGGTCAGTAGTCAATTGTGAACACCTCCTTCCATAGATCTAAATGAGGGGTTAATTAGACATCTCCTTCTCCTTACTCATTGCATGTGCAGGGGCTATTTTGATTTGTGCTGAGAAAATGTTCTTCCGTTTTGAATGTACATAATGTTCATGTTAGAACAGGAAGTTGTGGCCTTGCTCGACTGGGTAGAGGTGTGCGCATGCTTTATTATACAGACTGAATATTGAGGTGAGTGCTGCTAATTTTTTATTATTTCTTGTACGAGTGATACCTTTTCATTACAAAAGTTGAAGGAGGTTTTTGTCAATGCTGATCGTGCTGATGGAGGTAAACGCTGCTAAACATAAGTAAGGTCGACCTTACCTGACAAAGACTCAACAGCTGATAGTCAGGTGGGGTTAGAAGGTGCATCTGAAGCCCAGTTGAAGCCTTTAATTACTAAAACCTTTAAGGAACTACTGACTCGGCATAAAACCCCTAAGCAGGATTTATTGAAGTTGCCAGTACCTTCACCTTCATCCTGGTCTTCCCATGATGAAGTGGAGGACTCTGGTATGTCAGCCTTGCCAAATTCCAGAGGGAGGTTGGTGAATAAGTAGGGACTGGATTTGGCAGATTTTTATTTGGGCTTCCTACAGGACAAGCAGGTACTCCGGCTACTATTCCCCCTCCCTTTCCAGTCTTGCAGGCCTCTTCCTGGATCCATGTCTATGATTCTTCTTGTTAAGGATGCCATCCTACAGCAGTGGCATGAAATAGAGTACACTACTGTCCAAGTTTCTAGATTGGAATGTATCCAGGAAAGGATCCTGATTTTCTTCTTTATGTCTTGGTTAATTCAATGCTTCTAATGTTACAGGTAGATCATATGTGGTCACAAAAGACTCCTCTCCTTTGTATGTTGTTGACTACAAGGCGGGTTGGTCCTACACAAAGGGGCCGATTCCGATCTCGGCCGGTAGGGCACCGAATCGGATTCGGCTCAACCGGATCCGATTTCGGAGCCCTCTTTCCCGACCGATTCAGTGCGTGCGTCCGGCCGGCGAGTACGATGCGGCGCTACGCGAAATCGCCCGACCGACTCGTTCCCGGGTCCGAACCGCTCCGACCGACTCGCACGGACACGACTCGCACCGCGCAATGGAGACGTTCTCCGGCTGGGCAAGTACGATGCGCGCCTCGAGCAGTCCGACCGACTCGTGCCGTCCGGCTCGAAAGAGCAGTCGGAGCCGGACTTTGGGAGTCCGTGTCGGACCCCCAGAGTACGATGTAGCCGCGCGAGTCGCACACAGGGGGACCCATGGGTCCCCCTACCTGTGCATGTACACCGCGAGTTGCATCGAGGCGTACCCGCTGTAGGGGCGCCCTTGTTCGCCTCGCACCCATTGAGTCAATGGGAGCCCGCGTATGCGTTGTACGTCCTGCTCCCATTGACTTCAATGGGAGTCCGACCGACTCGAGTCCGATTGTATGCGTGCGCATCGTACTCGTTCGGTCGGACTGCCAGAGTCCAATTCGGTCAGAAATCTCCCCGGGTCCGGCTCGGTCGGAGTGATTTCCGGCCTGAATCGGAATCGGCCCCAAAGTCTTTTCAGGATTCAACCTGTGTGTTGGTCTTTTGTTTAGAGACTTGCAGTCCCTTCAAACTTCTAGTTTAGAAGTCAAAAAATGCCTGTATCTCCAGGCCAGAATGGAGTTGCGGACATAATTTTGGGTAGATGCTTCCTTCAATACTCTGAGTCATGGCAATTTCTTCTGTGGCACTGAGTGCTGCACGGTGACATATGTGGACCTGCGATTGGAAGGAAGAGGTTTCCCAGAAATCCAATAATTCAAAGAACAGGAAGGATGACTTACCTTTCACTTTGAACAGAAAGGTTTCTAATGTTTTTAATCTTCCTTCAAGCCCTAGGCCTATTATTGCCGCAGTCATCGGCCTAACCAATCAAGAGAGAGAGATGGTGCTAGTCATTTTAAAGTTCTATCTTATTCGGCTATTAAAACTAATCATTCATGACCACCACAGGCTTCTTGCACCAAGCCTTGCCTCAAGGCTCATTTGAAAGGCAGATCATTTCAGATGCCTGGGCTCTGAATTTTGTTCCAGAGGGGTACAGGATTACATTTTCTACACTGCCACCAGAATTTGGCCCTCTGGTAATGACGGTGCCCTACTCATCGGAGAAGCAAGAGGCTCTAATATTACTGAAGCGGTCACACCAAGTAAGCTGAATACTACCCTGCAGCCAATACTGCGGCTGGACCGTTGTCCATTTTCTTACTAACCCCCCCCCCCGTTTCCCTCCTTCGCAGATTAAGTTCATGGCCAACTGATGGAGCAGTAATTGTCTCACTCCAGGCTTCCTCGGGACCTTGGTTCCCCGTCCCCTTAAAAATTAACCGCCTGGGCTCAGGAGCTCGATTATTTCGACCGGAACCCTTATTCTCCAAGTAAGTGAGCCTTAGCCCACTACCCCTTACTTCAATATTCATCAGTGTTAGACCATCGCCAATTTAGTTGTTTTTTCCCCCATTAGGATCCACACTGGAAATTAACAGTCCATGACACACTCCCATCAATCCATGTTATTCGCTAACACAGGTCCTACATGTAAGTTCACATGCTCTCCGATCCTTTCTGACGGCCTCCCTGAAATCCTTACCATAGCCCTCAATTATCCTATATCCTTTGACAGGACTTCCGTAACCTGAATCATCAGCCCACCACGTCGAGCTTCTTTCACAAGACCCAAAATTCTCATCTTGCGGCTCTCACTAGTAAGTTCATCCATATCGCATGGGTACCCTCACTGATAGACACCTTACCCTTGCATGAATAACGCTGTTTTTTCGCCCCAACACAATTTTTTCGCGCCATCATTGAATTTTAAGCGCCCAGTGAGTTGTTTCACCTTGATCAAACGACACACCGTTCCCACTTCTGAGACCTTCTCTTTGGGTCTCATTTTATTCATGTGAATCACATTAGGCACTTAATCATGCCTCGTGACAAAAATAAGTCAACTCGAAAAATCTACCATTCTCTGGTCTCACTCGATTTATTCCATGTTCTTCCTTCTCTGTCCTTTTGTGGCACAAGCATCCTATATAGACCAAATCCTATATAGCTTACCTAAATGTTAATACTTCAACTATTTAAATATCAAAGAGAGAGAGAGGACTAGTCTATTTTTACGTGATACAGAACTCAGAACTGTATGGGGGTGATGAGAAAAAACTCTAATTTCTTTATGAAGCCCTCACCCACCAACCTAGTTGGTGGCATGCTTCATCATCGGGCCCACCCGGTGACACTGAATGTGTCCCGAGTGTGCTACAACGCCTGTATTACAGCGGAGCGGTATTTTGCTGAGTGTGCGGTGATGGTGAAGTGAAAGTGAAATTTAAAAACTATCCAGTGGTCCCAATACCCAGAGGGTTTACCTTTAATACATGGGCCTCTGGTAGTAATAAAAGCAAGGCGGTGGATGTAGGTGGAGTGGTAGTTAGGAACTCCTGCATCCAGTGGGTGGTCTACATGTTTCAGCCAGGCCTTTCATTATTAACTGGCTTTCCTCAGGACCTTTAATATGTGAAAAGTGAGATCTACACTAAAAGTGTGTGTATGATCTTGAATGTGTTGCACGCGCTAAGGTGCACTATGTGTGAGAAGGGGATTCCCTCTCCACGCATTTGCAGCGAGTGCCCCATAGGAATCCGGCAGGGGTTCTGATTTACATCGTTGATCAGGACCCTCGAGAAAACCTGGTGTGCTGCTCCGGATCTCCGTGGGACATAACCTCTGGACGTTTTCACGAAATTGAACCATGTATTGTTTTTACTCTGTAGATACCGTATGCTCACATCTCTGTCATGATGAAGATCTCAAACTGTTGAGATAGAAACGCTGTCGACCCTTCTACAACCAAACTCCCTAAATTTCATGAATTAAATTATAAGGAGTTCTCCTTTCTTTTGGTTTTTGTTGTCAATGCGGTGTATGTTTTTAAAGTCTTCCTTCTCTCACCACATCACGTCCTTTTCACTAAACTGTGAGCACAGGATCTATAATCCGCATATATTGTTACAGTGAATATTGTTAATAAATTAACTGTTTTGCAATGTTCACTTGCGTCCCTCCCTACTCATTGGAGAAGCAAGAGGCTCTAACATTAGGGTTTCAATCTCTTTTGGACAAATAAAACATTTCTCCTGTTCACAAGAAAAAACTGGGAAAGAGATGCATGCTCATGTGTTCTTAGTATCAAAGATTTCTGGGGTTCACTGACGAACTATCCATTTCAAGATGGACTCACTTCTGGCTATAATTCTCTGAATCTTGTCAGGGGAATTTCTGGCAGCACTGGATTTGGAAGATGTCCAATGGTGGCCTCCTCATCACTGGTTCCTTTAGTTTGCAAACTTGTCCTACCACTTCCAGTCTGGGGCCCTTCCTTTCAGCCTGAAATCTTCCCTGAGAATATTTTTGAAGCTGCTTGCTCTGATGGTTGCATTTCTGCACATCAAGAAAATCATCCCCATCAGTACTTGCATTACTGGCTAATATATGCACTTTCAAGATGCCAGTTTATCGTCTTCTGCTGGCCAGTTTATCGTCTTCTGCTTGGTGAGTGCGGTGACCAGCGAGAGGTGTGAGTGCGGTGACCAGCGAGAATCCAGGCGAGCAGTTGGCCGGTTTATCGTCTTCTGCTTGGTGAGTGCGGTGACCAGCGAGAGGTGTGAGTGCGGTGACCAGCGAGAATCCAGGCGAGCAGTTTTGCCGAGAATCCAGAATCCACGTCTTTGTGCAGGCCGCACCAGCGCGGAGCAGAGTAGGAGGACGCGAGCTGAAGGACGCCGAAAACTGCCATGGCTCCGATCCCAGCTCCCCTCTCCCCCGCTGACTCTCCCGCCGGTACCAGCGAACCGGGGTCCCACCACAGAGCGGCTGGTCAAACGGCCTTACCAGAGTGCAGAGTGCTAACATTGAGTCAGCCGAGGGACCGCTATCGAGTGCTGCCTCTCCTCAATCAGCCTAATCTGCCCAACCAGCCAGGCCAGTCAAACCACCCATTTTACCCTGCCTCATTGGAACCCGCCCGCCTCTCCACACATGAGCTGTAACAACGTGAGGCGGGCAGCGGCAGCGCAATGTGGCCCTAAAGCTCCTAAAGCACCAACCAACTAGACCCTGACAGCAGCCTCCCCTCCACACGGACGACAGCATATAGCAGGTGGCGCAGGGCACCCTGTGCACGGAGGAAGGTGCCACAAGCCACAACACAAGAGCTCTCCTCCATCTTCAAGGAGCATTGAGGAGCAATCGTGGACCACACAGCGGAGCACAGGTGAGCCTGTTTTAGAGCTCTAGTTTATCAGCAGGCGAAGCAGCACACACAAACAAGGGGCAAGCGCTCTCAATGGGATAATGGAGGCATGCTCATGACTACCCTGCGTGCCTCCCGTGTCCCTGCTCACCCCACTAGCTCCCATAAGCTCCCACAAGATCCCGGCTCCTCGCATTCCGCCCCCTGGCACCTCAATCACCTGCCATCCGGTAATGGGCAACTTCTTTTATATCTGTGCATGGAACAGTGCATAGACTTTTTCATCTCATACCCAGCAGCAACAAAATAGTGGGGAACAGTTTTTATTCGTGGCCCCCTGCTGCAGAGTCAAATAAAGCCACATAGAGTGGGCAGCGGAAAGTACAAAGCAGATAAGCAGGAAGAGGGCGACTCAGACCAGCGAGGTAGCTGGAGGGGTTCCCCCGGGGCACATCAAGCTCACCAAGGACAAGACCACAGAAATAAGGCATCGGTTTCGCCCCAGCCGACCCAGCCCGACCTAGCAGCGCTGATAAGTTCAACTACAAGTACAATCACCAGGCACCATCAGTGCCCAGAACAACAGGTGGTCAACCGCAGCCGATATATGTTGAGGGGGCTGTCAAAACTCCGCACGACCATGACAATTAAATTGGGCAAATCCAGCAAACGAAGCCAACGAACATATCGCCCCCTATTCACCAGTTTTACATTACACCAGGTCTATAGTCACAAACTCGAACAAAGATAACAAACATAGCAGTCAAGCTAGCCAAGCCTTACCAGCGTCCTCCTTGAGTAAAACTTAGCAAAATGGGACCCAAAAAAAAGGATAGACAACACACGACCTCAGAGGACCCCACCAACAGGCACCTGCCTATTAAAAGGATCACCAGGAGCAAATCACTCACGGAAAGCCTAAATGAACTGCCTCAAAATGCAGAACCAATGGGGTCGATTAGATACTTCTTCAGGACAAAGGGCGCTGCCAACACCGGCCAGGGCAGGCAGGAGCAGGCCACCGAGAACACACCACAGAAAGGGGGCGACACGAGCATTACGCAAGAAAATAGCACTAAACAGCCTCTAATTTACACCGCCGTACCCAACGGAGGCACACCTCCTCACCTGGAATTCAGCAATAAACAGGAAATGGCCAATCCAGATTGCAAACAACTCAAAGGCACACTATTAAACGGACTACCCAGCGTACAAAACTCTTTTACACTCACAGATAAAATTAACAACGCCACCAATGTCTCGGACCACGCAATTGCTCCAAGTGGAGCCGCTGACATCACAGTGACAAGGGTGCAAATCCTTTGGTCAAAAGATCACGATCACAGCTCAGCCAGTAAGTTCATGGATAGCATAGTACCAGCTCCATCCCCCACAAGCAGCCGACAGCAACCAATTGTTCAGCACTTAGACTCTCCAGCGGCAGGGGAGCTTACATCTTCGTTTCTTCAAAATTTAGGCGATAAAATCGAGAGAACACTAGAACTGACCTCAAACCTGCTGGGGTGGGGGCAAACAGGACAAACAGGATCTCCACGGGCTACCAACGCAAAAGTAGATCATTGCACCTTTCATGACAGCCCAGAAGCAGACTTCCGGAGAACACTGATGTCGGAATCAAATAGTGACACCAACAAAGCTCTATTGTGGCAGTCAACCAAAATGGAAGTCCAAATTGATCTTCTGCAATCGATTGCTGGCTGCTTAGTCAACATAAGCTCCAGAGTGGAAGAGCTGGAAAATAGGATCGACCAGCACTTGCTATCCAACCGAGGTGAATGCTCCTGTTCCTGCTCAACACTCATGGAAAAATGGGCGCTACTTCTCGAGATCCTAGCCGATATAGTAAAGACAGTCCAAGGAAGTAGGGAAATACGGCTCCCGAGCAACACAGACGGCAGGACTACAAGAAGCGGCCACCTTTCGGCAGTGAGACAAATGGAAGTAACCGATCTCGGCTTAATGTTACCAGCAGGACTGGATCAAAAAGGAGCACAAAGGAGCGAGGCCTCTGCCCACAATGCCAAATTGGCACAAGGAACACAAAGCCCAAAAAGCAGGGCAACAGAGTGCAATGAAGTCCCGGATGTCATGGAAACTGACTTAAAAGAACCTACTCCCTGCAAAATCGGTGTGCCTGAACGCCCGTTGTCAAGAAGAGAAAAAAAGAAGATTATGAAACAACAGAAAAAAACCAAGTTAAGAGGAAGGCAACTGCAGTTAAGGAAGACTGATGGCAGACCGTCACAAGGGAACCCCAAAGCTGGTCAGCTTTACCCAATTTTCATAAATAAAAACTGGGGCAAAAAGGCTTTTGACATGGTCCCGCCCCCAGTAGTACAGCAAAAACAGCCAATCATAACAAGTAATCCACCTGCGACAGGTCAAAAGCCGCAAACAAGAACAGGACACTCTCCAGGGAGCCAAACGACAGAGGACACAAGCCACGCACCAGCTGAAAAAACCACACCGCAATCAAGGTCAATAGCACCGCCGCTGCTGGAGGATCTAAAACCACTACAGCAAAGCCCCGGGCATCAGCACAGCATCAGGTACACTTATGGCCAGAGCTCGAATTCCAAAGCAGGATCAGCCATAAGCAAACAAGGAAGTCCAACCATTGGATTAACCCAGGCGGCACAAGATCTAGGAAGGAACAAAACGAGCCATTCGTCAGGAACAGTAACCACCATCCATGAGGTAGTCCTCACCCCGAGATTCTATAGCACGGGTCAGCATATCATTTTGAATAGGTGTAACATTCTCCGCCTTTTCAAGCACGTTGCTGTTCTAAACCAGCTACAAACAGGTGACATAGAATGGGTGAGATTCTTGAGTATGAAGGGGGACACACACGGCAATTCAACAGTACTAGCTTTGAAGAAAAAGGAAACCGTACAAGCCATCTTGAACAATTCTACACAACTCGCCGAGTGGGGCATCGATGCTCAGAATCTACCCAACCTAAAATACCCATACATCCTAGCACCAGACAAGAGGGACATGGGCCCGTGGTCAGTCCTGCAGGGGACAAATAGCTCAGGACTCCCCGAGAACAGAAGGAAGAGATATAAGGACTACACAGGAATCACGATCGCATGCCAAAACAATCAAAGGGTAATTAGTGCCATCCCCTCCCTCTCGGATCAATCCGGAACCTCGGGAAGTACACAGAAGCATTCCTAACAGCAGCAAGACCAGGTCTGGTAGGTGCGAGGCCAAGGGAGGACCTTTTCTTAAAAAGAACCTAACATTAATCTCATGGAACATTGCCGGGAGCAGCAAGATCGGCAAGAACAAAAACCTGAGGCAATTCCTGGAAACAGGAGACATACTCTGCCTTCAAGAGACCTGGGCATTATCTAGCACACCATTGGCAGGGTTCTACGAACATTTTGTTCCAGCAATAAAAAAGAACCTTTTTGGTCGCCCGTCTGGCGGTCTATCAGTTTACATAAAACACGCAAGCCCCCTCGTAGTGACAGGAATAAACCTAAATTCATCTGGGCTGCAAGCCTTACAAATCGAAGGCCTGAAGCACACACTACAGCCAATGCGCCTCCTAATAATAAACTGCTACGTCAATCCAGCACAAACCATCATGAAAGATCAGTTGGAGGCATTGACATGGGAAATAGACAACCTCTTAAATAAATATAAAACTCATCAGGTAATTCTAGCTGGGGACTTTAACCTGAAGGACCTCGACAATGCCGCACCACCATATCGAGGGTCGGGAAGGGCCGCACCCTTTCACGACTTACTCGACAACCATAAGCTATCTTCAACTTACACTGTGAAAGCAATACACTCGAATGGTGGGCAACTACAGCCGGCCTTCCGGGACATCTCGAGAATCGACTATATCATGGTCAGTGAAGCAATGGCGGCCAGTTTGGAAGATTTTACAGTCGAGGATAGGTCGGAAAGCGATCACAGGCCACTAATAGCAGTGTTCATGCTGGAAGTTCCATCAGCCTTTAAGTTCCAAGCCATCGGAGAGTCCAGAGGGGATGAAAATCACAGCCTCCTAAGGAGAATTAGATGGACAGACGAGACGGGCGCGAAGCTTCAAAACTGGCTGGACCTAAAACAGGATGAGATCCCAGCAATGTCGGCTTCACCGATAAAAAACTGGGAGACCACAGTTGAGGAGATACAAACGAGCTTGGGCGATCCCCAGCCACAACGCTCAAGGTCCAAAAAGAAATCAACAGCTGGAAGCATCCGCCCAACCAAGGACATACGCGATACCAAACGCCTCTTGCGTAAGGCACTTGCAATAAAGAAAGGAGGGGGCAGACAAACAGATGGGACACTGATTGCATCATTGAGGGCAGCCCTAAGAAAGAAATGGTGGGAACACAAAAAGCTCACATAGAGAGGGAATGGATCAAAGTTTTCGCCCTGCTTAAACAGAAAAACTTAGCAGGATTATGGAGACACATAAACCGGCTAAGTAGCAGAGGAGTTCAAAAAGAAAACGGTGTGGCAGAGCAAGACTGGCTGGTCCACGTAAAGCAGCTATATTCAATCACCCATGTAAACACATGCAACACAGAAGATCCTAACCGCGGGGTGGACTATCTCCACCAACCAAGGGCAAAGATCGAAGAAACAACCCTTAGCCCCCGAAACCCACCTGAGGGTCAGCGAGACCAGGCAGAGATGCGTTGCACACCGCCAGCCCAGATAAACCCTCAAATGGTCATCAAGATACTCAAGAATATGAAGAATGACGGGGCCCCTGGGCCAAACGGGATACCCGCCCCGGTTTTTAAAAAGGCCCTCCATTTCTGGGCAACCGTCCTCACTCCTCTTTACAACCACTCCTTAATGACAGCAAAAACCCCTGATTCCTCGAGGGGCTCCATACTAGTCCCAATTTTTAAAAAAGGGGATCGTTTAAAGCCATCAAACTATAGGCTCATCGCTTTACTCGACATTGAAGCCAAGGCCTATGCCCGCCTCATATTGAAGGACCTGGAGACATGGGCCGAAGGAAAAAGCATCATCCCCTGCCATCAGACTGGCTTCAGACCACAGTAATCGACAATGGACAACATTCTGGCGTTAGCGCACCTAGCAACGGAAGCAGCAAAAAAGAAAAACCCTCCACTCTTTAGCTGCTTCATTGACTACAGCACAGCCTTCGATAAAGTGGTACGAAATAGGTTATGGCAAAAATTGGAAAATTGGGGCGTCCCGCCAAACCTACTGAAGGCAATTAGATCACTATACGAAGGCACCTGGGTGCGGGTTAAAACTAGCGCCGGCACAGTGTCCCCAAAAATAACAACGAACAACGGTCTGAAACAAGGATGCGTGTTGGCGCCCATCCTCTTTAACCTGTATACGGCGGACTTGGGGGACGCCCTGAAAGGCGCCAGCCTAGTAGCACCGACATTAGGCAGCATGAGGCTGCCGGTGCTACAATATGCCGATGACACGGCCATAATGGACCACACGAGGGTGGGCCTACAGAGAGCCCTAAATGCACTGAATCAATTCAACAAAGATAACAATCTTATAGTCAACCAAGGGAAAACCAAGGTCGTCATTTTTGGGAGCTACCACCTGAAAAAGAAAGTGCAGTGGCTAATGGGAGACTTACAAATCAGTACAGTGGCAGAGTTCAATTACCTAGGGGTTTGGCTTACGGAGCGGGCCAAGGCAAATGTCCACCTGAAGCAGCAGTCTTCCAAGGCCAATAAGGCGATATTCCTGTTAAAGCAACTGAGCTTACACCTGATAAGCCCCACTGCCGGACCAATATTAACTGCCTTAAAAGCAAAACTGCTGCCAGCCATTAGTTATGGCCACCAGGCTTTTCCGGGGTCGCAGGACGCCCTGCTCATCGCAACCCAAGCCAAAGCATATAAATCAGTCTTTTCTATCCCAAGGTCGGCAAGGAAGTCGAGGCTAAGATTGGAGCTAGGCCTGGTAAGGCCAGACTTGATGTGCCAAGGGGAGATCATAAAACTATACTTAAGGATTATAAGGGCCCCAACAAACTCCTTAAGACACCAACTGAGAGTCATCTTTGAGGGGCCAAGATCAGTATGGCACACTAGCCTTGGCAAAGCACTCAAGCCTTTAAAGATCGAGGAAAAGAGTATACCACTGCCTGAAATCCCACTAAATGCTTGGAAAAAAGCCATAAACAGACAAGTCCGCAAAACCTCATTTGTTCTGGATCTTAAATCTCTTCGCTATAGCCCCCACCTAGTCCCGCTGAACGGCTCCTATATGGTAGGCAAGGCACAACCCTACCTAAACGAGGCCCTGACACCACAAGCCAGAACCAAAATCCTCTCCATGAGACTATGCACTTTAGGAATCACCGATTTTAACCCCGCATGGGCTCGCAAGGGGGAAATCACAAGCTGCAGACTGTCCCCCTACACGAGGGATTCCTGGCTTCACCTTTTATGCTGCTGCCCCACCCTCAGGAACGAACGTTGACGACTTCTTCGCCCAGTCTGTATCACCAAGGGAATCAAGATATGCCGCGAAGCATCAGCCTTGTGCTTTTCTAGAACAACCACGATGACCTTGGCGAGACTGGGAAAATTCATTCATTTGATTAGAATGGCTCTAAAGGCAGCAAACGAACACAATCAAACCAAGTCTACCTGCGAGGCACAACAAGGGGGGTAATGCAGCCTCCCCTCAAATGAGGGAAGAGCCCTGATCCTACTCACTCGTCCTACAGAGACCGCACCACATCTACGGCTCTAAATGGAAGGGCCAAGGAGAACGACCTACAGACTGTCGTAGCAGAAAACCGCTAAGGCCAACGCAGCTGTCTAAGAAACTCTGTGCAAGGACTCATGATAAAGACTCGGTGCTGGTAGCCCGAGTGGTTGCAGTGGAGAGGGGATATAATACTTGAACAAAAAACATTTTAATCGGCAGCCTCTACATTTTTAACGTGATCATTCCTTCATTTGCTCGTTTTTATGCTTTTTTACTGTAATGATTTTAATTAATTGTACAGTTAATAAATAAAGTAAAGTAAAAAGATGCCAGTCCTTGGACTGTGTAAGTCTGTTGGCAAGGTCCTAACCTTACTGGGCTTCCCGATCGAGCTGAAGACATCCAAGCTGGAAACTGATCCAGGATCTCCAGTTCATCGTGGCATGGAACCAGATACATGTGGGAATGGTATCCTTGACAGTTGAATCTGTTGTCACATGAAGACCTGGCTATCTCTCAAATTATCTCCTGCTCAGAGTTGAATGTGGATTCAAGGGGCTTCCACAGTCTTTTTTGTTCTGTGGACACCACCCCATCTAGGGTCGGTATCAAGACATATTTTCAGCTGGTGGGATCCCACCTTTTGCCTATCCAAGCTCAATATTCCTGTCACTGAGAAAACTGCCCAGGAACTTTGATGGTTCCAGCTCACATAGAAAAGGGGTTTCCCTTGCGATAGTGCAGCCAATAATTCTGACCATAAATGCCTCAGGACTGAGTTGGAGAGAAATGTTCGGTTCTTTTTCAGCTCAGGGCTCTGGGAGATGGAGGATCTCGGTCATTCTTTCAATGGGAAGGAACTGACGACTGTCCTTTGTGGTCTATGGATATTCACTATATCTGTTAATGGCAAGTTTGTGGTCCTAAGGATGTACAACACTACAACCAAAGCCTATGTGAACTGTCAGGGAGGCAGGCGCTTCCAGAATCTGGCAGAAATTACAGTCCGGATTCTCCATGTAGCATAAGAACATCTACTCTAATTGACAGCCGAGGATATATAATGTGAGTGCAGAATCCCTGAGTGTAGTATTCCCTTTGTCTCAGGGGTTTTTGCCTGATCCTGATTATTTTTCTATGGCTATGCAAGAGATTCAGCAACCTTGTAGCGCATCTCTTCGCCAGCAAAGACAATGCCTTTTTCCCAGTGTTCTGTTTGAGATTTCAGATAGAAGATGCTTAGAATGAACACACTGATTTTGCCTTTCCTTCCTTCCCTTTCATCTCAAGATTTCTAGCTTATCTTATAAGGTTTTGTCAGAAGATCATCCTTGTGGTACCATTCAGGCCCTGGAAATCGTAGTCCACCCTCTCTTGTCTCTCCTCCCCTATCTCAATTAACAGTGATCATTAGTATGGAGGTTGAACACTTAGGGCCTCATTACGATGTCGCTCGGAAAGGCTCCGAATGGCATTCAGTTTGACCGAACCCGTGTTGGAAGCCATGATTCCAACCGACTCGGAAACATTTCCGACCGACCAATTGCGATACAAGGTAGTCGGTCGGTCATTCCGAATCGGTTCCGACCGGCATTCGGAGAGTCCAAATCGGTCGGAGCCAAATCGTAGAGCTCTACAGGCCACGTTTCCGACCGACCAATTACGATGTCAGATTCTGACAGCCGTTCCGACTCGGTCTGTCCAACACAGATCGGCTGTCAGAAACTGACTTTGGAGGACGGTAGCAGGCCCCCCTTCACCCGGAGGCCTCCGGTTGGGGCCCATGGGGTGCCCATGGGACACCTCTTTCCAACCATGCCCATTGTGGCAGGCACCATTGGGTGCCTGCCATAGCGTGCAAGGTTTTCCGGAACCACCCCTTTTTTCAATGGCAGCCTATGTTGTCGGTCAGATCACAGGCCCCAATCGAAGTCAATGGGAGCCCGACCGAACGGTGGTCGAAACCATCGTAATCGGTCGGTCGGACTCTCCGAACCCGAGTCGGTCAGAAACCATTCTGACAAGGAGTCGGTTGCAATGCTTTACGACCGACATTGTAATGAGGCCCTTAGTTGTTCAAAATCGTGATTTACCTGTAATTGCGGCTATGGCTATTCAGCCTTCCAGGAAGTTGTCTTCTTGTTGGGCCTACAATCACCACTAGGCCCCCTTCCAAAAGTGATGTGCAGGGAAAATGGTGGTTTCATGGGAATGTTATCTAGTGTTCATTCTTTAATTCCCTTACAAAGGATTTGGCTGGAGGTTGTCTCCATATATACATACACAAAAAAGAAAGTAAGGTAACTTAAAGTCGCAATTTTTGTCAAGTTGCAATTCATACAACAAAGTATCAGGAGCACCTTCACTTTGTAAAAACTGCCCTCACCCACAACGTGTTGTGGCATGCTTCATCATAGGGCTTCTGCAAAACGCCTCTGCGCAGACCAATGCTAGAGGCGGAACAATAGGGTGTGGTAGACAATACAAACAAATAAAGAAGGAAAAGAAAAGGATCCAAAAAAAGGTGCAGACAATGAGTATTAAAACTAACTAAGAGACATCCTAATAACAATTTTAATCCTGGATTCCCTTGTCAGGATTAAAAAAAAGGGTAATAAATACCCCCGGATGGTGGTGAAGTGAGTGTATTATGCACTCTCCACCCCTCCGTTCTGCATAGAGGTCAACAAGTTTCTGCCGGATCCAGTATCTCTACTGGCATTCATCAGGACAAAAGGATCCCCATGCTTTCTTTCCTTTCTGTCAAATATACCCCTAGTCTCTCACCATACTCAGGGGTCGATTCCGATCCCGGCCGGAAGCGCACCTAACTGTATTCATCCGGAAAAAATACAAGCCGAATGCGTGTTTCCCGACCGAATCGTACACTCGTCCGGACGAACAAGTACAATGCGTATAACAACCCAGTTACCGAACGAGCCGTACTCACCCAATCCAGCTCCTGTTCCCCGCCCGAGCTGGATCCGTAAACGCCGATTCGAGCCGCACGGAAGCAAATACACAGCACCTTCCGGCCAGACTAGTACGATGCGCATTCCGTACGCGCCGAACCCGTCGCTATGTCCGGCACGTTTGAGCATCCGGGCGGGCCGTACATAAGCTCCGTTGTGCACCACAAGACGATCCACGGCTACGAGACGAACAAGCCAGCGACGAGTACGAGTCGAAGACACGAGAAACCCGAACGAGACGATCCAAGCATGAATCCCATTGCGCAGGCCCTACCTATACTCTACATCTATTACCGGGACCGGCACGGACGCGTACGGCGCAGACGGTAAGTCAAACACCAACAATACAAACAAACTACACGTACCCGAAATATGTCACACACACATAGGGATGCACAAATGACGTACACAAGCAACAGCAGAACCAAAGGGGTGGGATGGCCAACACCAATGCCATACACACCCATAGGGGATGGATGCCTACCACCAACACCACCCTACAACCACCCCTACTCATGGGTGGCTAGATGCCTGCCACCACCACCACCCCTACTCAGGGGGGGCTGGATGCCTACCACTACCACCACCCCTACTCAGGGGGGGCATGGATGCCTGTCACTACTACCATACCCACCCTTAGGGGGCTGGATGCCTGCCACTACTACCACCCCTACTCAGGGGGGCCTGGATGCCTGTCACTACCACCACCCCTACTCAGGGGGCATGGATGCCTGACACTACTACCATCCCCACCCTTAGGGGGATGGATGCCTGCCACTACCACCACCCCTATCCAGGGGGCTGGATGCCTGTCACTACTACCATCCCCATCCTTAGGGGGATGGATGCCTGCCACTACCACCACCACTATCCAGGGGGCCTGGATGCCTGTCACTACTACCATACCCACCCTTAGGGGCTGGATGCCTGCCACTACTACCACCCCTACTCAGGGGGCCTGGATGCCTGTCACTACCATCACCCCTAATCATGGGTGCCTGGATGCCTGTCACTACTACCATCCCCACCCTTAGGGGATGGATGCCTGCCACTACCACCACCCCTATCCAGGGGGGCTGGATGCCTGTCACTACTACCATCCTCACCCTTAGGGGGATGGATGCCTGCCACTACCACCACCACTATCCAGGGGGGGCTGGATGTCTGTCACTACTACCATTCCCACTAATGGGGGGCTGGATGCCTGTCACTACTACCATCCCCACTCATGGGGGGATGGATGCCTACCACTACCACCACCCCTAATCATGGGTGCCTGGATGCCTGTCACTACTACCATCCCCACCCTTAGGGGATGGATGCCTGCCACTACCACCACCCCTATCCAGGGGGTGCTGGATGCCTGTCACTACTACCATCCCCACCCTTAGGGGATGGATGCCTGCCACTACCACCACCCCTACTCAGGGGGCCTGGATGCCTGCCACCACCACCACCCCTACTCAGGGGGCTGGATGCCTGTCACTACTACCATCCCCATCCTTAGGGGATGGATGCCTTTCACTACCACCACCCCTACTCAGGGGGCCTGGATGCCTGTCACTACCACCACCCCTACTCAAGGTGGCATGGATGCCTGTCACTACTACCATCCCCATCCTTAGGGGGATGGATGCCTGCCATTACCACCACCCCTACTCAGGGGGGCATGGATGCCTGTCACTACTACCATACCCACCCTTAGGGGGCTGGATGCCTGCCACTACTACCACCCCTACTCAGGGGGGCCTGGATGCCTGTCACTACCACCACCCCTACTCGGGGGGGCATGGATGCCTGTCACTACTACCATCCCCACCCTTAGGGGGATGGATGCCTGTCACTACCACCACCCCTATCCAGGGGGGGCTGGAGGCCTGTCACTACTACCATCCCCATCCTTAGGGGATGGATGCCTGCCACTACCATCACCACTATCCAGGGGGCCTGGATGCCTGTCACTACTACCATACCCACCCTTAGTGGGCTGGATGCCTGCCACTACTACCACCCCTACTCAGGGGGGCCTGGATGCCTGTCACTACCACCACCCCTAATCATGGGTGACTGGATGCCTGTCACTACTACCATCCCCACCCTTAGGGGGATGGATGCCTGCCACTACCACCACCCCTATCCAGGGGGGCCTGGATGCCTGTCACTACTACCATACCCACCCTTAGGGGGCTGGATGCCTGCCACTACTACCACCCCTACTCAGGGGGCCTGGATGCCTGCCACCACCACCACCCCTACTCAGGGGGCTGGATGCCAGTCACTACTACCATCCCCACTCATGGGGGACGGATGCCTACCACTAACACCACCCCTACTCATAGGACGGGTAATGCATGACACAACCAGCATACTCCCACATAAGGAATGACAGAAAATTACATCCCCCCCAACACCCTGACAAGCGTGTGTAGTCTGTGTCAAATGCCTACAAGACTGAACATGACATTGAACATACAATGTGACCCCCTATCACATTTGTCACACATAAATGTGTGTGGCCTCCACAATGCAAGCCGACCATGGCCACTGTGGCAATGGGCTTGAACACCCCATCACCACAGTGACCAAAAGGTAAGTGTGGGGTCCATAGCTGATGCACGTTTTGAACAGTGTGGCAATGGGGCCTAAAGCCCCATCACCACAGTGACCAAAAGGGAAGTGTGGTGTCCATAGTTGATGCACATTTTTGAACAGTGTGGCAATGGGGCCTAAAGCCCCATCACCACAGTGACCAAAAGGGAAGTGTGGTGTCCATAGTTGATGCACATTTTTGAACAGTGTGGCAATGGGGCCTAAAGCCCCATCACCACAGTGACCAAAAGGGAAGTGTGGTGTCCATAGCTGATGCACTTTTTGAACAGTGTGACAATGGGGCCTAAAGCCCCATCACCACAGTGACCAAAAGGGAAGTGTGGTGTCCATAGTTGATGCACATTTTTGAACAGTGTGGCAATGGTAGGTCGCTCCCCCACCACACAGCTCCGCCTGTGTTGTCCGCCCGCTGCTGCTGCTGTTAAGCTCGCCCCTCTGCTTGTGGCCTCGGTCCCCGGTTTTCTTCTGTTTCCCCTCGCTGCCCCCACTGAATTGTGTCCTTTTTTCCTTCTGTACCCCTCGCTGCCCCCACTGTACCCCTCGCTGCCCCCATTTTCACTGCGCCCACTTTCCGTCTGTTTCCCCTCGCTGCCCCCATTTTTACTGTGTCCTTTTTACTTCTGTACCCCTCGCTGCCCCCACTGAATTGTGTCCTTTTTTGCTTCTGTACCCCTCGCTGCCCCCACTGAATTGTGTCCATTTTCCCTTCTGTTTCCCCTCGCTGCCCCCATTTTCACTGCGCCCACTTTCCTTCTGTTTCCCCTCGCTGCCCCCATTTTTACTGTGTCCTTTTTACTTCTGTACCCCTCGCTTCCCCCACTGAATTGTGTCCTTTTTTCCGTCTGTACCCCTCGCTGCCCCCACTGAATTGTGTCCTTTTCTCCTTCTGTACCCCTCGCTACCCCCACTGAATTGTGTCCTTTTTCCCTTCTGTACCCCTCGCTGCCCCCACTGAATTGTGTCCTTTTTCCCTTCTGTTTCCCCTCGCTGCCCCCATTTTCACTGTGTCCATTTCCCTTCTGTACCCCTCGCTGCCTCTCTCCACTCCCGCCGCTGCGTCTGCGGCCCCGCCCCCTGACTGCCCATTCGCTGCCCCTGCCTCCCGCCTCCCAGCTGCTCCTCCCTCCCACCTCCCCATATATGGCGGCCGCTGCGCGTGAGGAGAGCGACCCTTGACCTTGCCAGGTGGGTCGCTCCCCCACCACACAGCTCCGCCTGTGTTGTCCGCCCGCTGCTGCTGCTGGTAAGCTCGCCCCTCTGCTTGTGGCCTCGGTGCCCGGTTTCCTTCTGTTTCCCCTCGCTGCCCCCACTGAATTGTGTCCTTTTTTCCTTCTGTACCCCTCGCTGCCCCCATTTTCACTGCGCCCACTTTCCTTCTGTTTCCCCTCGCTGCCCCCATTTTTACTGTGTCCTTTTTACTTCTGTACCCCTCGCTGCCCCCACTGAATTGTGTCCTTTTTTCGTTCTGTACCCCTCGCTGCCCCCACTGAATTGTGTCCTTTTTACCTTCCGTTTCCCCTCGCTGCCCCCATTTTCACTGCGCCCACTTTCCTTCTGTTTCCCCTCGCTGCCCCCATTTTTACTGTGTCCTTTTTACTTCTGTACCCCTCGCTGCCCCCACTGAATTGTGTCCTTTTTTCCGTCTGTACCCCTCGCTGCCCCCACTGAATTGTGTCCTTTTCTCCTTCTGTACCCCTCGCTGCCCCCACTGAATTGTGTCCTTTTTCCCTTCTGTACCCCTCGCTGCCCCCACTGAATTGTGTCCTTTTTCCCTTCTGTTTCCCCTCGCTGACCCCATTTTCACTGTGTCCATTTCCCTTCTGTACCCCTCGCTGCCTCTCTCCACTCCCGCCGCTGCGTCCCCTGTGGCCCCGCCCCCCTGACTGCCCATTCGCTGCCCCTGCCTCCCGCCTCCCAGCTGCTCCTCCCTCCCACCTCCCCATATATGGCGGCCGCTGTGCGGCCGCGCAGCTGGCTCGCAGAAGGCGCTCCTAAGGCAAGCCCGTCTGTACCCCTCGCTGCCCCCACTGTACCCCTCGCTGCCCCCATTTTCACTGCGCCCACTTTCCTTCTGTTTCCCCTCGCTGCCCCCATTTTTACTGTGTCCTTTTTACTTCTGTACCCCTCGCTGCCCCCACTGAATTGTGTCCTTTTTTGCTTCTGTACCCCTCGCTGCCCCCACTGAATTGTGTCCTTTTTCCTTCTGTTTCCCCTCGCTGCCCCCATTTTCACTGCGCCCACTTTCCTTCTGTTTCCCCTCGCTGCCCCCATTTTTACTGTGTCCTTTTTACTTCTGTACCCCTCGCTTTCCCCACTGAATTGTGTCCTTTTTTCCGTCTGTACCCCTCGCTGCCCCCACTGAATTGTGTCCTTTTCTCCTTCTGTACCCCTCGCTACCCCCACTGAATTGTGTCCTTTTTCCCTTCTGTACCCCTCGCTGCCCCCACTGAATTGTGTCCTTTTTCCCTTCTGTTTCCCCTCGCTGCCCCCATTTTCACTGTGTCCATTTCCCTTCTGTACCCCTCGCTGCCTCTCTCCACTCCCGCCGCTGCGTCCCTGCGGCCCCGCCCCCCTGACTGCCCATTCGCTGCCCCTGCCTCCCGCCTCCCAGCTGCTCCTCCCTCCCACCTCCCCATATATGGCGGCCGCTGTGCGGCCGCGCAGCTGGCGCGCAGAAGGCGCTCCTAAGGCAAGCCCGTCTGCGCCCGTCCGCGCCTGGACCGCGCCCAGCGCCAGAACCCCTGGGCCGTGCGCCCCCCGCACCAGCCTCGAGGACCGACGCCGCTACGATGCCACCACACTCCACGCTCTCAACCCTGGACGGACGCACAACTGCTTCAAGGCCGCCCCGAAACGCACCCATGGTCCCTTCACCTGCCGGAACTGCAGCTACACCAGCCTCAGAGCCACCGAAATGCCCGCCAAGAAGGACCTCAACCACCTCCGATGCATCCTACTGAACACCCGCTCCGCACGCAAACACGCCGTCGAGCTCTGGGACCTGCTCGACACATCATCACCAGACGTCGCCTTCCTGACAGAGACCTGGATGAACGACTCCTCCGCCCCCGACATCGCCATTGCCATCCCAGACGGCTATAAGATCACCCGCAGAGACCGCGTCAACGCAGTAGGAGGAGGAATCGCCATCGTCCACAAGAACACCATCAGGGTCTCGACCAGCACCGACGACACTCTCAGCACCGCCGAACACATGCACTTCCAGATCCACACGGACCCCAACACCACCCTTAGAGGCACCCTTGTCTACAGACCCCCTGGGCCCGACCCCAGTTCAGCGACTCCATCGCCGACTTCATCAGCACGCACGCCCTGACCTCTACCGACTACATCCTCCTCGGAGACCTGAACTTTCACCTGGAGAACAACAACAACAGCAACTCCACCACCCTGATCGCCAACCTCGGTCTGAGCCAGATCGTCACAACACCGACCCATTCCGCCGGCCACACGCTTGACCCCATCTTCTCCTCAAGCTCCCACGTCTCCTTCAGCCACACCACGGAACTCCCCTGGACCGACCACCGCTGCATCCATTTCACCTTCCAGAAACCCACCACACACCACCGCACCCAACAGATCCCACGCCGCTGCTGGAGCAAAGTCACCGAAGACCAACTACGGGCAACCCTCACTGTCAGCCCTCCCTCCAACCCATCCAACACCGACGACGCTGCCTGCAACCTCAGACGATGGATGGACGACTGTGCCAACACCCTCGCCCGCTGAAAAAACTCACCTACAGTGACACCACCAAAAGAGCCAGCTGGTTCACCTCGGAACTCCAAGCCTCCAAGCGCACCTGCCGGAAACTAGAGAAGAAATGGCACAGTGATAAGACACCGGACAGCCACGCAGCCCACAAAGACGCCATCCGTAACCACCACCACCTCATCAAGTCCGCCAAGAGAATCTCCTTCAAAGACCGCCTCGACAACAACGCACACAACAGCAAGGAGCTTTTCAACATCGTGAAGGAACTCTCCAACCCCAGCTCCAACACCAACGACATCCCGCCGTCGCAACCCCTGTGCGATTCCCTCGCCACCTTCTTCCACCGCAAGATCGCCGACATCCACGACAGCTTCAACACCCAGACAGACCCAACTAAGATCGATGCACCAGACCCGCCGCACACCATCAACCACGACCCCCTGCCAGCCTGGGCCAGCGTGAACATTGAGGACACCATCAAGACCATGAGCACAATACACTCCGGCTCCCCGTCAGACCCTTTCCCGCACCACATCTTCAACAAAGCCAGCAGTCTCTCCTTCGAGACCGCGACCTTCCCAGAGAGCTGGAAACACGCAGAGATCAACGCCCTACTCAAAAAACCCAAGGCGGACCCGAGAGACCTCAAGAACTTCCGGCCCATCTCCCTGCTTCCGTTCCCAGCCAAGGTCATCGAGAAGATCGTCAACAAACAGCTAACCCGATACCTCGAAGAAAACAGCATCCCGGACCCATCCCAATCGGGGTTCCGCAGCAACCACAGCACTGAGACTGCCCTCATCGCCGCCACCGACGACATCAGGATCCTGCTGGACAACGGTGAGACCGCAGCCCTCATCCTGCTGGACCTCTCCGCCGCCTTCGACACTGTCTGCCACCGCACTCTGCGCGCACGCCTCCACGACGCAGGGATCCGAGACAAGGCCCTGGAATGGGCCACCTCCTTCCTCACCGGCAGAACCCAGAGAGTCCGCCTCCCACCATTCCGATCCGAAGCCTCCGAGATCATCTGCGGCGTACCCCAGGGATCGTCCCTCAGCCCAACACTGTTCAACATCTACATGGCCCCGCTCGCACGCATCGCCAGACAGCACGACCTCAACATAATCTCCTACGCCGACGACACTCAACTGATCCTCTCCCTCACCAAGGACCCCCTCGCCGCCAAATCCATCCTCCATGAAGGAATGAAGGCCGTCACCGATTGGATGAAGATCAGCCAACTAAAACTGAACACGGAGAAGACAGAGGTCCTCATCCGCGGCTCCAACCCCTCAGCCTGGGACGACTCCTGGTGGCCAACGACGCTGGGAGCAGCCCCGACACCCACCGACCACGCACGCAACCTGGGAGTCATCCTTGACTCAACGCTCTCCATGGCCAGGCAAGTCAACGCAGTCTCATCCTCCTGCTTCAACACCCTCTGCATGCTTCGCAAGATCTACAGGTGGATCCCGACAGACACAAGAAGAACAGTCACCCAGGCCCTCGTCAGTAGCAGACTTGACTATGGGAACGCCCTCTACGCAGGTGCCCCGGCCAAGCTCATCAAGCGACTGCAACGCATACAAAACGCCTCCGCACGCCTGATCCTCGATGTACCACGCCACAGCCACATCACCCCCCACCTGAGGAACCTGCACTGGCTCCCCGTCGACAGGAGAATCTCCTTCAAACTCCTCATCCACGCACACAAGGCACTCCACAAGACTGGCCCAGCCTACCTCAACAGACGACTCCTCTTCTACGTCCCCAACCGCCAACTCCGCTCCGCCGACCTCTCCCTCGCCACCGTCCCTCGCATTCGAAGAACTACCACCGGCGGCAGATCCTTCTCCCACCTCGCCGCCAAGACCTGGAACACCCTTCCACTAAGCCTACGACAGACTCAAGACCTGCTGACCTTCAGGAGGCTACTCAAGACCTGGTTGTTCGACCAGTAGCAGCACCCCCCCCCTTTTTTTCTCCCCAGCACCTTGAGACCCTCGCGGGTAAGTAGCACGCTTTACAAATTCTGTGATTGATTGATTGATTGAATGGGGCCTAAAGCCCATCACCACAGTGACCAAAAGGGAAGTGTGGTGTCCATAGCTGATGCACTTTTTGAACAGTTTGGCAATGGGGCCTAAAGCCCCATCACCACAGTGACCAAAAGGGAAGTGTGGTGTCCATAGTTGATGCACATTTTTGAACAGTGTGGCAATGGGGCCTAAAGCCCCATCACCACAGTGACCAAAAGGGAAGTGTGGTGTCCATAGCTGATGCACTTTTTGAACAGTGTGGCAATGGGGCCTAAAGCCCCATCTCCACAGTGGCCAAAAGGGAAGTGTGGTGTCCATAGCTGATGCACATTTTTGAACAGTGTGGCAATGGGGCCTAAACCCCATCACCACAGTGACCAAAAGGGAAGTGTGGTGTCCATAGCTGATGCACATTTTTGAACAGTGTGGCAATGGGGCCTAAAGCCCCATCACCACAGTGACCAAAAGGGAAGTGTGGTGTCCATAGCTGATGCACTTTTTGAACAGTGTGGCAATGGGGCCTAAAGCCCCATCACCACAGTGGCCAAAAGGGAAGTGTGGTGTCCATAGCTGATGCACATTTTTGAACAGTGTGGCAATGGGGCCTAAACCCCATCACCACAGTGACCAAAAGGGAAGTGTGGTGTCCATAGCTGATGCACATTTTTGAACAGTGTGGCAATGGGGCCTAAAGCCCCATCACCACAGTGACCAAAAGGGAAGTGTGGTGTCCATAGCTGATGCACCTTTTGAACAGTGTGGCAATGGGGCCGAAAGCACCATCACCACAGTGATCATAAGGTAAGTGTAGTCATGGTAAAAGCTGCCAAAACCAAACTGCATGGATGAATCCTGGTCACACAACAACAAACACATCAGTGGCATAGTAGTGCTTGTGTCCCATAGCAACATAGATTGGTCGAGGCAAACAGTGCAGTGTCACTGAAACATCGTTTTGGCCATGTGCATACAAACATCACCCATGGGGTCCCACATTGTCAACATTCACAAATAACACAATGACAGAAGTGACCATCATAATGCTGACCCACATATCTGCACCAATGGACACACAAATGTAGATATCCTGTGGAGACTGTAGATGTCAGGTGAACAAATACCATACCATGGCAGCAATGGGACATACAAACCATGATTATTGTGCTGACTGATGACCTAGGAGTCCCAGGGACAGCAGGGGAAAGCCACCAAACAACATACAGCCAATGGCACACTCAAGATATGCCAATGCAGTGGTGCTAAGGCACAAACACAAACAGGCAGACTCACACTGCATATCAAACACAACGGGTGATGGGGGGTGTGCCAGTGTCCCCAGGCAACCACACAACACATGAGGAGGCCTGAATTCCAACCACACAGATGTGTATACAGTGCCATACAAAAGTTACTCATGGATCGGATACCCCTATGTGGGCAATCAGGCATTGTTAGATGAGAGGGAGCCCAAATTACACATGTCACACAAGCTTGTAGGAACAGCAACTAACACAGCAAGAGACAGATCCACCACAGCACTACCGCCAGGGACCCCACATTGTGCTGACACTAGCCTGCATGATAATCCCACTGTGATGACAAAGGTAGATGTCGTTCACACTGTGAACCACAGCCATGTGTCCTGAGCAACAAACTACCATCACACCTACACAAGCTCTAATCAATCAGCACGGCCTGCCAGCCAAGGCCAATATGGAGGTAGGGGTCTAGCCGTGCAACAACTCACATTTGCACACACTCAACACCACACACCCTGATCTCCACCAATGTGCAGCAGTGAAGCTCACATGGACTGGTGACATTGCACATTCACCCATGACAATACCAGGGGTGGTGGTGGTAACTAAGGTGCAGAAAGCCATCACACATGGCCAGTCAACAAGACTCGTCAATGTCTGACACACAGCACAGTACGCTGTACATGGGCATGATGTGAAATCCACCACAATCAATGGTATCCTGGCCATAGTCACACACCAATGAAGAAGCCAAGGTGACACACTAAGAACACACGTACACAACTTCCAACATTGCAGCTCTGACCCTGAGGAGTGGCAGCAGTCACACACACAACGTGTCACAATCACTGAAAGCTACCACAAACTGTAAATCACATGCCTTGTGTAAACAACAAGTGCCAAGGGAATCCTGAATGTGTCCCATCTGCGTTTGACCACATCCCCAGCCCTGACAACAAAGACAACCTGGGATGACAACCTCATGAACATTAGTTTGCCATGCACCCACATCACGGAGAAACCAGGTCCAAGATGCTGGATGAACACAGAACAACTCAGCAAGCATCACAAACAGGAACATCCCTAGGGACACAGCCTGTGTAGGAAAAGGGAAGGGAACACGCACAGACATGCTTACACAACACACAACACAGGCCCACGCAATGTCACCGGATTACACACTGCCATGAGGGCACTCCACTCCTGTGGAAGGTCCGCTGTGCCAAACCTTGTCTGTGCACGACCCAAACATGTCAGCAGAACACTCCGTCAGTGAGTCAACAACTACAACACACAGAAGGCTCTGCTCACATCAGCCTGGGTACGGGAGTGTCACGTCAGTCATCTGCATACACCCAAAACACGTGTCAAGCAAGTTGCACTGTATACACAGATGAGTCCTTCGACATTGATGTGCAAAACTGCATGTCCAGTGGAGCTGGGCACACAGTCAGGGAAATCGGAACATTGAACAGTGGTAAGCCCACCAGATGTGCATCAGTGTAAGACAAAGATGTTAATTTACAAATGCTAAACGTACATCCCTGTGTCAAATGCTGAACATTACACCCTCAGACTGCAGCAAAGGATGCCATAGATCCAGACTACAACAGGACACATATCCCATGGACCACATGGAGTCCATCACAGCAACACTTCATTTTCCTGATATAAACACTATTACAACTGCAAATGCAGGATGCTACTCATCCACATCATGTACATCAAAAGAAAAGCCACAATTAAACAAAAAGAGGCTTTATTCAGCAAATGTCAAGGAAAACTCTGAAGTCCAAAGGAAACTAAGGCCAATGGCCAGTCCAAAATCACAGTCCCAACAGGGTGATAAGTGACAACTGGTCACCCATTGCTTGCCTGCACTGGTACGGACAGGGGACATCCCACTTGGAGGGGCATACAAGGGGCAGGCCAGGCACCGCATGGACAGGATCAGGGGATGGCAGAGTGAGGCAGTGAAGGGGTGGTGGGTGCAGGAGTGTCACCGGCAACTGCAGTGGAGGTGTCTGACTCAGGGGGGGCCGGCACCACTGTGGTACACAAGTCAGTTGGTGTGGGTGCTGCAACCACTGCAGTGGGCTAGTCTGATGTAGTGGACTGGGTCCCCACTGCAGTGCCCGAGTCAGACGGGGTGGTTGTGGACTCCACTGCAGTGCATGACTCCAAGGGAGTGGAAGGGTGGGCAGATGAGGTGGGCAGGACAGAGGGGGGGGGACCCGGTCTCCACACAAGGCACTAACAAGCAGAGCGTCTGGGTTGGGGGTGGAAGAGCAAGTGGCAGGGGGGAGGGCCTAAGCAGTCTGGGGATGCGGTATCGGTGTGTGGGGGAACCTGGGGCAGGGTGTGGCGGGGGAACCTGTGGAGTGGTGGCCTGGGGGATGGAGGAGAGAGACTGGGTGGTGGAGCTGTGTGGTGGTGGTGGTGGGGTCTTGCTCTTCCTGGTCCGGGGGGACTTCCGAATGGGGTCCTGTGTCTGCCTGCACCTGGGGGAGGGTGTCCGGGGGTGAGGGGCACTCCCCTCTGTGTGGGTGGACTTCCTCTTCCCCCGGGATGCTGGATCAGCAGGATCAGAGGGGAAGAGGCTGAGGTCACACAGGAAGATCTGCTGTGTAGGTGGGGTAGCAGGTGAGGCAAGGGAAGGGGTCTTGGAGGGAGAGGATTTGGAGGACTGCGGAGTGACTGTGGATGCCTGTGTGTGTGTCTGTTCCCCATCCCCTGTGTGTGTGGTATCAGTCCCCTGAGGATGCTTGTGTGCACGTCTTGCCTTTCTCTTGGGTGTGTCTGTGCTGCTCGTGTCTGTGTGCTTGGGTGATTGTGCAGGTGTGCATGTGCTTTGGACAGGTAGGGTGGCAGGAAGTGTGGATGGGGCAGAGGTGGGAGGGGTGAGGGACTGTTGGAGGAGGAACACGGCTGCCGTCAGGGAGGAGTCCATGGACTTATTGCTCCTCTGTAGGGCAGACATACCCGTAGAGATGCCCTCCATGAACGACACCAGCTGTGTCAACAGAGTGGTGTGTGCATGGAGGACACTCAGCATTGCTGTCTGCCCTACATGGAGCTGCCGAAGGAGGTATACAGACTCCTCACTCAGGGCAGCAGGGGACACAGGGGCAGGGGGTGCGGTGCCTGGCACGAAGGAGACTCGCTCCCGAGCCTCCACGGACCTCAGGAATGGGAGCCAATGGGAGGGCGGTGGTGGTGGTGGTGGTGGCGGGGCCAGACAGACTAGCTGGCCTTTGGTGGCTGCTGAGACCCGCCTCCACAAGGGAGTCATCCTCCGAGCTGCTGTGGTCCTCAGCTGAGGTGGATGGTGCTAAGGACTCCTCGGTGTGGCTCCCCTCGCCCTCTGTGCCACTGGGTCCCTCTGACCACTCGTTGGATGCTGACCCAGTCTGGCTCCGCTGCTCCTCCTGGTCTGTGGAGCTGTCCCCTCCTGTGGCCGTGGATGTATCTGCAAACAATTAGGGAAACAGACAAACATCAGTCACATGCACTGACCCAACACACCACAGTAAGTACAGCACATCACAGAGCAAGCCCTGGCATCCTTAGTTGAACATTGCCTAAAGTCCTCACACAGATTCGGGGAAGCCAATTGTCAGTCTGATGGTCAACCATGGGACTCACACCCCTCCTGCCCTTGCACCCATCTGTCTGGTGCCTGTCTGATGGTAAGACCCCAGTGTGGACACATGCACCACCTACACAGTTGTTGGACATTGCAGGGAACACGGTGAAGTATGTGAACATGCACACATCACATCTCTTGCCACTGAGTCAGTGCAGGTGTCCAGAGAAAGGGATGGCCAGAGTCTAAATAGAAATGCATGTGATGCATACCAGCACCAGACACCATGATCCACCCATGTCCGGATAGTCAATGCCACAATGGGGTGCATGTTGCACATGTCACTCCCCTGCAGGATCAGTCTTAGGAAGTTTAATGCCATGACACAGGCATGCGTGCAAAGTCATACATCACTGTCTCCAGTCACATGGCCATGGCAGCCAGCCAACAACAGTCTGCACTGTGTCACAATCCTAGGACATGGGGATTGCAAGTTATGTAACTGACAAGTGCACATGTCCATCCCCCAAAAACAACATCATCTGAACTACTATTTGTCCACGTCATACCAATTGGACATATGGGGGACACAAAACACAACTCTCTGAAATTGAGCACCTCACAGTGTGCTGTGAATGAAAAACAGCTGCCTGAAAGTCACAGTCGCATACACCTGTGTGCACAGTCAAGTGATCAGACACCTATAAGTCACAGAAGTATCGTCTCTCATGGTCACATCTCAGATGGCATGCTGAGCCCTAACCGACAAACATACCAGTAGTCCTGACAACGAAGCCACAGCACAATGACACAGAGGCAGACACCTGAGGGAACATGTCACTGATCACAACATGTCAGATGATCCACGGGAGTGGGAGTACAGAGTGTATTGTATGCCCTGGAGTAGGCATGACTGTCCAGCTCCACCTGTAAGAGGGATGAGTCCTGGACAGTAGGCATGTGCCTAAGCATGTGTGACACACTTGATATATATACTCCTGAGGCCCAAACATTGTTCCCACCCACAGCATGGGGGTGTGCCAAATACCCCAGGGACATGTGGTGAATCAGATCAGCAAGTGGACCACATATCAAAGTTACACCCAGATTACATGTCAGGACTTGGGCATTGTGTGAGCAATTGACCCACCCATGAATCCCACAACATAGTCACCGGAACAAATGCTGTCCCCCACCTTGAGCAAAGCAAAATGCAATGACACAGTCCCCAAGTGACACAATTTCCTGACTGTAAGGGCCACACATATGCGTATCAGATGAGGAGTGGGCATGTCACAATAGAGGGACATGGGTCCTGGACCACAAGACTGATGTACTGTGGAAGTTTAACCAGGCTAGAGGAGGGCACATAGCATGTCAGACAAAGTGCACAGTGCTGTCATGGACTCACCCCCTCCTTGCTGCTGTCTGGCCTTCAGCTGCCCATCCAGGTCAGGGAAGACCACCGCCAGGATCCTGAGCATGTGGGGGGTCAGGGTCCGGTGTCCGCCCCTCCTGCGAGGAGGCGACAGCTTCAGCTGGACCCTTGCGATCCTCCGGGTCCAGCCTCGAAGGTCCTGCCACCTCTTCTGGCAGTTGCGGATCCTGCGCTTGTAGTCCCCCACGGATCTTACTGCCCGGGCGATGGTCAGCCAGATTTTCTGCTTCTGGTGGGCATCAACCTGTGAGGATGACAAAGTGAAAATGCCATTACTACACATGCAACATATCCGTGCATCACACAGTTGGATATACATGTCTCAATCACTGGGGCACATGATGTACACAGGCAGTGCAACGATGGCTATGAACAGTTTGCCAGCAGTTACTACATGGTATCATTGCATGGAAAGTAAACCTTGTTGGAATGCACTGTTACTGCACTGTACCTGTTCAGTGCATGTAACTACACACTTTGGGGGCTCAGAACTACTCAGTGAGCATGCTAGCCAGTGGTGTGCACACTGTAAGTCCTGCTAGTCAGACAACATGCAAAATTAGAAAGGCAGTGGACAGCACACTCACCTGCTCCCCTGGTGTCCCATACAGCTTGCTGTACTGTGGAAGGAGGCTGTCCAGCAGGGCCTGGTTCTCCTCAAGGCTGAAGGCTGGGGCTCTCTCCACAGTACGTGCCATTGCAGTAGCCAGAGGATGCAGAGACAGCAGCAGTGTTGGTGGCAGATGTCGTCCTGGAGCATGTAGTGCAGGCAAGTGAGCTCTCAGGGGAACAGCCAGCATTATATGTGTGCTGCAGAGGCAGATACTGTCCCATGTGTCCAAAGTGATAGGTCCAAGTCGTTTGCATCTTCTGAATCTGACCAATCCATGGAATAGCAGCACTAATACACGCCCACAGCATCCTTCAAATCTTCAACTTCATGACACCCATGATTTTGCAACATTGTTGTGGCTGGCCAACTGAATTCACTGCATCAGACTCGTTGGAGCTTCGAAAACGCGTCCGTTGCCATGCCAGGCCCCAGCCAATGCGTGCGCACCGATCTGTCCATTGCTGTACAACGCGTATTTCGGGATACAACGCGTACCCGCTCACAACAGATGCAATGGGCCGGCCGGACACACCGATCGGTCCATTGCTGTACAACGCGTATTTTGGGATACAACAGATGCAATGGGCCGGCCGGGCACACCGATCGGTCCATTGCTGTGCAACGCGTATTTTGGGATACAACGCATACCCGCTCACAACAGATGCAATGGGCCGGCCGTGCACACCGATCGGTCCATTGCTGTACAACGCGTATTCCGGGATACAACAGATGCAATGGGCCGGCCGGGCACACCGATCGGTCCATTGCTGTACAACGCGTATTCCGGGATACAACAGATGCAATGGGCCGGCCGGGCACACCGATCGGTCCATTGCTTTGCAACGCGTACCTGTACAGGTCAGTCGCATATGTCACCATGCTTGTCACTGGTGAACGTATGCCAGCCACATATACCTGCCAGAGACACAGGGGCACACCTACAACACCACACCCAGTCCACAATGTTTCCTAAGGCATGTAATGCTGCATTACCTTTTCTGTGTATGGGGGTTAACATGTGGTTTCTGTGGTGGCACTTGTGGGCAGCCACACCCAGGCTGTGCATGTGTTAATGGGGACAGGGTCCTTTGTGTGTTGTGCACATGACCACTGTGATGTGCAACAGTTCATTTCGGAGCATGTGGCATGGTCACATTTCCAGGTTGTTTATGTGTGTGACATGTCACATACCCCCAGGGTCCCATGGGGGAAGGCATGTACGTCACAGGATAACCCATTGCCACAATAGTGATGACCCTCCACAGTTTGTGTGCATGTTGTGTTTCCGATGTCTCTGATTCCATGTGCACGATGGGAGACAGTCTCCACATCAACGTTTGTGCATGGACTTTGATGTTGTGCGTCACTGGCGTCCATGTCTGTCCTGCGTAGGCGACAGGGGCCACTACCTGTGGGAGTCATGTTTGTTTTTCTGATGTGTACATGATACGCCATGTCATGCCAGTGTCCATGTGGCAAGACAGGGTCACTGGGAATCTACCTGTCAATGAGCTGTGATGCCTGTGGCGCATCTGTCCAGACATGTCACTGTGGTGTGTGTGTGGAACGTGACAGCAGGAAATGGGTACTGTGACACAGCCTAATGGTTTCCCATAGCACAACCTGCTACCTGTTGTGCACACATGTTATACTGAGAAGTTAGATGATGGGCATGTAGGTGTGAGTTATGTCCGAACAGAACGGCACACACATCAAGTACTTGTGTCTCGTAATGATGTATCATGTGAAATTGAGTATGGTGAATGGCACATATGTGGGGTGACTGACAATCTTTCTTTCTTCAACCTATGCACTGCAGGGCTCCAGCTGTCCATAGACCATTCCCTGACCTGGCAACGATGGTGGAACGTGACAGCATCCGACGGTACCGCTTCACCAGGCAGCTGATTGATGATTTGGCAGTGCGCTTGGCACCACATTTGCAACCTGGCCGGACGTACCCTACAGCGCTGACACCCAAGGTGAAGGTAATGGCAGCCCTACACTTCTTTGCCACCGGTACCTTTCAACACACTGTGGCGACTGCCGGTGGGATGTCACAGACTATGTTCAGCCGTGTGCTACGCGATGTTTTGGAGGCAATGTTGAGATGCCTGAACCAGTACATCTATTTCCCTACACGTCAACAACTCACTGACGTCAAGAGTGACTTCTATGCCCTGGGGAGGATGCCACATGTCATTGGCTCCATTGATGGGACACATGTGGCTTTGATACCACCACAGGCACATGAGCAGGCATACCGGAACCGTAAACATTACCATTCGATCAATGCTCTGGTGATATGTCTTGCAGATATGAGCATCACACATGTGTGTGCCCGTTTCCCTGGTTCAGCACACGATGCCTACGTGATGAGGAGTAGTCACATCCCGAGGATGATGGCACAGATGCAGAACTAGCGTGCCTGGCTTGTCGGTGTGTACTGACTTTGTACCATTGTGTGTGTTCTGATCTGTAGCATTCCACCCACTTTTCCAACTCAGCTAATGTGCACTTGTCTGTCCGTAGGTGACTCCGGATACCCCAACATGCCGTGGTTGCTGACACCCCTCAGGAACCCTGTGACACCAGCCCAGATGCGCTACAATGAGGCACATGGTCGGACCAGGAGAGTGATTGAGCGGACCTTTGGTCTCCTGAAGAGCCGCTTCCGCTGCCTGGACAAGACAGGAGGGGCCCTCCCATATGCCCCAGCAAAGGTGTGCAAGATTGTCATCGTCTGCTGCATGCTACACAACCTGGCAGTGCGGAAGGAGTTGCCTCTCATCCTGGATGACGATGACCAACGTCCGCCACCTGTGGAGGATCCTGGCCTGGACCACGATGACAGTGATGATGATGATGATGATGGTGATGTCCGCACACAGCTCATCACCAACTTCTTCAGCTGAATGTGAGTATCCAGGGAGATGTAATGTGAATGATGTGAGTTTGCATGATATGTGTGGGTGGTGCTCTGGTGCTGTTTGAGTGTGGTCATGTGCTACTTGACTGGATGCGTGCAGCAATGTGTCCTTACAGGTAGTCTGTACTCCCCAACAGTTTTGACATGCTAACTTGGTTTTGTGTAGTTGTCTTGTGACATGTATTGGGCATGAGTATTGCAGTTCTGTCCTGTTCTTCAGTGGTTTTAACTGTGTGTCATGTCTGTCCTTCACAGGGTGCTTACTGAGTACTTTGGTCAACTTGGATCCCCCGACACCATGATTCAGCTTTCAGGGTGGCAGCAGTAGTTTGCCTACAAGTGATGTGCCACACACCCCTGGACTTCATATCTTCTGCACTTGTTGACTGTGTGGCCACTGCCACGTGGGTAAACCTTGCATTTGTAGTGGAAACAACATGTTGCAAATGTGTAATGCACCTGTGCTTCACTTTGGGATGTGCGTTGTCTGTGGTCACACATCTGACTGACATTTGCTTACTGCACCTGTGGGCTAGTTGACACAGACTCTGAATAGGTGTGGTGTCTGTGCATTCCACTGTATTTCCTGGCAACATCACTGTGGGCGATGAGTCCGATGGCCCTGGTGTCTCTGTGTTGTGTAGCCCTAGTGGTGTGTCTCCCTCATATGTGTCACGTCACCATGACTCACACGACGGTGTTGTACTTGCTGTAGCAGTTAGCATACACAGTGTAATTTAGCAGATCATCATCACCATAACAGTATCCACATTTGAATAACAACAGAGGCAAGTATGGTGTACTAGTGATTTTATTTACAGAAATGTGTGTGTGTATAGTGCACAGGATGGTGGGTGCTGTACATTGGGATTGTGATCCAAAGTTCCCAGATGAGTTGGAAGTCTTGGTAGCAGAAATGTCCTGAGTGAAGTCCACAGTCATATGATACATTAGTCCAACTTGAACTCCCCATGTCATGTGGGAGAGTAGTGTTGCATTCGACAGGGTGAAACGTTTGCACACAAAGGAGAATTTCCGGAACAGGTGTTGGCTTCCTGGGGGATGTACGTGGCCATCAACCTCTCAGTTTTCCTTCCTCGGATGACCCCTCTTCTTTGGGGGGGACCCTCATGTGCAGGCTGCGGCGGTGCAGGGGAGTCTCCGCCAGAGTCCTCCTCCCTCCCTGTGGCGGAGTCAGTTATTGCAGCACCAGATGTTGTGGGCACACAGGGAGGTGTGGCCATGTTGGTGCTTATCTGGCGGAGGCATGTCAATATGTCCCTATGCACCGCTGTGAGTTCTTGCAATGTGTCCCACTTGGAGTAGTGTTGCATTCGACAGGGTGAACAGATTGCACACAAAGGAGAATTTCCAGAACAGGTGTTGGGTTCCTGGGGGATGTACATGGCCATCGACCTCTCAGTTGTCCTTCCTCGGACAACCCCTCTTCTTTCTGGGGGGACCCTCACGTGCAGGCCGCTGCGGTGCAGAGGACTCTCCACCAGAGTCATCCTCCCTCCCTGTGGCAGTTGCAGTTGTTGCGGCACCAGATGTTGTGGGCACACAGGGAGGTGTGGACATGTTGGTGCTAATCTGGCGGAGGCATGTCTATATGTCCTTCTGCTCCGCTGTCAGTTCTTCCAATGTGTCCCACTTGGACTCCATGCCAGACATGTGTGTCTCCACACGGGACATGTGGGAGTCCAAGCGGGCATGATGGGCAGCCTGCTGCTGTTGTATGTCCTTGAGGATCCCCACGACCTGTCTGACCTCTCCGGTGCTATCCTGGTATGCATCAGCGATGCGTGCCAGTTGTGGGTCATCATGCAGTCCAGACCCCTCTGCAAGCAGCGACCTATGTCTACCACCCCTCCCACCACCCCTGGCGACACATGCAGGACCTGCGATGGCACGCACAGGTGACCCAAGGCCCCCTTGGGGGTTGTTAGTGGTGTTGTTGTCCATTGCTCCACGCTGGGCTTGGGGCCCTGTGCTGTTGCCATCGGTGGTCCTTGGTCTGTCCGTGTCGGCGGGGGTGGTCTGTGTGTTGGCAGTTGTTGGAGGGGTGGGTGCAGGGGGTGCAGGTGTTGGTCCAGCTGGTGCTGCATGATGACTCACACCAGAGGTGCCAGGTAGGTCTTCGCCATCCGAGGAGGGCAGAGGCTGTTCCACACCAGTGAGCTCTGTGTCCCCCGGAGCCTGGGACAGGGACTCCTCCTCGCCTGCTGCTGTGTCCCCATCATCATCACCTGTATTTGGAAGAGACACACATTGTATGTTATGTTTCTACAGGCATCATTGGTTCACACACCTGACAGTTGTGACTGTACCTCTGGATGCGGGCATGTACATTGCATTGTCCTAAGTTGTCACAGTAAGAGGTTGATATTGGTGTAGCACATTGTCATGCATACCTGGGGCATTTCAATGTGAATGTTGAGGTTTGTGCTTGGCCAGCATTTGTTGTATTTGGTGGACATCCGGCCATCCTTCTCCACCTAGCCCAGTTATCCCACCATGAAGCATGCCACCCTTGCAGTGAGTTCAGGTTGACTCTCAGGATGTCAGGCAGTGGTGTTGTGCTGTTTGTTGGTGCACAGTTCCCAGCAGGGCCTTGTGCTCCCCACAGCGGTACCCAGTGTCAGCCATCTTGTCAGTCCTTATCCACTCCCTGTGATGTGAGCATGGTTCAGAGTGGTGTTGATGGGCCAATTGTGAGGATGAGCAGTATCTGTGACTACAACTCCCTTCCCTGTGGGGTAGTGTGCCTGTGCTGTAAGGAAGGCTGACAGTGTTGTCCTTGCGTTTGTTTGGCTACAAGTCCCAAGAGTGTCCCTGTGCTTCACACGGCATTACCCAGGGTGGTGGTTCTTTGTGGGATCTTCATTTGGTATGTGAGGCATTGCATTCTCCCAGGTGGGTTATGTGGAGTTTGTGTTGAGGGGGTGTGTGAGGTGAGCTGCTTGTAACTATGGTCAGTGGTCAGTGCTGTGAGTCCTCCTTCCCACCCAGCCAGATATCCCACCATGCAACGTGCTTGCATTGCAGGGAGTGCAAGTTGGCTTTCAGGATGTCAGGCAGTGGTGTTGTGCTGTTTGTTGGTGCACAGTTCCCAGCAGGGCCTTGTGCTCCCCACAGCAGTACCCAGTGTCAGCCATCTTGTCAGTCCTTATCCACTCCCTGTGTTGTGAGCATGGTTCTGAGTGGTGTTGATGGTCCAAATGTGAGGCTGCCCATTATCTGTTACTACGAGTCCCATCATGCTCTTGCCTACACTGACTTCACCAGCATACACAGGATTCCTTCCTTTCTGTGAGCTTCCCTGTGAGGTGGTGTTCTAGTGGTGGCTAAATATCTGACAGTGTTTGTTGGTTAGATTTGTGCCACTGCCTAGCTCAATTTGGTATTGGATTTGTACATGTCATGACACAGTTACATATCACTATGAGATGGCATGTATTGTGTTTATCTGACTGACATACACTTTTTGGGATGATTATCTTTTGTTTGCTGTTGATTTGCTAGGGGTGCATGGTTTGACTGTCCCCTTGACAGTGATGTGTGTGTATTTGCACACAATATTGTGTATATTAGTTGTGTACTCACCAGGCTCTGGGATGTTTGTTAGTCCATATACGCTCACTGGTGGTAGGATGGCCCGCACCTTCTCCTCCCAGGGCCTGAGGTATACTGGTTTGGCAGGAGGGCCACTGCCGGTGTGCTGGCTCAGGAGGTAATCCTTCTTCAGTAGGTCCCTGACCCTCCTGCGCACATCATGCCACATGTTCTGGATGTCTTCCTTTGTGCGCAAACATGGTGATTGTGTGTTCACCCTGTCGACGATCCTCGCCCACATCTTGGTTTTCTGCGACATGGGGGTCTGTTGGACCAATGTGCCAAACAACTGTGGCTCTACCCTCAGGATCTCGTCTACCATGACTTCCAATTCACTATCTAGGAACTTTGGATTCTTCTTTAGGGGCATGGTGATGGGTGGTGGTGGTGATTGATGTGTGTGTGTGTGCAAGTGAGGGTGTGTGAGTGTAGGTTTTGCTGTGTGTGTGTGAGGGTGCTATTTGTTGAGGTGCTAATGGTGTGTGGCTTTTGTGTTGGATGAGCTGTGTGTGTGTCTGTGTTTGCTGTGTGATGGTGTTCTCTGCTGGCAGGTCAGTGGAATTTGCAAAGGATCATGGTAGGGATTTGTGGCCTTTATGTAGGTGGAGTTGGGGGTGTGTCCTTGTTCCATTTTTCCCCCCCCCTGTATTTATTGGCTTTGTCATTGCTTGTTTGGCCCTCTTTTTTGTATTTTTTCATTTGTGATTATTGTGCATGTTGGAGTCGTTCTTCTGACCGAGTAGGACGTTGAGTTATCTCGTGCACGCCTCTCTGAGTCGTTCCCGCTGTGTTTCAGCTCGGTTTCATATGCGGCGTACGCGTCGGTCGCGGTGTATTGTGTTTGTTCGGCTGTGTTTTGTATGCGTGTCGGTCGTACGGCTTGGGCTCCGTGCGAATCGGTCTGCTTTTGCACCCATTGCATAGTACTGCGCGGGTCGGAGTTCGCGGGTACGTTTCGTTCGGGTTTCTTCCTGGTGCGTGTCGGTCGGTTCTATTCGCGTGGTTTTCCGGCCGGATAGCTTGTTTCCGTCCGGGTCGGTCGTTCGCCTTGAGTTCCGTACGAGTCGGTTGTGATTCACAAGCATTTCATCGTACTTCCCAGGTCGGGCAACGCCGGTACGTGTCGGTCGGACTATAATCCCGTACCGAGTCGGTCGGTATTTTTTCCGGCCCGAATCGGATTTGGCCATTAAGTGTTACTCCACCTGTTTTGTACGGTGCAGACCAGTACACTTACTCTTTATTAGAGATCGAGTTTATTGAGTCGAGCGCTAGAAATGGCACGGGAGTAGAGGGCGAACCCCTGCAGTCACACATTCATCAAGGGTGGTGCGTCGCCGCCATATTGGTCCCTCCTAATGCCGTGTAGGTACCTACACGGCATTATTGACTTTGAGGAGGGTAAAGTAAGGCGAATTCCTTCTCCCCCTTACCTTGTGTATAGTAGTGTTGTCTCCATCTATCCTGAAGATTCAAAGGGCAACCAATAGAACATATAGAGATTCTTTGGGTAATTTACACTTTAGAATGCTTTGCACCCCACTTCCTAGGGGTTTTCCTTAGGCCCATTCTCCTGGTCTACTGTTCTCCTCCTTGGGCTCCTCCTCTCATTATTTCAGCACCTCATGGAGCTTCCTTTGAGCCTTAGAATTAAGTCTCCTTAAAGTTTCTATTGTTAAGGTTTTTTTTTGGCTTGATATAAACTCAGTCAGAATGTGAATTTGAGATTTTTGGTTTTCCATGCTCTCTACTTCACTGTCTTTTGAGAAGTGATCGTTCTTCACATGGATCCATTTTTGTCTTCAAGATTATGCCTAAATTACACAAAGAAACTGTAATTTTCAATCCATTTGTTATGTTAATCCTGTGCCTCTTGCAGAGATAGTCTTGCATTTCTTGTGTGTTTATGAAGCTTTGTTCATTTATTTGGAAGGAGTATGTTTGTTTTGACAGTGTAGTGACAAATTTGTGAACTTTGGGTCAGCAAGTAAGGGTTTATCCCCTTCTCCTACTCTTAGTCGCTGGGTGAGGTCAACCATTTCCTGTGCATATAAACTCTCAGGTAGGGAACTCTCTGGGTACATTCAAGGACCTTCAGCTAGGGATATGGCTGCCAAGTGGGCTGAAGTCCAAGGAGTCTCTTTCAGCAATATATGTTTGGTGGCTGCTTGAGCTGTACCTTCTGTGTTTGCATCTCATTACAGACTGGATGTTCATTTTCAAAATCCATCATTTGGCACTGGTATTTTGTTACCTGTCTCAAGAAAGAGGATTTGGGATATTTTTCATTCGAATTTACAGAGGTGTTACATTCTGATTTGCTAACACCTCTGTATTGTTTATTTTGCCAGAAACTGCTAGGTGGCTTGAGTATGTTCTCACAAGTAATGATGGGGCAGAGGAAGGAAAATGAGGAGGTAATGCTCAAATTACTAGTAACCCCATTACTTCAATTTTTCTGTCCTCATCCCAGACCGTATATCTTCTCTCCTTCCTTTCAGATTGAAGCTCCTGTCTTAGGCATGAGTGGTTGTACCTGGATGATGGATGTGCTGGATGGAGCTGGAGCATCATCACATCTACCTGTCAAGGTTTAGGGGGCAGGGTATCCCTAACCTTATCCTTATATTCTTTTTTAAAGTATATTCAGGACCTGGGGCCAGTCCCCTGAAGTCCTGTAAAGGCTGTCACAACATTTTCTAAGATATTGTGGCCAGCCAATCAGAGTGCTGCTCCCACGCGAGCCTCATTCCCAGGGGAGTAAGATGAACCAAGGGTAAAAAGGCCCCTGGGCCAATATGAAGGCTCTCTTTTTGGAAATTGGGTTTGAGGGACTCTTACAAGAGCCCTTCGAACCCAACCATCCAGATATACAAATATTTTTGTAGCTTAACATTTTAAAAACATCTGGACGGATTTGCACCAAATCACAAAAAGCATGATTTCCGGACCAAGATCTAGCTTTCTGCCAAATTATTTGTAATTTGGTTCAGCAGTTTTTGCAGTAAAACCATCTAAAGAAAGTCTATGGAAAATACATGGTGAAATTTGGTTTTGGGATTCCCCTTGTTCCCTCGGCCTCTGTTTGACCGATCACCCCGAAACTTTCCAGAAAGGAAATTATAGTTTTTATATTACTACAAGGCCTACCTATAACATCAATTTAGCCTTTGGTTTTTCAGCGGATTTCTAGTTTTTTTTAAAGCAAGATAAAATCTATCTATTTATCTATCTATCCATCCATCCATCCATCTATCTATCTATCTATATTTTACATATGTTTTTTAAATATATATATTTTACACAGCTGCAGTCGCCGCTGTGTAGTTATATGTCGGACCAGGTTTCCATAGGAAAGGTTTTTTGGGGGTTTGCTAATAACCTTGGCGCTGTTTGACGAGTCGTCATGAAACATTCCAAAAAAAGGTTCATCCACCTCAGCTCCTTCCTGAAATGTTTTGGGGTAGTACTACCGTACCACAGAAAAGATTACAAAAAAAACAGGTCAGGTACGCCCTCGTCATTTATAATAGGCCAGGGCTCATGGGGGTCAGTTCAGTTATACTTTTTTAATGTTTGAGAAATGGGCACGCACAGGGCCCCTTCCCTGATGTACTAAAAGCCCCCAGGGCCCCTATGTACTCAATGGCAGGTGCATTATGCATTAACGGGGAGGGGGCATGCATGAGACCCCCTCCCCAAATTAGTTGAAGCCTCGGGGCAAAGGCATGTTTAGTGGGGTCCCTGGTCCCAACACCTGCAAAAAACAAAAAAATCTAATATGACGGATAGGGCACCGAAATGCATTGAAATGCATGGGCAAACATCTTGGAATGTTTTTCCTAATAGAGAAAAAGCATTCCAGAAGTGTCACCCATGAGCATGCATGCGGTGTGATGCACTGATTGCCATTTTAGTATAGTTTATAAACCTTGTTTTTACTGTTCCAAGGTAGACCATGGCCATTTTAGAATGGAAACTGAAATAGCAAAGTATGTGCACAATGCTGTGCAAATAAAGGAAAAAAACCTCACCGTACTGTGCAGCCGCCATGCCCCCGCCAAAGCAAGTAACATTTTCAAACAGTATTGGTGGGGGCGTGGATAGGAAAGGACATGAGGTAGAAAAAATGAATGGTATACCATTCGCTCCTAGAGAGAGCTAACAGGAAAATGAAAAGAAAGTTCCTTCACGTGAGCAGTGGAAGGAGTCTCCGTCGTTATACTGCTCTTGCATTACTATTGGCCAAACGCCAGGTGTCACTAGACTGGTTTGGCCCCACCAGTCAGACAGTAGAGGCATGGATAAGGGACTTGATATACTGTGAAACCACAAGTGAAACAAATGCATCACTACAACCACCAGCCTTTAGGCCAAAGAACACATGGCAACCATTGAGAGACTATCTGCTGCTTTCTACCTCTGGCACTGATGACACCGAGAAGGATTGACTAGCACCCTGGAGAACTGTGTCTGGAGGGCCGGTGAACAAATGCCTCTGTGAGGTGGCTCCACCTTGCATCAAATTACGGTTTATGTGCATGTACCTTTTATTTTTTCTGACATGCGCACTTACCTATCCCTCTGCCTTTCCCTTCTTGATTTCTCATTTAGAAATGTCTTAGTACTGTGCAACTTGTATGTGTAATATTCATTGGCGTGTGTTACATTGGATTCTTTTAGATATGTTCAACACCCCTTGTATTTTTCTTTCTCTGCCTTTAGGTTGTGTTATTGCTGATATAAAATGCCATAAATAAAGATTTTTTTATAAATTTGAGCAGTTGATGGAGCCATCCAGGCAAACGGGAGCAGCTATGTCCAGGGGCAGGACAAAGACAAAAATAATGAGGAAATCCTTTGAATCAGAAGCAGGGAACTGAGATAAATAAGAAAGCCATCAAATCACGGTAAAGGTCCTCACCCAAAGGCTACTCTATGTACTATTGTATTGTTCAGAAAAGGTATTCAACAACAAACAGCTAAAGCTGCCTGTTGGTAAGACCTAAAAACTAACTGAATAATCTCCATGGAAAATTGCACTGCTGGTTTGCGGTGCATTGTGCCAATTTCCACACTTACTAATGTTAATGAACATACCTAAAAGATGTAGTAACTAACAGCTTCCAACTGCATAATGCACATACCCCAAAATATGTTTTTTTACACAATTGACTAAAAACTTTATTTTGGATGTTTGCATATGTATATGTCACTGTGGGAAATACAGTGATGAGCCCTTTCTGCCATTCTATGGGCTTCTAATAAAATAGAACTTTTTCATCTGTGTATAATACTGTATGAATTTCCACTTTGCCAACCGTGGGAGAGAAAGTTCACACACTTTATTTTTCATTTGTCAAATCACTGAGATCGATGGAAAAGTATAAGGGTGCAATGTGCCTCCATCAAGCAGACCATTGAAAGGGCCTGCTTCAATCTGTGCTGAATGGGAAAGTTGTTAATGGAAAATGCATCCATCAGTTTCTAAGAGCACATATGCTCCATTCAATACTAGGGCTAGTATATTCCCCACTACTTAGTTCCCTGCTTTGAAATACTTTCAAAGGATCCTAAATTTTAAATGTTGTCCCTTCTTTGCTGGATCCTATACCCTCTGAGATAGCCATTAAATGAAAGATGTTTCCCTAAAACACCCACACATTCTCTAGTCACACACAAGGGAATAGTGCACTCTACAGTTCCATTTCTTCCCACCTGCTACCAAACAAGAAGTTCAGAACCCTGCGGCTCCTTGGTTGTACTTTATTTTCAACAGGTGGCACTGTGAGATCTCTTTGATGATGCTGCACCATTGCTGATGCGCCTCCTCTTGAGAATGAAAACGTGTTTTTCTAAATTTCAGGTTAAGCTGCTACAAGCTTCAAGATTGTGTCAAACTTGCCTATACATGTGGTGGGAGCCTAACTTCAAATGATAGCATGTTTGCATCGATATTTGATCAATATCTATGTCTAAGGAGATCCCCTTAGCGGATCTGTGGTGTAACTGTGATCACTTTGGGAATAGTTATCCTATTTGTGCTAACATTTTAGCACAATGACGATACTGTTGATCGGACCAGCTAATCATGAAATTATGTAAATACTTACCACTGATGCCTGCTTCCCCTCCTGGGGTATAGGCCATCAACCAGGACTCTCCAGCAAACTCTGTCCTGGGCTTTTCTTTCAATCTGACTACAGGTGTAACCCATCTCCTTGCAGTCAGCCTAGTGACCTTGGTGCCAGGTGTTTCTCAGCCTTCCTCTTTTCCTTTTTCCTTAGGGTTCCAGGTCAGGACTTGACTGAAGGTGTTTGATGCAGGCTTGCGGAGGGTGTGACCTATCCAGTCCAAGTGACTTTTCATGATTTTTCCATGAACAGGGAGTTGGAAAGTCTGCTGCCATAGGTCGTTGTTGCTGATGGTGTTTGGCCAGCAGATTTGGACTGTTTTTCTCAGACAGGTGTTGATGAAGGTCTGGCCCTTGTTGGTGGTGGTGGTCACTGTTGTCGTCCAAGTTTCTGCTCCATACAGATGGACAGATTTTACGTTGGTGTTAAAAAGCCTGATTTTGGTTTGCAGCATTACGTGCTTGGAGCTCCAGATCTTCTTTAGCTGAATGAAGGCAGCCCTTGCTTTGCCCATGCTTGCCTTACGTTCAGCATCCGTGTCACCCTGATTGTTCATGACACTGCCCAGGTAGGTGAAGGCTTCAACCTCTTCTAGTGTGTCGCCTGCAAGAGTGACTGCAGTTGTGCTGGTCGTCTTAGCCTTCAGGGTCTTGGTTCTTCCCATGTGGATGTTGAGGCCAACTTGTGCTGATGTGGCTGCCACATTGTCGGTCTTCTCTTGCATCTGAAAATGGGTATGGGGGAGTGGGGCCCGGCCGTCTGCAAAATCCAGGTCATCGAGCTTCGTCCAAGGTGTCTACTGGATCTAATTTTTTCTCCTTGCTGTGAAAGCCTTCATGATCCAGTCTATAGCCAGTAGGAAGGGAAAAGGCGATAGTAAATAGTAATAGTAAACTGGGGAGAGGAGTTGGCCTAACGGCTAGGGCGGTCGACCTCGAATCTGGGGAACCAGGTTCGAGTCTCGGCAATGACGCTGAACATCCTGTGATTCTGGGCAAATCACTTAATCTCCCTGTGCCTAACAAAAATGATGAATGTGTCCTCATGTAACGCAACTGGTGCTATGTAAAGCGCTCTGATACCCGATACCGGGTCAAGTTCGCGCTATATAAAACTCCGTAAAAAAAAAAGTAAACAAGCATGGTGGACTCCTATCCTCACTTGGAAGGTTTTCATGAGTTGTCCTCCATGGACTATCTTGCAGGTCATTCCCTCGTAAGAGTTCCTGATGATTCTTACAAGGTTATCTGGCATACTGTAGTGGCAGAGAAGTTTCCTTTCCAAAAGCCTCTCTGTTCATGCTGTTGAGTGCCTTCTAATAGTTGATGACGTTGACATAGAGGGGGGAGTTCCATTCCATCGACTGCTCAATGATGATGCACTGTGTTGCAATCTGGTCTGTGAGTGATCCATCTTTGAGCAAGCCAGCTTGTTGGTCTCACAACTGAGGGTTGACTCATTCCTTCATTCTGTTCAGGATGACTCTGTTGAACACTTTGCTTGGGGTTGGTAGTAGAGTTATCCCTCTGTAGTGTGCACAGTTACTCAGGTCACCTTTCTTGAAGATCTTGATGAGATTTCCCTCCTTCCAGTCTGATGACACCCTTCCCTCTTCCCAGATCCTTCCAAACACGGGGTAATGTATGTCTTCTGATGTTTCAATGTCTACCTTCAGTGCCTCTGCAAGAATGTTGTCAGGTCCTGCTGCCTTCCCATTTCTCAGATGTTTGATGGTGTGGAGATAAATTCTTTATGCCAGTGTTTCTTGGGCCTTGCTGTTTTTCTAATTGGTCTCTGTACCACAGTGAGAGGCAGGAGGAAATGCAGCTTTGCGTTGAGGGTTGGGTTCATCCCGCATGGATACATCCATTCAAGCATTTATTATTTGTGTATGTGGAAGAAGACCAAACCAAGCACAGCTTTTGTGAAAATCAGTGACACCTGCTGTGAGGGTTTGAGTAATAGAGTGTGGGTGCCCCAGAGATATTGAACTGATTGCAGTAACACATTCAGCCAGAGATGCATTATTATGGTTTTACACTTCAGGATGGCTTTGCTGCACCAAGCTCAAATACTGTGAGACTTACTACTCTCCTGTGAAGCAATATAAGGCCAGGTTGAGTACCTTTATACACAGTTGTCCATAATCAGACCTTTCTGCATGCTTAAATATCCTCTTTGGGTTCATCATCATTGTTGTGGAGATTCTGAGTGGACAAATGGAGATTCAACTGGCAGGCAACAACTATTATCATATTTTTCTAGTTAAGGTTTCAGTGATAATTCTCTGAAAAATTCAGAATACAAAAATTTAGAATGCAAAACTGCATGTTTAGCTGTGACTCTTGAAGAACCTCCAGCGTAGGCTACCCCAGAGTAGGTCAACCCACCCCTGCCAAAGGGTTGTCGGTCTGACTTAACACATTTTTAGGAATAACACAAATCATGAGTCCATTCTTAAAGAATGGCAAAGGTTGTTGGTGGACGCCCTTCTGGAAAAGCCCAAAACATGTTGAGATAGTTTTCAAAGGTTTCATGAAATTCATCTGTAGGGCATTTGAGAAGGAAGTCATAGTTTCAGTAAATCTTTTTTTGACTTGGACACCGCTACAGGGGCAGGTGGGGACCTACCTTTTTGTAACTTATGAGCTGTATTTGTAGTTCAGGGAGAAAAACTTGTCTTCATCTGAGGTCAAATGCTCTCCGATAATCTTTAGTAAGGAGCAACATCATTTGGTCTACTTGGTTCTTCTTTTCAACCCACAGTATAGCATAAATGACCTTAAACCCTATGTAGCTGATGATCTTAATTTCAACGTACTGTGTTCTCAAGCTTTGCTTGTTGCTTTGGCATTTTCCCAGTAGAGTACGTATTAAGATGGGTAGGAACTGGAAATCCAGGCCTTCTAAAGATAGTTCTGCTGTAATCCTCTTGCACCCTTGCTTCTGTCTACTTCTGTATCCTCAGAGGTAACACAATCGTTACTTCAATATTGTGCCTGAAAGCACTCTTCATCCTAGACATGGAAGGTAACCTGGTGTAAGACACATGACAGGCTAGCATTGCACCCTATTTTTCCAAAAGTCCACAATACATGATGAAGGGAAGTAGAAAAATGTGCTATCCACATAGAAGTACTGGCTGTGTGTGAAGTAAGGAAAACAAAGAATGAATGGAGGGCGGGTGCTGTGTGGAAGGAAGGGGTGGGGAGAAATTCCCTCAGGACAAGAACCCTCACTCACCGTTAGGTGACATGCTTCATCATATGGGTTCCCTCCTCACACCGTAGTGTGGGCTACAACTCCCCAAGGGGAGGAGCAGAGGTGTTTTCTCGAAAGATGAGCATTAGCGTGCAGGTGAATGAGGGGCAGAGTGCAAATTGAGTGATAAAGAGTGGTTTTAAAAATGTCTACCTGAGTCCACTGAAAGTTTATTTTGTGGTCACAGTGACATAATTAAAAATGCAAGAGGATTAGGGATTCAACAGATATACCCTATTTGTAAGGTCAACATGTTTCTGCCAACAAGCATTTGTCAGGACCTATATTGTCAGTCACTCTGCAAACGTGATGAAGTGCAAAAAAGACGAAAATAATACAAGCCACCACTGGAAATGTGTGGCTCGTTGTTCCAACGTCCCTCTTCTTATCAGAGGGATAGGTGAACTGTGGAGAAAAGGTCAAGTTAACTTTATAAGACCTCAACATAAATTCCAAACCATAGTACACCCGGTGCTCCATTCTCACATGAAAACATCATGCTTACCAAGTGAGCAGTATTGTCACGTGCACTCTCCAAGCTCTTGAACCATCTTGTGGTGCCCAGCTCTAAGTGCATATAACATAAAGTGTTGTAGTCATCTCCGTACTACATGTATGCTACTTTCAATCAATGAGAACAGCTAGAACAATACAGAGCAGCCATGGCAGATACTGCTAATCCAGAAGTGAATCAAAGATTATCTCAGGCGTTATCTCATTAAGGGTATCATGTGTTGTGTTCCCCTTAGTGACAGACAGTGCATATATGGTTATGCCTAGAGGTCCCCGTGCGGCTTCACCCCTTAAATAACGGGCCAGTGGGGACCCGGTCTAGTGTGCCATACCGAGCTCCCCTTTCCGAGTTTCACTGTGCTCTGTAGAAAAGGACAGGGATAAAACTGTGTGGGGGAGGAGGATTGGCCTGCGCGGCATACTCATGCTTGCCAGTCCCTAAGAACAGGACCAGCATGTCAAAAACCCAACCCAAGGATAGGGGCAGGGTCGGTATGTCAGTGTGCAAGACTGCTCTGTAGCAATGCACTGTAGGTCTGCTATGACAGTGCATATCCCTCATGTTTAGAGAGACATATGTGCCCACACAGTGTGGAATAACGAGTTGAAAGGGTCCAGTTGACCCGTATCAGCATTGTGTGGCATTGGAAGAGATGGTGCAGGGTCTGATGAGTCGCTTATGACCCAACTAAGGCAGGGAGACCGCTGGGGCAGTCCCTGCCGGGAGACAAACTCGTTGGGAATCGGTGAGCTGTGAGGGGGGTGTTGTGTCCCCTCCATAATGGGGGAAAAATGCAAAAAATCGCATCCAGAGTGGGTGCATGCTTAGTGTGCAGCCCAACACATGAGCTGCGCTGGACTCGTGGGTCTACACCGTGTAGAAGTGATAGTTACGGGGGACGGGCGTCCATTGGACGACTGCATGCAGATGCGCCCTAGGGGGCTGAGCTGGTGCATCCTTGAAGAGCTAACCATTAGCTGAGGGGCGCTTGGCTAATGCGACCCCTTCGTGTAGTCGGAAGAGCAGCGGGGAACCGGACGTCCAAATGGACGGCCCCATCCAGAAAAATGTGCCATGACTATGGGTGTGAGCACTAATAATGGCTCAACTCAGCTTGTACTAATCAGACGCCTGTGTGGTGGTCAAGTCTGTTGGTGTTACCAAGGTTAGTTGTGTCTGACTAAAGGCTTTCTTTTGTTACTAACATCCAAGCTGAGCTAGTGTATTTGCCTATTCAAAATGATTGTCATTTTAGTCCCTGTTCCTGTTCAGTGCTAATAGTCAGGCTCTAGAAAATTTAATTCTCTGCAAATGCAACCACTGGGAGCAGGAGGAAGCAAAACAGTGCCATAGCTACTAAGATCTTGTGCTGTTCTCTCTCCCTGCACCGGAGCATTTTGGGTTGCCAGGCACCAGTGCAGACACCCTTAGGCCATAGTGCAAGGGTGTCTGTGTTGTGGTAAGCATCATTTTTCTACAGGAAAAAGTCCCTTCCTGTACAAGAAAGATGGTTTAAGACATTTTCCTCTTTGCGTGTGTGCTGTAGAACGCAGCACACATGCAAAGAGAGAAAAACGAGGGCAAATGATAATATTTCTCTTCGTTATGCCTGCCTTAGCTGCCTTAGGGAGGTGTAGGATGTTGTCACAAAGGCTTGTCTTGAATTCCTTTTAGATATGGGTTTGTGTCAAAACCCTTGGTTGGTTACATGGGAACACCCTGCATCACTGACGGAACACTTTCTTGATGCAAACTAATATCTTTTACTCTCAATCCGAAAAGCAAGCGTTCAGGACTGCTATCCTCATCGTCAAACCGCTGGATGATCACAATGTGATGTCAAAAATTGTGCAATTACATTCTAAATTCACACTTGTCATATTGCAACATTATGTGAACATTTTGTGTTTCTCACAGGTGAGAAGAGTTATATCAGGAAAACTATATTAATGATGAGCAAATTGTGCCAGTCTCTCAGGAAATATTCTTTGAAAACGTTGTTCCCCAACATTTGTTTGTCTCCTGTAATTTACCTTTTTTTAGGTCTTGGCTCTAGACGGTGCGCAGCCGCATACGCTGTATCACAGAGACATGCTGTATCTACTGTTGTGGGCTTCAGCCCACCCATAGGCTTGCCATTTGCTAGCTCCACAGCATTCCGTTATTGCTTCTCCCCATTGATCCATGGCATGCTTGCATCATGCCTCTTCCCAACTTTAGCCCTACCCGAGAGCAGTGACCAATTAATGCTAAACATACACAGCAGCCATTTTAACGCATTGTTTTGGGACTACTTTTTTATTTATTTCTTTATGAGCGCTTTTCACAAGCTCTACTGTTTTTACTCACACCTCACCATTCTTTGTTCCTGCTTGCAGTAACCATACGCATGTGCACTCACCCTCTCCCACCCCCGGACTTGTTCAGCCCTGGCACGCAGCTTTGTTTCTTTCGCCGCTTCTTCCTGTCCTCCGCCCCACCCACAACACCTTCGAGATACCACCCACAACACCTTCGAGATATGGCTTAAGGTACTCTGCCTTAGACTGCGTGATGGCTGCAGCTTTCCCATCGGCACCCACCATGCTTCAAAGATCTGGATATACGGAATGCGCATGCCACCAGAGTCATCCACTCCAGAGGGAAATACGGCATCCATTCAAACATCCTTCTATCTACCCACCCTTCCAAAGCCACTCACCCATCCATCCACTCACCCAAGCATTCATCCAAACATCTATCAATCCACCAACCCATCCCACCATCCGGCCTAAACAGAATAATTTCTTATTGAATGCCCACAATACCCAGAAGTTAGGAACTGTGCAAGTGCACTCTGCCATCATGCCAAAATGCCATCATTGTGGACAAGCTGGGACTTCGGTACACCTTCTGCGCTGTACTTGATGGCATTAAACACACCAGCGGCACACATGAGCAGGCGCTGGATGTTAAACTGCTATTCCCAGGAGCCAAACTGCACAAGCTCACAGACAACACTGACTGTAATGGCGCCTCTAACAACTGGGCCGACATACCGGTGAAAAATTCTATTTTTGAATTACTCAGTCTATTGTAAATGTCAATTTTCCACTTGTCAGGTCATGAAATTTTCGATGTAAAGTTGCACTGACATTAGTGCAAGCTCTGTGTACTGTCAATGCAATGCACTTAACCCTCCACAAAAAGTCATGTTATATATATAGAATGCGCTTTCACATGCGGGTCACCAGAATGTCCAGCCACCCTCTCCTCAATAGTGCTCTGCATGCATCCTCCTACCTCGCCAGCAGCAGCTGACAGGCAGGCACCCCTTCCCTCAGCCTGGCTGGGCACACGCATTCCAAGCTACCAGCCAGGAGGACTTACACCCACCATACCAGGGTGTGGCGAGCATCAACCACTCTCTCGCGTAGCGGCGACACAAATGCCTGAGGTTTGGGGGGCGAGTTTTGGAAATATTCATTGAAAAGTTTAATTCAAAAAGCATGACAGCTCAGATCTCGGCAGTGCATCTGTCAACAGTTCTGGAAGCCAATGTCCTTTCTATGTTTTTAAGGGGTATATTTCAAAAGAGAAACAACCTATGTTGTGTTTAGCGCTTGCTATAAAAACTTGGTTGCTTCGCAGTGCTACAAATGACTGGTGTTATTTATTATTCCTGAGTTTGATGGTATTCATGGTAAGGTCTTTGGAAGGATGAACATTATAAACATACTTATGTTAGCCGCCTACCCTGCTTCCTATATTTCTTCCAGGTGCACCCCACTCAGTGGAGATGGGCACGGGGCGGTGACGCAGCACCTTCAGCTTCATATACAGGTGCTGCCAGGGTGCTATTTATGACGCACGTCACTATAATCATGATTGGGTTACATGGTGCTGCTTCAACATGAATATTGCAACACCACTTCGAACAACAACACACCAATCGACTCCACAAAATTAGACCACTGCCCCAACCCCCAAATTTCATGTTGCTTTTTTTGCGTCCATGTGCCAGTCCTTACAGTAGTCATATAAGCAGCCTATTGCATGCACGTGGACTCTGCAACTGAAAAACCAAAGCAGCATCTATCACACTAGCTACATGCCCATGGGGAATCGAAGGCATCGTTATGACTCGCACCCCCCCAAGGAGTATACAGTGGTCTTAGAAGCCCTGGCAGCCAGGCTGCTGATCTCGCCCACCCACACACCCCTGGAGAGCCTTGCTCCAGTCCGGTGTACTCATGTCACCTTCCAGTGCCAAGCATCACACGGTCCCTCCTGAGCAGGGCGGCTGCGGATGGCAGCACTGGGAGGTCCATGATTGGAGGGCATCACCAGCCTGCCTCTCTGTACATCTGTTCTTGAGTGCCTTGGACCACCCACCTCAGCTGCACCTCTGTTCGGATCTGAACCACCTAGTCTGTAGAAATCTGTAACGCTGTTAAACAGTCTTTAGTCACCTCTCTATGTCATCTATAAGGGATCGACTTCTTCTACAAAAATATTATAACCTGGTGACATAGTTTGCTTTATATTTTTATCCTACATGTGCATTTTTCCAACTTGCAGTAATATATTCAGAACTTTCTGCAAACATCTGTTTATCTTTCTTTAAGAGCGTTGGAGTTCGCTTTTATCTTTTAGTAGATCTTTTTAGGTCTCGGCTCTAGACAGCGCACTGTCTCTGAAATATTAACATTCCCAACAGCAGTAGTCCTCAGATTGCTGCGATCTATTTGGCTTTGCAAAGCTTGTTTCTCTTTCTCCCTACATCCTGTTACCTATATGATGTAGTCCTCAATTCATTGAATTCCACGTTTCAATCGTATGCTCAAACTATTTTTCGGGTTGCTTGTTTCAGTGCCACTCGTGGCCTTAGTGAGCTTTACTGACAATGAATCTCAAGTTTAAGGCTTCAATTCCGCTGTCACCGGGATTGTGTGTTTAATTGACGGTTTTTACAATTAATATATGTTTTGATGATCTCTGAATTAATTACCATTACAATGTATCTGAATGTTTATTAACGGGACAACACTAAGTTAAGGTAAAGATCTTTTTAATGTTAAGAAAATATTTTTGCTGGCAGTTTCAGTGGTGGCTGGTGACATTTGAAAGTGGTGAGGCGTAAACTGTCTGTCGGAGTGCACCTTGGCGAGCGAGCGCAGCGAGCGAGACCGAACATCTTAAGGGGGGTTCTGGGGGGTTCTCCCCCCGAGAAAAGTTTGAAAAAAGAGTGGGTAAATGGTGCATTTTCAAGCACATTTGAGAAGCAAGAAGGTTAATAAAGCAATTGTGAAAGTGCAGTTATTACATTAATAAAGGGATGTCATATAACAACATGTAGATAGAAATGTTTCTGAAGCTAGGCCCTGCAAGTGCCACGCACCTCTGAGCAATATACAAGACAATGGTAGTCTGTGTGGCGCCACAACTATTTTCTGACTTCCTGTGGTTTGTCATGGAAGTCAATCCCAAAATTAAAAGCAATAAAGTATTTTGAAGTGAAGAAGAATTACTTATAGAATTCTAAGCATGAAGTTTTACTAATTGTTTTCAAAGTTAACTGAATCTCTGGCCACTGGATCCCTGCTTCAATGCTTCTGATGGTTAGTAGTTTTGTTGTTACAATCACCGGCAGCATGGTAGGGGCAATGCGTGGTGCAAGCTGCAGTGGTCTGCTGAAGAGAGCCCCGGCACTTATTTATTTACAAATTAAGCACTGCTGGTACCAATCACATGCTCTACTCAAGCCCCCCACCGCCTGGGGCGAGGTCCGCGCTATGTAAACATTACAAACACCATGAAGCATAGAGATGAGCCGCGCGCTTGGCACCTCGCCTGCTTTGTGCTAGCGTCTTGCCTTGTTTCTTAACCTACGTTTTAGGCGCTGTTATTTTCCTGTAAAGATCCATTTACTCCCAAGCGAGGAATGAATGTGTCGTTTTCGTTTACTGACCGAACTGTGGACTGGGTAACAAGCATACCAGAGATAAAATCCCTGCTTCCCAGTTTCATCAAATCGAGTGACCCTGAGCACACGGCTTCATCTTTCCGTGTCAGCTCCCACCAAATTCAGGTGCTAAGAAAAAACGCGCCTTTCATTCTCTGAGGTTGACAATCAGACACCGGACCTAGAACAAGTACTTCAAACAGTTTCTTTGCTACCCTCCATAACCATCAGAGGATAGTGCTTTGTGCTGACCTAGGAAATTGTTGGCACTTTTCACATCTCCCACTCACATTGTCTGAGTACCGGTCACATTATATTCACACATACTTATTATGTAGCACTTCCAGGTACATCATAGAACTTTATTCAGTTACAATTAGAACCATAAAAGCAAAAACATTGACGTATTGTATATACATTACTCCAATTATATCCTCAAACCATACAGTCGCGGCTAGCAATACTCGGGGGGGGGGGTCGCGCGGGGGTTACCGAGAGAGAAAGGCGAAGGGGGACGTTAAAATAAAAATAAAACCAAAACTTACCTGACCGGGTCCGTGCCGCCTCTGCTCCTGGGCAGGGTCCTGCGCCGCCTCTGCTGCTCCTCAGGAACAGGAACAGGCATGCTGCTCCCTCCCCTCCTGTAAGCCAATCACAACGCTGCAATGGCAGCGTTGTTATTGGTGCGGAGTCCCGGACGGCGCCCAGCCGGGCGCCTGTAGGGAGGCCATTTTCTCTATGTAGGCTGCATGCAGCCTACATAGAGAAAATGTAGAGTGCGCATGACTGCTTTTGTCGGCCCCAGGGCTGACCAAACAGTCAGGGCACTCAGAGTGGTGCAAGCCACTCCTCCCCGACCCGCCCACCCGCCCGCCCCCAACCAGGCATACCCTCCCACCCGCCCCCCACCAGGCATACCCCTGCCTTCTGCATTCTCACAGCGCGAGAAGCAGAAAATAAAATGGTATTTAAAATACCATTTTATTTTCTGCTTCTCACACTGCAAGAAAGCAGTGAGACGGCGCTCCAACGTCCTAATGGAGCGGCCGCCACTGGGCAGTTTCTCTGGAAATATTTTTGAGACACATCATGACTCAAATAAAAAATACCCTTTCTTTTCTCTCGCTCTATTTAGCTGCGCCTCTCCCTTCTTGCCTCCTGTTCCATAAACGATATAGCCTTTAGCTTGCAAGGATATATGAATCCTCGCTGAATTTCATTTTTCAGTTTTATGTCATAAGTACTTCTAGCCATCACAGGGCACTATTACTTGTAGCCTGGTGACTAAGGGCTGAAGGCGGTAGTCACAACGGACAAGAGTTGGCTTGAAGATTTTATCAATCACAAGATATATCAATGGTTTCTCAAACAAGCGAAATGTTCATGACTTTCAAAATGCAACAATGTGTCCAAATATTGGTTAGTTAATGGCAGTGGAGTGATATTACACAAATATTTGTAATGCTAAAGAAATTAGTTTCACAGCTCTCAGGAAATATTTCTTTGAACTAAATCATGCCACAAATAGCACAATAATGTATGTTTCTGACACTTTCTCGACCCCTCTCTCTCCCCACCTCATAGGGGCCGAATCCGATTTCGGCCGGAAGGGTACCGAACGATGGTCGGAGCCCTTCCGACCGAATCGGAACGTGCCGCTCGGATTCCTTTCCGACCGAGCCATTCCGATGGGCTCGGTCGGAAAAGAATCCGACTCGGATTTCCGGATGGCTCACGACGGGTTCGGAGAGCCCGTCAGCCATCCGGAAATCCCTCTGTACTCCCCCGGCTGCCTCTTTGCGACCGAGGGAGTACGATGGCAGTTTTTCACTGCCTTTTCGTGCCGGTCTTTCCGACACGAAAAGGCAGTCGGTCACTGTCTTTGGGGGCCCCTAGTGGGACCCCCATGGGTGCAAGGTCGCCGAATGGCGGCCTGGAGGCACCTATGGTGCCCCTCTGTTGAACCCTGCACCCGGTGGCAGGCACCTTGGGGTGCCGGCCACAGGGTGCAGGGTTGAACTGCACCCCTGCTTTCTCCAATGCCAGCATGCATTCCATCCGGAATGCATGCTCCCATTGTGGGAGATACGAGTGCGACCGAACAGGGTTCGGTCGCATCGTACTGCCTGGGCCGTAACCGACGACAGCAGGTCGGTCGGTTATGGCTCCGGACCGATGTCGGACGGACCTGAGTCCGTCCGACATCGGAATCGGCCCCTTAGTCTCCAAATAATCTAGTCGCCAGCCTATGTAATGCAACTACCTATGAAGGCTCACTGAATTTCATTTTGAACCTATGTCATAGGTATCTTTTCACCCAGTTCAATAGAACAACACTCTTGACCAATTGGCTAAGGTCTCTGACTTCCAACCAGAAGTTTAAGTGAATGTATGTGTTTATGTCTCTCTGTTACAACAGTCATGTGTCAGCTGAGATGTCTGCTCAGACAGTCACAATATGCTTCAAGGAGCTTACCAGAACTTGGAAAGTCAATATCTTTTCTATTACAAAATTATAAACATATCGCTTAGTAATAGGATGTGAGTTGGCTTTCAATCAGCTGTCGAGCATTAATAACCTACATTTTCCATTTGATTGTCATAGCTGTATTTTCAGCCACCTAAGCAGAGTGTCCCTTATGGTTAATTGTTTGATTAGCGGGTTCAAGATATCCCTTAACCATTGTCATGTGTCTGCTTGACGGGTGTCACAGTCGCAAGTTTTATCAAGGATGTCCCAAATATTTGTTAAGTTAATGATTTTCATATTGCAACAATATGTCAAAATTTTTGTTAAACCTATCATGAAACAAATAACAAAATGTCTTCCTTTAATTCTCTTCTTACAGACTATTCACAAAATGACATTAAGGTCTCTTTTGCTGAACCGGAGTGTTAAAATGGTTTAAATTCTCTTGTTACTTTAATCATGTGTCTCCTTGGAGGTTTTTTCTGACACAAAGGTTCACATTAAGTAAATACTAGTGCAACTCAGAACAACATCAAAAGGTATTGTGATGCATTGCAGCATTGCTCTAGGAAACAGAGTGAATTGCACAGCCATATCTACTAAGATATGGCACTGCTGCTCTCTTCCCCAGTGCAGGCACAATGCTTAGCACCACACACACACATTTTCACCACAGTGTGTCTAGCATTGGTTTTGTACTGGAAGGGTATCCTTTCAGTTAAAAACTATACCTAGACAACGTAATACAATAACAATACAACAGATCAGAATCAAATATATAATAAATTACTACCGAAGAATTTAAAAAAGGGTTTCATAACCAAGAACCATTGGACTGAGATAAAAAGAGTGGCAAAAATATCGTTATTTTAAAAAAAGTGAGCAAATAAATATCATGACAAATAATACATATTATAAATTCATCAAACATTGGTATAAATCCCAGAAATATGGAGCAGGCAAAACAACTACATATATCACAACATAGACATATACTTGTTGTATTGCTTAATAGATAAGATAAATCAGCAAGGGGAAATGGGGAAAAGAAAAAGAAGAAAGAATACTAGGGAAAGACAGAAGGATAGAGAAGAAAGGAATAAAATAGGTGGGAAGGGACATCTGCTATAATGGTAAGAAAATAAGTTAAGAAATGGAATCAAAAGGATATTGAGCTACCAACCCCTGAGAGGACAAGTTCATATAGTTGTCCAAAGACCGCCAAACATTACTAGAAATGTAAGGCGAGTAATGTTTTTTCTCAACAAAAGCATGAGCTTCACGAAGGTATGACACCCATGCCCACCAGGTATGATAAGACAGAAGATGAAAAGTTTTCCATTCTGTTAGTATAATTTTAATAGCAATGGATAAAAGTAAATCTAATAGCTCCAGATCCGTATTGTCAAGGGGTAAAGGAATAACTGTAGCCCATGGACCTAGTAAAATCATAGGCAAAGAAAGATCTATAGATGTGTTAAAGATTAATGATAAGTGTTTCTGTATCAGGCCCCAAAAATAATTTAATAACGTACATTCAAAAAACATATGTTGATGGGTGCCTGGTACTAAGTTACAGTTCGAACAAAGATCATTATCTCATAGTTTCAATTTATGTAAACAAACAGGGGTCCAATGTAGAAAATTTAATGTGAAGAATTTGGATTGGATAAGTGAAGGAGCAATTTTATTAAATAGGGATAATTTCCCAATCAATTGCCAGGTATCTTGTGAAATATGGTTAAAAATATAATCTTCACAATGATGAGACCATTTAACATAAGTAATTGTAGACTGTGAAGGGAGTGGAGTGGATAAGAATTTATACATTTTAGACGCAGTATGGCCTGAACGTAACCATATAGAAATAAGTGAAACAATAACCGGATCTGTAGAAAGGGGTATTTTAGAAAGTTTAACCTTTAGTTTAAAAAAAGAATCAAAGTCCATGTGGTGTGGCTAAGATTATATTTCCTGGCTGAGAAAGAAAAGGGAAGCGGGTCATGATTAGAATCATAGAGGTCTTTCACCAATCTGATACCTTTGGCAGCCCACAAAGAGGCCGTGCTAGGATCAATGTCAGTAAAAAGTTTAGGGTTGTACCATAAAGAAGACCATCTTGATTTATGAATAGGTTTGGATACTTTTTTATCAATATATTTCAATGCATTGATCGTGTCTAATATAATATGTTGAGAATGATCTAAAACAAGCTTAGAGGCTGTGAGAAAGGAAGGAGTGGAAAAAGGAGCGCATAGCTCACGTTCAATATAAATCCAAGGGGGTGTATGTTGGGAATCCGGTAAGAACCAAAGTGCACCTTGAGACGCTAGGAAGGCAATTTGATATAGATTCCAATCCAGAAGATTATAACCACCCAGGACAGAAGGCTTCCAAATATATTTGTAAGCAATTCTAGCTCTCTTATCATTCCATAAAAATTTTGAAGAGATTGAATCAATCTCATGGAAGAAGGTAGAAGAAAGCTTTATAGGTAACATGGAGGATAAAAAAATAATAATCGGGGTTATCATCATTTTAAGAGTTTGTAATCTTCCCCACCAAGAAATATAATTAGGAGACCAGGAAGACAAAAGATCCTTAACCTTAGATATGATATGGGATTCATTATAGGTGATAGTATCTGAAAGGTCCTTACCGAACCAAATCCCTAAATATTTAATACAAGTCGATTGCCATTTAAAACCTGAATCACCCATGTGAGAAGGAAAACACAACGAGATTAGGGGGAACAGTTCCGTTTTCTTTGTTAAGAGTGTACTCAGAGACAAGCGAAAAATCACTAATGATGTTAGAGATAACGGGGATCGCTGTTGCAATATCCTCTGAAAAAATAAGGACGTCATCAGCGTAAGCAGCCATTTTAAGCGTATATGATCCAAATTGAAAACCCTTAATATCCTGGTTCAGATTAAGTAGACAAAGAAGTGGGTCTATAGATAGGAGAAAAAGAAGGGGTGAGAGAGGGCAACCTTGTCTAGTGCCCTGATGAAGATTGAAAAAGGAAGACGTAGAACCATTAGTTCTGATTTGGTTGCGCATAGAGAGACATAACCATATTAATAAAGGAATCGCCAAGGTTATGGGATTCTAATACTGCTTGTAAAAAAGGCCAAGAGACTTTGTCAAAAGCCTTTTCGGCGTCAAGGGCGATCGCCACCGATGGCAATACGGAAAGTTTTGCTTTTTCTAAAATATGACAAAAGGTCCGAATATTGTCTCTGGCAAGTCTCCCCTTAACGAAACCTGTTTGGGAATCATGGATGAGATTGGGAATATGACCCTCTAAGCGTCTAGGTAAGATCTTGGCAAAGATTTTAGCTTCCATATTGAATAGCGAGATTGGACGAAAATTTTTAGGATCAGAATGATCTTTACCATCCTTCAGTATAACTACAATAGTAGCCTCAGCAGCCAAGCCAGAAAACTTGCCAGAAATAACATAATTATCAAAAATGTTCTTAAGATATTTGACTATTGAGGGAGTAAATGTTTTATGGAAGGCAATAGGAAACCCATCCGGCCCTGGAGCTTTCCCCGAGCAAGTAGCCTTAATAGCCTGAATGATTTCATCAGTATCAATTGGTTTTCCCAGTTCAGTCATGTCAGTATGCGAAATAGTATTAGCAGGGATCGAATTGAGAAACTGTTGACAAGTAATCTTGGTACATTGATCCCTAGGTGTGCATAACATTTCATAGAATTCTCGAAAGACCCCAAGAATTTCTTGGGTATGAAACTTCTTCGATCCATTTTTATCAGTAATATGGGAAATATGAGTAGCATTAATATTCGTATTTTGATAATTTAGAGTGGCGGCCAACAACTTACCAGCTCTATTCCGTAGCATTAAATGACGGGATTTTTGAGCGTGTACACCAATGTGAGCTCTTTTAGTGACTATGGAGTTAAAAGAGTATTTCAAATGCTTTATATCCTGTAGGAGGGATTTGTCGTTAGAGTGTCTATATAGTTCCTCTGTGCATTCAATATCATCCCCCAGAGACTGAAGAGATTTTCTAATGTCACTGTTTCTTTTGGCCATTTTTTTAATAATGTGACCCCGTATAGTACATTTAAATAGGTCCCACAATACTATTGGGGAGTTCACCGAGGATTCATTATCTTTGAAAAAATTATCAATCTCCTCATTAAGGGGCCTATTATTCTCAGATATCTATTCCCTGCTGAAAGCCTCCAATATGAGCATGGGCCTCTCTGGCCGGCTGATCCTGCCTCCAGGGGAGAGGGTTGTCTCAGAGGAGACTCCTAGGCTTCTCGCCTTCCCTTATCTGTCGCCAGATGTTACCAATCGGCTCCTAGAAGGTGTCAAATCTGGCTCACCCTTGGATCCCTGTCCCATCAAGGTCTTAAAAACTGGCAGGGAGGCTATCATCCCTCATCTTACCGCTGTCCTGAATATAGCCATTTCAGAGGGACATTACCCTACTGTATGGAAGACGGCAGTCGTTAAACCACTCCTGAAGAAGCCTTCACTGGACCCTACAGAACCAAAAAACTATAGGCCCATCTCTCTTCTGCCTGTTCCAGCCAAGATTCTGGAAAAACACTTAAATCTGCATCTGAGCGCTTACCTACAGGATCATTATCTACTAGATGACTCACAACATGGGTTTAGAAGCCAACACAGTACGGAAACAGCTCTCACTGCTGTTTTTAACAATATCCGGACCCAGGTTGATGCAGGTCACACTACTCTGTTGGTTTTACTTGATCTTACCGCGGCTTTCGACACCCTGTCTCCTCTGAGGTTGGTTGCCCGCCTCAGGGAGATTGGGATCGGGGGCTCGGCCCTGGATCTTCTGGCCTCTTTTCTTTGTGAGCGGGCACAAACTGTTAAATTTGGCCAGTTTTACTCGGCCTCTAAATCCCTATCTTGTGGTGTTCCTCAGGGCTCGTCCCTGAGTCCAACGCTTTTCAATATTTATGTTGCCCCTATGGCCAAGGTGGTGAGATCATTTGGTTTAGAGGTGTTGTCATATGGGGACGAGACCCAAATAATGGTGTCTATCACCCATAATGTTAGGGACTCTGCTCTTAATTTCAGAAGGTGTATGCAGGCAGTTTCCATCTGGATGACGGAAATCTTCTTGAAATTGAATGGGGAGAAGACGGAGGTCCTTATTTTTGGCAATTCTCTGGACATCTGGTCTAACGAATGGTGGCCAGATTCACTCGGAGTTTGTCCCTGCCCAGTCTCCCACGGTAAAAATCTAGGGGTCATAGTGGATGTGAGAAGTTGGCCTAGTATATGCTGTCCACTATTCATAGTGGGCACCTTGCACCAGTCCAAACAACCCCTTATTAGAGATAGGTTAAAGACAACCTTTATTGAAAGCTATCCTAGTGGTAGCTATGGAGAGCAGCCTTCAGGCTAAGTCTTGAAGGAATGTAAAGCAGCTTATTTTACCAGTCTATAATCTCTTGAGTGACCAAATGAAAGAGGACCACACCAGGTATATATATAAAATATATGTATTTAGTCTTAAACACACCCCTCTAGTCTCTTTATGAGGCTAGAGTTCGAAGTACATAAGTTACAAGTCAGTTATCAACAGTAATAGCACAAATACACGTTTGAGCCCTAGGGGCGTACCAAACCATATACCAATAAAGTGGTATAAGAACCACGACTGAGCTAGACACAAGGCCTAGAGCCTGAAGAAATGCTTGGACCACAAGAAACCACCCAAGGTAGTGACACAGGGGACCCACGGGGACGCGTGCAGTGTGAGAACACAGCCGCGAGCCGCCGTTGACTTCTATGGGGAATGTCACGGTTGGAGTTTTAAAGAAAAAGGACACTTAGAGGAGGACTTGGAGCAAACCCCTTTAGAACTAGGCTGTTCTAGAGTCAATACCCACGAGAGCACCGGAGTACTCGTGTTACCTCACCCAGGGAAGCCGGGTGCATAGGTGCCTTTCGGGGTCGGGTTTTGTCGTCGTTTTCAATGGCGATCTGCTGCAAAGTGCTGCTGGCGACCAAGTCGAAAGTGTTCGGGTGGATCCAAAGGTGGATCGAAGATCTGAAGAACCTGAAAGCAGAGGGGACAGAGTCTGGGTCACTAGCCAGTGACCAGGAAGGCGATGAGCAGATGCCCACCGATGTCTGGTGCTTCAGTTAGGTTGATGGTCATCTTGACTCTTCAGCCACGAGGTCCAGGAGGTGTCGACGACAACCAGGAGCTGGATTCAAGCTGTCCCACAACGTCTGTTGATTGCAGGGGTGGCGGCGACCGGATTGGACCCAACAAGCCTTGGTAATGGCAAGTCTTGTAGAAACAAAGAAAGGATGTTGATGCAGACCAGCAAGGTCTGGGGGACTCACCCAGCAAGGGTAAGTCAGGGCACATCTGGAGCAACCAGGAAAGCCCAAGCAGAAGAAGAGTTGCCTTCGGGAGGGCCCACTAGCCAATGGACTAGCGACCGCGAAGGAGCCTCAAGTGGACACACTTGGAGCTGGCTCACAGGACACTCATGAAGTGGAGGCCAGTGATCTTCGGTGCAGTCGGTGCTGGAGGCGGGGGCTACTCGGAGGCCAAAGCACAACTTCGTGAGAGACCAAGAAGAGGATGCACTTGCAAATGTGCTTGGTATCCAGGGGTCACGGTTCCACGTTACCCACGACAGCTAGGGGCCTCAGCTTTGCTGGGAACTCAGGGCAGCCTCGGGGAAGTCTGGAAATCCACCTCTGGTGATGCAAAGACTTCGGCGTCCGGCGGGAGCTTCGGCGATGCAGACCAGACAATTGCTTCTTTGGTGCCTGCCAAGTAGGGGAGTCACTCCTTGACCCCAAGGGAGATTCTTCAGTCCTCTAGTCTTCAAGTAGAGCGTCGAAGGTCCAGGATTCAGTGTCAGAGTTTCGTCCAGGGTAATCTAAAGTCCTAAGGACTGGGGTCCCATACTTATACAAAGTTAGGGGGTTGGACATACTCTGGGGACCCACCTATGGGAGGGTCAGGGAAGAGGGGTGGTTACACCCATTCCCTTTGTCCAGTTTTGCACCAGAGCAGGGGCAGGTAGCCCCTGCAACCGGTTTGAACTGGCATATGCACAGGGACACCAAATGTGCCCCCAGTGCAGGACTTCAAAGCACCAGAGAGTGCTCCCGCCCAGCCCCAATACACACTATCCTGTCTGGGGAGGTGGTTATACCTCCCTTCGACAGGAAACCTATTGTCCAGGCCTCCCTGCCGGAGTTTCAGTCAGCAGCAGGAGGCCAGACCCGTGTCTGTGGCAGCGGCATCCATTTTGTGATGCCAGGGCTCTGGAAAGAAGTTACCGGGCAGTCCGGTGTGTACATGTCTCTCCTCTAGAAGGGTGGAATGCTACCCCCGCCGCCAGGATTGGCGGGGGGTAGTATTCCAAGATGTTTGACACCAACCACGACATGTTTTGGTGCAGCCAGTCCAAAGTTAGCATTGTACCACGAGGATATAATGCACTTAAGAGTATATGGTCAGGCTGTACCACAAACAGCATCAGAGGAGGGACTCCGAACGCTGCAGAGGGGCTCTGCTCATGCAGGGGCACCCTCTCACACAAAAACCAAGCACTCTGCCTTCAGGATTGGTAAGGCCTGCCATAGGAGTGACTTATAGGTTTATATGTGTGTGCAATGGTAGTGATATAGGTAGCCTATATCACAGTAAGGGGTGCTTGCACCACCTTACCCAGGCTGCAGTAGCAGACCTGTGGTGTCATTTTGGCTGGCCTTCCAGGGGTGGCATAATACATGCTTCAGCCCCTGGCAGGCCTCTGGGGTACCTATGCCCTGGGTACATAGTATACCATATACTAAGGACTTATAAGGGCACTCCAGATTCCAATCAAAGATGTACCTAAGGTACATGGAAACCATTTTATAGAGGAAGCAGATAGACTGGGGCCCTGAATAGCAGGATCCCAGTCCAACTAAGTCATAGACCAGCAAAACACCAGGAAAAAAGTGGGGGCAACCATTTAGTCAGATTCCACCTTCCTACATAACCCCCCCCCCCAAAAGAAAGGAGATAAGGCTAACCGTGGCCAGTTGAGCCTTTATTGACTAAGTGGCCATATAAGGAAGTACCTGCACTAGCATGGTTACCCACTATCTTATGGTCCACTAAGCTATCCCTCACCCTAAGGGTATGAGAGGGTCTCCACCATGGGGAATCACTACCTGTGGTGTGCTTTGGTAAAGTACAAGGCTGGTGAGGTGTCTGAGTAGAGAAGTGAGGCCCTAGGAAGGTTGGTCTCAGCTTCCTCAGATCATTGGTCACCATGTATGCCTGTCTTTCCATGACTGAGTTGCACTTTGCTCTAAGGGTCAACCTTTGGCTGCCTATAGCTGGGGGTTGGGTCCCTTTGGATGGAACACTGGAGGGACAGGGCAGGTTTGGAACCTTTTGGTCCCAGGTTTGCCCTTGCCTAACAGAGACCTTCTGGGGAGGTCCCTACACAAAGGTATGGGGGATCCCTCAGTGTGTTGAGGAATTTTCACCTGGCTAGGGCTACTAGACTGGGTGCCCCTAATCTGCTGATGGGGGGGTTCCTCTGGACAGGGGGCCCTGTGGGGTCCACTGACCTTCCTGACCTCTGCAGCCCTGGGCTGACTGAGGCAGGGTAGAGAGGGGAAGGTTACCTGCTCCAGACTGGGTACCACCTTGGAAGGGTCCTCTGCCATCAGGGGTGAGGCCAGGCCAGGCCTGACTACCTCTGGGGCAGTTCCTTCACTAGGGGTAGGGTCAGTTCCCTGAGGAGGCTGACCCTTACCTACTGTCTGGAGGGAAGAAGATTCTTCTTCAACCCTTGTGCTCTCTTTTGGGGGAGAGTGGGCCATTCTTCCAGGCTCCATCTCTCCAAAATTTCCCTGGGCTTGGGCTGTGGCCATCACAGCCCCACTAACCTTTACAGGGACGCCCAGCATTCTCAGATGGGTTTGGTGTTCAACTTCAGCCCAGGATGAAATTTCCAGATCATTGCCCATCAGGGAATCTACAGGCAAGGTTGGGGACACTGCCACTCTTTTTGGGCCTGTGACCCCTTCCCAGCTGAGATTGACTATGGCCATGGGGTGATCTGTTCTGACACCATCAATGTTGGTTACATGGTATTTAAACTCAGGTAAAAGCTGGTGAGGGGGGACTAGTTTCCCTGCCACCATGGTGACACTAGCCCCTGTGTCCCTGAATGCCACAGCCTTCTGACCATTAATTATTGGCTCCAGTCTGTACCTGCCCAATGCATTGGGACCCATGGTAAAGGTGGCAAATCCTATACCACCATCAGAGTCAGAGGAGTCTGTGGAGGGGGTCCTGTATAAACTAGGGCCCACCTCTGTTCCCCTTGCAAAAGCACCTAACTTTTTGGGTGCACTACTCCCAATTGGAGGATTACTACTGGTAGTACCAGGAGGGGTGGTAGTAGTTGTTGGAGGAACATTTTCTTTATTGCCAATCCTGGGACAACTGGGATCAGATTTCCAGTGCCCAGGCTTTTTACAGACATGGCAATAGGGTTTCTTTTCAGGAGAGGAAGGAGTTTGGGACCCACCCCCAGAAGAGGACTTTTGGGGCCCTGTAGTGAACTTATCCTTAGATTTATCCCCACCTTTCTCTTGGGACTTGGTAGAATCTTTCTTCTGGTCACCACCCTGATTCTTAGGCCTTACCCTGGTTCTGACCCATTTGTCTGCCTTCTTTCCCAATTCTTGGGGAGAGGTCAGATCAGAGTCCACCAGATACTGGTGTAAAAGCTGGTTTTGACAATTATTAAGGATCTGCTCCCTCATAATCAAATTGTACAATCCTATAAAGTCATGCACTTTGCTGCCATGTATCCAACCTTCCAGAGCCTTAGCAGAACAATCAACAAAGTCAACCCAGTCTTGAGTCTGAGTCTTTTGGGTATCTCTGAACTTCAACCTATACTGTTCAGTGGTTAGGCCAAACCCATCAATCAGAGCACTCTTCAAGACTTTGTAATTGACAGCATCCTCCTCTCTAACAGTGAGGAGCTTATCTCTACCTTTGTCTGCAAAGGAGAGCCACAAGATTGCTGCCCACTGCTCCTGAGGGACCCTCTGTACTTTACAGGCCCTCTCAAGAGCAGTTATCCATTTGTGGATGTCATCCCCACTCTGGTAGGGAGGGACAACCTTGCTCAGGTTTCTATGGTCATAAGACCTTTCCCTATCTCTGGGGAAATTGCTGCCACCATGGGACTCTAGTCCCATCTTTTTTCTCTGTCTATAGAGATCTAGGGTCTCCCTGTCTATAGCCAACTGCTGTTTTCTGAGCTCAAACTGGGCTTGCTCATACTGAATCAGTCTCTTTCTCCTCTCATGAGAGGATTCTCTCCTATGAGAGGAGACAGAGGTCCCTACTAAGGTGTCATAGTGGTTAGACTCCTGAGAAGGAGATCTAGACCTTCTGGGCACACTCACAACTCTTCCTGGGGGGACAAAGGGGAGGTCCTTCTGGGCCTCCTCATCCTCAGGAGTAGCTGCACTTTCCAGGTCAGGATCATTGTCATCCCCCTGGCCAGTTTCAGAGGTCAGGTCCTGGGCATTTTCATCCCTGGCCCCTCCCTCATCTTCTGCCCCACCCTCTCTGCCTACCCTTTCAGACCTTATGGGTCTTCTAAGATCAACCAGCAGAAGCATCTCCAGGAGACGTTGGGTGTTGGCACTTTTGCCTGTCTTCAACTTCCTAACTTTGCACAACTCTCTCAATTCCAAGAATGGGAGGTTGTCATATCTGGATGGCAGGAGCTCCCTGGTTCCTGGCAGTGAAGACATTACTAGTGTGGTGTGGTGTATGCACTACCTACTCTAGTGTGGCCTACTAAACTCTCTTGAGTTGTAGAAAGGGTGTGCTATCCCTTAACACACAACTCTAAGTTCAGTAGAACTTACTGTATCCTAAGCTTGATTTATATGTACCTAAGGTACCCTTAGTGGTTTTCAGTTGATCAATTCAATTGAGATTATCTGGTAAAACAATAGCAAGCTGGAATCCCACACGCTGCACACCAATGTGAGAAGTTGGCCTGGTATATGCTGTCCACTAATTATAGTGGGCACCTTGCACCAGTCCAAACAACCCCTTATTGGAGATAGGTTAAAGACAACCTTTATTGAAAGCTATCCTAGTGGTAGCTATGGAGAGCAGCCTTCAGGCTAAGTCTTGAAGGAATGTAAAGCAGCTTGTTTTACTAGTCTATAATCTCTTGAGTGACAAAATGAAAGAGGACCACACCAGGTATATATATAAAATATATGTATTTAGTCTTAAACACACCCCTCTAGTCTCTTTATGAGGCTAGAGTTCGAAGTACATAAGTTACAAGTCGAGTTATCAACAGTAATAGCACAAATACACGTTTGAGCCCTAGGGGCGTACCAAACCATATACCAATAAAGTGGTATAAGAACCACGACTGAGCTAGACACAAGGCCTAGAGCCTGTAGAAATGCTTGGACCACAAGGAACCACCCAAGGTAGTGACACAGGGGACCCACGGGGGACGCGTGCAGTGTGAGAACACAGCCGCGAGCCGCCGTTGACTTCTATGGGGAATGTCGCGGTTTGAGTTTTAAAGAAAAAGGACACTTAGAGGAGGACTTGGAGCAAACTCCTTTAGAACTAGGCTGTTCTAGAGTCAATACCCATGGGAGCACCGGAGTACTCGTGTTACCTCACCCAGGGAAGCCGGGTGCATAGGTGCCTTTCGGGGTCGGGTTTCGTCGTCGTTTTCAATGGCGATCTGCTGCAAAGTGCTGCTGGCGACCAAGTCGAAAGTGTTCGGATGGATCCAAAGGTGGATCGAAGATCTGAAGAACCTGAAAGCAGAGGGGACAGAGTCTGGGTCACTAGCCAGTGACCAGGAAGGCGATGAGCAGATGCCCACCGATGTCGGGTGCTTCAGGTAGGTTGACAGTCATCTTGACTCTTCAGCCACAAGGTCCAGGAGGTGTCGACGACAACCAGGAGCTGGATTTGAGCTGTCCCACAATGTCTGTCGATTGCAGGGGTGTTGGCGACTGGATTGGACCCAACAAGCCTTGGCAACGGCAAGTCTTATAGAAACAAAGAAAGGATGTTGATGCAGACCAGCAAGGTCTGGGGGACTCACCCAGCGAGGGTAAGTCAGGACATGTCTGGAGCAACCAGAAAAGCCCAAACAGAAGAAGAGTTGCCTTCGGGAAGGCCCACTAGCCAACAGACTAGCGACCGCGAAGGAGCCTCGAGTGGACACACTTGGAGCTGGCTCACAGGACACTCGTGGAGTTGAGGCCAGTGATCTTCAGTGCAGTCGGTGCTGGAGGCAAGGGCTACTCGAAGCCCAAAGCACAACTTCATGGGAGACCAAGAAGAGGATGCACTTGCAAATGTGCTTGGTGTCCAGGGGTCACGGTTCCACGTTATCCACGACAGCTACGGGCCTCAGCTTTGCTGGGGACTCAGGGCAGCCTCGGGGAAGTCTGGAAATCTACCTCTGGTGATGCAAAGACTTCGGCGTCCGGCGGGAGCTTCGGCGATGCAGACCGGACAATTGCTTCTTTGGTGCCTGCCAAGCAGGGGAGTCACTCCTTGACCCCAAGGGAGATTCTTCAGTCCTCTAGTCTTCAAGTAGAGCGTTGAAGGTCCAGGATTCAGTGTCAGAGTTTCGTCCAGGGTAATCTAAAGTCCTAAGGACTGGGGTCCCATACTTATACAAAGTTAGGGGTTGGACATACTCTGGGGACCCACCTATGGGAGGGTCAGGGAAGAGGGGTGGTTACACCCATTCCCTTTGTCCAGTTTCGTGCCAGAGCAGGGGCAGGTAGCCCCTGCAACCGGTTTGAACTGGCATATGCACAGGGACACCAAATGCGCCCCCAGTGCAGGACTTCAAAGCACCAGAGAGTGCTCCCGCCCAGCCCCAATACACACTATCCTGTCTGGGGAGGTGGTTACACCTCCCTTCGACAGGAAACCTATTGTCCAGGCCTCCCCTGCCGGAGTTTCAGTCAGCAGCAGGAGGCCAGACCCGTGTCTGTGGCAGCGGCATCCATTTTGTGATGCCAGGGCTCTGGAAAGAAGTTACCGGGCAGTCCGGTGTGTACATGTCTCTCCCTCTAGAAGGGTGGAATGCTACCCCCGCCGCCAGGATTGGTGGGGGGGTAGTATTTCAAGATGTTTGACACCAACCACGACATGTTTTGGTGCAGCCAGTCCAAAGTTAGCATTGTACCGCGAGGATATAATGCATTTAAGAGTATATGGTCAGGCTGTACCACAAACAGCATCAGAGGAGGGACTCCGAACGCTGCAGAGGGGCTCTGCTCATGCAGGGGCACCCTCTCACACAAAAACCAAGCACTCTGCCTTCAGGATTGGTAAGGCCTGCCATAGGAGTGACTTATAGGTTTATATGTGTGTGCAATGGTAGTGATATAGGTAGCCTATATCACAGTAAGGGGTGCTTGCACCACCTTACCCAGGCTGCAGTAGCAGACCTGTGGTGTCATTTTGGCTGGCCTTCCAGGGGTGGCATAATACATGCTTCAGCCCCTGGCAGGCCTCTGGGGTACCTATGCCCTGGGTACATAGTATACCATATACTAGGGACTTATAAGGGCACTCCAGATTCCAATCAAAGATGTACCTAAGGTACATGGAAACCATTTTATAGAGGAAGCAGATAGACTGGGGCCCTGAATAGCAGGATCCCAGTCCAACTAAGTCATAAACCAGCAAAACACCAGGAAAAAGTGGGGGCAACCATATAGTCAGATTCCACCTTCCTACAGTGGACAACTCACTATCACTAAATCGTGCAGGTTAGCAGGACAGTTTCCACTTGTTTTGGGATTATCAGAATCCTAAGAAAAATCATTCAATTCCTTTCCTTTGATTCACGCAAGCAGGCTGTCATCGCCTTGGTAATGTCCAGATTGGACTATTGCAATGCCCTTCATCTGGGCATTAACAAAGGATTGATTAAACGTCTGCAGCTGGTGCAAAACGCTGCTGCTAGGCTGATAACTGACTTGCCTAAATACCACTCAGTCACTACAACAATCAGATCTCTGCACTGGCTTCCCCTGGACCATAGGATTCTTTTCAAAACGTTATGCATGACTCATAATGCCTACTATGATTCCGGCCCTGAGGGGATCAAGGTTCTCCTCCATCGCTATGTCCCCACCAGACAGCTCCGATCCTCAGATAAGAATCTGTTGATTATTCCGAGGTTCAAAAAGGCCAAATGGGGAGGTAGAGCTTTTTCCACCACTGCTGCTAAACTGTGGAATTCTCTTCCGGAAGAGCTTTCTGGTCAGGCGTCACACTCTCTCTTCCGGAAAGCACTGAAGACCTGGCTCTTCACACAGAGCTTGTCCTGAGCATCTCTACCCGGTCTACACCCGTTTGTCTCGCTCCGTAACAGCGCCTTGACACCCTTGGGCTAAGTTAGCGCTATATAAGTCCACTTTCATTCATTCATTCATTATTATGATCACGGGCGGATCGCCACCGCCAGGCCGGCGGTGGTCACCGCCGGCCCGGCGGTGGTGATCCGCCCGACAAATGACCCATTTTCACCCCCGCCATATTAGTATGGCGAGGGGCACCGCAGCGGATGGAAAGACCGTCCGCCGCTTTTCCGCCAGTCGGATTGCTGGCTGGGCGGAAAAGGCACAGGTTATGGTGGCGGGGCCTTGCAGGCACCACCATCCATATTAGGATGCATGCCTTTCCATGGCGGAGACTCCGCCATGGAAAGGCATGCAGGAAATCACCGTGGGGGCCCATTGCGGGCCCCCGGGGTGTGGGGGGGTGTGGGTGGCTGCACTGGGGGTACCCATGGTACCCCCCATCATTGCCATGCACATGGTGGCAGGCACCGCACGGTGCCTGTCACGTTGTGCATGGCAATGCACAACATGGGCTTTAACAGTGCGGCGGGTGCTGCTTACAGCACCGCCCGCTGCAATGTTGAAGTCGAGGATGCACCCGCCAGTGTGGCGGGCGCATCCTAATTGGCCTGGTGGGACCACCGCAACTTCGGCGGGCGGTCCCGTGCTCCGTTGCGGTGGCGGGCGGACAAAGTCCGGCCGCCATCGTAATAGGCCCCTAAGTTCTTTAACTTCATCATTATCGTCCAAAATTTCTGTATTTAGACGCCAATTACGAGGACCTCTAGTATCCGTGAGATTAAGGATGGTTAGAGAAACTGCTGCGTGGTCAGAAACAACTATTGGATGAATCATAACATTTATAGTATGTTTTAAAAGAGAGGCATCTACCAAAAGATAATCAATATGAGAGAAGCTAGAATGTGGAGAGGAGAGGAGAAAAAAGTGAAATCACTATCCATAGGATTATGCAATCTCCATGCATCAACAAGATGATGAGACGAGCACATATTGAGCAAATGTATATGCGCCCTAAGGGGTCGGAATTTAAAAGCAGAGTGTCTATCCAAAATAGGATCAAGGGGAAGATTAAAATCCCCTCCAACAATTGTTCTTGAATTCTGTGGAATATCAGTGAGTTTTTTATTTATATTACGCCAGAAAAGTGGATCATCAATGTTTGGGGCATATAAATTCATTAAATATAGATCATCCGAACCATTAGTCAGACAAGTAAGTGACCATCTGCCACTGGTATCATGTTCAGCTGTACCAATAGACAAACCAGAGCTTTTAGAAATAAGGGTAATAACCCCATTCCTCTTCCCAGAAGCCTTGGAGCATGTAACATCAAGAACCCAATCTTTCCTCATAAGAAGAGCCTCTTTAAAGCCTATCTTAGTCTCTTGAAGTAGAACCACATCACCAGATAAACTCTTACAAAAGTCTGAAATTTTGGCCCTCTTAACAGGGTGATTCAACCCCCTAACATTAAGGTAGACTACATTTAAGCCAGGCATAGATATGTATGGAAGAACATGAGTGAATGCATCTGATAAAAAGATAAAAGGGCAGCCAAGATATAATTAAAAACTAAAGGAAATGAAACATGTATCCCAAACTAAAATGAAGCAGATGTCCCAAAATTAGGGTGGAGAGAAAGGAAGGGAATGAAGAATAGAAGGAAGAAAAGAAAGAACAGGAGTACGCCAGGAAAAAACGGAGCATCAACAAAGTGCAACCCCACCAGGGGATGTCTGCAGGAGACAAATTGCATGGGGTGAACAACGTGGAGGAGCAACAGCAGAGGCTATCAACGTCGATGGGGACAGCTCAAAGATAAACAGGCCGTTGAGCAGTGAAACAAGTATAACATTCTCAGGTGGATTACTATATTGCTTATATCTTTGCTAATAAGAATAAATAATGTAAACTAAATAAATATAATATGCTTGAACATTTGAAGAAAATAGGTAACATTTCATGAATAAATAAAGTAAGCCTATAGTAGCAGATAAATATCAATCTAAGATATTATAAACTGGTCCATAAAGTTTATATAAATAGGATCTAAAGAGGATAAACACAATATGTAGAATAGATCACCAACTGTAAAATGGTGGAATTAAAAAGTCAGGAACAATCTCATACAGTTAGAGCACGTATTAGATAAAAAGTAAATATTAGTAGAGTATCTAACATAAGATGTAATTCATAAGCAAATCATAACTATGATAGCATAAAACTTCAGGTTAGATATACATTAAAAAGACTAAATCGAGAAATGAATAAATAGATTCTAAGTTGATGCATATAATAACATAAATCATCAAAATAATTTAACATTCCAAAGGTGATCAATAATATAAATAAATAGTATATACATATAAATAAATTACCACCAACGCAGAGCACCGAAAAAATATAAGAAATAGATTAAAAGGTAGAATAAACAGGCCAAACAGAAAAACGAATAAAAAGGTAGAATAAAACAAAGAAAAGAGAATAGAATATAGAAAAGAGGATACTTACCTTTATCAAGAGTTTTAAGAAAGAAAATGTTAATGATAAGTCAAAGAATAAATAGAAACATACAATCGTACAGATTTATAGAGAAGTAATCCCCAATAAGCAAAATACAAAAGAAAGAATTGCATAGTTCTGTTGTCTAAAGAGGTACGTATTATATATAGCATAAATGACCACTGTAAAGCTGTAAAATAAAAATATCATGAGCCATACCATTCCGCTAGAACAAATATTATAAAAGAATTAAATAAAATGTCTGTCATAAGATGTTATTTCACAAATGAGACATCATAACTCAAGCATAAAGCAATTGTACAACTATCCTGTCATTGGTGGTCAATGATGTCTTGAACTAATATATCCATGTAAATAGATTACCGTCTAAAAAGACCACTGAACAGAGAAAAGGCAGAATAAGAAGTAGAATAGAAAGTAGAAGAAGCAAAAGAATAAAGGATTAAATACCTACTAGTAGTAAAATATTTAGAAGAGAGGAAAAAATAGAAATAAATAAGAGAATAGATATATACTAACAATAGTTCAATTGTAACAATATAACTGCAAAGAGCAATAAAAATTAGGTCGACCAACATTGTACGGAACAAAACTAGGGATGTAAACCCAAGTAGCACTAAATACAGTACAGAAAATTGTATTGACCTGTAAAAAAGAATAACAATTACTAGAGAGTGACAAATCTAGAATGAGCGAAACATCAGTGTAGAATCACCAATTGTAGGATGAGCTCAAAATACAACAACTACAAATATTGTGGGCAAGACACAAAGAAGAAAAGAACGAACATATGTACTAGATAAATGAAAAACCATTAGGCACAGACGTCAATAAATACAAATCATTTGAGGCGAGAAGTACCAGGAAGAGATTCTGAGTCCATCTGCGATTCAAATTGATTATCCAAGAATGTCGAAAGATCTGAGGGTTCATAAAAGATCTGTCGACGAACTTTGAAAGTGATTCAGAATCTTGAGGGAACAGCAAAGGAGAATGGAATATTCATATCAGTGAGTCTCTTGCGTAGATTCAGGAAGCCTTTGCGGCGGATCACCATGTCTCTGGCATAGTCTTATGAAATGGATATTCTATGACCTTCCCATTGTATCGACTTAATTTTCCTCATTTGTGCCAGAATTTGATCTGTATGTTGATGGCGCAAGGGTTTAAAAATCAGGGGCCTGGGGGAAGACATTGATCTTGGTTTGAAAGTTGGAACCCTGTGAGCGCGCTCTATCTCAAAGTCTTTATTGAAAGAAATATTCACGGCATTTGGGATCCAAGTAAGCAAGAAATCAATTACTGAAGGAGAAGACTTTTCACAATCCTCCGGTAATCCAAAAATACGAAGATTACTTCTTCTATTTCGATTTTCTTGTTCTGTGAGATCTCTCCTTAGTGAAGTAATGGAACGCTCCAAATTTTGAATGTGCTTCGCTTGTTTATTTGTAAAGTCTTCCACACTACTTGTCCTAGTTTCCGCATTAGAAACACGTAGTGAGAGAGATTTGAGATCATTACGAATTGCAGCCACCTCTACCTGAAGCAAATCAGTATTTGTTTTGGCACTTTGTGAAATATCATGAACAGTATTAAGCTTAAGTAAAATCGCTACCAAAGTTGAGGTAGACTTAAGACTACCCTTAGCTGGTGATCCCGGAATAGGAGAGGTCTGTTTGGAGCATTTTAAATTCCCCTTGGAGTCTCTGTCTTTGGTATTAACACCCATGCCTTCCACCATTGGATAAGATCGTAACAGCCATCACCAGAAAGCCTTAGGATGGTTAGAAGGAGCAGATAAGGCGATGTATGGCCTTAAAGTGAAGAATATACTCTCCAATAACCAACCAAATTATTCTGTCGTGCCACCAGATTAATAAGAAGTACCAAAACAGAATATTATCATGGCCACTTTACATCACATGGAATGAGCAACCAGCACTACAACCAGGCTCAATATCAGATTATAGCCATTCAATTAAATAGTTCAGTATGAGACAAAATTCAGTCAGCTGTCGCCATTTTAAAGCTTCAAATCATGAAGAGAAAGCATCTTTGCGCAATACTTGATAGCTATGAACACAGCGCTGTGTCAAGCGAAAATAATGCAGAAACGTACCTTAAGCAACGTCAAATGAGTCTTTAGGAGCTTTAATCATGAGACTCAGCATCTTCATATCATGTTGTGAGGAAAATTACACAGACAGCCGCCATTTCAGAAAGTATCACAACACCGCATTTCATGTCGCAGCCTCAAATTAGGTGACTTGAGGAGGGAAAAACACTCTCTGACATTCATTAGCCATCCGCCTAATCTCTGGGGCTGAGGGGCAATTAAAAATCCCCTGTAGCGTATGGGAAGTAAGCGACAGTGTCCCGAAGCTTAAGAGAATGTAGCCACCTCCACCGTGCGATAAGCCACGCTCCTATATTATGGACACAGCGAAGTGTCGCACTAAAATAATATAATACAGTACCTTAGGGAGCATTAATGTTGCAAATAGGCGCAATGATAAAGAAATGCAGCTTCCATACGTCGTATTGTGTGGAGGATTTCACCGACGGTCGCCATTTTGAAAAATATTTCAACATCACACTTTCCGTGTCGCAGCCTTAAATTGAGTGTTTCAATGAAATAAAAACACTCCCTGATGTTCCTTGAGTGTTCTGCCGCTCTCCGGAGCCAAAGGGCAATGGAAAAATCACCCGTATCTTATGGTAAATGAGCGTCCATACCGGCAGTGTCACGGAGCTAAAAAAAAAACAGCCATCTCCGTTGCGTGTCAAGCCACGCCCCCATACCTAGACAAAGTTTAAAATGTTTCACATATTGGTAGTGTGCTGTTCAGTGTAGCACAGATGCAATATTTGAAAAGTTAAGAAAAATTAAAAGATTTCTCCAACTTAAAGCCTGCCTTCAGGAGGTAGTATTTTTTGGTACAAAGCTTTGTCTATCATTGTTAGTAGAACCACAGGTGGGAGCGTGGAAACACCCATGTAATATACCACCCATGAGACGCCTTTTCCACGCAAAGCAGGACAAAACACTATTTTCATTATTTTATAGGCTGCTTTCCTTTACAAATAAAACTGTGAGCTGGAAAGCAAATGCTTTATCAACACTGCCCCAGTTGGTGTCACTTTTTGTGACTTTTTACCAGCACAATGTTGATAAATATGCCCGAGGTGTTTCAAGGATCTTTTAAGCAAGTAAAAAATGAATTATTTTCATATTCCAATTGTCACATGGCACATGGGGACATTGTTGTCTTCTCCAAGTTAGCATTATCACGCTGCAGATTGTCCGCTGCCTTTCGCACGTTACTACACAAGTTTATTTTGCAAATGTCTCTTTTGCCGTTTTCACATGAGAACCTATCACTGTGTTCACACTCTGCAGGTTCCTGGGATTTAATTTGAGCACTGTGAGCAAGGTCGATAAACAATGTTCCTTGTTATTCTGCTCTGGTCAGGCCCTAGCACCTAGACAAAACATACCAATGCAGCTGTTGTTTGGGAAAACGTACTTTGGTTTTATTGGGATACACGAATAGGTAGGAGACACTTGGAGAGGGACCTTTCCAGGGAGAAGAGCAAGACGTAGATCTACCAACTATAGACTGAGGTACGGGGTCTGCAGATAACGCCCAGAGATCTTCTAATATATAATCATTCTGCTTCTATACAAGGGGAGGGAGGTTAGGCTACACTGTCTTTTCATAATGACAGCTGCTTTTATGATGTATGGACTACTTGCTATGCTGACTGTATTTGTGTTATGCATTTTCCTGCTTGTTGTGGCATGTATACTACATATTAGAGCACGTTAGCTAAAATAAATATTTTCAACTTGTTCGTGTCTCTGTCAGATCTTATTGTGGACAAGTACAAGAGTGCGAGCGAAAGGGTGTGTCTTGCAACCGCGATTCCTGAGAGATTCGGGAGTGTTGTGTTCTGGGGTTCTAATCACTTGTTTCTCTGTGAGTGAGTAGAAGAGCAAGTGAGACACTATAGCTAGTCGGTCCTGGGCTCATGGGTACTAAGGTGGTAGGATGACTTAGTCCCTATGCACTAAGGTCCCATAATCCCACGCATAGTTCTGTGTTTGCGCAGAATCCCTGCAACACAACAATGTGTCAAATTTTTGTATGTAAATGTGACAGGAGAATATGAGGAAAATAATTCTAATACTAAGGAAATATCAGTCTTTTGAAAGATTATTTCGTAAATATGTCAGCCCTAAATAACAAAATAACTTATTTCTCTCTCTCTCTCTTTGTCACGTTCTCTCTCTCTCTCGTTACCTCCTACTCTTTAAATGATGTAGTTCTGGCCTTGCAATAACTTAGGAAGACACTTGAATTCCATTTGAGACTAGTATTGTGTTGGTATGTTTTCATGTAAGCCAGAGTACTGCGAATCATACCTTAGGGCCTGATTATGAATCTGGCGGTCCATGGAGCACCAGACGTATGGTGGTGCAGCGGTTGCAGTCCAGCCACCACCGCACCGGCAGTCCAACTGCCTCTTTACAAGTTGGGCGGTCAGACCGCCATTGCGCCGCTGCAACTGCCAGGGATCAGAGATCTCTGGTGGTGACATGGCAGACTTGAGGCCACAATATGCTTTGCGGGACCTCCGCAGTCCCGCCAAGCATATTACAAGTTTCCTCTCCGCCATGGTTTTCATGGCGGTTCCTCCGCCATGAAAACCGTGGCAAAAAGGTAACAAAGGGGGCCTACAGGGCCCCCTATTGCCTCTGGGCCATGGGGTTCATGCAGGGGGGCACATGTTGATGTCCCCCTGTGTGCATTCACCCTAGTACCTGCACGGCAATGACTGCATCAGTCCATGCTGTGCAGGTATTGCCTTTGATGTTCCCATTGCGCTGTCTGTTTCATAGGCACCGTTGTTGGAACGCCAAAGAACCACCCACCAGTGACTAAAAAAGTCATAATGACAAGAGTTTGATGATGCGGGAGTGGGGCAGCGGCGTGGAGGTCCTGCTCCCGCACCGCCAAACTCGCAATCAGACCCTAAAGGCCTGATTCCGATGTCGGACGGACCGGAGTCTGTCCGACATCAGTTTGGAACTGGAACCGAACGACCTCCTGTCGTCGGTTCCAGCCCAGGATGTAGGATGCGACCGAACCCTGTTCGGTTGCAATCCTATTCTTTACAGTGGAGCATGCATTCCGAATGGAATGCATGCTCTCATAGCAAAGAGCAGAAGTGCAGTTTATCCCTGCACCCTGTGGCAGGCACCTCAAGGTGTCTGCCACCGGGTGCAGGGATCAAAAGGCAGCCTTGCACCCATGGGGGCCCCCAAAGACAGATTCCCAATGCCTTTCTGTGTCGGAAAGGCCGGCACAGAAAGGCTGTGGAAGCTGCCATCGTAATCCCTCGGCCGGAAAGAGCCAGCCGAGGGATTACTGCAGGCTTTCCGATTGGTGGACGGGCTCTCTGAGCCCTTCGGAGGCCATTCGGAAAACCGATTCGGATTCGCTTCCGACTGACCCCATCAAAATGGGTCGGTCAGAAAGGAATCCGAACGGGCAATTCCGATGCGGTCGGAACGGCTCTGACTGATGGTCGGAGCCGTTTCCAAATGCATCGGAATCGGGCCCTTAGTGGTTAGAGTGTTTCACTCAAGGTCATGGCTTCAAGTCTTCTTGTGGCCATGCTTGGAGTTCTGTTCAGTGATAAGATTCTTAAAGATCTTTTCTGAAACTGAAAATCAAAAACTTTCATATTGAAAAAATATAATCACAACGTCTGCTTACAGGAGACAAGTTAGCTTGCAGTCACCTTTGGTGCCTCATTGAGTTCCATTTTTGTGTTTGTTTTTCATAGATATGTGTTCACACATCTCAACAGAGAGTCCGTTCTGGACTGGTGGCTAAGGCCTCATGCTCAACCTGAAGGGTATGCTATCCCACTGGTCATGTGCCTGCTTTAAGATCTCTTCAATCAGATGGTGGATCAAGGAGCTCTCAAATGAATGTTCATTCCATAATTTAAAGACTGAAACCATGCACCCAACTGATGTTTTCATTTTTACTAGAAGAGTAATTTTCGACAAAATATTTTTAATGTTAATGGTAGTCTCTCAGGAAGGCCTCAAAGAGGCAGTGAGCTGACCTCCCTCGAGGGAGGGGTCCTGTGCTCATTTTGATAGTTGATACACATGTTATATAAGTATCAACTATCAAAATGGATGTTTTCATGATTTGTGATAGTGAAGGCCCTACTTACACTACCACAGGCTCCTACGACATGCAACAGCAGCACCATCGCTGCACTGCGCTAGGTTCAAATAACAAGCATTGGCATAGCCAATAGGTCTCGCCTTTGGGACCTTATACGTGTTTAGCCATGCAACACTTGATGTTGTTGCACCAAGGATATTGTGCTGGATAACTAAACACTTATAAGGTCCCAAAGGCGAGACCTATTGGCTATGCCAATGCTTGTTTTAATTGTTACACAACTCCATGATACTCATTTTATTAACCTCGCAAGGACGAATGTCAAACAAACCGATATCCATGGAGTGCTCGCACTAACCCACCAGACTCAGATATCGCTGATTGATGTCAGCCTGTTGTGCTTTTACAAGAATTAAGTAAGCACGCTGGTAGATCCTTTAACCCACTTTCACAAGTGTAAGTCTGGACCAAGTTAACAATTCTGGACGAAAGGGGAGACTGGCAGGCATATTTATTTCTTGTTGTTTTGAGTTCCGGCCGAATTTCTACACACAAGAAATGCACGACAGTATTTTCAAAAGGCTTCTTTTTAAGCAAAGTTTAGTGCAGAGTACATGAAACGAGACAACTTCAGAAAAAAGTAAAATCATAGCGAACATAAGCAAAAAATAAAAATATTATGGAACCATGCAACAATATATATAACGTGCATTTCTAAGATACATTTGTACATGAACTTTATAAATATTTCCAGTTTGTAGGCATGTTTGGGGGACAAACATCGCTATGTAAGAGGATATACTTACAAAAAAAACCAGTATCCTTGGACGGTACCACTTGGAGCCACGCTGCTCTGCTTGGAATGTCGTTGAAGTCCTGCTTTTTCTTATGGAAAGGGCTGTGAAAAGTTTCAAAAATATATGTGTATATATATATATATATATATATATATATATATATATTTATATATATATATATATTTATATATATATACATGTATATATATATTTATACACACACACACACATACACACAAACACACAGGATAAGCCTGTGCTCAATTCCCAGCGAACTGGTTACCCCACCGGTGTGTAGTCCATATAAAAACACTATCTTAGTAGTCTGGGATATAGAATCTGGGCCATATTAATGACCCTTTGGGGCGCAGTAGGAAAGGGCAGGAATACACTGTATTTATCCAATACGGTGCATTCCTGCCCCACCCCTTGCCAGTAGCGGCCCGTGGTGGGAGTGCTGCCGGGCGGTGACGCGGGGCGGGGGAGGGGCAGGGTGGGGGGTAGTAAACTACGGAATACGGCCGCACAGAGGTAAGTAAACAAACAAATAAATAAAACAAATTTCGTTGCGCTCGCTGCATCGCATTTGGCGATGCAGCGCGCGCACCGAAATTCGTTTTATTTATTTGTTTGTTTACTTACTTCTGTGCGGCCGTATTCCTGTGCGGCCGTATTCCGTAGTTTACTGCCCCCCACCCTGCCCCTCCCCCGCCCCACGTCACCGCCCGCTTCCATGAAAACCTAGCGCTATTGTGCTTGCTCATGAAGAACCTTTATTCAAGCGAATATATGAACTAGAAGCATACCATTAAAAGACACAATAAATGTAATGCATGTTATGAAAATTTTTACACAATATTGAAAATAATAGCAACCGCTATTACAAATGATCACTGACTTATATGGCCTTTACAAATTAACGATATGGGGGGGGGTGTCTTTTAAGACCTATAAGGCAAAATATATGCCTCTTAGCAAACAATAACATACAAAGTCTCACTGAATTACATTTTCAAATACATTGGCATATGATTTTATTCGTCTCTCATAACAGAGTGTTTCCTATTGCTTTGTGGTTTAACCCTTTAACTGTCAGACTCCATTCCAAGGTTTGAATTCTACTGTCGTTGTGGTCATGTGTCTCTGTGAAGGTCACTTCAATCAAAAGCTGTCTCATGGATAGCTGCTAAATTCATTAATATCATACTGCAACAATGTATCCAAACGTTTATTTGTTAATGGCAGATATTAACCTCTTCGGTGCTCAGGACGGCCCCCGGCCGTCCGACGTCACGGTGGCCGTGTGCGGAGGACGGCCCCCGGGAGAATTCGCGCAGCGTCGAAGGGGTTAAGAAAATGTTTTTTAATATTAAACAACATATTTAGTTGCAATCTCTCACGAAATATTTTTGCACTATTTCATGTACCAAATAAAAAACGTATGTTTCTTTTTCTCTCTCTCTCTGTCTTGTTATTTCCTAATCGCTAATAAATGCCTTTGTCAGCTTGCAATTACCTATGGAACATTTTTGGATTGCTCTTTTGAACCGTTGTTGTTTTTTCAGGCAGTTCAAATGACCATCACTCTTGCCTGTTGGTTGTGTTTTCATGACTCTCAACCAGAACATTAAAGTTTAACGTCTTGGGAGATCGGCGGCGGTGGCAAAACAAGATGGCCGCTCCCTGAAATCCTCAGCGGAACCGAGAACATTGCCAAACACGGAGGGACATTTAAACGTTGTTATGCAGCGGTCTGGGAGCGGGAAAGACTGTCGGAAGCTCCCGGGAGCGGAGAGGCAAGTTTTTAGGCCTTGAATCGGTCTAGTTGTTCAGTTACTTGTTTTTCTCCTCTGCTCCCAGGGCGCTCCGTGTCCTGGCCGCCATTTTGTGGGTTTGGAGCTCACAATTGCCTCAATTGATGCTGCACATGTAGTGAGGACACAATTTTAAGGACGATGGGAACATTTTCCAGAATATACCCATCACTGAAAGACCTTTGCCTTCCTGACTTCTTGGTTACTGCCTTAATTTGGGGATGAAGAGTTTTCCTTTTTCTTTTCTGCAAGATAATATTTCAACTAGGAGTGTGCTGCATATTTATAAATATTGTGGTATTATGAGGTTGCTGGAAGGTCCTGGGAGCGGAAAGGCTTTTTATCAAACCCTTATCTGATCTAAACTGTCAGCTTGTGGAATTTCGTCCTCTGCTCCTGGAATGTTCTAGTTTCTGGCCGCCATTTTGTGAGCCAGGTAATTGTTATCACCTCAGGATTCTACACTCCACAATGCCTCCTCAGTATTAGGGCTTATTACCGCCACATTGGAAGGACTATCTACTTAGCTTTGATTCTCCTTCCATTCTAGAGCTTTTCTTACACGCTCAGAGATAAGCCTATTCTGTTTTATGTAGGTATATTGGTTCGCTTCGGCTGCGACTACTCCTCCTAATAGTTTTTTCTCTAGACTAGTTTTGTCCTTTGAGGAACATCCTGTCACATCCTTTATCTAAGAGATCCTTAATAAATATACAAAATCACCTCTGTCTGTTTCGAGAATGGATTCTGAAAATTCAAATAAATCTCAAGGGCCTTCCGGTTCTAATGCTAACGGTCGCAAAGAGTCTGTCGGCAATACTAATAAAAGGGTTAAAAAGGATCCTTCCTCTCCAAACAAATCACCTCTACCTTTGACCTTAGAGGATATTATGGATGAAATGAGAAATATTCGTCCATTCATGGCGGATACCACTGCGACACTTCAAAGAATTGAAGAAAAATGGTCTGGTCTGGACTTAAGACTCACAGACGTTTAACAAAGGATTAGTGATGCGCAGGATGTTGTTGCCAAAGTGAATATTTTATCTAAAGAAGTCGCCCAATTGAAAAAAACAACTGAGGATTTGGAAAATCGAAACAGACGTAACAATCTAAGAATCTATGGTATACCGGAAGATTCTGAAGGCAATGACATGATTTCTTTTCTGAAGGTTCATATTCCACAAATAGTTGGCTTTACCAAAATCTGCAGACCTTAATATCCAGAGAGCGCACAGGATAGGTTCTCTCAGTGCAATGGCTTCAATCAGACCACGAAGAATCATTGCCTACTTTCTTTTATATTCTGATTTAATGGCGACCCTTGCTGCAGCCAAACAGCATAAACAGATGCTTTGGTCTGGTCACAAAATCTTCTTTAGCCAAGATGTTTCAAAACGCACAGCCAATCGCCGAAAAGAGTTTCTAGACCTCAGACCTCTGCTCCGATCTATGAATGCTCGTTACGGCCTTATTCATCTGTGTTTTTTCAAAGTAAAATATAAGGACAGAACAATCACCTTCGAAGATCTTGCGGAGCTCAAGAACTTTATACATATGCACAAGGCGGAAGATATGGAACTTAGTAAAACCTAATTGTTCTCTCCTTTTTTTTATTTTCTTTATTTTCGCAGGTTCCCATTCGGAACTTGTCTGACATTGTTGTCTTTGTTCCCATCGTACATTAGTTCCATCGTTCATGTTTTGCTTGGTTGCGTTGTCTTTCCAGTGTCTGGTAAGTCCCTTTGCGCTGTATTTGTTCAGCTCCTTTTTTATTAATATTGTCCTCCATTATCTGTTAATATTTCAGTTATTTATTCTTGATATTGCTCAATGGAGTGGTGTCTGTCATTCTCGCCCCCTCCTTTCATCTTTATTGTCTTTCTTCTTGTGATCACTACGGCTAAAGTCCTCCGGCTTTTTGTCATCTTTTTTACATCTACATTTCAGAGGAGACTATGTTCTCCTTTTTTTCTTCTTATTACTCTACCAACTCTCACCTCATTTATTTTTCTTCTTTTTCCCCTTCCTTTTTTCAATATATCACAGCGATCTTTTCTATTTTCAAGTTTGTTTCTGTGGTCTTCTACTATTCTCTACCAGGTTGGATCGGTCTAGGAAAGCTTGCTGGATACTTTGTTCTCTTTTCTATCTCTTTCTTGAAGTTCTCTCAGCTCCTTTATTTTAATATCATTTCCATGTTTGTTGTTTTTTATGTATATTCAGATCTGTATTGCTTTCTACTATATTCGTTTTGGTTGATTAAGTCTTGTATTTACTTTAGGTTTCATTTATGTCACACTAAAAGTTTTACAATTTTAATTTTGAAATTCTCTTGCGTCTTTTCTCATGAGTAATTTATGTATTGTGTCATGGAATATCAAGGGTCTTCGTAACCCGGTTAAAAAGCAAAGAGTTTTGACTCACTTATCAAAATTGGACTGTCAAATTCCTATATTACAAGAAACGCATCATAAAGAACAGCGCATACATTCTATTAAGAAACAATGGGTTGGGAATGTTTTTAGTTCCCCTGCTGTACATGACAAAAATGACATTCTTATACTGTTTCATAAGTCGTTAAATATTTAATTGCTAAACAAATTCAAAGGTGATGCTGGAAGGTGGCTTCTGACAGATGTGAAGATAAATAATACACAATTTATGATTTGTAATGTATATGGGCCAAATGGAGTGGATCTATTATTTTGGAATGACTTTTCTTCTATGTTGTCCTCCCATGCATCAGAAAACCTGATAGTTGGTGGTGATTGCAATCAACTTGTGGACCTATTTTTAAATCGTAGATCACAGACCAAATTTGTCCCCACTAAAATGCATAGAGCCTTTCAGAAAGCCATATCTGCTAGAGGGTTGGTCGATGTCTGGAGAGCTTCTCACTCTGATATTTTGGAATTCACGTTTCTCCCATCCATAGGTCCTATTCCAGAATAGATTATGTATTTTTTATCCAACATGCACTTCACTTTTTAACACATGCAGAAATAGGATCAATTCTCATCTCAGATCACGCCCCGTTATTGTAGATCTTGATTATCCCAACCCCATTTCCCCCAACCGTAGATGGAGATTTAACAACTCCCTTTTATTAGATCAACAGTTCACAGAACAATTCACAGTCTTTCTACAAGAACATTTCATAAACAATCTTCCTTCAGATACACAGATGAATATTATCAGGGATGCCTTTAAAGCAACTGCAAGAGGTTTTATAATAGACTTTGTAGCAAGAAAAAAGAAAAGACTTCTTAGAGATTCCAAGCAACTCTTAGAGTAGATTAAGCTTTTGGAGCACGAATATTTCTCCTCCAATGGCAAAGATATGTTATCTAAACTTATTAATGCCAAATTGCAATACAACAAACAATCCTGGGACAATGCTTGTGATACCCTACTTCGTTTTAATGCAAAAATGTATGGAGGTCGAAACAAAGCAGGCAAATCCTTGGCAAATTACCTTAAAATTAAAAAACAGAAATCAAAGATTGTTGCCATCACAGACTCAATTGGGGTCCAACATATTAGTGACTCAAAGATTTTAGAATGTTTTTCTGGTTTATTATACAAGTAGATATACCCCTGAATCATCTCCCTCTATTGAACAATTAGATACTTTTTTCCAATCCATTCCTAAAAACCCGATAATAAGGTAGATTTATCTTCTCTAGATATTCCTTTATCTGAACAAGAACTATTAAATGCCATAAACCAACTCCCCAAAGATAAAACTCCTGGTCCTGATGGCTTTACTGTACGCTTTTATTTACATTTTAGACATCTTTTAATTCCTAAGTTACTATTTCTCATTAATCATTTTTTGAGCACCGGACATACACAAGGTTCTTTTACTCAGGCCATGCTCTGTTTACTCCCTAAGAAAGATAAGGATCTTTCTCAGTGTAGTAACCATAGACCTATCTCACTAAATAATACGGACTGTAAGATTTTTGCTAAATTATTGGCTCTCCGTATTAATTTTGTTATTCCTGACTTAGTTGATATGCATCAGTCTGGTTTTCTGAAGGGAAGATCTATTTCAGACAACTCTAGAACCTTCCTTAACATTATACACTTAGCTGCTAAGCTTAATTCTCCCTTAGCCGCTATAACACTGGATGCCGAGAAGGCTTTTGATCGTGTGAATTGGGAATTTATGTTTGGTGCACTGAAATGGCATGGATTTAGCCCTCACTTTATCCAATATATTAAGGTATTATATTCCGAACCTTCTACTACTATTTGGGTCAATGGTAAACAATCTAAATACTTCCCTCTTCACAGAGGTACTAGGCAGGATTGCCCATTGTCTCCCCTGTTATTTATTTTATCACTAGAACCCTTTCTGGAAACAATGAGTGGATCTCCCACATTTCCTGATTTTCATTTTAAAAATCTGAATATAAAGTACACTGCGTATGCGGATGACATTTTATTATATATATCCAACCCCACTACATCCCTGCCAGAATTCTTTTCACTATTGAACACATACTCTGTTGTTTCAGGTTATAAACTGAATATTGATAAGTCAGAAGTCTTACCGCTGAATAAATATTGTCTTCCTCATATGTTCAAAGACTCTGGTTTCAAATGGAGCTCAAAAGGTATTAAATGTCTAGGCACCCTCTATTCTAATAATATTAAGGAAACTATTAAGATTACCCGCAATGAGATTATGACTAAAGTTAATGCATTAATAGATGGTTGGTCCCCTCTGTTTCTTTCCTGGTGGGGTAGGCTGGCTACAATCAAAATGATGTTGTTACCTATTGTTAATTTTTATTTGTCAATGCTTCCTATATCTCTTCCGCATAATTTCTTTAAAATCATTAATCATTCTTTAACTCAATTTTTATGGAACGAATGCAAAACTCAAATTGCTTTAGCTCGTCTTCAGCGGTTGGGTTAATTTTCCTAACCTTAGAACATATCACTCGGCTTTCACATTGAAACATATTTGGGTTTCCCTCTCTGAAAATCATGCAGACTCATCAACAGTTTGGGGGCAATTAGAGCATGTACAATTTTCACCTTTTGCTTTCAAGGATGTGGTCCATATCACCCAACCCCCAAAAGGTTTTATTTGTCCAATTATTACTCATTCTATACCTATTACCAAACCTTTGGTCACCTCTTCAATTTCCACATCTGAAATATTTTACAAACCCCAATCTGGTATAACACAAACACTAAATTAAATTATAGGGTTCTTGGGTGAAAAGAATGGATTAACAAGGGTATTATTGTCATCGGACAGTTATTTTCTAAGGGCTCTTTGCTAGATTTTTCTGAGATAAAAGGAAAATACCACAAATCTACCAAATATGCTTCTCATTTTCAAAACCTTAAACCTCTTCATCTCCTCTACACTTCTCAACAATCTGCTACAGCTTCAGACATGCAACCTCCTCCTTCCCTAATAAATTTTGCCACTAACTTGAAGGCCTCTGACATATACAAATTATTACTTGGCTCCTCTAAATTAAATACAAAGTCTAAAGTAGAGCTCATAGGGGAATCAGATTTACATCAAGAATTTTCAGCCCACACTTGGAAATTGATATGGGCCAAGATTCATAACTCATCTTGCTCTGCAAGTACAACACAAACATTATATTATTTTTATAACAGATTATATATCACCCCCACAAGCTTACATAAATTTTAAATCTCCCCAACTACTAATTGTTAGTCCTGTGCTCATGATATCAGTGATCATTTACACATGTTTTTTAATTGCCCCCTTGTTAAAAAGTTTTGGTTACAAGTCTGGTATAAAATGAACGACATTTTATCCATGTCTTTCCCTTTTGATGTTATACACATCTTTCTGGGTAGTGCTTCCCCCCCTTTGGACTGCTCAGCGTATGGTTGGGAAATTTGTTGACTTGATGTTTGCTTTAGCATTTCAAATAATCACATCTAATTGGAAAGATACAACTAAAATTTCCTATATGGCATGGTGGAACCTGTTATGTCATCATCATCGTTTAGATTGAGCCCATGCCACCTCTCTTCCTTCAAAAATTAAAAAAGATTTATTATGGTCACCCCTTACCTCATTTCTATCTAGATGCACGACTTGATTAGTTTCTAAAGTCTGTAACTGCGAGCCTCCTTAAAATTAGAATGGTTTATTTATTATCCATTTATAGTGCCACATAGCTGTTAGCTATTACAGTATATTATATTTTCACCTCTTCTTCCTTTATATGTTGTATTATTCAGTTTGTTTGTTATATATTCGCTTGGATTGTCCTTCAGATGTCTATTTTTATCTGATGTAATTGCCATCTGTTCCTTAAATTTCTTCAATAAAGCATTTTTTAAACTTAAAAAAAGTTTAACGTCTTGTTGTCACACAGGTAAAGTGTCTGCTTGGATGTCTGTTCAATCACAGAATACATCAATAAACTCTCTAGTACACAAGAAGCCACTAGTATTCCTATTGCACAAATATAAATACATTTTTGGTAATGGAATGTGAGTCCGCTCTGAGTCATCTAAGGTTCTTCACTGAATTCCATTTTCCCTTCGTATATCATAGCTGTCTTCATCTAGCTTAAGAGAGAATTACTGGTGGCTGACCGGCTATCTTCTCTGACTCTAAGGGCTTGAGTTCCCCAAATACCATGGATAGGTGTCTTCTTGAAGGTCTTCACAATCACAAGGTATTTCTAAATTAAGCAGAAAGTTCATAATATTCATATTTCAATTTGTCCATGTTCGCGGGAAAACAATGATATTAGGAAAACCATTTTTTATTGATTATCATATACTTTTGTTGGCAGTTTTAGAAATAAATTTCTTGATGTATAGTATACACCAAATAGTCAAATAGCTTTTCTCTCTGTCTCCCTGCTTCCTGTTCTCTAAATGATGTAGTTGTCACCTTGCTATCACCTGCGATGTTTCATTGAATTCCACATTTGAATTGTGTGTCATGGGTGTACTTTCAACCAGCACAGTAAATAGTTCCTCAAGGCCTAGTTGCTATGGTCTCAGTCTCACAGCCAGGAGCTTAAGGATTCAAATCCTGCTCTTGCCATGCCTATGTGTCTGCCTGGAGGTATGGAAAACAACACAGTGTATCAAAACTCCCTGAAATCAGTGAAAAATCCATATTTGCATTAAAGCAAAAATGTACTCAAATTATTTGTATATCAAAGAGAGTAGGGCAGTATTAGGAAACAGAATTTATGTAATGATAAGCAAATCTTACTGGCAGCCACACAGAAAATACTTTTTTGAAATGTTCTATGCTCCAAATAAAAAAATAAAAAACTTCTCTCTCTCTTTCACTCTCTCTTTACATCCTAATTTCTAAGTGATGTAGTTGTCAACTTACTTTTACCACAAGGTAGTGCTATCCAGGTAGGGAGGGGTTACTGAAAGTAATCTCTCTTTGCCTGGCCATTAAAATGTCAGAAATAACTGATATACCACCTTTCAAGACATTTATACAATATGTGCTCCACTCCCTTGAATTAAAATTGAGCCCTGGGGCTTAGCAACGCGCCAGAAACTTTTAAGCAGACCTATCAGTGCACCCTAACAACAGAACGCTTTTCTTATGCTACATGATGTTTCCCCTTCCTTCTCCCTATTTGTAATGTAGATTTGTTATTTCAAGTGACCAATATAAGGGATTAGGACAGGATTTACTGGAGTCATGCCCCTATGCAAATATGCCCCTAAGAAAGAAGCATCTTGTGATAAAAATGCATTATTATACCTTTTAAGATTAAGTAGTTTTATATATCAGTTTATACCACATTTTTGCCATTTCTAAGTGCTGTAAGTGCTATTGCCCACTTCAAGAGTACTCAATTCAATTAACTGGCCTCAGAAAGATGGAAGGCTGATTTAGCCTTGCCAGGATTCAGACTTGTGACCGGCAGATCTATGCATATGTCAGCAATGAGCTTCTACTCACTGATCCCCCTTACCGACAAATGTAAGTGTTTGTAGTGGCCTCTTCCCCTCTGTTTAGTGTTAGGGCCTAATTAAAGTCCATTTGTTAACTTGTGTGCTTGCAGACTTTGTAGGCAGTAGATGAATGGATGATGCTGGCACTGAGGGTTTTCCTCCCCTGAAACTAAGTATAATTATAAGTCAGTTCAGCCAGTTTCATTGTTTATTAAGGAACCTTTTATTGGGACAATTATAATACTGGAAAATGTTTGAAGTAAAGCTACCCAATCTGATAATTGATGGAAAGCATAAATAAAAAGAATATTTAACAAGATAATTTATTTCTTTATTCCTTTCTATTGTTCTCTATTTGTGATGCGGATGTGTCTGTAATTGGGGAGGGTGTATAGTGATGAGTACAATGCATATTCCCTTGTCACTGGTTTGTTAGGGAGATGTACTTGATTTATAGCATGTTATAGACTGGATTGTGCAATACACAGCTATCTATTGACCATGACTGTAGTAAATATTCTTACATTTACCTTGCAAAAATATTGCAAACCTCTTTTTCCAGTGATGGCCAGCACTGAGCAAGCCACCATCAAGTGCACTAGAGGGCACTTCCTTGGAAGTGACTTGCCTACAAATAGATCCCAAGCACCTGTGGATTCGAGAAACATCACAGCTACTGATCTGAGACTTTGATTCTGAGAGAAATCCTTCACTACCAGCAATCCATCAAAAATCACCAGTATTTAGCATCCTCACCAAGAGAGTAATCAAAAGGCCCAAAGTTAAAAAAACAGCATCTCCTAAAAGGAACCTTGATTTTACTTTTGAAAATACCTTTTCTACATTCATTGCCACAAGAACCAAGGTCTTACAAATTGTTGCCTATATCTAAAATACAAAAAAAACAAAAAAAGAGAGGGCCCCTGTTAAGCCAGGTACGGGACGCAGACCAGGGGAAGGGTACACTATATAAAAACAAACTTGATTCCACCTCCCCCATAGAGTTTATAAATTATTCATATGTCTCCTAAGAAATATATAAAAATAAAACAATGTTGAGCCATTAATTAAATATACAAGTCCAGTTTTTATTGATTTATACAAACATACTTTTTTCTCAAATATTATATATCTTTTTAGTTTAGCATATTCCTTAGTACATGTAAACGTAAGATCCTGAAACCTTTCCACTTCATCAAGATCACCCCTCCCTCACATCATCACCCCACTTGCACAAAAAAATAATTAAAACCTCAATGTACTCATCTGTCTGACTCATTCATACCCCATTCATACTACAATTACTCAATATGTCTCACCTAACTAAAAGTCACAAAAGATGATGGAACTCCTGTGCCTAGCAAATTACACAGTACAAGTATGTTCAACATTAAATTATACCTGAATATATTTCTTTTGACATTTACATGCTCATTTCAATAACTCAACAGGTTAACCCCTTCTCAATTGTTATGGGGAAAATACAATAATTCATCTCTTTTATTGGACAACGTGGATAGCTTTGCGAGGTTTCCAGTATTGTGCCAACGTGTGTTTCAGTGTGAGACTCCTCATCAGTCATACACCTTCTTCAGGGAACACAAATATGTTCCACTGGAGAGCAAACTTCTAGCTCAATTTCCATCACACTTTCCTCCTTGAGAATCATAAAGATTCTTAATTCAACGGTCTTGGTATGGTGGGAAAGATCACTATTGTATATACATCAATATAAATTCATGTTGATCTCATATTCCATAAAACGGACCAATCACATCACAGTTGTTAATTGTCTCTGTTATTCAAAGAGCTATGTACTCCAGCATTTCCATCCTGTTCGTTTAAAGACATTAGAATCTTAATGGTTCTCAAGAATGAAAGTGTGATGAAAATTGAGCCGGAAGTTTACTCTCCAGAAGGCCTTATTGGAGTTTGTTCTCCTATGAATCGCTATTTAGGCCTATTATACACAGAAAAGGGTGTGTCCTGACCCCCACCTCCCCCCCCCCAAAGTTCTTTTTATTTTTTGAGATGTGGTAAATATTAGTACTAAGGAATATGCTAAACTAAAAAGATATATAATATTTGAGAAAAAATTATTTTTGTATAAATTAATAAAAAACTGGACTTGTATATTTAATTCATGTCTAAACATTTTTCTATTTTGATATATTGCATCGGAGACCTATGAGTAATTTATAAATATTGTGGGGGAGGCTGAATCAAGTTTGTTTGGTATAGTGTATATCTGAAATACTGTCTAGAAGGCCAGTGTCTTGTGCTCAAAATTTCAAATCGATCTGACCTATTTCTTATTTAGTAATGGCAATGTGATATGCCACTCCACATTGTTTCTCACCAGTTTACAATCATGGCAGAGGAGAACCAATGGAGGAAGGTTTTACAACAATTAAGCAGATTGTAATTTCTCCTATATGTGGCTCAGTGACTATTACACTAACCCCATTCAGTTGGTTGCAGGGAACAATATTGTACTCTTATCTATGCCAGGTTACTCCTACGTGACCCTCACAATCCATCTAGGGGATAGTAGGCCAAGAGATTTCTTTTTTAGACTGTTTCAAATCACAAGCTTTTAACATACATACACGGGTCTTTTTTATCAAGATTTTGAGTCACCCTTGCGCCCCACAAGGTAGCACAAGGGTGGCACAAACCCAGATGAGATATAACAAGACATGTAGGGCCACCGTGCGTGGCCCTGTGTGGCTTTGAAAACCTGGAGTAACACAAGGCAGCGCAAGTGGACCTGGGAATGTATAAAAATCCGACGTCTTCCCAGAGAAGGTGCAAAAAGGAGAAATATATTTATTTGTCCTAGTTGTTTCCTCTTTCTAAGTGTGCTGTATTCTTCAGCAAACATAGATAGAAGGAAATACCTCAGAGGAATGTTTTTGTGCAGGAAAGTGTCCCTTCTTCAACAAAAACAATCCTGCCTACAATGCAGGCTAGCTATGCAGTCCATGGTACAAGGCTGCCTGCGTTGGCGCTAGGCCACAGTTTGTGCTCCAGTGCAGACAGAGAGCATGAATGCGCCATATCTTGATAGATAACGTGCATTCCTGCCCTCTCCCTTTCACACAGCGCAGTGCAGCAAGGTCGCTTACTGCATTGCGTTCCGTGAAATATTGATAAATATGGGCCATAGTGTAGACATTTCGATATGGTGATACATCTTAGCACTGAAACTGTGCTAGAATATTTGATTATTATCTTTCAACACAGAATGTCTATCATTCTTTCCTCACTGTTTTATAATGGTGTCTACATTTTTGGTTCCTAAAGGTGTTTTCTTATGGACAAAACACAGAAGCATTTCAAATTAAGCAGTGCTTTAAAGAGGTTTACAGCGAGACTGTGTTCCAAGAAACTGCCACATATCTTTAGTCTACATGGCTCAACCAATTAGGGAGCAATTCTCATCTCTGTAAGGCTTGAATACACACATTAGCAGGCGAAGGTTAAATAGGAAGTATCTTGTGAGAAGCCAGTGCAGCCTATGTATTTCCAAAGCAGTAGTTTGTGTAATATATATTATCTGTTCAACCCAAAAGCACTTTATTTTTCTAAAATCATCAAATTATCTAGCAGATCATGGATTATGTGCAGGGTCAGACTGGCCTATATGGCAAACAAGTGCCCGATGGGCTGGCCTAACAGACCAGTGTGTGGGCCAGTTGTTGTTAGCAGTTTGTATGCCTGTTTTACGGCCAGGTGGGCTGGTTTTTACTGTTGAGGTCCTTGACATTACCACAAGCATTACCTGCAGAAAAACACAAATTAGTGCAATCTCCCATCCCTTCCTTAATTCCCTTAAAGTGTGTCTTTACAAGTTCAAAACTGGCCTGATTTGCAAATGAGGCCACTATTTTAGCTATGTGGTTCGCTAAAGCAGGCCGTCTTTATACTGGTGCCCAAGTCTATTTTTTGTCCTCGCCTGACCCTGATTATGTGACATGTTCTTGGCTATTCAGAGTAGTCAGTGGCCATTATATTACTTAATTTGAGTGATCCTGGTTTAGAGGTTTGTGTAAGAGCTGCACTTTTTCCTTATTTGTATATCTTTTTGTAGATTAGCCATTTCTCCTTCATCCAATTTTACCAAAGCTGTTCTGTCTTTGTATCCAGATTTTTCACCTACTGTATGTCTTCTTTAGTAGAAGAGTCTGGTAGCATCTCTGAAACTCCTACAGTACTTTAGTTACTTTGAATATTCACATGGCTGACTTATTTTTTATGGCTTTGAGGAAGTTTAGCTTTGAAGGTGCTTTTATTGTTCCATTCCTAGAGGATTAAGAGCCTTTATTTAGAGTTGAACTAAAAACCGGCTGATTTCATGTCCCTCATATTAAGAGTGCACTGATGTCAATGGCAATCTAGATATGGTGAATAGGACATCCACTGTTTTTTATCCGACATCCCGCCCCACCAAACTCTAAATAAGGCCCTAAGTCTATCAACAAAGAGTTGTTAGGGTCTGATTTAGATTTCGGCGGACGGGATACTTTGTCACAAATGTGAAGCATATCCTGCCCGCCGTATTATAAGTGCATTATGACAAACGTGATGGATTTCCTATCTGCCACATTACAAATGCATTGTCACAAGTGCAAAAGGATGTAATGCACTTGTAATAAGGCAGACAGGATATCTGTCATGTTTGTGACGGAGTATCCCATCTGCCGAAATCTAAATCTGGCCCTAAATGTTTTTAGGATTAAAAAAACAAGGTCCGGCAGGAAAGACTCAGAATTTTAAAAAAAACCACTTTCTTGAGCATCCTTCTGAAATTGCAATGATCTAAGAAAGTATGAATGTCGTAAGGCAGTTCATTCCAGTAAGAGGGGGCTAAATAGGAAAAAGACCTGCCCCCCGCTCGAGCCTTTCTGATGCAAGGGACAGTGAGCAAGGCTTTGTCGCTAGATCTCAAAGTGCTAACTGGCTAATTGGACAGTAACGCTTAGGTTTCTGGATGAGGTACTTAGGACCTTTCCCTGTTAGCGACTTGCAAAGAAGCAAATTTTGAAAACTATTCTCTTCCTTATAGGCACCCAATGCAAAGATCTCAGAAGAGGAGTGGAAGCGGTACCAGATTGAATATTGCAAATGAAATGGGCCACTGTGCTTTGTACAGCTTAAAGTTTTGAAAGTAAAGTCTCATTTGCAAAAGCAAGTAAAGCGTTGCTATAATCTAATCGTTTTACAATGAGTGCCCGCACCAATGTTTTCCTCGTTGAGAGAGGAAGAAAGGGGAGAGCCTTCCTCAACCGGTGCATCATGTGGAAGCAAGTACCTATTGTAGACAGAAACCTGCTTTTTCATGTTTACGGTTAGGTCTAAACGGACACCGATGTTCTCAACTACCTGTTTGGGTATTGGTGCCAAGCCAAGTTCTGCAGGCCACCAGTCGTCGACCAAAGCTGTTGGGCCTTATCAAACAGGATTATCTCGGTTTTTCATGCATTCAGCTGTAGGCAGTTGGTAGACATCTAAGCTGCAATTGATTTCATTCCGGTCGCAAAGCATTGTTTTGGCTTAACCAGGACTTTGTCAAAAGAGATGAACACCTGTGTGTCATCAGCGTAGGCCAGAATTTCAAAGCCGAAAGCTTCGACGTTCTTCGCAATGGGGGCAACATAAATGTTAAAAAGCGTGGCGCTTAGACATGAGCCCTGGGGCACACCCTTGTCAATCGTCATAGTATAGGATTTGAAATAGCCCAGAAAGATGGTTTAGGATCTGGTTTTTAGGAAATCAGAGAACCATTGTAGGGCTGATCCCATAGATTCCAATTTTATACAGCCTTTGTAGTAGCCTGGGATGGGACACAGTGTCAAATGCTGCGCATATATCCAACAGCACAAGCATAGTAGGTGTATCAGCATCAAGAACAAAATGTATGTGATGTATGACTGCCATTAAGGTGGTCTCCGTGCTGTGAGAGGATCGGAACCCAGTTTGTGATGGGTCAAAAATCATGTTATTTTCCAAGTAATCCAAAAGTTGTTTGTTAATTTGACCTTTCAGCAATTGGCCTAGTAAAGGAAGCAACAAGATGGGCCGATAGGTTGCAAGGTCTGTGGGTGCGAGGTTAGCCTTCTTTTGTAAAGGCATAACCTGTGCAGCTTTCCAGACCGAAGGGATCTTTCCCGTGTTTATTGATAAATTGAACAAGGAGCATATAACCGGGGCAAACTGATTAGAAAATAGTGCTGAAATTCTGGGAGAACATCAATCCAAAGGAGATCCAGGTTTGGCAGCTTCCAGAGATCTTTTAATTAGTTCGGGAGTGAACACATTAAACTTTCCTAGGCTGCAAGTTCAGTTAAGGGGAGGAGATTTGAGATTAGGCTTGGTAAAAATCTGATTGGCCACCCTGGGAAAGGTCTGATAAATTAGATTAATTTTATCATTAAAAAATCAGCTAACGAGTCGCACAATCCTGGTGAACTTAAATTCTTTGGGAGCATGTGCTGGGATTAATCAAATCATTCAGCATTATAAAAAGCACTTTAGAAGAGTTGTCAGCTTTGCCGATTTGATTTGTAATATGAATTTTTCGAGCAGTTTTAATATTTCTACTGTACCTCGTGAGAGCAGTCCTATAAGCTTCCATTTCATTAAGATTGTTTGTCATGCTCCAGCATCTTTCAAGTTTTTTACAGGAGGATTTCTCTTTACGCAATTCGCTGGTGTACCAGGGTGCATGCATGGGTTCTAGGTTTGATTTTGTGCAGGCTTTGGGAAGAGCAACTCTGTCAAGAGCCCAGTTTAATGCGCTGTGGTCGTCAGCTACAGCATGATCAACTTCTGAGGCCTCAGGAGTTAATGAGAATTCAAATTCATTGGTGAAGGAGTCAGGAGTAACTTTCTGCCAATGTTTGACAACGCTACTGCTCATCATTTGGGTCTTGCTACTCTTGTCTACTTTAGGAATCTGGAAACAGTTCAAAGAATCCTCTGTCCAGATAAGCAGTAAAGGGGACTGACAGGTCAGGGTTTTAGAATGAGCAAAAAGTAGATCCAGCGTGTGCTCAGTCACATGGGTCGGCTCATTGATTTTCTGATGCACGGCGAGCATTGCGAGGATAGAAATAAGCTGTGTTACATCTGTATTTAGGGAGTCTTCTCCATGATAATTAAAGTCACCTAGTAACAGGAATTGTTGAGATGCTAAACATGGGTCACAATATATTCAGTTAAGCGCTGGCTAAAGTCTTTTTTAGGTCCAGGGGGTTGGTATACTAAAGCATCTTTCCAGCATTCATTTGGGGAAAGTTCTATCTTAAAAATACATAACTCTGCCCAGTCGTATTTGTCGAGTCGATAAGAGAGACAGTAACTGAACAATGGCAATACCGCCCATATCCTTTTTTCTCTGTCAAGTCGAAGGATATGATAGTTGTCAGGGAGTGCTAGAGTAATTACTGGCAAAGAGGAGGGACTCAGCCAGGTTTCTGTCAGAAAACCAACCTCTGGTGACAACGAGGAAAGCAGGTCCCAGAGTTCCGTAGAATGCTTAGGTAGAGGCCTGACATTACAGACAAAACTATTTAGGCACTTAGGGGTCAAAGGGTGCAAAAAATGGGAATTTGCTCTGCACCTATCTGTTGGGATCTACACTTCTCATGGGTAAGCAAAAATTCGACAGCGTTTATTCTATGACGGTTGCATAATAAGTTTGGATGGCTTATGCCAAAAGTTAGTTTTAATGCATTCACCTCTCACAGACTTTCTCTAATAATGTATTTCTCACCTTTATTTTACAAATATGTTGCAGAAGCTCGAATTTGTATGTCAGTCTATCACTTACTAACATTGTATACTCTATCTTTCAATGCCTTATAGTCTGCAGCTTCACTAGCTGGCGTTCTTAGGGGGATATTCACAAGAACGTGCGCTAAACATCTCCAAAAAATGTTAACGCAACTTCACACATCGCAGTCTATTGCGGGAAAATAACCCCGTGTTAACGTGGAATTCACAACACGGCGGTACCATGCGATAGTCTCCCGAAAACGCGGAGAATGTCCGTGATACAACAACCACGACGGTGATAAAAAACTCAAACCCCAACGCGTAAAAAGACGCGATGGGCCCAAACACGATAAGAAAACAGTGATAACCAGCGAGAGGCCAGCAATACCCACGCGTAATGCGGGAAAAAGCACAACAGCATACGGAAAATGACACTAAAAAGGAAATGAACTGCGGAGTACCACAGATGCACCCTGACCGACTGCAGAGGACAACATGAACCCCACAATCCCCACGGAGGAACACCCAGGAATCCAGGGCTCGTGGAAGGGCAATGAGAAGAGGAAGAGGAAGACGGGGTACACAGTCTGCAGGAAACCACAATCATCGTCATGGATGAGATAGAACACCACCACCAACTGTACGTCACCTCCAACGTGTCATTGGCAACAAAGAGGCAAAGATGGCACACCATCTCGGACCATGTGAATGCCGTCGCAGCGCCGAGGAGGACAATGGAAGAGGACAAGAGGTGCTGGATTGATGTGAATGGCAAAACCAAGCAGAAACTCGCTGCCAACATGAAAGCAGCAACGCACATCGGAGTAGGGGGGCCAGCAGAACACCAGGAGCTGAATGACATGGAGAAGATGGTGGCCACAGTCATCAGTCGGGAGACGGCGACAGGAGTTGGGGATCCGGACACTGCCCAACATGACCCGACACTACATCAACAGGGTGCGTACCGACCAGGGTGTGGGGTGACGGGGGGAGCTGGGCACAATGGCACACATGCACAATTAAGCAGAGCACACTGCACACCCACAATGACTCAGGATCATGTCCCTGATCCCACGGGAACACTTCGGCACACACACAAACACCAAGTAGTCCAACGTACACCACGTGCCCAAAGGGGCACCCACCCAACACATCAACAATCACACAACCAACACATGCACACGTGCGAAACACAGCAAACATGCATATACGTCAGCCACACTGACAATGCAAGAGACACCACATGACGAGTAGCATGGCTGCAGTCCAATCATCATGACAATGTTCACGGCACGACACTGAGGTGGCTGAGTTCGGACCACAACCGGAAAGGAGCAGGTCACACTCGGACACAACCACCTGCACAAACAACCCCTGACGTCAACGACACATCTGCGGACAAACCATGCCCAAGAGTCACAACTCGACAAAGAGCACAAGTTACCCAAGTCTGCAACATCTCAGCACTGTGGAAGCACAGAACTGAAAGGCACACCGCATGAAAGGGATAAGTGGCAGCCAAATCAGAGCCGCAGGAGCGACTCACCCACCGTGCAGCATACGCACATAAGAATAAGTGCACCTCGACATTGACAACATCGTGGTACAAACAGCAACACCTCCACAACAGAACACAGGACACAACTGGTGCCGCATATTTGCGCAACATGGCCAATCACATCTGGCACAGCAGGAAACTGTGACATGACAATGTACAAGTACAACCTGTTACCTGCAAATATTTTTTATTCACACATGCTGTGTTTGTGGACATTTTGTACTATTCCATGATTGCCAGGGACAGCCACAATGTGACGTGCTCATGTGAAGAAATTGGCAATGAGGGTGGTCCTACGGCTATTCCTGCCGCAGCTGCAGTGGGATGTGGGCCACCTGCCCCATCGTCTTCATCATCGTCCGGTACTTCTGGAACTTGGATCCATGGGGCATTGGTGTGTACACAGATGTTGTGCAACACACAACATGCAACGATCATCTTGCACACAATGTCTGGCCTGTACAGGAGCCTTCCACCTGTGACATCCAGGCACCTGAAACGTGACTTCAACACGCCAAATGTGCGTTCCACGATGCCCCTGGTGCTTATGTGGGCCGCATTGTACTGCCTCTGGGCGGGTGTGTTCGGGTCTCGGAGGGGTGTCATCATCCAAGGGCAGAGTGCATAACCTTGATCACCTGTGACAGTGCAGAGAGAAAAGAGTCAATACTTGGTACGGCATGATGTGTTGGCAGACCCACTAATCCAGTGACGCCTGTGCTGGCTGTGTGTGGGGTGAGTGTAAGCCAGCCCTCAGGGAGTAGCTGGTGCTGGCAACAACTTCAACAGTCATCAGGCACTCAGAAATGCAATGTTCGACCAGCAAGGGACCATGACTTGAGTTGCACAGAGTTAGTGGCCCCGGATGCACAGCGGCCGACACGGGCCTACCGCCACGGGACGCTGACTTGCGGGACACTGGGGTAGGGTCATGAGGGCAGAGCAGGGTCCCGTATGTATCAAAGGTGGTTTTCGCGAGTGTCTCGGGGGAGAGTGGGAGGTGTATCCCCAGGGCATGATGCAGAGGGCACATGCCAGCTGTGTCTGGCAACATGGCGGATATGAATGCCACAGACTCATGCCAAACACCAAGTCCGTACCTGCCAGTTGCTGATGACAACCCCCAGGCCACAGGCTCAGACACCAACGATGTTCTGCCGGAGGCTGGCGGTATCTCACGGCGCACAGGGTTAGTGGCACCAGGTCAGTCCTTGCTAGTGGTCGACCTCCTCTGTAACGGTGATCCATGTTTCCACCGGACAGATACGCATCCTTCTCTCACTCCTCTCCCTGCGTTCACTGGCATGAGCTCTGCCATTGATTAATCAGGACTTAGTTCTAGATGTGGGACATACTGGACTGCAGTGTAGGCCGGCTGCAGGGGTGGAGTATGTCAACGAATGAGGACTCCTGGGGGCCTGTGTCACGGAGGACAGCGATGGTCTGAGGAGGATGCCAAGGTCGTGGGCATGGGTCTTGGAGCTAGCACCGGCACGTGGTGGGCCCTCTTTGACACACGACGGTGTCGGCAGGTGAGCAGTGCGGCCTTGGTGCGCTGGGGCGGGCAAGCCGGGTCTGGGTATCAGTGGCCTGGGGTGCAGCAGGGGCACAGGCTCGCAGGCCCTGCTGCTCACGGCATCGGCCTCGTGGCGGGCTGAGAGGTGCTGCCCTGGCAGTGACGTTGGCCATTCCGGGAGAGCACCACGCTCAGCGCCACAGAGTTTTTATCCACACCCCTGCGCAGGCCTGGCGTAAGCCGGGCCAACCCACTACGCTCACGCACACAGGGGGGACGCAGCGAGCGACATTTCCACGATCTACCCCACAGCCTGGGGTGACATGGTTGCGTCCACTGTCCACTACTCTCCAGACACCAGCAGTTAATGTCTGCATGGACATATCTGTGGTTTGCATACCCAGGTCTGTCCAGCACATTCACGCCACACTTGTCGTTGTGTACATTCCCATTCATGGGTCACTTGCCTCATTCGCACATGCCTGCTTTCCGCCTCTCCACACGTTCAGCTGTTGTGTGGCTGTGGTGCCATGATGTAGCTGGCTTGTGTACATGGGAAGTCCAGGATCCCAATGGAGTTGTGTTGTCGTGTCTGGTAGGTGGGCTTGTTGTTTGGTCACGTGTGCATTCCCACAGTTGTGCGTTGTGTGATGGTGGCTTTGAGGTGTGTGGTGTGTTGATTTGGTACTTACCAACGAGCAGTGCATTTGCATAGGTGCCATCCTGGAAGAGCTGGTTTATGATGGACTGTCGGAAGATGTAGGAATCGTGCACACTGCCTGGGTAGTTTGCGACGACATTAGTGAACATTACCCGGTGGTCCACTATTGCCTGCACATTGATGGAATGCGTGTGCTTTCTGTTGCGGTAGATGTGTGCAGTGTCCGCAGGGGGCACAAGTAGGACATGTGTGCAGTCAATGGCCCCCAACACGTGTGGGAATCCAGCAATGGCGTAGAAGCCTTGCTTGGTCTCCAGCTGTTCCTGTGCAGTGTGGGGGAAGTGAAGGTACTGGGGTATGAAGCTGATGATGGCATCCAGGACAGGTGTGATGGCCTTTGATAGGGCTGGCTGTGAGACTCCCCCGACTCTGGCCGTTGTTCGTTGGAAGGTACCAGAGGCCAACATGTGCAGCACAGCCAGCAGCTTTGTCTGCGGAGGGATGTTGGTTGTCCGCTGTGTTGGGACCGTCAGCCTGTGGCCGATGTGGGTCATGATGCGGAGGATGGTTGTCCTTTTGAGCCTGTAGTGGGCAATGACTTCCTCGGGCGTTAGGTCTGTGAGACTAGTGCGTTTTCGGTAGGTCCGCTGTCTCACTCTGCGCTGCCTCTGTGGTTGTCCGGGGGGGTGCCGGTCCGGGTCCTGGGGGTGGTGGCGGTCCTGGGGGTGGTGGCGGTGAGTTTTGTGGCCCTGTTGGGGCTCCAAGCTGCATGATGAGTAGCTCCATGGCGTCGGTTGTTCTTCGGGTGTGGCTGTGTGTGGGGCTCCGTTACCTACTGCAGGTAGTCGCCCTGCTTAACACCAGCAAGAGGCAGGTGTTAAATACCTGCTGCTACCGCGGCTTATCGCGTGGTTTTGACTCACATCGTGGATCTGGCAGTTCGTTGTGAAAGTGGTGTAGTGGTGTTTTCGTGTGTTTTTGCACGGGAACGCCTACTCTGCATCTCAATAGGGTTAGTTGGTGGTGTCATATGAGTGGTATGTATTTCTTTCTCTTCGTGGTTAATGTACACTTCTAACTGTTGTGTGACATTTCCCAACATCTAATTAACCATTCATCCCCTAGTGAGTAAGGGGAGAATGGTAGAAATGCCATTATGTTTATGTGAGGTTTGCACAACACTCGGTGATTTTTGGTTTGGGATATTATTCACATTTTAATATCAATAGATTCTGTTTTTGTATGTTGTCATTAAGGTCCAATTGATAATTTTGAGTTTATATTTTGGGCATTGAACACACTGTATTTATGCTTTTCAGGTTTCCCCTGGGTGTTATTGAATGTTTTACCATATCTGGTTAAGGTCCTGATGAAGGTGGCGTCACCATTGCTCCAGCCACCGAAACGCGCGTCGACCAATGCCGTTTATATCTTGTTGTTTGCATTTAACTCTATTGGTCATAGAGACAATATCATCTGTTGTCTCCCATTTTCCAGATATATATGTGTTTATGGATGGGGTATGAATATGTATGATGTTGTATATATGTAGTGTGGTATGAATGAAAGGTTTTTCTTTTTTCATGAATTTGCATTCAGGGGTTAATTCAAATTTGCTGTATTTAATATTTTTTGTAATTAATATGTTTTATTACATGTAAATGTTTCAAAAATAATATTTTGACATTCATATATCTAAAAGAAATTTAAAAAAAGAAAAAAGCAAAGAAATTGTTGAAATTGAAATAAACCAAACAAATTTTTATAGAATTTTCATGTCTTCTCTTTATTTGTTGTGGTTGTTCAGACATATTATGTAAGCCCATGCTAAAAGTAACTCATACATAGGTCACGAGGGAGCTCCTTTATATTGTGCTATTGTTTTCCCTCTTCTCCCTGACCTTAAATCATTTTCCTGAGAGGGGGTCCCCCATTATTGCGTTTGCATTCACGGTTGTTTAACTGTGGGATTGTGAGATTGTGACATTTCACATTGTTCTCAGTATTGATTGGACCTTATTGAACATAACGTTCTTTCTTCCTTGCTATTTTGTTTAATTTTTTCACCTTAATTTTTCTTTTGCACCTTTTGTGGTGTTCTTGGATTTGATTTTTCTTTGGTGTATTTTACTGTCACACATAGGTTACACATTTCTTTTATCATTTTTTGGTAGATTACCATCAAGGATTAGGACGTAAATTGTATTTAATGGAGGGCCTTAAAACTTTTGGGTTCACGGACGAAGAATTTTCGACACTGATAGGACAGGTAATATCGAGTGACAACCCACCCTCTATACAACATGGAGATAATGGGGAATGGAACAACTTGTTAAACCTCAGAAAAAAACTGAAGCGCATAGAGTCACATGCACACTTCATGCTTGAATACTTACGAGCGGGCGTCATACCCTCAGGCTTGAGGGTACGTAACGCCCCAGCATTGTTTGTTGAAATTCGCAAGTTCCTGGAGCGGTGGTCCCTCATTGCAAACCGCTGCTCCAGGGACTGGATGATTTTAATAATAGAAACAGCAAAAGAGGTTATGGCTGCTCTGAGCCAAGAAATAGCAGCACTTGAGGACAAATTGAATACTTCAACTGCTGTTGAAGAAGCAAAAGCAAGATTGGAGAAAATCAACACTGATATGAAAGACTTTGAGATTTACTTAATTAATAAAAAAACAGAAAAATTGAAGAAGGACATCAGGTGGTATACCCAAGAAAGGGCATACCCGTACCTGAACCCGTCCTACTATCAGGATTGGAATCAAGGTCCAAATCGACAAGGCTATACAAATAATTTCAGAAGAAGAGTCATTAACTTCTCTGACACATATTCATCAGATTCTGATAATGAGAATCCACAGGATATGGGAGGAGCCCAATACAATCCTAGACCCTACAGGGGCAGACAAATGGTACAACAATCTTTTCCTGGTCAATCTTTCTCGGGTCAACCATCTTTTTTACCGAGAGGCCAATACAGAGGGAGAAACAAAAGGTGGATGTCAGACAGGGGCGAATCACAACAGATTGCCCCACAACATCCACAACCATACATGAAAACATGCAATCAACAATATTGGTGCTAAATGGAACAACTAATGGGGGTGATCCAGGTAATGCGGATACCTTACCTATTTTTAACCTCTCATCAGTTAAATTCTCCACTAATGAATATGCTGTTCTTAGCCGTGGCCTCTCATTCATACCTAGTACTTGTCTTGATTCCTTCAAGCTACATGAGGACCTATTTGCTTTCTTTAGGAAAGTGAGACTAAAAAAATTCTTTTTGGATAGACCGATGGATCCAGATGAGGACAATTTATCGAAATGTAAACCCCCTCTCACTTCACACCTACCTTGGATATGGTAGGACCGGAGGTTAACATTTTCGAGCAAAATGTCATTAAAGAAATAGCACGTATCATCAAACATCCCCCCACCACACGGAGTAACTTGTCCCAGACAGACAATGTGGCTCTAAGAAAGATCAAATACAATCATGATCTCATTATCAAACCTTGCGATAAAGGTGGGGGGATAGCTGTCATGAATAAATCTGATTACAACAATAAGATCTCGGACATGCTAGCAGTCCCGGAACACTATAAAAAAATCGCATCCGAGAGAGCTTACCAAATTGAACAAAACCATTCAAGAGGTGACACATAGAGCATTAGATCACGAGCTTATTTGTGAAGAAGAGTATACCTTTTTAAACAAATCTTGTCCCAAATCTCCAGCTCTATACGGGGTCCCTAAAACCCACAAAAATATATCTAATCCACCAATGCGCCCTATTATTTCCACTATCGGCTCAAGCACGGAGCCCCTTTCAAAATATGTTGACGCCTACTTATGCCCTTTGATTCAAACCTATGCTTCTTACATTCGCGATACGGGTGACATCATAAATAAACTTGAAGGACTGCCATTTAGCCCCCTCACTGAGATTTTAGTAACGCTTGACATTGAGGCGTTATACACCAACATCCCTCAATGTCAGGCGTTACAGGCAGTGGCGTCCCTTCTTCAGAGGTCCCCAGGCGACAGACCTGATAGTTTCATTCTTGAATGCTTGGAAATAGTTCTTATGAACAACTTCTTTGAATTCAATGGTCTTACTTACCAACAAGTAAAGGGCACCAGTATGGGGGCTTCCTGTGCTCCAAGCGTAGCGAATGCTTGCATGGGTGAGTGGGAGCTTAAAAATGTCTTCAGTGAGGCGGCCCCGTTTTTTGAAAATGTGTGCACCTGGAGACGGTTCATTGACGACATTTTTTTTATTTGGAAAGGAGACATGGAGACACTGCAAGAGTACATTCTTTGGCTCAATGCAAGTGATGACAATCTGAAGTTCACTGCTACATTTAGCCCCAATAAGGTTGAATTTTTGGATATTGAGATCTCTGGAATTAACAACACTCTACAAGTTAGTCTATTTAGGAAACCAACAGCTAAAAATACCATATTGCAATATCAGAGTTTCCACCCCACTTGTCAAAAAGACTCTATCCCCTTTGGGGAATTTTTACGGGTGCGACGTAATTGCACCAATATGGATGATTACCATAAACATGGAGATGCCCTTAAGCAACGGCTGTTAGCTAGGGGTTATCCTCATAGACTTGTGAGACATGCCTTCAAGAGGGCTAAGTATTATAATCGTGATGCCCTTCTTCAAGGCACACAGCGCCCTATCCGAGACCAAGTTACATGCATTATCAATCATTCCCAATTAAACTATAAGATAAAAAATGTTATACACAAAAATTGGAAGATTTTGAACACCAATGAGAATGATCCTCAGCTTCCGCCACCGTTGGTGGCCTATCGGAGAAATCGCAACCTGCGCGACATCTTGGTGCATACCAGGCCTTTAGCACTGAATACCCAATGTCAAACTACCATCACGGGTCTACCAGTGGTTTTAGGTAACCACAAATGTGGATCGTGTCATGCTTGCGACACGGCCATAATTACGGATTCCCTTACTTATAAGGGTTACAAAATTAGGCTAAGAAATCTCACGAACTGCAGAAGTCAAAACATTGTGTATATGTTACTATGTCCTTGTGATTTAACATATATTGGCGAAACAGCGCGTGAGTTTTGCACAAGATACAGCGAACACAAATCCGCCATTCGCACGAGAAAAACAAATGCTCCCCTAGTTCAACACTGCCTAGATAAACAGCACTCAGAAAGGGACCTTAAGTGGTGTGTCCTAGAGAAAGTGAAGTGTCAAGCAGGAACCCCTGTTGAAATCATCCGCAAAAGAAGAAAAACTTTCTGGATCTTTACTCTCAATAGCGTTAAACAGGGTTTAAACGAAGATATTGTTTGGAATGTGACAGGTAAACGGTAATGTGGGAGTGCTAATACTTAATGCCCGGTTTTGCATATCTACTTTATTTTCTATTAGGCTATATACCCCATGTACCATATGCGAGCTACTTTTTTGTTTTAAGAACTGAATTATGGCATGATCTTACTGGTGGATTAATATTGAACCATGCAGACTCCAATCTAGGTACTGACTGACATAATACATCAATAACATCCGTCTGTAGTGGATTAACAATACATGTACCTCCGGGATGAACTCTCATGCGACACCCTATTATGATTGGGCTAATATGCCCATCACATAGGTTAATCATTGGGAATTCATTGTGTCCCATTTTGGAATCGACACATTACAATCAACATAAATTATTTTCTTTTGCGTCAGTAACCCATTCCAACGTTTGATTATGGCGCCGGTGTTTGGCTGTAGGATTTTGCCATTAAGTATCCTGTGATCGGGATTATATACCCATCACATAGTAAATCTGTGGCAAGTTGGGCTTTTTAACAGTATTCTATTCTTGAATCTATATATTAAAACACACACCTTGTCCTTCGCATAGGGAGCCCATTTCACCATTTAAATATGGCGCCCAAGTTCAGTCTCTGTGTCTTATTTTAGTGTTAGGATTTGGCCATTAAGTATCCTGTGATTGGGCTCATACACCCATTACATAGTAAATTTGTGGCAATTTGAGCTTATTAATAGCATTCTATTCTTGAATCTATATATTAAAATATACACCTTGTCCTTCGCATAGGGAGCCCATTTCACCATTTAAATATGGCGCCCAAGTTTAGTCTCTGAGTCTCATTTCAGTGTTTATCATATGTCAGGTGACCTAGCTTACATTGTGCGCTTTTCTGAAGGAGGACTCCTATAAATGTTTGGTCGCTCTGTGCTGTTATTTATTAGGCTGGGATACCGGACGGAGCCGGTGCTATCGACCTATAGGCGGCCTTGTGGACATAAATCTTGGTAAGTTTCTGCCTTGCCCCGTGATTTTAACAGGGTTAGTCTTCACCGTGTTTCGTACCTCCTGTGTACATCAGAGTTAGTGTTGCAATTCTTTGTCTCTGGGACAGGCAGGTTTTATTTGTTTAGCCCGGTTTTGTGTGCTTGTTGCTCAGTTGTTTCTGACACAGATTAAATCTTTTTGACCATATATATTTAAACGTGAGTGCATTAATGACAAATTAGTTACATTCTTATCCTGGGTAGAAACAGCCAGAATCGCCTAGCAATACTCTTTCAATAATTAGGCTAGAACATCTTTTTCAAGCCTATAAAAACCATCAAAGTTATTTCCTTAGAGACAGTTTGCTGTATAGAAATTGGGGACGTTTATAAACATCTTGACATTATTACGATATTCGTCTCAACTGCAATGAGACATCGTTACGAAAAAGGCACTTTAAAAGTGTTAACATTCCAATTAGACTGTATGGCCTGCGTCTGTTCTATGGAGATATTTCTCTTATCGATAGTGACTCAGAACTTAAATCTTTTCATGTCGTTTTTCTGTAGAATATTCCAATCTTGAATGGGAAGTACCATTAAAACGAAGAGAGAACACTGATGAAATTGTGTGACCTAATGTGTCCTGAATACAATTATTGTGCCTCATAGTGCCTGATTAATGCCCAGTAGGTAGGTATTTGGTCATGGTCCTTACATAGAGGTCACTGTGGGAGCACTTGCTCTCAATATTGGGTACTATTTGATATATATATTTTTTGTATTCATAGGACATCCCCTTCTGATTGATCATATCATCAAAGTAATATTTATCAAGTGCTCCGCACATAAGAGAATTTTGGGTAAGGAGTGATCTCCCTTTTTTACAAATAATTCTGGGTTAAGTATGAGGGCATCTTTTACATCTTGTATGCCTTTCATTCTTACAGAGTATGTAATTCCAGTACAAATATGGAAATATTTGACATTTTATAAATAGTGGTTTTCCGGATTGCCTCATATACTTCTTCTGAGTAAACACTAGTAAGTATTAAATTATGAGCTTATAATTTTAACTATGTGGTGACCAATTCTATCTATAAATGAAATACAGAGTGAATTCTGACTGTGTTTACTGAAAATGTGGGTCTTTTGCCTCTTCGGCTTTTCCTTTTTTTTTATTATTATTATTTTTTTATTTAGTCTGCCATCACATGAGTGGTATGTATTTCTTTCTCTTCATGGTTAATGTACACTTCTAACTGTTGTGTGACATTTCCCAACATCTAATTAACCATTCATCCCCTAGTGAGTAAGGGGAGAATGGTAGAAATGCCATTATGTTTATGTGAGGCTTGCACAACACTCGGTGATTTTTGGTTTGGGATATTATTCACATTTTAATATCAATAGATTCTGTTTTTGTATGTTGTCATTAAGGTCCAATTGATAATTTTGAGTTTATATTTTGGGCATTGAACACACTGTATTTATGCTTTTCAGGTTTCCCCTGGGTGTTATTGAATGTTTTACCATATCTGGTTAAGGTCCTGATGAAGGTGACGTCACCATTGCTCCTGCCACCGAAACGCGCGTCAACCAATGCCGTTTAGATCTTGTTGTTTGCATTTAACTCTATTGGTCATAGAGACTATATCATCTGTTGTCTCCCATTTTCCAGATATATATGTGTTTATGGATGGGGTATGAGTATGTATGATGTTGTATATATGTAGTGTGGTATGAATGAAAGGTTTTTCTTTTTCATGAATTTGCATTCAGGGGTTAATTCAAATTTGTTGTATTTAATATTTTTTGTAATTAATATGTTTTATTACATGTAAATGTTTCAAAAATAATATTTTGACATTCATATATCTAAAAGAAATTAAAAAAAAGAAAAAAGCTAAGAAATTGCTGAAATTGAAATAAACCAAACAAATTTTTATAGAATTTTCATGTCTTCTCTTTATATGTTGTGGTTGTTCAGACATATTATGTAAGCCCATGCTAAAAGTAACTCATACATAGGTCACGAGGGAGCTCCTTTATATTGTCACCCGTGGGGGTAAAATTTGCGGCAGTTATCGCGGGTATACTGGCGATGTCTGCAGTTTGCACACGCTTGTGAATGGGGCGTTAATTCTATCTCCACTTTTGATGCGTTAAGGTGGCGATAACTCGGCGATAAGTCCTTGTGAATATGCCCCTTAGTATTTAGTTCAATGTTACTCATTAAACAATCTCAGAGAGGAACAGCCAAGGCCGGTACAGGTAAGAGCAGTGGGGTGGGGGTGAAGTAAACATACGCCGATTCGGCGATGTGGCGAGCGCAAGGTAAGTGGTTTTATTTTTTTATTTATTTTATTTACCCTATCCCATCATATGTCGACTTCCCCGCCCCACCTCCACCCAGCCCCGCCTCACCGCTCTTACCTATACCGGCCACACCTGCAGAGGAAACAGGCCCAACTACCATTTGGACTTGTGACTAACAATCGCTTACAGATGCGTGCAGCGGCTACATGAACACTCTGAGCTATGTGGTTGGGTTTTAAATATGTGACAAGCAAGACACATAGATCGTTCTAAGAAAGTACTGGCACAATGAGTTATCATGCCTTTAACATAGCTCCGCAAGCCTCTGATTTTATATTTAACTGTAATTTTCATACCTAAGTAAATATATTTGCTCAGTTGGGATTATAATACAATGGTTGGCCCAAAACCACAGGGTGCGCTCCGGATCCCAAACCAATGCCATACCCTACAACTAAGAGAACTCCTTATTTCGGTCACAGAAGAGCAAGCAGACCGGCCCCTGCCCTCGCCCTTGGAAAACATCTAGGCAGCACCCCTTTACTGAAATCTATTCTCGGGGGAAGGGGGGGCAAGGTGAGTGAAAGGTCATCATCTAATTCCTAAATTAATTCATCCCAAAAAAACATGTATTTTCTTTAAATGTTAACGAATTCATAATAGTCCAAAGAGGAAGAAAAACAGGAGTCATCAAATTCAGTAAGCAATAGTGCTGAGAGAGGAAGGGAAAAACTGAAAAACATGTAGCTAGAGTACACGTTATAACTTCAAAATGCATTATCCTTTGGTATACAGGAATATCAAAACATAGGGTACACATAAACCCACAAAAAGAATGGGTATCAATGGAGAACTTGGGTTACCACACATATCGAAATTATGAGCATTGCGATAAATATTGCACCCCCAGATAAATGTCGGCAGGTGAAACCTACCGATGTATGCTGAGGGGAAATGCTTGGTACATACTGGGACATGCTGATTTTGGTGCTGTATGCACAACATTTCATATGTTATTCTCCATTATCTGGTGAAAAAACTCACAATTATCCCACTCCATAAATTCAAACTCAACAGGGTCGGATTTTATCTTGTGCAATATATACTGCACCAACTCATAAGGTAGGCCTAACTATTTTTGACTCAAGATTAGTCCCGGGTGACATTTACATTACGTCGACATAATTGGGGGAATTTCAGCAATTTTGCGTTAATCTAGTTAAGAGAAATTCCTGAAATGACACTGTTATGTCACATCATGTGATTACATGCCGTTTGTGGTAAAAACAAATTTACCACAAATGTGCAGCTCTTGGAAAAAATTTGCAATGAACACATAACTATCCAAAGGACAGAGCACAAGCAGCTGTTATTCATTGTGCTTTAGTTTTATACTATTTTTTTAGCCCAAAATTCATTGTAGCTCAGGGCCGGACTGGCTGTAGCGAGCACCAGGCATTTCCCCGGTGGGCCGCCAGGGTGGGCGCTGGTTTCGGGCCCCTGGGGGCTGGGTTTGAATCTGCCCCCTGTAACAAAAGCAGCTGCGTGTTCTGCGCATGCAACACCCCCCCCCCGCGCTTGCCTTGCCGGCCTGGCACTCAATTGCCAGGGCCGGTTTGCGTTCCCAATCCGGCCGTGTTCTAGCTACCCACTGACTGCGAGGACACATTTTGCGCTAAAAGTTTTGCCTTTGACACAATTTCATGTACTTTGATTAAATTTTGCGTAATCAGTTACACAAAGCAAATCATGTGAATTGCGCACACCACTATTCGAGATATTGCTATCTGACTGTGGCAAGAGAGATGACAAATGGGGGCATCCGGGTAAGGGTAAGAGTCTGGGATAGAGTGAAACACCAGTGTTTCTAACTTAGGACCTTTTCAGAAGAAAGAGGGCTATGGCATTGAGGAAGGATTGCTTTTGCTGCCTACTCTGCTTACTACGACAAAAAAGCTATTTTCCTAAACCAGAAGTTGATCAAGATTCTCGTCATCATATTCAGGTCCAAGTGGCACATGTTCCTGGGCACTCTGACTCAGTTAAACAAAATCCAATAAAAGGCACTTATAAAGTAATAGAAAGCTGAAGGTATTCAAGACCTGACACAGGCCTCCTTCAGTAATTGGGTAAATATACGTTTTAGTTTAACTTTAAATGGCGCCAAGTAATTGTGAGATATTTGGTCGAAGTTGGTTCCATAATTTCGACCCTAGAACTGAGATGTTTTGCCACTCAGGTAATCGCAGTTGAATCTGAAGACAAATGTCCAGTTGGAACCAGCCAAGAGCAGGTGTTTAGTGAGTTATTTACCAACATAGTGATTTGGTCTAAATCCTTGTACATTTTTTCCGTGAGCTTGATTGAATTGAGAGCCAAATATAATTATCTTAACAAAGAAGTTGCACGAAGGACATTAGGGGCTCTGACTACCATTGTCATAGCATGGTCCTTGATTTTCTATAGTCAATTAATTTGCCAGGAAAGCCGAGAAAGATAGTTCAACCATAATCAGTTCTTTAGCAAAGAGTTGTCTTTGCAACAAAGCACTAGCTTTTTCATCTAGAGATGGCTGCATATTATTTAAACTATGAATATAGAACAACTATTACCACAGCCATTGACAGCACCACCACAATTACAACGACCATTTCCATTAACACCAGCAACACTACCACTACACAATTACAATCACCACCATTACTAGCATTATGACCACTATCACCAAAGTCATTACCCCACCACCATTACCACCCTTATCACATTATGGCTACCCTTACCATTCCACAACTATTACCACCACAATTAGTTTAGTTTAATATACTTTACTTATGATGTGCAACAATGCCATGCTCCCAGCTTCACCACCACCACCATGATTATCATTACCATCACCATCACAACTACTATTACCACCATCATCATCACTATCACTACCACCACTACCATTGCCTAAACTACCACCATCACCACCTGTACTGTATCCATCACCTTTCTATCACAACCATCACTATCAAAAATATCATCACAACCATCTCCATTATCACCACCATCACTACTACTGCCACTATTACTAATATCACCACTATAACCAACATCACCACAACTGCTGCCACCACCACTGCTACTACCATCTGCTCCACTATCATGCTACCTCCGCTACCATCACTACTTGTACCACTTTTACAACTATAACCAGCATTATCTGAACCAACAGTACTACTATGGCACCTACCACCATCACCAGTACTGCCACAACATAAACATTCTTGTTTGTTTGTGTGTGTAGGACATTTGTTTGAAAGGTGTGTGTGTGTTTTACTGGAATGGTGATGTGAGCTTATGATGTGAACAGTTCCCTCCAGAACTGCAACGTGAGATCCCCTCCAGAAGGGAACACAAGCAACCCCAGACCTGTTTTGGCTTACTTGAGCTTCATCAACCCAAGAATGACCACACCACTGTGATGCACGGAGATCACCATGTTTGCACATGTGCTGAATATCACAGTACTGACCCGGACAGGCATGTACACTGAAGCCGCCCTTGCTTAGCCTACTAGGTGGCCATGGTAGATCCTCGCCCAAAATCGGCCCCCACATGAGATGCATGGACGGCCCACCTGGACCACTCTAGAGAAGCAAGGAATGGACAGTTACATACACATTATACAAAGAAGGGTAAGACACAAAAACTATTTTTAACTGAGTGTTCATCTTATCTGTGGGAATTATAAAAAGTGTCCCTGAGCTTGATTCATGCATTACCTGTTTCCCAAAAGGGTGGAATCAACCCGTAAGAGGCCACCAGGGAGGAACTAATAAAAGGGAATTATGGGTGTAGTGTCACGAAGGAGGATTGCACCAAGGAACACTATCTTGTACAGCCAATTGGATTGTGTAGAATTTAGTAATGCTGTGTGAGTAAAAGTACTTTATTTTCCTTTAAAGACAAACACTGGGCTGGACACTGAAGTTATTGTGTGTAGGCTGACTGTTGAGTGCTGAGCTCGGGCCCCTTACCTCCTTGAGAAGCCAATGACTACTTGCCCCCTCTTCCCTCAGAGTCAAGTGTGGAAAGGGATGTACTTGGCCAAGTTTGCAGAGCCATAATAGAACAGGTCCCAGAAGAAAGGTGGCAAAGTTCCACAACCACCAGGGTAGGGTTCCAGTAGTCCCCTATTGCTCCATGGCCCCCAAACACTGTGTGACAAGCTGTATCCGGAGCATTTGTGGCATTCTAATTTTTACAAATCTTGCCAGAAGAATCAAATAAAATATCAAATATTATTCTTTGTGAGATAATCTGTCTTCATCATTATCCATCATGGTAAATATTACAAGGGAATTGCTACCAATATTTTTTGCCCTTCACAATGCTATATATTTCATTTTCTTAACGTGGTTATGAGAAATATCTGTCCTAGACTTCCATGCTAACATGGCTCCACTAGCTTTTATTCATTCAACATGTTGCAACTAATGTTCCCTTATTTCCTCTGGCATGCTTCATCTAGATTGTACCTATATTCAGCCTGTGCCTGCCCAATCTTTAATGCCACTTCTTGTCTTCTGGAATGTGCTAACATGGCATCTTGTATGGCTTCTCATGATTCCTTGAAGTATTGGCGGTTGGCTGTTTGGGAATGTTTTTATAAAGTCCACACCCAAGATACCTGTGAAGACTTGGGAGATCTCATGAGAGTGTGCATGAGGTCCTACGAGTTCTTGGAGTTAATGCGCATTTCAGCACAATCATTGGAGGATGCGTTGCCCTACCACTTGCTTCTCCCGATCTGTGGCAGGTGGCATCAGGTCAATAGCCCTGTGGGTGGGAAGTGGGGGCATGGCCAATGTGGGCCCAGCACAAGCCTGACACTCAGGGATGTTGACAAAATGTGGCTATAGTCCCACCTACTGTGCTTTTCAAGGACCTCCAACATTATTTTGTTGTTCATTTTCAAGGGTGGGATGGGATGAAAGTTATTCTTGATGTTACATAGTGAGGTTTCTACCAACATCTCCACTGTTTTAGCCACACGTGTAAGATCATCTAGTTTTTTTCCTAAACTTGTACCAGATGGTTGCTGTCTCTTTCTGTAACCTCTAACTTCCTCATGATGGTGTTAGATGGCAATTTGATTATCGTCTCAACAGAATTGTTCAAAGATTTAAAGTCATCAGGAAATGGCAGTTTAGGTTGTTGGACTCTTGAAGCAACCTCCAACCCGTATCTTTCTTCGTCATCATTTATGTTAACCAGGGTGTCAAAGTGATTAGTAACTTTGAATGACAACTCCACTGAAGAGCAGATGAGACTGCCCCTGCTGCAATGGTCAAAACCTAAGGCCTCGCTCCTTTACGTTTGCCCTTTCCTCATACTTTCTCTGAAATCTAAATAAGTCCTTCCTTTTCTGGTTAGTTTGATTAAACTAGGGACTTCTCTATGATGGTGCAAACTAGTTTTCACCGTTGTCTTAGTATGCCTAGTTTGACCAGTCTGAGAATGCACAGTTTTATTACCACACTATCTTGCAATGTGTTGGACTTGGCCCTTTTTTGGCCGGTTCACCCCTAAACTTTTGCGTGGTCTGTGACCTAGTGTTGGTGGTTTTAGGCCTCTGGGCACTTTCGCACTGTGGTCCAGTGGAAAGTGCGTGCGCGCTCTGTGCACATTTAGTGAGATTGACCTGCCTCCCATAGGAATGCATTGGGGATCTGTGTGCCAGTGGTAATTCCTAGGGTGAGAGGAGTGCAGGGGCGAGTTTAGTATGTGCGAACTCGTGAGAATAAATGCTGCGCAATGGCGTGCGCAGATTTATTATAACTGGTGTAGGAATGCCACTTTTAGAAGTTGGCATTTATGTGTGCTCTGTGTCTGCCTGCCTGATGTGAATTGCATGTCTGGCTTGTGAGTGACAGGGGCTGGGAGGTGTGTGTGGCTCCAGGAGGGGCAGGGTGAGTCAGCGCAGGGCTGAATAGGGAGATCTGCATCTAGATGGGAGGAGGAGTTGCACCTGGGACCTGAATAGGGCTGTGCCTTCCGTCCACAATGCTGGCTCCACCCCCTGTGGTGCGTCTGATGTCCCTAGCCTGTCCTGTGAAAGGAGAGAGGAGCTGAGCAAAACAAAGTGCTCCAAAGCTCCCCCAAACCAGTTGCGTCTGGTTTTTCCCCAACCCTGTGCTGTGACACAAAGGGGATTTTGTGGATAAAAGAAGGGGCTGTGACCCCATGTTTGGTCTCTCTTGGTGCGCTGTTCCGGTTCTGTTCCTGACGGAGGGGCTTGCTGCTGCTGGGGCCCAGGAGGGACCGCCATGGGGGCTGCCTCCCTGCTGGAGGGCCCTGTGTGCTGGCCCCTGGGCCCAGCTATGCCCCTTCCTCTCTAAGGACTTATCCTTCTGCTTTGCCTGGCATCCTCCAGGCCTACAGGACTTTGCCTGCATCTTGCGCCCTGGGAGCGCTGAAATCCCGGCTCCTGGAGGAGCGCTGGAGCTCGCAGCGCAGAGCTGCATGTTGCCTTGAGGGAATCCCCAGCGTAGGGATTCCCCCAAAGTTGCTGTGATCGAGCGGGAGCCCACCCCGCTTTATGATGTTTATTTTTACTGCGGAGCCCACCCCGCTGTATAGTTTTGATTAAGAGGAGCCTACCCCTCATTGTGCCAGGAGAAATGAAAACGGCCACCGCGATCGCGCGGCGACCAGGAAGTCAGGCACGCCTGCCTGGGACACGGGCGGGGCCTGCCAGCCGGCCGGACGTCCGCAAAGCCCGAGCGGGGCTCCCCTGAGCGGAGGGAAGCCCCACGTGTGCTGAAGGTGAAGAAGAGTGCGGCGGGAAGCTGGGCTGCGGGCTGAGGAGTGCGGGAGCCTACCCCGCCTCCCCGAGTGCCGATGATGAGTCCCGGGTCCCAGGAGGGGGCCCGGGTGAAGAGGAGTGATGCGTGGTGAGAGGGGTTCCGTGACCTGTGGGGAGCCCCGGCCTCATCGAGAAGTGCGGCCCCCGCCGCGTGGAGAAGTGGCACCGGTCTCCAGCGCCGAGGGAGAGGAGCCTGCCGACCGCAGCCCGGTGAGTGGGGCTGGGGGCTGGTCTTCTCTGGGTTGGTGCGCACGAAGCACTGAGGCAGTCCTGCTGGGCGGTCCCGCAGGAGAGAGAGCGGGCCACCCCACGATCGGGGCACAGCGTCGGTGCCCATTCCATGAGCGGCCCCGCCTGATGGCGGGCTCGCTCCAACGAGGGCACCTGGTTGTTGAGGGCCCAGAGGGCCCGTGTCCCCCTACATGTAGAGGCACATTGTTGGTGCCTGAGTGGTCCCGCGGGAGAGCCGGGCCACTTCAACGTCGGGGCCACTTTGTTTTCAGAGCCCCGTTTGTCCCTCAGCTGTGCCGCCGGAGGCGGGCAGCTGCAACATGGCCACTTGAGTTAAGAGAGCCCCCGAGCAGGGCCTCGTGGTGATTTCTCAGTTGCACCGCCATAGCGGGCAACTGGAACGTTTGGCCCACATGTTTTAGAAGTCCCGGAGGGGGACGGGCGAGGGCACAGTCGGTGCCAGGGCCCACATTGGGTTTTCACAGCTGCCCAGCAAGTAGTGGGCAGCTGCAATGTTTAGGCCCACAGTTCCTGGGGCCATTTGGCGCTAGGAGTGAGATACACTCCTCTGCCCCATATCTTCACAGCTGCCCAGCACTTAGTGGGCAGCTGCTACGTTTAGGTTTGCGCAGAGTGCGCACCCTGGACTTTCGCTGCTTTGGCAGCGCGCCCTGACTCTTGGGACATAGGGCAGTTGAGCCCCTTTTAGGGATGGCCAGTTGGCCAGGGGGACTTCTAGTTCCATAGGGCGCCAGGCCCTAAGGTGATTTATATGCTAGTGAGATTCTCTCCATGATTTATGTGCCCTAATGGGATTATGTGGTGCTAGGAAATGTGATGCATTTACCCTGATTTACGCACCCTGTGTTATACCTCTAATGTGGTTTGTGATTATGAGGTTGTTTTGCATATCATGGTTTATGCTAGTGAGATTATGTTTCACTGTGTGATTTACGCCCTAATGTGAGTTATACTTAGGAGGTTAGGGTCTAATGCGTTTAGACTTATGAGAGGATTGCATAATGTATTTATGCTGGTGAGGTTGGCGCAGAATGTAATTCGCGCCTGATGTGATACTGTGCATAATGTAGTTTATGTTACAGGCTGATGCTAAGTACAGTGGTTACCAGTGATTACTGGTTGTACATTTATGATATGTCCTACATTTATGATATGTTCACTAAGTGATGGTTCTGACAGTGGCCCACGTGGCCCTGTCATGTGTAAATAATTCCCTTGTAAATATGACCTAGTGCCAGGTGGCACCATGTATATTATGTGAGTACTATTCTAATGTGTTATGAGAATACAAAGGCTATTTTTGATATAACCTTGTGTGGAGTTCCTTTTTGTGGTGTGCCTAGTATGTTGTTGCTGTGGGTGTGTTGCGCAAACGCTTTACACATTGCCTCCGGGATAAGCCTGACTGCTCGTGCCAAGCTACCAAGGGGTGAGCAGGGGTTATCTTTGGCGTGCAACTCCTTGCCCTGACTGGAGTGGTGGTCTCTGCCTGGCTTTGGCGCAAGCCTTAGCCAACCAGAGATCCCATTTCTAACATTGGTTGTCAGCGGTGAGGATAGGACTTGCTTTTGCGCAGCACCACAGCAACAACTGGTTGCACTACAAACTCTGCATTTAGATAATCACATATTGGGGATTATTTTTACTGATTTTATTTTTCTCCTCAACAGTGTCATTTTTTAATGGGGTTTTCTGCGCTTTTATGATTGGTGGCAGAAGAGAGAAAATGACAGGGCGGGACGCCAGTAGGTTGGGAGGTTCCCATAGATAGGGAGTCCCTTGCTGGGTCCAGTGCCCAATCCCTTTTCCTGTCCCCAGAGGTGTGGGTGGATAGGAGGGAAGAAAGGGAGTGTGGAGGAGAAAAAGTTAGCTCTGGAGGGTAGTTTATCCCCTGAGCTCAGTTGAGTTGTCTGGATTCACCAGTAAGGGTGGGATCCAGTGGTGGCAGCAATATGGTGTCCAGTGCAGGAAGTCCCATTCCCCGTTCCCACAGTATGGTACCTGGTTCCCAGTAAGAGGGTACAGGTTGAGATTCAGGGGCAGTAAGGAACTGTCTCACCAGTCTTGGTTGGGGGCGTGTCTGGATGAGTGGTGTGTTGCACTGGACGAGTGGGTGTGAGTTCTTTTGGTGATAAGGAGCTTGCACGGGAGGTGGACCTCTGGCTGTGTGCTAGAGGTCCTGCAGAGGCATTGGAGAATGATTCCAACAAGAGTGGCTCGGGTATCTTCCGGTCCTGTGTAGTGGAAGAGGTTCAGTGTAGCCCAGCTAGGTCCCAGTGTAGTGGGAGGGGTGTAGGGGCTCACGTCCTGTCTCAGAGGAGAAGGAGTGAGTGTGGGCTGTGTCCCAAGGTGCCCGAAACCCAGTCCCAGGGCCTGGATGGTTTCTTCAGCGAACACCAGGTTGGGGGCCTAGGCTGTACTTGTAGGCCATTTGAGGAGGATCTCCCATTGTCTAGAGGACGTGGAGTGTCTGTAACCAGAGCTCCAGCGGTCCTGGTGTCTGGCAGTACCACTCCAGTTGGGAGGGTGCAGAGGTCCAGAGTGAGGGGTGAGAGGGGGAAAGAGTCCTCAGTGGAAGAACCAGTGGGTCAGGGGCCAGCCAGAAGGGCTGAGTCGCCAAGGAATGACCATGGTGACGCCACTTCTGTCCTGGGGGATCTGCACGCACTGTCAGATGGACAGGAGGTCGTGAGATCTGCGCCAGGCAGACTGTCACACGACACATTAGTTATGTGTCACCCTCGAGGGGGGGCATGCGTGCTCCCCGTGAAGTCCTGGTTCGCCGGGCATCTGACTAAAGGGTACCGTCCCTGGGTTGGGGAGCCAGGTTCAGGTGTTTCCTGACGTGGATGGCAGGGCGACTGTAATCAGTGTCCTGGCCGGGTTGCCTTCTAGGGGTACCCCTGTGAACACAGGTGGGGCCCATCTTAAGTGAAGAGACCCTGTGTTTCCCAGAAGGGGTGGTGCAGGCCTAGCCGGGATCTTTAGGGTCCCTGGCTGAATGTGGTAGTACTACCCTGAGAGCAGAGGGGGCCCATCTTAAGTGAAGGGACCCTGCTCTACAGTGGGAGGGTGCAGAACTCTGGAAGGGGGTGCAGAGGGAGGGAGTCCTCGCCTCTGACCCTGGTGCATCCGGTGAATTTGGATCCCAGGTGGTAGACCAGTTGATGGAGAGAGGTCCTGAACTGGTGGGAGAGTTGTGTTCTGGTGGGTGCTTCCCCTGGGAGGGTGCGGAACCCCAGAAGTAGAGGTAGGAGTGAGGAGACGCTCGCCCGTGACCTCTGGTCAGCCTGAGGGTGCGGACCCTAGGTTGAAGGATCAGTGGTAGTTTGGAACTACACTGAGAGGGAGAGTGGAGAATGGCTATTGGATGCCAGGGGTTACTGCCCCCACTCTGTGGATTGGCATGGACCAGTGGCCTAGGGCCTGGTCCTGGCCGTGGACAACTAAGGAGTACCGGTGGGGTAGCCTAGTTGGTCCGGAGTTTTTCTTAGTTGGATTCCATGGGTTCCAAGTGGCGTAGAACCGGAGGGTGTCCCTGCAGTGCGGGCCCGCGTCCGTGTTCTATCGCCCCAAGCAGGAAGCCCATCACGGTGGTGATTGGTCTGCCCTGCGTTTTGGCTGGAAAGGGGTTGTGTTGGACTTGGCCCTTTTTTGGCCGGTTCACCCCTAAACTTTTTGCCTGGTCTGTGACCTAGTGTTGGTGGTTTTAGGCCTCTGGGCACTTTCGCACTCTGGTCCAGTGGAAACTGCGTGTGCGCTCTGTGCACATTTAGTGAGATTGACCTGCCTCCCATAGGAATGCATTGGGGATCTGTGTGCCAGTGGTAATTCCTAGGGTGAGAGGAGTGCAGGGGCGAGTTTAGTATGTGCGAACTCGTGAGAATAAATGCTGCGCAATGGCGTGCACAGATTTATTATAACTGGTGTAGGAATGCCACTTTTAGAAGTTGGCATTTATGTGTGCTCTGTGTCTGCCTGCCTGATGTGATTTGCATGTCTGGCTTGTGAGTGACAGGGGCTGGGAGGTGTGTGTGGCTCCAGGAGGGGCAGGGTGAGTCAGCGCAGGGCTGAATAGGGAGATCTGCATCTAGATGGGAGGGAGGAGTTGCACCTGGGACCTGAATAGGGCTGTGCCTTCCCTCCACAATGCTGGCTCCACCCCCTGTGGTGCGTCTGATGTCCCTAGCCTGTCCTGTGAAAGGAGAGAGGAGCTGAGCAAAACAAAGTGCTCCAAAGCTCCCCCCAAACCAGTTGCGTCTGGTTTTTCCCCAACCCTGTGCTGTGACACAAAGGGGATTTTGTGGATAAAAGAAGGGGCTGTGACCCCATGTTTGCTCTCTCTTGGTGCGCTGTTCCTGTTCTGTTCCTGATGGAGGGGGCTTGCTGCTGCTGGGGCCCAGGAGGGACCGCCATGGGGGCTGCCTCCCTGCTGGAGGGCCCTGTGTGCTGGCCCTGGGCCCAGCTATGCCCCTTCCTCTCTAAGGACTTATCCTTCTGCTTTGCCTGGCATCCTCCAGGCCTACAGGACTTTGCCTGCATCTTGCGCCCTGGGAGCGCTGAAATCCGGCTCCTGGAGGAGCGCTGGAGCTTCGCAGCGCAGAGCTGCATGTTGCCTTGAGGAATCCCCAGCGTAGGGATTCCCCCAAAATTGCTGTGATCGAGCGGGAGCCCACCCCGCTTTATGATGTTTATTTTTACTGCGGGAGCCCACCCCGCTGTATAGTTTTGATTAAGAGGGAGCCTACCCCTCATTGTGCCAGGAGAAATGAAAACGGCCGCCGCGATCGCGCGGCGACCAGGAAGTCAGGCACGCCTGCCTGGGACACGGGCGGGGCCTGCCTGCCGGCCGGACGTCCGCAAAGCCCGAGCGGGGCTCCCCTGGGCGGAGGGAAGCCCCACGTGTGCTGAAGGTGAAGAGGAGTGCGGCGGGAAGCTGGGCTGCGGGCTGAGGAGGACGGGAGCCTACCCCGCCTCCCCGAGTGCCGATGATGAGTCCCGGGTCCCAGGAGGGGGCCCGGGTGAAGAGGAGTGATGCGTGGTGAGAGGGGCTCCCGTGACCTGTGGGGAGCCCCGGCCTCATCGAAGTGCGGCCCCCGCCGCGTGGAGAAGTGGCACCGGTCCCCAGCGCCGAGGAGAGGAGCCTGCTGACCGCAGCCCGGTGAGTGGGGCTGGGGGCTGGTCTTCTCTGGGTTGGTGCGCCACGAAGCACCGAGGCAGTCCTGCTGGGCCGGGCGGTCCCGCAGAGAGAGAGCGGGCCGCCCCACGATCGGGGCACAGCGTCGGTGCCCATTCCATGAGAGGCCCCGCCTGATGGCGGGCCGCTCCAACGAGGGGCACCTGGTTGTTGAGGGCCCAGAGGGGCCCGTGTCCCCTACACGTAGAGGCACATTGTTGGTGCCTGAGTGGTCCCGCGGAGAGCGGGCCACTTCAACGTCGGGGAGCCACTTTGTTTTCAGAGCCCCGTTTGTCCCTCAGCTGTGCCGCCGGAGCGGGCAGCTGCAACATGGCCACTTGAGTTAAGAGAGCCCCCGAGCAGGGCCTCGTGGTGATTTCTCAGTTGCACCGCCATGGCGGGCAACTGGAACGTTTGGCCCACATGTTTTAGAAGTCCCGGAGGGGGACGGGCGAGGGCACAGTCGGTGCCAGGGCCCACATTGGGTTTTCACAGCTGCCCAGCAAGTAGTGGGCAGCTGCAACGTTTAGGCCCACAGTTCCTGGGGCCATTTGGCGCTAGGAGTGAGATACACTCCTCTGCCCCATATCTTCACAGCTGCCCAGCACTTAGTGGGCAGCTGCTACGTTAGGTTTGCGCAGAGTGTGCACCCTGGACTTTCGCTGCTTTGGCAGCGCGCCTGACTCTTGGGACATAGGGCAGTTGAGCCCCTTTTAGGGATGGCCAGTTGGCCAGGGGGACTTCTAGTTCCATAGAGTGCCAGGCCCTAAGGTGATTTATATGCTAGTGAGATTCTCTCCATGATTTATGTGCCCTAATGGGATTATGTGGTGCTAGGAAATGTGATGCATTTACCCTGATTTACGCACCCTGTGTTATACCTCTAATGTGGTTTGTGATTATGAGGTTGTTTTGCATATCATGGTTTATGCTTGTGAGATTATGTTTCACTGTGTGATTTACGCCCCTAATGTGAGTTATACTTAGGAGGTTAGGGTCTAATGCGTTTAGACTTATGAGAGGATTGCATAATGTATTTATGCTGGTGAGGTTGGCGCAGAATGTAATTCGCGCCTGATGTGATACTGTGCATAATGTAGTTTATGTTACAGGCTGATGCTAAGTACAGTGGTTACCAGTGATTACTGGTTGTACATTTATGATATGTCCTACATTTATGATATGTTCACTAAGTGTTGGTTCTGACAGTGGCCCACGTGGCCCTGTCATGTGTAAATAATTCCCTTGTAAATATGACCTAGTGCCAGGTGGCACCACGTATATTATGTGAGTACTATTCTAATGTGTTATGAGAATACAAAGGCTATTTTTGATATAACCTTGTGTGGAGTTCCTTTTTGTGGTGTGCCTAGTATGTTGTTGCTGTGGGTGTGTTGCGCAAACGCTTTACACATTGCCTCCGGGATAAGCCTGACTGCTCGTGCCAAGCTACCAAGGGGGTGAGCAGGGGTTATCTTTGGCGTGCAACTCCCTTGCCCTGACTGGAGTGGTGGTCTCTGCCTGGCTTTGGCGCAAGCCTTAGCCAACCAGAGATCCCATTTCTAACACAATGCATTTACAATTAGCAGCTTTTTGCCCTTAGACAATGTCTTACTAGCTTGATGCGAAGCAGCTGAAAGGGAGTGCAGGAGATAATACGCGGTGCAGTGCCAGCCACCATGGAGGTGCCCACTCCACCACACACCCAGGACACAGCAAGGATCCAAGCGCAGTTATAGGTAAGTTTCAGGACCATCAGTAACAGGTTTTAACCCAGAGGATGGAGAAGGAAAATTGCAAAACAACATTTTCACTGGGTGGAACACAAAAGATTCCGAACAACGTGTCAGCCATGTTCCACTTCCTCTCTCCCTGTAGATTCGTTCTCGTTTGGCAAGGCATTTACCACCAGCTTTTAAAATGGAAAAAAATATTAAGTTCAAAATATTTGAGACAAAAAATCCGCGTGCCTTACTCACAATTTTTTATGTACCAAAGAGTAGTTCACACGCAGGAAAACACCCAGTTATCGGCACATATTTTTTATTTAAGACGAGCTGTTTTCGCGTCTGTAGTTAGCGCCTGGGTCTAACTCACCCTGTCATTATTTACTGGAAAATGATGGCAGGCTGCACTGGGCTTTATTTGTTGTTCCTCAGAGTACTCATCCAGAGAATCCTTCGTCTAATCAGCAATTCATTTTCATTCATGTATTCTCGTGTCAGATAAATTCATGGAAAATTATGTGTATTCAATGGTTGGTGGAGGCTGCTTCATAATCTGTCAGTTTGTGCCCGAGATACTTATCATACCAAAGGAATATGCCTAATTCACTTTCTTTATCACCAGACCGGGCCACGTCCCTGCATAAATTACAATTAAAAGAGTTATTTAAAATATATGGCACCTTCACTTGCACAGACCAATGAATATTAAAGAATACGTGTCACGATGTTGTTGGAGTGCAAAATTAAAAAACAAATCTGAATATTCTTCTAGCAGTACTCACTGAAGTGAGATAAACATGATTATAAAAATGCCAAATGAAAAATACCTGCAGCACTATTGACAAGGTTTTAATTTGACTTACTCGCCTGACTTACTCCTGAAATACAGGAGTGAGCCAGAAGTACTACAAGGGGCAGTCAAAGCTACTCCTAGAAAAATCTTTCAGAATAGGGGGGCTTATTTACAAGCCCCTTGCGCCCCCGGTACGTCACTTTTCCCTATGTTAAAAGTGGCGCACCGGCTGCGTCAGGGGCTTGTAAATAAGCCCCCTTGGGGCTATAGTGTTTCATTTTACGATAGTTCCTACTGTTAAGGTAATCACATTGTTTCCATTAAAAATGTATATCCGTGACATTCTGAAATGTATAGTTTTGCCTCAGCCATTCCATTCCATTTAATTTATTTTCTGATCTGAGTGAAGCATTGCCACATGCAGTCAAGAGGTAGACACAACACGGAACAATATTAATCGAACATGAATGAAAGTGGAATGAAGAGACGTCAGCAAATTCGCATGGAAAAGAAATTAGAGAAAAATGGTATTAGATGTCTCCATATGGTAATGTTAATATCAAGCGCCTTGCATCCTGGAATACCTTGATCCATTCCAGGGTTTTCTTTTAACAAACCGTTGTAATCTGGTACTTTCGTTCCCTGGTTCATTGCAGGTGAGCTAAAACTATAAGCACTACATTTTTCAAAACGAACTATGGTGTCCCTAGTGACATGGGGCCATTTGGTTACTGTACTAAAAGAGCACCTAAACCCTAGAAAAACTGTTTGCATTTCAAAATATTCTTTTGATCTACTGTTTTAGTTTAATAGTTCATATCTGCGTACTCTAATACCCTTTGGAAGAAACAGTGCTAACCCCTTCTGCGGAGCCATAAAGTGGCAAAATACCTTTTTGGCCTTGTGGTGGGCTGTTATATTCACCGAGAAATGAAGCAGGGGAATTAAAAGTGTTCATGCAAAGGGGCAAGATGCTCGGTGAAAAAATAGCACTAGAGACGGCGGTGCTGACGCAGTGCTTTCAAAATGGCTGCCCTTTTGGATTTTAAATTGTGATGGTCAGCACCAAACTAATAAATAAAAAGGCACAACATGCAAAACTCGCACATGGGGGTGGGGGGTCATTAAAAGAAAATGTTTTCTCTAAGGGAGAAGCTCTGTTTTAACAAACTGGACATTTGTGCCACACCAGAAACTCTGTTAATCCTAAAGGCCATGTGCAAGAATGTCAAGGCCTCTCAAAATAGAGCTAGAAAAGTAAGTATATAGGGCACATAGGACCGGAGGAGTTGTTCACCCACACAAGCATAGCCAACTGGGTCTACAAATACTTTGACCCTAACCCTGAGAGCACTGTCTAGCCCAAAGTGGCCAGCATCCATTGGAAGAGTAGCCTGAAATGTAGCCAACACCAATAGTAGACCGTCATTACAGGTGCCAGTGCTCCCCTCCTCCTTTTCAAAAGCATGATGGGTGTCTGTCAGGCTGAGCAAAGGTCAGCCTAACCGACATTCACCATGTCATGGTCAGGCAGCCTCATGCTTTGCATCTGCTAATGCACAAGTGCCTGGGAGTCTGAGACAAAGTTTTCCAGGTGGAAGTTCTCACAGCCCAGAGGGCATGACCTCATCAGTCTGGCAAAGGCATGTGAGATCCTCCCCCTGATGACTAGGGGGAGTCTCACTGATACAGCCAGGCCTGGGGGCTTCAGGTTTTAGCCCTGAGTGCCCATGGCTGACAGTCTATCAATGACATCTCACACCACCCTTTCCTAACTCGTCACAGAGTGAGATGAGATCAGCACATCCTAGTTAACCCACCCCCTTATGTGACGAGTTAGGAAATGTCCTCCTCTCACTGGCTGACCCATAACAAGCTTAGCCAAGGAGAGGACGTGGCATGATTTTTTGTTTTTTCTTTCCTGCCCGAAGCCTTAAGCTCCTTCATGCTTCTCTCTCCTGACACCTGCTGGTCCTGCCTTCACTGTTGCAACCTGGTAAGTGCTTTATTGACTATTTAGGGGCATGTGTAAATTTATAAATATACAGGTATTTGTGTATTTATGTGCAAGTGTTTGCATGTATATGCTTGTGAATGGGTTGGCTTGTGAATGAGTTGGTCTGAGTATGTGTGTGTGCTTGTGAATGGATTGGTTTGAGTGTGTGCTTTTGGGTGGTTGGAAGTCTGGACGTGTGTGTGTTCACCCCAATACTCCTCCAAATTACTAGCTGCCATCGCCCAACACACATTGTGGGGAGTGAGAAATGAAAAAAGAGCATGTTCTAACGTCTTGGTAGCCACGTTCTGCACCACCTGCCACTTCCTCTGGAATTTAGTGGAACAATTTACATAGTGGGAATTCATATCGTCCACACAATTCACTGATACTCTCACTGTTACCATCTTGTTGCAGAGATTGTAGTCATTGACTCTATTAACAGCTTGTGCTCAAAGGTGCACATGCATCAAAATAGGCAATTGTGATTCTATAATTGCGATTTTTAAGGAATCGCAATTATAGAATCGCAATTGCCTATGCATGTAGGAATCGCAAAAGACTATTGCGATTCCTAAACATTCCTTAATTGCGACTCGCAAATTGCAAGTCGCAATTAAGCAATGGCTTCCCATTCATTCCTATGGGAGGAATGAATGGGAATTGCATGCGCAATTTGCGAGTACCCAATGGGTACTCGCAAATTGCACATGCAATTTCAAGGGTGTAAGGGTGCCAAAAGGACACCCTGTTGCACCCCTGGAATTTCCATTTTACCACATGTTGCGCACACACATTCCCCAAGGGCATGTGTGTGTGTGTAACATGGGACTTTGGGACTTTGAAAAATGCACTTTAGTGCATTTTTCAAAGAAATCGCAAATTGCCATCAATGTGATATTGACGGTAATTTGCAATTCCTATTCTGCGAAATCGCCATTTTTTTAGGTTAATGCATTGCATTTAAGGAATCGCAATTTGTGATTCCTTAAATGCAATCATAATTAAGAAATCGCAATTTTGTGATTACTTAAATTGCGATTTTTGCATTTGGGATGATGCATCCCAAATGCATAAATACTGATGATCGCAAAGGGGCAGATTCTGTGAATCTGCCCGTTTGCGACCGGTTTTTAGGTTGATGCATGTGGCCCAAAGTGTTTTATCTGCTTCAAAAGTTGGGAGAAACATGGGTGTCAAGATCTTTTATTCCTTTAGATCTGGACCACAGTTTTTGTGTTGTGATCAGTTGTTGCTTTTTATATGGGTCTGGGACTGCCTAGGGCCTGCTTCAAATCGCGTTGTACAGGAGAGGAAAGAAGGTATCAAAAAGTTAAGTGGTGGATCATCACATCATTAAGATCGCCTGTTCACGTATGTTGTCACTTGAACAGCAGAGAGAGAGCTCTAGACGAATACCAAAGGCCGGAATGGATGCACCTTCGTGGCTTTCCTGAATCTTAAAAAATCTGCTTGAACGCGAATAGGCTGAGGATAAGAATTCCACCCAGAGGTCTCTCTCGCTGGAATTTTTTGCATCAATGAAAATTGACATGAATAGCAGGTTCTATGTCTTTTTTTGTGCAAAATTCTACGTTTAGTTTACATAACTTTATGAGGGCATAACAATATCATTTTGACCTCCCAACAATAGAGAATCAGATATTGAAAAAGTTACATTTAAAAACTTTAATCAAAACGTATACCAAAATAATCTTATTTTAATATCCATACAAAGTACCTGATATATCTTTGAAGTCTCTAATGAATGACAGAGTTAATTCATCCTTACTCTTCCTGGACTTCTTCGCCCTCACCATCCACAGACTCTACCCTTACCTCTTCGCAATCCTTTTCCAGTGCAGCTGAATGATCTAGGGCCTGTGATACCTCTCCTTCCCCATTCCCTCACCCACATACCAAAGCACAAAGGCACGTGTGGCATGGTAGCATCAACGTTATGGTCTAGTGAAGCTAAACACTCACCATAGATAGTAGCCATAATCCACATACAGGCTGCACATTGCACCGTGGCTAGACCACCTTCTCAGATCTACACGGAGGCCGATGGTCACATGCCCTGCTCTGTGCAGTACAGGTGTGTGGTGGATATGGTCTTGATTGAATGCACCCATCTGTACTAAAAAGACCAAGTGCTTCAACCAGTTTGAGGATTTGTGTCTGGCTTGATTTAAGGTTTAATAACATCTGCTTGTTTTCAACTGTATCGCACATGAGTTACTCATATGTAATATGAACTAGTCAGTGCCTTTCTTCTGCCCCTGTGAAACCGTCATTGAACTTTGAACTTTAAAAAATTATACATATAAAATTATACAACTTTCAAATACAGTTTTGTGTGGGTCAAATGTGAAGGCAAAATGGAGGTCGAACTTACTAACCCAGATATATCTTGAAGCAGAATAGTATGTGAAGAAGAGAAGAGAGATGTTATCAAGGCATCTACAATATGCTATGCAGGAGAGTATCTATAGGTGTAATAATAATTTTTGCTTCACCATCACTTTTATAAATTGCCAGTTAAGTGAGAAAAATATCTTAGACTGTCATTGCCTGGATCAGAAGATAATGGCTTCTATCCTACAAACCTAGCTGTACTGTTAACGTCTTAAAAAAAGCTCTTTAAAATCTAATTAGAGCTGATTATGTTTCATTTGATTTTCATAACCTATGCAAAAGAGGCATGCAATGGCCTGAGACCAACACACTGATTAATGCTGTTATAAAGCACAGTCCTATCAGCAGGCCATGAATAAAATCTGATTTCCAAGTAAAAGAGGTAATTTGCTTGAAGTATGTAAATGATCCGTAAAATCTGATGATAGATAGTCACAGTTCCCATGGATAACTATTTTTGTACATTAATGTTTCCCCTTATGAATTACACATAGATTATAGAAACTTCTTCTTGCCCTTGAACAACTTCAGAATGACATTGTGCCAATTAATTTCACTAAATGAAGGAAACGGGAAAACAGAATCAAAGAAAATGTAATGACAATGACAGAAAACTGTAAAAAGCTTAGGGACAGATGTACAGAGCCATTTCATTGTTGCAAACCCTGCAGTTCACTAAATTGCAATTGCTTGGCTTTTTTGTCATGTTCTAAACCCATTTTGCAATTCAGTAGGTGTTTACCGAATCGCAAAATGGGTTTAGAAATACATATCAAATCCCAATTTGGAAGGCCCTTGTTTAGTGTGTCCCTTCTGGTGCAGCACAAAACTGTCTACTCTTTTTACACGTCACAGAAGTTTAAGGGGATGTTCACAGACACACATAATGAATGTGCACTTTGCACATGTTTCTCACGTGACACAATGATTAATGAAAATGTTGCTCAACAATACTATTTCAAAGTGCCTTTACTGTAGACCTTGAGAATATACTCACATAGTGGGACAGATTTACAAGCCCCTTGCGCCAACTTTACGCCGCCGTTGCATCACTTCTGTGACGCAGCGGCGTCGTAAACAATGCGCCACGATGCGACATATTTACATCTAGGGAGATGCGCCAAGTTGTAAATCCCTGCGCTACATTATACCTGCGTCAGGTATAATGTATGCAGGGTGGGCGTTCCGTCGCAAGGAAGCCTCGTAAAAGTGACTCAGTGAAATCTACAAGATTTCACTGAGTGACTTTTACGACGCCACTGCGTCAAAACCTTGCGCCTGCTTGAAGCAGGCGTAAGGAGTGACGCAGCATGGTCGGAATAGGCATTTCTGACCATTGCTGGAGTTTTGTCGTGCTTACGACACGACTCCAGCAATGTGTTGCCTTTCCGACAAAAGATGCGTCACGCATCTGTCTGTCCTTGCGCCAAGGTGCACCGCATTGTAAATGCAGCGCTTCCATGGTGGCGCAAGACTATTTTTCCGTCACGCAAATGAACTGGCGCATCTCTGCAAATATGCAGAGATACGCCAGTTCTTGTAAATCTGCCCCTTAGTCTAAGAATCCATCCTCAATTACTAGGCATGTATTTGATATAGATTACTTAGAAATAATCATTGATGTAATGAAAAGAACCATCCTCTTCATATTAATGTACCTCGTTGCTAATACATGACTCATGATTCCTAAACATGTGCTATATTGTATGAGTAACATGTAGTGACTTGAGTATTAGTTTTAAATCATCACCATATGTGTAAAATGTTGTTGCATGGTAAACGATAAAACGTGTGCAATGTGTGCATTAATGTTACATGTATGTACATTCAAACATAGTTCCTAGTCATTCTTATCATTGAGTAATTTGATTATTTACTGTATGTTTATGCAATAATGAACTAAAAGTGCTAAAGAAATTATATTTGCTTATGTTTAAGGTGTGCACACGCATATTACATGTGCACCATTGAATTAAATGTTTAAGTTGATATAATTTTGTAGGCCTGTATTTTACCATGCTGTCTTTCATAAATTGCTGTATTTCAATTTCTGCTGACCTGCCTTGCAGGTATTCACATGCATTGTTAGTTTAGAATAGATACATTTCTGTACTGAAGATAGATGCTGTTGCAAAGTCAGCCTGTGCCCTGGGCACCCCCCAACTTTTTGCTGACTGGTACTGGTGGTAACTGACTCTGACTGACCCTGGGCTTTGCCTAACCAGGCCCAGGGCCAGTGCTATGCTGAAAACACTTAGATACAGTGAAAACACCTACATACACTAGGGTACACTATGGGTTGGGGTACCCCTGTGATTGGCATGACCTACCCTATAAGCCACTAGTATATAATAGGGCAGGGGAATTGAAACTACCTATCAGTCCCTAGTATGTAGTAGGGCATGGCAGTTTAGAGGCCAGCAGCTTTCTGCACTTGCATGTGTGCACTGCTGAGGCCTGAGGTCAGTTTTAAAAGCAGCCCTGGGTACCAGGACTGCTTTTAAAAAGTAAATTGTGCCCAAACTCGACTTTGGTCTTTTGGGGCACTTAAAAATTGATAACCTACAATGTTATGGCATATTAGGGACCCCCAGGGTCTCCCCTAGGTGTCCTAGGGGTGGGGGGTCAGGTATCTATAAGGTGGACCCTTATCAAATGAGTTTTATATGCCCTGGGTTGAGTGACATTTCACATTTCACTCCCCACATTGTGGTAAAGTGCTGCCCAAATTCGACTTTGATGCTAGGAGCACTGTGAAGTGAGGATCTGCAATATTTTTACAGATTCAGAACCCCTAAAGTCTCCCCTAGTTGTCCCATGGGGTGGGGGTCCTGTAGATATAAGCAAAGTACTTATAAAATATGTTTTTGTAAGTCCTGGTGCTGGAAAAATGGCCCAAGTCATTTTTCCCATTGCAAATCCCCTGTTACATAGGTTAACATGGTAGAAAGTTATTAACTAATAACTCTTGAGAGGAGAGGGCTAGAAGTGCCATTCAAAGACTTCCCTGAATGGTATTAATAAATTCAACAATATGATATTGTTGAATTTCTCCTAAAGTGTACATACAAGAAGTTATAAGACTTTCTTGTTTGTAAGTCCAGATTCAGCCTTCCAGTGGTCTGCCCTGATTGGTCAGAGTTAAGTGGATTAGCCAGGCTGCCTTGAAGAGGTGATAAAGAGCCCCTGGGGTCAACCAGCTCTGCTGGCAGGGCAGTGTGCTGTTCCATAGGAATGCCAGGCCAGGGGAGGAGTCGTAAACTATGTTCTTCAAAGAGGAGAGCAGAGAACAGTGTCATTTACAACTCTGAACTTTCCACCTTAGGCAGATGGTAGGATTAAGGAAGGTATGAGCAGATGCAGGGGGAGAGTCTAAGTAAATTAGCCATCCTAGGGGTGTGTTTAGCCAGCTCTTACCTCCTTGCTGGAAAATCAGCCATTATGGATTTGGAAGATTTGATGCACTCTGGGACAAAATAATGCCACACTCTACAGGATGTGGTCATATCTTTGAGGAGTTACCCTGCTCCCATTGGTCAGGAAGTGACCTCCTGCTTGACCCAGAGAACTTGGAATAAGTATCTGAGAGGGGCAGAGCCCTCCAGATCTGCTGCTTGAAACTTACTGAAGCAAGACATTGCCAAGCTGAGAAGTTTTGCTGTGCAAAGATTTCTAAGGCCTGACCTCTGAAGACTGCACCATCTGAAACTACAGCCCTGTGGATTATCTTGCTGAAAAGGAACTAAAGAGTGGACTCCCTGAAAGCTACAGGTTAAAAGAGCTCATCTGGAACATCACCAACTAAATCTGCACCTTGGAGAACTACCAGTGGATTTGTAAGGGTGACGTCCAAGTGGATTGTGGGAACTGAAGTCCTCAACTTTCAAGGACCATCTTGGAGCTTCCAGACCCTTGGAGTGAGTTTGAGACACTTTGGGACCCTTTGAGGAACTTCAGGAAGAAGTTCAAGAAGTTTGGAGAACTTTGGAGGAACTTTGAAAAAAGCTCCATAGAGGGACCGACTCAACCTGGTCAGCCAAGCCGCCTGCCTTCAACCGCGAGCCGGCCAAGCCACCCAGGTTCGTCCCGCTAAAAGCTCCGTCGGTCCAACTTCCAGAGTTTGACCGGGACTAGAAGAAATCTGAAGCCGGCGAACCCTCACCGGATCCGGCTACATTAAGAGCATCGAGAGACCCCGCGAGAAAAAGCTCCAGAAAAGTTTCTAAGTCCGCTCGTAGAAAAGGTGACCGGGAGCAAACGCAAGAGCTAAGCCGCCTGCCTTCCATCGCGTGTCGGCCTGGGATCCTGGGTTGCCCCGCTGAAGCGCTAAAGAAAACGTTTCTAAGTCCGCTCCAGGGAAGTTGACCGGGAGCTCGTCGAAAGGCAATCTGGCCAACCCGCACCGAATGCGGACTGGCTGGGAGCTTCGAGGGACCTCGGGGAGAAAAGCTCCAGAAAAGTTTCTAAGTGTGAAGGTAGAAACTGAGACCGGGACCTGCCGCGAGCTGTAGCCGCCCAGGGCTCCATCGCGGTCGGCCTGAAACTTTGACTTTGACCCGGTCTATCGCGAGCAGGTATCCCAATATGGTGCTATAATCATCTAAGTGGTGCTATATTTTGCTAAATCTTTGAAAATTCATATCTCTGGTTCCCTACATTGGATTTTTGTCGTTTTGGTGTCATTTTAAAGATAAAAATATTTCCTATTTTTATAAATTGGTGTTGGATTTTTATTATGTGTTGTGTCTTAATTATTTACTGAATTGGTGTTTTTAAATGCTTTACATACCTGTCTTTGAAGTTAAGCCTGTCTGCTCGCAGCCACGTTACCAAGGGTTGAGCATAGGAATAATTTTCTAAGACCTATGCTGAGTCCTACCAATGATTAGTGGCCTTATTGCCAGTGGCAGACCTACATTTGCCCCTACCAATAATCCACTTTCCAACATTTGGTGCTCAGCGGTGTGGATGAGGACTTGTGTTTAAAAGTACACCTTTCAGTAAAGTGAATTAAGATTATAAAAATCCTCTAAATTGCCTTAGAACAAAACTTTTGAGTTTGATTTTTGGAATTTGGACTAAACTGTTTTTAATCCATTGTTTTGATTTTTCCAAATTGTTCTAAGTCTGTTGTGCCTAGTTTTTGTGACCCAAAACTAGGGAACCATGGAGCTGGACCTGGCTAAACTGTCCCAGTTCAAGATAGCTGATCTTAGGGTACAGTGTAGGCTTAGGGGGCTGCCTGCTTCCAACAGGATTAGGAAGGCAGGGTTACTTAAGTCCCTACAGGCCTGGGCTGGGGTAGCTGAGGAGATTCAAGGGGGGATGGAGGGTGTTCCCCCCAACCTCACCCAAGAGGAGGGTGAGGATGGTGCCTCTTCCATTATCTCTAATGTTAGCCCTATGATTCCAGATGGTGGGAGTGGGGAAGGGTCCCTTACTCAGGAACCAACACCGTCCCTTGCAGAGAGACAGCTTAAGGCTCAATTAGCTTTGATAGCTTTGGAGCAGAGGAAACTGGAGTTGGCTGAGATGAGATGGGAGAGGGAGGAGGCATTGAAAAGAAATGGTGGCAGTGAAAATGATGAAGATTTTGAAATGTCCAGGGGTGGTGCATTTGATCACAAACTTCCCAAGGGTATAGTACCCAAGTACACTGAGGGGGATGACATTGACAAATGGCTAGCAGCTTTTGAGAGGGCCCTTAGAATGAGTAGGGTCCACTCTAAGTATTGGGGTGCACTCCTGTGGGAGTTGATTCCAGTAGCTGGGAGGGATAGGCTCCTGACCCTGAAGGGAGAGGATGCAGAATCATACCAGCAGATGAAGGCATGCTTAGTTAAGAGATTTGGTCTGACTCCAGAGCAGTACAGGGTGAAGTTTAGAGGCACCCAGAAATTGAGTTCAAAGTCTTGGGTAGACTTTGTGGACGTTTCAGTGAAGGCACTGGAAGGCTGGATTGTTGGTAACAAAGTTGACACATATGAGGGATTGTATAATTTGTTTTTGAAAGAACATATTTTGACTCATTGTGCAGAAGAGAAGTTACGCCAGTATCTAGTGGACTCTAAGCTGACAGACCCCAGAGAGCTGGGTGAAGCAGCTGATGAGTGGGTGAGAACCCGGGTTTCCATACAGCACCAGGGGGGTGACCAGAAGAAAGGAGGACAGGTCCCTCCCCAGGGGAAAGCCCAAGGGAAAGAAGGTCAAAACCAGAAGGAGTCCTCCAAAGACCCACAAAAACCTGCACAAGGAGGGGGGCCCCGAGCCAACCCAAATCCAAAGGGAGGTGGAATCAGGGAAAGAATGGTAGGTTCTTTGATCCCTCAAAAGTGGGTAAGTGCTTTGACTGTAACCAGCCAGGGCACAAACAGGGAGATGCTGTCTGCGCCAAGAAGCTCCCCCTAAGGGGCCATCCACAGGGATTGCCAGTGTCAGTGTAGGGGTGGAGAGTGGTGCCCCAGTGAGGAGTAGTCAGGTGGTGGAAGCAACCTTAGTGTCCCTGGGTGGGGTGAATATTGCAACCCTTGCTGCCTTACCTCCAAACATGGACAAGTACAGGCAGAGGCCTAAAGTGAATGGGACTGAGGTTGAGGCTATCAGAGACACTGGGGCTAGTGTAACTATGGTCCTGGATGAGCTGGTGCCTCCAGAGAGGTTGTTACCTGGTGAGTTTCACCAGGTGACTTATGCAGACAGCACTACCAAACTCCATCCTATGGCTGTGGTGGATTTGGAATGGGGAGGTGTGACAGGCCCTATGAAGGTAGCTGTGTCAAAGGTGCTCCCAGTCCAGTGTTTACTGGGCAATGATCTTGAAGCCTCTGTGTGGTCAGAGGTGGAGAGAGGACTCCATATGAAAATATTGGAGCTCCCTGAGTGGGTATGTGCTGTGACTAGGTCACAGACTAGCCAGAAGGGAGGGGCTGGACACTTGGACCCTGGAACAAAGGGCCAAGCATCCAAGGACAAGGGTACTGGGCCTGGTGAGCCAGCCCAGGGAACTCCAGAGGTGCAGGAAGAATCTAACCCTGATGGGGAGGATCTGGCCTCTGAGGGAGGGACTCCATCCCTGCCAGAGCTGTCAGATTTGGCAGAACTGACAGGAGCAGGTGGACCCTCCAGAGAGGAGTTCAGTAAGGGACAGCGTGACTGTCCCACCCTTGAGAGCTTGAGGCGGATTGCTTCTAAGCAAGAGGAAGGGGATGACAGTGGGTTTCACAAACTCTACTGGGAAGTTGGGCTGCTTTATACTGAGGCCAGAAACCTCAAGGAGGGGGCCACCAGGAGGTTGGTGGTGCCCCAGCAGTACAGAGAGTTCATCCTGACTTTGGGTCATTATATCCCCTTGGCAGGACATTTGGGACAGACAAAGACATGGAACCGGCTGGTGAACCATTTTTACTGGCCCCATATGTCTGAAAAGGTAAAGGAGTTTTGCAGCTCCTGTGTCACCTGTCAGGCCAGTGGCAAGGCAGGGGGCAAGACAAAGGCTCCCCTAATACCACTGCCAGTGGTTGGGGTTCCTTTTGAAAGGGTGGGGATGGACATTGTTGGTCCCCTGGACCCACCTACTGCATCAGGGAATAGGTATATCTTAGTGGTAGTGGACCATGCCACTAGGTACCCTGAAGCAATCCCTCTTAGAACCATTGATGCTCCTGCAGTGGCTAGAGCACTGCTTGGTGTGTTCACCAGAGTCGGTTTTCCAAAAGAGGTGGTATCAGATAGGGGCACGAACTTCCTGTCCAGCTATCTGACTGCTATGTGGGATGAGTGTGGTGTCAACTACAAGTTCACCACCCCCTATCACCCACAAGCAAATGGTCTTGTTGAGAGATTCAACAAAACCCTGAAGGGCATGATAAATGGGTTGTCAGAGAAACTCAGGAGGAGATGGGATGTTCTCCTCCCATGCTTACTGTTTGCCTACAGGGAGGTGCCACAGAAAGGGGTTGGTTTCAGTCCCTTTGAGTTGTTGTTTGGACACCCTGTGAGGGGGCCATTGAGCCTGCTGAGAGAGTCTTTAGAGAAGCCTCTTAAAGAAGCAAAGGACAATGTGCTTGACTATGTGCTAGGCCTGAGATCTAGAATGGCAGAGTACATGTACAAGGCAAACAGGAAACTGGAGGCCAGCCAGGAGCTCATGAAGCACTGGTATGATCAAAAGGCTACTATGCCTGAGTATACTCCAGGACAATTGGTGTGGGTGTTGGAGCCTGTGGCTCCCAGGGCCCTCCATGACAAGTGGAGTGGGCCCTATCCAATCTTAGAAAAGAAGGGTGAGGTTACCTATTTGGTTGACCTTGGCACCCCCAGGAACCCTCATAGGGTCCTGCATGTGAATAGATTGAAACCCCACCATGACAGGGCAGACATGACCATGTTACTGGTCACTGATAAGGGTGTGGAGGAGGAAACTGAGCCTGTGCCCGACCTCCTCTCCACTAATGTGCAAGATGGGTCAGTGGAGGGAGTGGTACTCTCTCCCAAGTTGACAGACCAGCAGCACAGAGACTGTAAGCAAGTGCTGGAGCAGTTTGCTGGCCTGTTCTCTTTGACCCCAGGAATCACTGAGTGGTGTGTGCACCACATTGACACTGGTGACAGCCTACCTGTCAAACATAAACTGTACAGGTTGTCTGACCATGTCAGAGCCAGCATTAAAGCTGAGGTTGCTAAGATGCTGGAATTGGGGGTAATTGAACCGTCTGAGAGTCCATGGGCCAGTCCAGTGGTGCTGGTACCTAAACCTAATCCTCAGGGGGGACCCAAGGAGTTACGGTTCTGTGTGGACTACAGAGGATTGAATGCAGTCACAAAGACTGACGCTCACCCTATACCTAGAGCTGATGAGCTCATTGACAGGTTAGGGGTTGCTAAGTACCTGAGTACTTTTGATTTGACTTCAGGTTACTGGCAGATTGCCCTCACTGATGGAGCAAAGGAGAGGTCAGCATTCTCCACCCCAGAGGGACATTATCAGTTCAAGGTAATGCCCTTTGGCTTAAAGAATGCACCTGCCACCTTCCAAAGGTTGGTGAACAGGGTCTTGTCTGGGTTGGAACAGTTCAGTGCAGCTTACCTGGATGATATAGCTGTATACAGTTCTACCTGGGGGGATCACTTAAGCCACCTAAGGGAAGTGCTTCAGGCCATGCAGCAGGCAGGCCTGACTATTAAGGCAAGTAAGTGCCAAATAGGGCAGAGTTCTGTGGTGTACCTGGGCCACCTGGTAGGTGGGGGCCATGTACAGCCTCTCCAAGCTAAAATCCAAACTATTTTGGATTGGACAGCTCCTGTTACCCAGACTCAGGTCAGGGCATTCCTTGGACTGACAGGGTACTATAGAAGGTTTGTTCAAAATTATGGGACCATTGTGGGGCCCCTAACAGAACTCACTTCTAAAAAGAGGCCCAAGAAGGTGGATTTGGACCCCAGAGTGTCAGAAGGCTTTTGACACTCTGAAAGCTGCCATGTGTTCAGCACCAGTGCTACTGGCCCCTGACTACACAAAATAATTTGTGGTTCAGACAGATGCTTCAGAGCAAGGGATTGGGGCAGTGTTGTCACAGCTAAATGAAGAGGGCCTTGATCAGCCAGTTGCCTTTATTAGCAGGAGGCTTCTTCCCAGAGAGCAGAGGTGGAGTGCCATTGAGAGAGAGGCTTTTGCTGTGGTTTGGTCCCTGAAAAAGTTGAGACCATATTTGTTTGGGACTCACTTTCGTGTTCAAACTGACCACAGGCCTCTCAGATGGCTCATGCAGATGAGAGGGGAGAATCCCAAGCTGTTAAGGTGGTCCATTTCCCTACAGGGAATGGACTTTACAGTGGAACACAGACCTGGGGTTGCCCATGCAAATGCGGATGGACTTTCCAGGTTTTTCCACTTAGCTGATGAGGACTACCAGGGTGTAGGTTAGTAACCCATCACATTTTGTTTGGGGGAGGCTATGTTCCAAAGTCATCCCGTGCCTTGGGCACCCTCATCATTTTGCTGACATGTACTGGTGGTAACTGACTCTGACTGACCCTGGGCTTTGCCTAACCAGGCCCAGGGCCAGTGCTATGCTGAAAACACTTAGAATACAGTGAAAACACCTACATACACTAGGGTACACTATGGGTTGGGGTACCCCTGTGATTGGCATGACCTACCCTATAAGCCACTAGTATATAATAGGGCAGGGGAATTGAAACTACCTATCAGTCCCTAGTATGTAGTAGGGCATGGCAGTTTAGAGGCCAGCAGCTTTCTGCACTTGCATGTGTGCACTGCTGAGGCCTGAGGTTAGTTTTAAAAGCAGCCCTGGGTGCCAGGACTGCTTTTAAAAAGTAAATTGTGCCCAAACTCGACTTTGGTGTTTGGGGCACTTAAAAATGGATAACTTACAATGTTATGGCATATTAGGGACCCCCAGGGTCTTCCCTAGGTGTCCCAGGGGTGGGGGGGGTCCGGTATCTATAAGGTAGACCCTTATAAAATGAGTTTTATATGCCCTGGGTTGAGTGAAATTTCACATTTCACTCCCCACATTGTGATAAAGTGCTGCCCAAATTCGACTTTGATGCTAGGAGCACTGTGAAGTGAGGATCCGCAATATTTTTACAGATTCAGAACCCCTAAAGTCTTCCCTAGTTGTCCCATGGGGTGGGGGTCCTGTAGATATAAGCAAAGCACTTATAAAATATGTTTTTGTAAGTCCTGGTGCTGGAAAAATGGCCCAAGTCATTTTTCCCATTGCAAATCCCCTGTTACATAGGTTAACATGGTAGAAAGTTATTAACTAATAACTCTTGAGAGGAGAGGGCTAGAAGTGCCGTTCAAAGACTTCCCTGAATGGTATTAATAAATTCAACAATATGATATTGTTGATTTTCTCCTAAAGTGTACATACAAGAAGTTATAAGACTTTCTTGTTTGTAAGTCCAGATTCAGCCTTCCAGTGGTCTGCCCTGATTGGTCAGAGTTAAGTGGATTAGCCAGGCTGCCTTGAAGAGGTGATAAAGAGCCCCTGGGGTCAACCAGCTCTGCTGGCAGGGCAGTGTGCTGTTCCATAGGAATGCCAGGCCAGGGGGAGGAGTCGTAAACTATGTTCTTCAAAGAGGAGAGCAGAGAACAGTGTCATTTACAACTCTGAACTTTCCACCTTAGGCAGATGGTAGGATTAAAGAAGGTATGAGCAGATGCAGGGGGAGAGTCTAAGTAAATTAGCCATCCTAGGGGTGTGTTTAGCCAGCTCTTACCTCCTTGCTGGAAAATCAGCCATTATGGATTTGGAAGATTTGATGCACTCTGGGACAAAATAATGCCACACTCTACAGGATGTGGTCATATCTTTGAGGAGTTACCCTGCTCCCATTGGTCAGGAAGTGACCTCCTGCTTGACCCAGAGAACTTGGAATAAGTATCTGAGAGGGGCAGAGCCCTCCAGATCTGCTGCTTGAAACTTACTGAAGCAAGACATTGCCAAGCTGAGAAGTTTTGCTGTGCAAAGATTTCTAAGGCATGACCTCTGAAGACTGCGCCATCTGAAACTACAGCCCTGTGGATTATCTTGCTGAAAAGGAACTAAAGAGTGGACTCCCTGAAAGCTACAGGTTAAAAGAGCTCATCTGGAACATCACCAACTAAATCTGCACCTTGGAGAACTACCAGTGGATTTGTAAGGGTGACGTCCAAGTGGATTGTGGGAACTGAAGTCCTCAACTTTCAAGGACCATCTTGGAGCTTCCACACCCTTGGAGTGAGTTTGAGACACTTTGGGACCCTTTGAGGAACTTCAGGAAGAAGTTCAAGAAGTTTGGAGAACTTTGGAGGAACTTTGAAAAAAAAGCTCCATAGAGGGACCGACTCAACCTGGTCAGCCAAGCTGCCTGCCTTCAACCGCGAGCCAGCCAAGCCACCCAGGTTCGTCCCGCTAAAAGCTCCGTCGGTCCAACTTCCAGAGTTTGACCGGGACTAGAAGAAATCTGAAGCCGGTGAACCCTCAGCGGATCCGGCTACATGAAGAGCATCGAGAGACCCCGCGAGAAAAAGCTCCAGAAAAGTTTCTAAGTCCGCTTGTAGAAAAGGTGACCGGGAGCAACTGCGAGAGCCAAGCCGCCTGCCTTCCATCGCGTGTCGGCCTGGGCTCCTGTGTTGACCCGCTGAAGCGCTAAAGAAAAAGTTTCTAAGTCCGCTCCAGGGAAGTTGACCGGGAGCTCGTCAAAAGGCAATCCGGCAAACCCTCACCAAATCCCGACTGGCTGGGAGCTTCGAGGGACCTCGGGGAGAAAAGCTCCAGAAAAGTTTCTAAGTGTGAAGGTAGAACCTGAGACCGGGACCTGCCACGAGCTGTAGCCGCCCAGGGCTCCATCGCGGTCGGCCTGAAACTTTGACTTTGACCCGGTCTATCGCGAGCAGGTATCCCAATATGGTGCTAAAATCTTCTAAGTGCTATATTTTGCTAAATCTTTGAAAATTCATATCTCCGGATCCCTACATTGGATTTTTGTCGTTTTGGTGTCATTTTAAAGATAAAAAAAAATATTTCCTATTTTTATAAATTGGTGTTGGATTTTTATTATGTGTTTTGTCTTAATTATTTACTGAATTTGTGTTTTTAAATGCTTTACATACCTGTCTTTGAAGTTAAGCCTGTCTGCTCGCAGCTACGTTACCACGGGTTGAGCATAGGAATAATTTTCTAAGACCTATACTGAGTCCTACCAATGATTAGGGGCCTTATTGCCAGTGGCAGACCTACATTTGCCCCTACCAATAATCCACTTTCCAACAGATACATAGCCTGGGAAGCAGACCTTGATGAAAGAACAGGAGAAACCAGAGCGCCAATTAAAGGACTATTCTTTCCTGACCTGAGTGTGAGAAAAGGATGTCGTTCCCATGTTTGGTGTGAAACAATTTGCGAATGTTTGCAACGTGTGAACGCCATGGACAATGGACTTCCTAGGATGTGACAAAAGGGGTGTCACCTATGAACTTTGTGGATTATATCGTTCACCCCATTTGACTTCAGAACTTTCCTTTCAACAAACTACTTCAGAACTCTTGCAGACTTCTTTGCCGAACCCACTTTCTGCTGCATCTATGCAGAATTTCCCCTTAGACCACTTGCAGGGACTCTCCATGATTCCCTATTACCCCTTGAATGGACTTTGAGAGGTTTTAGACCTCTGTGCTTCCAATGGATTTTGTCCCAAGTGTAGCTTAGGCTGACACTTATTCCAGACTTACTGAAGACTCTTGACCGAGCTTTTAAGATGCTAGCACTTCTTCTACTTAATTTACCTTGCCCTGTCTCTATCTTCTACATGGAACTCTGTAATTTCTGAGACTCCTTAGATAATCCAAACCATTCTTCCCCTGTGGACTGTGCTTGGGATATTTAGATTACTAAGTATAGACGACAGAACTTAAGATTGTTTTCTGAGCATCAGGTACTGGTGCTGTTGTTTTGCAAAGCTGCTACAGAGTTGCTCATCCGTTTAATTTTGATCTGCCTGGGGGGCGTGGCCGAGCCGAGCAGCAAGATGGCCGCCTAATCTGTCGGCTCTGCCGGCCGAGCACAACATCCGCCAGAAATCGCCCAACATTGCCTAAACTGCAAGATTTAATCGCACATTCCGAAATCGGAGGTTTCGCTGATCAATTTGAGACCTTCCGCGGCCGGAGGGAGAGCGCGGAACGGCCCCAACGAGAATCGGCGTCATTGCAGCCGTGCCCGGTCCGGGACGTTGCGGACGGGCGGACGCGGGCCTGGCCGACTGGGCGCCTCATTGCCTGTGCCTGGTAACTTAGATGGCAAAACATCGAGGGTAGAGCATCGGAGAGCAGCTGTGGAACCACAGAAGAGACGCGCACACACTAAGCGCAGAGCTGAGCCTCGTCACGAGACGACATCCGAGGAAGACGGCGACTGCCACGATATCCCACGCAAGCACGAATGGCGGGAGGCAGCTGCGAAACCCTATCGGTCCCAACACGGAGGTAAGAGCACACGACGTGCACAGGACAAAGCGGAACCTCCATGTGGAGAGAGGGCGAGGGGCAGCACCCGGCTACCGAGTGGCCCACCGGGAGCGGGAAGTTGACGGTGCTGGCCATCTGCGGGGCTGGATCGGTGTGCCGGTGAGCTTCGGGACGCAGTGTCCTGTGGTGCGCGAGGCGTCTGCTCTGATTTATAGTACTGGGGGGACAGAGCTCATGGCTGACTGTATGTACAATGAATGGGACACGGATAACTGCAGAGGGCCCCTAGTTCATGTCACAGAGACCTAATGGCAGAGCGCTGACTACGTTCTCAAGACTCGCATTGCAAATCGCAGGGGCCTAACCCCAGTGGAACATAGTAGTACACAAACTAAAGGCGCATCCATAGGAACACACAGCCACCCTGCTGACGAGTAGGCCCAGCGCCCCTGTCAAAAATCGTGTGCAGCTGCACTGCGAGCGGCGTGTTCGGCGCCCACACACGCGGTGGACAACCAGCTAAGAAACCAGGCTGACAACAAGAGGGAAATTCGGCGCTGGGCGCGGTGGCGGCTCTCCGGTGCACTGACCTGGCACTATAAAGACCGGGTGAAGAAGATGTCTCCTGCTCTCAGGGCCTGAACTCGCATTGGAATCGATAGACACACACATGCAAGTGCGAGTGGATAGAGAGGAGTAGTAGTGCTGAAGAACACACGCAGCGCAGACACCAGCAAAATAACCCCGGTGCTAGTACTGCAGCTTCACGCAATATCCCTCCCAGGAACTGTTGCTCGTACTCACCTCGACTGGCAGGAAACGCGCAAACATGGGCAAGCCAGATAACAAGCAGCCAAAACTGACCTTTGAGAAGCGCAGCACGAGACACAGTGAAAGTGACCCGGCGTCGCAAACAACTGTCCCAGAGACGCAACTGGAAACGGAACAAGAGGATGACATAAAAACAATGTTCAAAGACGTAAAAGCCTGCCTGAAAGATATTGACTCAAAACTTGACTCCCTCGCGGCACGCATGGACCAGGTTTCACGTAAGGTGGAGAAACACGAAAATAGATTGGACTCATTGGAGACGCGAGTATCGGATCACGACGACAACCAAACGGAAACTCGCAAACAGATGCTGCATATGGGCAAAGTACTGGAAGTGATAAAACTGCGCAATGAGGACTTGGAAGCGAGATCCCGGCGCAACAATGTGCGCCTAACGGGCATACCCGAATCGACGAACATCTCAAACATGGAAAAATATGTCGAGGGACTCCTACAAGAATTGTTCGGGGCAGAACTGTCGCCCATGTTCCTCGTAGAGCGCGCCCACCGCACGCTTGGCCCGAGGCCACAGCCGGGCACCACCCCCAGAGCTATATTGGCAAAAATATTAAATTACAGGGACACAATTCTGAGGCTAGCACGAGAAAGAGGCACTCTCCAGTATCAAAATAATACAATAGCGTTCTACCCTGATTTCACACAACTGGTCCAGGCAGCCCGCAGGGAATTCATCCCCGCAAAAAAGATCTTCCAACAAACAGGCACGAAATACGCTATGCTGTACCCGGCTAAATTGCGGGTGCAAACAGAAGGTAAACCTGTGTTCTTTACAGTCGCAAAGGACGCATTGAAATTCGCAAAACAACATGCCAGAAAGCTGCAAGACAAACCAAGGGATAAAGACTCTTCCTCGCAGGAGCAGCTCAGTGACATTGAGTAATGTATGGCCATTTGACTGTGCTGCGATATCTGTGGTTGCTGTTTCTCTATGCCACTTTTCTACAATGCTTGATACACCTAATGTGGTGATAATAGCCCGCATGGCTGTATAGGCATATATAATGCTCGGCCACCCTGTTGGCTTCACGACAGGGCAGTACGCCGGTAAAGCCTTGCCCCCGCTGGGATGATTCCCCACAGCCCCTTCTTAGGTGGCTTATTGTTTAAAGGGTGGGGTTTTGACAGGGATGCACAACCTAATTGGGGGGTTGGTGTGGGTGGGGGAGGGTAGGATATCGTAGATTTTCTGTGTTATTGTATTTAACATTTTGTTGTTCATTGTCATGTGCTCTCTATTCCTCACACGATCGGACTTCCATTGGACATATCACACATTACCCTAATGGTCCCATCACACACTGGAGGGTACCCATATCGCACAACCAAATGCACGTCTGATGGCGCAATCGACAATCATAGGATATAGACACCCCTCAGCGCCAACATGTCACATTTAACATGTCTCACATGGAACGTGCGTGGTCTGAACGACCACAGAAAAACGCGCCTAATTCATTCCCAACTTTCGAGACACTCGGCTGCGATATGCCTCCTTCAGGAGACCCATCTCAGGAGCACAGCCTGTGACAGACTGAAATCCAACAGATGGGGCGAAGTGTTCACTTCATGTTACTCCAATTACTCCCGTGGAGTGGCCACATTAATTAAAAGAGGCACCCCCTGGAAGACCTTGAAGGTAGTTAGTGATACGGAGGGGCGGTACGTTTTGGCTCTGGGAATACTGTTTCACAAGAAGGTCCTAATTGCTAACGTCTACGGGCCTAACGTGGACGACCCCTCCTTCTTCCAGCAACTGTGGCACACCATACAATCCATGGGAGATGCAGCATTGCTATGGGGGGGCGATTTTAATACAGTAATGTCCCTGGGGACTGATAGAGTGGGAGCCTCCCGCACACATCACCCACAAGCAGCCGCTGTCCTAAAACAGCTAATGGAGGACTACGGCCTTGTAGACACCTGGCGAAGCCTTCACCCACACGACCGAGAAGGCACCTGCATTACACAGCAACATAACGCATGGTCGCGACTGGACTTTTGGCTCATTTCTCCTGACTTGCACTCCTGGGTATCGGATGCATCCCACCACGCTCGCACGCTCTCGGATCACTCCCCAGTTACTCTGTCCCTACACAAACCTCTACCATATCGCCAGCCTTTCACGTGGCGCTTGCCACCTAACGCACTGCTGGATCCTGCGTTCAAGGAAGAACTACATACACATATCACAGAATACTTTGACAAAAACACGGGGTCTGTGGATTCGGTCGGGACTCTATGGGAGGCATTTAAGGTGGTTGTTCGTGGACACTGCATCGCGGGGCAAAACAGGGTACTCAGGGATATTAGGGACCGCCTTGGGCGCCTGGAGTCGGAGCTGCACACACTAGAACAACAATATTACGCTACACCAGCAGCTGAGACGCTGGGGCACATTCGCAGTAAACTGACGGCCCATCAGGAGGAGGCAGACAGAGAGGTAAAGTTCCTTCACAAATATGCAATCGGCCGGAAATATGGTGAAGGCGACAGGCCCGGGAAGACACTTGCGAACCTATTGAAGCCACCTAGGGGGGCTGCACTTATTACCGCACTCACCACCACCACGAATGAACTGGTACACTCCCCCCTGACATCTTAAACACCATGCACGACTTCTACTCACAGCTCTACACGTCCCAGGTTATGCCCACAACCTCGATGTTAGAGGAGTACCTAGACTCCATAGCACTTGTGTGGTTCACCAATGTCCACCGTGAATATTTGGACATACCATTCACGGCCGATGATGTGCGCCGGGTCATAGGCGGCATGAGGGCAGACAGGGCGCCCGGACCGGATGGCCTCACCGCGCAATTTTATAAAGAATTTTCCGAGGACCTCGCCCCTCGTCTCCTAGCTGTCTACCAAGAGGCGCTCCAAAAGGAAATCCTCCCAGATTCGATGAGAGAGGCGATTATTATCACTCTCCTCAAACCAGACAAGGAACCACAAAAGAGCGAGTCTTACCGCCCACTCTCACTGATTAATCTTGACGCCAAGATCTTTGCAAAGCTTTTGGCTACCAGACTCCAACCACTGCTCCCAAGGATAGTTCTACCGGACCAATCAGGCTTTGTGCCGGGCAGAGCAACCTCACATAACATCAGAACCCTATTCGGGCTCCTGCATTACCTAACACCAATCCTACCTTCGGCTGCAGTGTTATTGGATGCCTCAAAGGCATTTGACTCACTGGAATGGGATTTCTCTTTCCTCTGCTCCGAAGGATAGGACTAAGCCCAATCTTCCTGAAGCATATTCAACTCCTTTACACACAACCAACGGCGCGATTAAGGGTGAACGGGCTGATATCGGAGCCGATACCCATAACCCGAGGCACTAGACAGGGGTGCCCTCTGTCGCCGCTACTGTTTGCGATAGCGACAGAACCCCTAGCTGCGCGGCTGCGCCAACACCACGTGAACAGAGGGATTGGTCTTACCACCAGAGCACTCACGGTGTCGATGTATGCAGACGACATCACGCTGTACATGGTACATCCCAAAGATAACCTGGCCCCCATGACTAGGGAAGTGGTCCGCTTTGGTGGGCTCTCCGGAGTAAACATCAACTGGAGTAAGTCTGTGATCCTCCCCCTTACATCTGACACGCAGCAATTTGACACTGAATACCCGTTAACATGGGCCTCTGAACCCATCCGATATCTGGGGGTGTGGCTCACCAATGACCTGCAGGATATATGGAGAGCTAATTATGGGAAGGTAGTGACATGGATTGAGGACAGGGTCCGGAGGTGGAAGACGCTTCCCCTTTCGCTGGCGGGCCGTATAGCAGTAGCTAAAATGATAATATTGCCCAAACTGCTTTACCTGTTTGTGAATGTGCCGCTCCCACTCCCGATGCATTTTTTTAGACGCTTAAAATCGCTTATGATCGAGCTGGTGTGGGCTGGGGGTCAGCCATGAATAGCCTGGGAAATTTTGACACTGCCGCAGGAGCAGGGAGGGTTGGCGGCCACGGATTTTGCGATGTACGCCTATAGTGCTCAGGCGCAATTTTTGCACTTCTGGGTCCACCCCACGCCATACCAACCACACGTGGCCATAGAAATAGACCGCGCCGCTCCCCTACCAATATCGACTGCCCTGTTTCAGCCATATAAGCGCCCGTGCGGAGAAATAGATACTGTACAGGTTCTGAGATGGGCCTGGGAAGGTATTCGTAAAAGAGCACGCTTGGAGATACTATATGCTCCGTCTATGCCCCTTTTCAATAATCCTATGTTTCCACCTCTCATGGAACGCAAAGCACAGGAACGCGCAAACGTACATAAAATAACAGTGAGCGGTGATCTGTTCCCTGAAGACACTTTTCTTACACTTCAACATATGTGTTCCCCTGCAGAGCCCTCAGCACTTGACATGCTGCTGTACTACCAACTCCGCGCATCCTGCAAGCGCAAATTCCCTACCTTTCCGGGGCCTCCGCCTTCCCTGCCGGCGCTTGAGACTCTGCTGGCGGTGGAATCGAGACAAAAACTTATATCACGCATCTACAGACACACTCAAAAGACCTCTCCAATCACAATCCCCCCTCCCGTGCGGCTTGGGATGTGGAGCTGGGTACGCCTCTCACAGATGAACAATGGCGGCTCAGCTGTCAACAGTTGGTGCGCCTTTCGCCCAATTACCGCCTCAGGCTCATCCACTTCAAATACTTACAACGCTTTTATCGCACTCCAATACACCTGCATAAAATGGGACTCAGGGAAGATGACTGTTGCTGGAAATGCGGCACCCCCCTCACAACCTTCCTGCACTTAGCCTGGAGCTGCAGACCCATAGCCAACTACTGGCTTGAAGTCTATAAGCATATTAAAGATATCGTTGGCTTGGATCTTCCCCTCACGCCCCTTACGGCCCTGCTTGGGGTGCTGGAGACGGTGCCCCCTAAATCACGTAAACTACCAGCAATGCTCCTCCTGATGGCCAAACGTCAGATAGCTTTACACTGGGGGCAACTAGGCCCCCGCTTACGAAAGACTGGATCACACAGGTCACATATTGTAAGACACAGCTAGCCACCTATTGGGAACTCCAGCCGACCAGGTCCCGACCTACAGACATCTGGGAACCATTTGTTACTTGGTTAAATGCTAGAATGACGGACAATTAATGTATGGACTCCTTGTTATGCGCCACCGCTGCGCCATGTCTTGGATTGCAAAGTATGGATTTGTTGTGGGGTGCGGGGTTGAGATGCTCCGTTGCGAAATTGTAAGTTATGATGCTCTAGATGGTAGACAACATTTGACAGGCTTTCCAATGGGTAACTCGTGTGACTGGTGGATATGTCGGATCAAACTATTACAGTATAGCACTGCAATGTATGTTGATTTTCTTTTTTTGTATTGTTTTTGTTATGAAAATGAAATAAAAAGCAATTTAATTTTTTTTTTTGATCTGCCTCAATTTCTTTAGGAGGCTTGACTTCCCCGTTGTAATACTGTATTGAGAGTGATCTATTTGAATTTGATTACTAATTTGTAATAAAACGTCTTAACCTCGGCTACCGATTCCTGGTCCTCATTGTGTAGCCAAATGTTTTGTTTTGTTTAATGAACCTGATTGAAGTGATTAAATGCTAACTCCCTTTCCCCTCAGTGCAACATGGAAAAGATCCATCAGAGGACCAAGAGTAAGTAAAGTTTGGGCCAAGAAAACGGTGGATCAAATCTGGTAGCAGAGGATGGTTTGTCTACTGATGTGAGGGAGTTAGGGTGTCCTGTCTAGAAAATTGCCCAAGCCCAGTTCAAATCCCAAGTGCCCATGGATTGGTCGGAAGGTTGATGGAGTATCACCAGTGCGGAAACAACTTGTAGCAGCAGAGGAGTGTGAGATTAATAGGGTTGTGCATTGCAATTGATTATGACTAGATTGCGGTGTTTTGCAGTGGCTGTATGGTGTCATGCATGGATCATTTAAGTTGATGTATGAATGTGGTGCTTAATGTAGAGAAGTGGTTATCGGGTCCGTCGTGGTCTAAGATCCCGGGATAGATAAGAGACGTAAAGTCAAGTTTCAGTGTAGAATACATTGGATGTAGTTGTCTGCTGTGTTGCGGTGCTTGTCGTGAGACATTTTAAACAGCATTATTGAGATAGGAACTAAGGGGCATATTATCAAGAAACGGCGTTAAAATTATCGCCGGTTTAGCGGCAGAAAACTGCCGCTAAAGCGGCGATAATGGGCTTGATAATATGCCCTTGAGAATTCCAATAGAAGCCCATGTTCTGGTGTCAACATGGGCTTCTATTGGAATTCTCCAGGGCATATTATCAAGCCCATTATCGCCGCTTTAGCGGCAGTTTTCTGCCGCTAAATCGGCGATAATTTTAACGCCGTTCTTGATAATATGCCCCTAAAATCTTTGTGTGATTGTGAGATGTGGTTGGTATAGTTGATCTCATTGCACACGGAATAACTGCATCAATCTGAGTTAGATACCGATGGTCGAGGTTTCACTTGAAGTGAATGAAATAGGTTGGAAGGTATTGTTCCGATTTGCCTCTTGTGTGTATGAATAATCTTTAATTTCTTTAGTGAAGCAGACAAAGTTAGTTGTTGCAATTGCTTACATTTGTTTTGCGTGAATTGCTTAGAGAAGGTGCTCAAGAGAAATTGTAAAGGAGGGTGAGCTGCTGCAAGGAGTGAGATTGACGTCACAGTGTGCCGCACTGGTATAGGTTGATTGGTGTAGAGCTGTGCTAGGATCGGTTGAATATGTCATAGAGAGCTGCACTGGTATTGATTGTGGTTGCTGAACAGAGAATTGTGGGTGAAAATTAGTTCCTTGCTTCAACGAAGAGACATTTGTGAATATTGCATATTTTGATTGAAAATGAAATTCTTAAAACAATACAAAGTCTAGTAAAGGGAGATGTGACCGTACCTGTTAGAAAGGGAGAAGAGGCACCACCTGAAGGTACACCAGGTCGTATTAGGGCGGTGGTTGTGGGTCTCCACACATGTTTGGCTCGCACAATGGCATAAGCTTACTGAGAGCGATGTAGCACCGACATTTCCACGATACAGGACATTTAATTTGAGGACTATTGAGAATTTGAGGAGGGCAGTGTATGAAATGAAACCGCCTCCTAGACCTACACAATATGAAGCACTTAATGCTTGGGAACATTTGGCTCATCTTAGACCCAGAGAGAGATTTCAGGGTAGTTAAGAAAGCCATACGTACTTGTAAGGATGTTAGATGGGATTCAGAACAAAAAGCTTGGAGAACTGATATGATGGAGGGAGCTAGACTATATCCTGCATTGACAAATAAATGAGAAGGGAAGGGTAAAAGGAAGGAAAAGAAAAAGAGTAAAGAAACTGAGGACACAGATGATAGAATAGAGGTAAGTGACAGCGAACCGGATGAGGATTTTGTGACCGAATTATTACTGAACCGTCCACCTCCATACAATGATACACAGACTGGTGGAATGAGTAAAACATCCATGAGTGAGACCCTTGATGTGCCTTCAGTACCCATAAATGTAAATCCAAATTCAATGGGAGAGAATTTGGCAATGATAGTTCCTTCCTGTTGGACCTGGCTCTTTTTGCAGGGTTATCCCCAGACATTTTGCCTTCTTCCTCCTATTTTTCTGACATTCTCTTTGTTGGCATTAGGGCTCTGGGCACTTTACCACTGCTAATCAGTGCTAAAGTGCATATGCTCTCTCCTCTAAAACATGGTATGGTGTGTTTCTTCATGATTGGCATATTTGATTTACTAGTAAGCCCCTAGTACAGTGCATCATGTGTGCCCAGGGCCTGTAAAGCAAGTGCTACTAGTAGGCCTGCAGCACTGATTGTGCCACCCACATGAGTAGCCTTGCAAACGTGTCTCAGACCTGTCACTGCAGTGTCTGTGTGTGCAGTTTTAAACTGCCATTTTAACCTGCCAATTGCACCCACTAGCCAGGCCCAAGGTAGTCCCATGGGCAGGGTGCAGAGTATTTAAAAGATAGAACATGTGTTGTTGTATTTTACATGTCCTGGTAGTGAAATACTGCTAATTTCATTTTTCACTACAGCAAGGCCTATCCCTCCCACAGGTTAGCATTGGAGCTGCCTTGTATCATCTTACAAGTGTATCTGCCACTTGGGAGCTGATATAAAATTGGGGTTTGGTGTCTCTGGACTCACACTTTAAAAAGACTTCTTTTAGTAAATGTGGTTTTTACATTGCAGGTCTGAAAATGCCACTTTTAGAAAGTAGGCATTTTCTTACTTTAACCCTTCTGTGCCTCTGCCTGTCTCTGAATTCACGTCTGGGTCAAGATAACATTTGGGCTGTTTGTGTATTCACACACAAAGGGAACTGAGGCATGCCCTGCAAATCCTGATGGCCCATCACCAGGCTGATGGGCCTTCCTGAGCTAGAGTGGTGGGAGGAGTTGACACTGACACCCGAATAGGGCTCTGCCTGTCCTCACACAAGGATGTCCCCACCCCCAGTAGTGTGTCTGGAGCTAGGTCAGGGAAAAGCAGGGTCTTTTGCATTACAAAGACTTTCCTTTGAAGTTTGCCTACTTCAAAGGCTGAAATGGGTATAAGTACTGTACCTGTGACACAATATACTCAGAACACTTATGTGTTGAGGACATTCTACCATGAAGAAGAGCTGGATAGCTGTCAGGAGGGACTGCCACTTTGCTGTTTGCTTTGCTGTGTTGGCTTGCTGCCTGCTGCTTCTGTCCTGGGAGTGAAAGGACTGGACTTTTGATTTCTACACCCTGCTTCCAAGGTTCTCTGACACATCGTGACTTGACTTTCAACGCATCATTGACGCATCATCCTGAAGCACCAATTTATTCATCGACATCGCACCACAGTAAGGAACCGAGGTATCGTAACTGCAAACGACGCTTCACCTCCCCTGCACCACGTATCGTCACCGGGCGTTAGTGGCGCACGGATTCTGCCGGACTTAAAGGAACCGACACATCACTGCCTGCAGCGACGCATCACCTCCTTTGTGCAGCGCACTGTCCCTGAGTACAATCGTGCCAACGACCTGCAAACAGTAATGAACTGACGCATCACCTGCTTTTTCGGCGCCTCACCTCCCCTGTGCCTCGCATCGTGTTTGATTTTTAAGATATCTAAGGTATTTTGGCCTGGTCAAGTGCAACCATTGATTTGTATGAACTAAACTTGCTTTAATCTTTTAAAATTGATATCTTGACTTGTGTATGTTGATTTTTTTTGTTTTGGTCTTGTTTTATTCAGATAAATGTTTGCTATTTTTATAAACTTGTGTGGAGTCCGTTTGCAGTGTTTTCACTGTGTTACTGTGTGTGTGTACAAATACTTTACACAGTGCCTCTGGGATAAGCCTGACTGCTCTGTGCCAAGCTACCAGGGGGGTAAGCAGGGGTTATCTTAGGTGTGTAACTCACCTTGACGAAAGAAATTATAGATTAAATAATTAATTTCTTATGTTTGAAAGTGGAGTGACCTAGATAAATGGGAAGGCAGATGGTCAAAGAAAAAGGAACCAAAGAAACTCAGGTTACAAATGCCAGTGGATATGTGCTGTCTCAGGAAAATAATATGGTCCAGACACAGCAAGTACAGAGACAAGGAGTCCAAAATCCCAATGTACCCAAGCTCAAGCGATGCAAGTTCCAGAAGTCCCAATGCCACAACAAGATATAAATGTCGCAAATATCCAGAGATACAATGCCAATAAGGTCTCCAATGTAAACACTAATCCCTTTGTGAATCAGAATATGTCCCAACAATAGTCCATGATCCAAACATATGATTTCAGCTCAGTCCTGTTGCAATGATGGGGTGTAGTGTAGTTCCTATTTCCCTAATAGGCTCTGCGCATTGGAATAATATAACCTATAGGTTTGACCTAGGACTAAGGTCGGTATGTCCCTATCGAGTATATTAAACTTAATTACTTGTGCCAGCTAGCTCAGAGGCCACTAGAAACTCCTTGAGAACAAGAAGGGAGTAGTTTCTGGCAACCGCATAAACATGACCACTTTGTTTCCCTTTAGAATCGGAACACGTCTCAGAATCGTGGAAACAATAGATAACAGTTTCCCTCAGTCAATCGTGCATGCTTAGTTTCTACAGAGTTGCACAGAAAGGAAAGATGGGCGTTTCAATAAAAGGGTTTTATTGAACAGTCTTGTTTTTTGTGTAAGAGATATGTGCTGTTATGATCACAAGACAGTATGCAAGATAAATAATGTACAGCATAAGCAGTAGAAATAAATAATACTGCGCTAGCATTATCTTTTAGCATATATTCACGTACATAAATAACATGAGCTAAAAATGCGAGTACTCATACGATGCTTCTCTAAGCTAGTTCTACCCCAATGTACTTAACCTAGTCTAGGTGTAGGGAAAGGTAAGAAGTAGGTGGAGTATTCTCTAGTATGGTAGACTAAGAGTATGTTAAGTCTAGTATGCCAAGAGTCCCTCTAGGTTCTAGTCAGCTCCATACCTTGAGAATGAGAGAGGTGGGAATCTCTTGCCGGATCTGGAACTCTAACACCCCGCGAAGGGAGTCAGAACACTGAAAGCTGGATTCTTCTGCGTGCAGGAATGACAGCGTCTTCTCAGTGCGTCAGGCCGGGATACGGGCTCCTCTGAAGTCGAGGTCTCCTCTAACTTGATTGGGCAAGGGAAAGTATATTTATACCTGGTAGGTGTCTTGGAATGTTAGCATTGACGTGAAGTAGGACAGAGGAAGACGTCAGGAATGAACCCTTAAGGTATAACGGTTCATACATAATAGATGAGTTCTTGGAGAAATCAATAGTCCTGTGCTAGGGGAACTCCCGAAGCTTAAGGGTCTGGTTTCTAAGAGCTCGTTGTGACGTTAGGGTGGACGGATGTCGGTGACCATGCCTGTATTTGGAGTGCACGGTTAATGCCTAAATAAGGACTGGGATTCTATGCCTATATAAGGGCAATGCGAATTGTGCCTATATAAGGACATGTCTCAGGAAAACCTATATACGGACACCTAAAGCGGAATACAACACCCACTCCACTTTCGAATGAACGATAATACTAAATGCTAAACATTTAAATGCTAAACATTAAATTGAGTACCACATGTTGCTAAAAACATTTCTAAAAGCGTATTAAAAGAAGTTTAAAATAAACTGTTGAAATGCAATAGGTACTGTACATTTAAAGCATCATTTTCATTCTAAGCATATTACCGAAATAAATGCAACATGAAATGAATAAGCAGAAATATATACATATGATGAAATGGTTGATAAGTTTTCAAAATCAAAGCCATTGCATATCATGATATTAAATGAAATGTTAGACAAGTAAGGTGACAATGTGTCCCTGGAAGTATTCAAAGAAGTCCGTTTTATAAGACTAGTTCTACTGTAAGCAGATTGTTCATTTGCCATGTCATTTCAAAAATTTTAAAAAGAAAAAAGTTCAATTCTGGGAAAAGTTCCAAGTTTGAAAAAATATGAAGGCCAAATTTCATTGTTGCCCTGGTACACTGTGAGCCGAATCAACGTCAGTGTATGGGTCTGGCGTAAACATGAGATCATCTATTTCCGTAGCCAAAATATCGTCCACCGAAGTTGGTGACATTTGGAACACCTCGTTCAGAAGGTTAATTGCACAGAGATGAGAAACATCGCCTTCAGCAGAAGATGCAATGTTCGCGTTCGTTGTTACCTGTGTGCCTGTCGATCCATCTCGTACCTCAGCAGCTGCCGGAAGCGTCTGTGAGATCTCAATGAATGCCGTCATCAGGATTGGAAGCCTCTGGGGACAACACAGAGCATGGGCCGTTATCGGGTCCAGCAGAGTATCGACATCCGTTGGCATGACTGATGGGAGTGTTAGACAGGTGTCTAGCACGCATTCTTCAACGCAAAACAGGCAGCGTAGAACAGGTAAGATGCAATCTTGCCAGATTGGTCTGAATGACAGGAACCACGTTGTATTAAGTTCCCGTAGACGAGGCATGCCCAAAGGCTGTACTATTCGCTCACGGCATTTCCGTTCAAGGAGAGTTTTCTCCACATCGCTCGGAGTGATGTTGGCGAATAGGCTTGCCATAGCGTAGTAGGAGGAATAGAAACAGAATTCCTGCAACAAGTGCTAGAATTAACGGCACACCACCAAACACCGAATGTGCGAAGTTTGGGATGATTCCGAGGACAGCCTGGAAAGGTGCTAATTGTCCGGAACAGATGGTCTTAAATACATGTACAATTCCGCTCGTATCAGACATGTTTAAGATACGTCCCATCATTTCTACGAAATGTATAGGGCAGTTTGTACGAATTAAAGCCTGTATCTCAGTCAAAGTCCTTGCAACTTGTAAATCATAGATTTCTTTGGCCGAGGTCAGAGGCACTGTTTGTTGTATAAGCATGGCTTTCATTCTGCTTAAAGTATCAAATTGTATAAAAGAGTCATTCAACGAAGGCCATAGAGGCGACTCTCTGACTGTGTCTATTGGGGCAAACAATACTTGCATACAGCAAGTGACCCTGGAGTCGACCGTTACTAGATATGGGATGCCTGGCAACATGCCACAGCAACTCTGATCATTCAACATGAGGTAACTCCCATTATAAAGTTGGCCAAACGTTGGATTAATCACAGTAGCCGGTGTACCCTGCTGGTGGCAGGACAAATTTGCCACAGAACCATTACAAGCCCAGTGTAAAGAAATGTCCTGACAAATCAGTGAACCGCTTAGTGCAGTTTCACAGTGTGTACCGCTCAGAAACACTTCACGATCCCCACTCCAACATCTACATGTGTAAGGTAAATTCCAGGATGTCTTAATGTATTCTTTACCCAACCTTTCATATTTGCCTGCTTGCATTTGTTTGAGGCAATACTGAAACTGAAAAGTAGTCACAGGCAGAGTGATTTTGCCATGAATAAGCCATTCTGTAGCTGGTTTTTCTGCCACTGTGAATGGTAATTTTTCCAGTTTTTCAATGCTAAGCACTGTATACTTTGCTCCTCTTTGTGCCAGTTCGATCTGTTTATCAGTTAGATTGTATTCTGCAAACAGAGCCGACGTGTTGATAAAACGCCAAGGCACATAGCTCACACGCAAAGATTGCAGCGTCCAGCTTAATAACATAATAGAACGTAACTGAGATTGGCCTTGCTGTAACATGGCTAAATCTTGTTCCAGTATGTCAATAGCAGAGGATACAATGTTGTCCAATGAAAAAATTCTGGATGACAAAGTTGTTAACCCGTTGTCGACCACAGAGAGAGTTTTCTCTAAATTAATACAATCAAGTTCACGTATTCGTTCTGCGGCCTCTACCTGTGTCACTTTCCATGCTTCATTATAAGCAGCATAGATGCCGGCATATATGAAACGTTTTTGACGCGGTTTTCTTGGTCCAAGCAAGAATTCCCTAAGGTCTGCGTCTTCTTTAAGTAAAGATAAGTGTTGTTTCACATCCTTAAGTGTAGATTTTTGCAGCCAATCGAGGCATAATTTTCCTACACTGTATGTTGTTACTACCCCCGGATGTTGTCTTTGGACGTATCCTTGGTCTGGCCTATGAATAGTAAACCCCTGTATATTATTCAGGAATCTTTCTTGACAGATGTTTGTGTCTGTGGGCCAGATCAACCATTTTCTCCAATCAGGATTTGTTCTGTTGATTTGTAGTATAGTGTCAACTGTAACCGCTGCCTGTGTAGGTGTTGGTACAGAAGGAGTTTTCATGTCTTTGATCTTGGCTAATCCAAGACAAGATGTTTTTTGTACAGTGTCATTCAAAAACATTATTTGCTGAGGGATGATACAGGCTCTAAACAAAGCTTCTATCCCCTGCACTTGCCAATCTTTAGTACCCCAGACTGATTTTGTGTCTGTCGTGTCTTTCCACAAGTCGAAACCATGTCTAGACAGTTGGGCAATAAATGCTGCAGAGTAAATCTGTTTTGTATTAGTTAACATCATTTTCAGTCCTGTTTTGTTTACATTTTTATAGTAAAACGTTTCTGGATCAGATGTATTGTATCCTGAAAAATATGGAAACTTTTTAGCAAATGTTTTTGAACTACCTTTTGGTGGTGTAGGACAATGCTCCCATTGGTTAAACATAAACACATTTCTAGGTGTTGCAGATTTATGCAAAAAATGATGACCATACTGGTTATAGCAATACAGCTGTTCATAGTCTGATGAACCCTCTAAATATTCATTATTAGAAAATGCAGCAGACTTTTCTAGGTCAAACATCATATTATTTACAGTTTCATAGTCCCAATCATCAGAATAGGTACTGGATGAAACAAAATCACTTAGTGAAATCTTAAATAAATGTGGAATGTTTAAATGTTCCGTAGGGCCAAAGATATCGAAATCTGTTTTGTCCCACACTATACCATCCTGTATAGGAACGGCTGTGATGTTCACTGCTGACAAGTCTCTTGCTTCACAATGGGATGGTTTGTGAGGTTTCAAAAGTAAGTTCACATCTTTACTTTCAATGTCCAAATGGATGTATCTGCCATTTATAATCACGCTCATAGTCATAACCATAGCTAGCCAAAGCAGAAAGAAAAATATTCCAGAAATAATCCATAGTTCAATCCATGGTGAAACCAGATAAGTCTTTCTCAAATAATGAAAAAAGTCTTGGACTTGCTGTTTAAAAGTTTTTGATGTTGGCGTAGTTTCAGGCTCACTCAGGTCCTCAGAAAACGTATCAAAGTTAATGAAATAGCCAGAAGCAGTTCTGTCAATTGTTGGAATTGCATCAGGATTTGTAGAAATCGCTGGAACCAGTTGATCACTTGTTACATTGGTGTAGACAGGTGTATTTGGACGAACTGTTACTTGAGTTTCAAGAGGGATGAGTTCCATAGCATTGTTGCTCAGTCCTTCATCTGTTACTGCTGAATTCTCGATGGTTATCAGTCTTTCAGTCTGAACCTCTTGGATAGTAGCGAGAGGAGGGCGTCTGCTACTAGGTCGGAGTCCACGAGGCCTACTATTTAGTATTGGCCACATACTGTGGTTTGATGAGGTCGATGGACACAAATCTTTTCTCCTTTTTTCCAGCAAGGGGCGGCAGAAGTACTGTTCTTGCTCCGTGTATGGCTAGGACAGGTACTGGTTGTCTGTAAGAAGGTCCAAATTCCTTCTTGTCCGCAATCTTCTCTCTGACTAGATCCCCAACTTTTGGAATCTAGACAGGCCTTGCTGGGACTGCCGGTTTTTCCCCAGTGGTGGTTGGCTGCAGGAACACGTTGCTTTGTTTCGATCTTAGTTCATTTAGATCCTGTAAAACAGCCAAACGATCTTTGATATCAAAGGGTTTATTTTCCACCACTGTGCCTCTACATTCTAGATCTGGCACCCACATTCTTGTCCCAAATAGGACCTCATATGGAGTGACCCCCTCCCCTAGAGAACTTCTTGGCAAATTAGTTAATGAGCGTTGGACCCCATAAAGATGTTTGACCCACCCATCACCCGAACCTAATACCCTAGCTGTTATAGACTGCTTTATGTCCTGGTTTTTCCTTTCCACAACAGAATTTCCCTCAGGATGAAATGGAGAGGAGTACCGCAATGCAACGCCCAGACTGGCCATGGCTTCTTTGTAAGCTCGAGAGCTAAATACAGGCCCCTGGTCATAATGTAGTGTGCCTTTTGCGTATGTGCCGATAAAGACTCGCAAATCTTTTATAACAGTTCGAGCGTCAGCCGAGCGCTGAGGCCATATCCATAGGAACCTAGAGCAAGAATCCACTGCGACCAATATATATTTATAGTTACCGTCCCTTTGCAAGGGACCGCAGTGGTCCAGGTAAACACAAGCTAATGGTTTGGCTGAAATTAACAGGGGTGTCTGCGCAGGACGTTTCACTGTGGAGACTTTCATCTGTTGGCATATTTCACATTCCAGAACATAGTTCTTGGTCTGTTTCCTAATGCCAGGCCACTAATATCTTTGTTTCAGTAAAGATACTGTTGCAGAAATACCTGCATGGGCAGAGGCTATCCCTTCATGTGCTGCTAGGATTAGTCCTAATCTACGTTCCTTGTTTGGAATTACTCTATCCCCCACTCCAGGGATTCGAGCAAAAGGAACGTTGTTCGCATCAATTACATAAGAGTACTTGAGTGGAAACTTTTTCGGTAATGCTGCACCACTGCCTTTGCTCATAGCATTGACAGCCAACATTATCTCACTGTCTATTCTCGTTTTTGAACAAGTGATCGCAGCTACGGAAGCCGTCTGAACAGACCCCTTTGCGGCTTCGTTAGCCAATGAATTCCCTGCAACGTGAACGCCATCACGTTGATGACTCAGTGTGTGTATCACGTGAGCCTTTGGTAGTTCGCTTTTTAACTGAACTACTTGTTCCCAAAGCGTTTTATGCTTTATTGTGCCACCTTTTGCATCTTTGAACCCATTTTCAAGCCAATTTTGTATATATTTATTATACGACTGCACACAGTAGAAAAAATCGCACACTATTAGTGTGGGAAATTCTCGATCTGTACTTTCAAGTGCCAGTTTGAATGCTTGTAGTTCAGCTCGCTGAGCTGTGCAATCTCCTAGAGACTGAGTTTTAGTGACCATCGGTCTGAAGTTACCATCGCGCATGCGACCTTTAACGATTGCGCACGCTGCACTGTAAGCTTGCTTACTCCCTGTAGCGGGAAGTGCGGATCCGTCAGTGTAAATTATGAATTCATACTGATCGAGAGGCAGAATCTCAGTGGGCAGAGGACATTCATGTTCATATTGCAGGAACGCTTGTGTTTGTAAATCAGGATCAAAAACATATTCAACATCTGTTGCAGCAAGAGAATTAACCCATTGTATCCATCTAGGATGTAATGCTTTAGCATTTGGAATGCTCGCTTTAGTTACCGCCTCTAAAGCCGGTACTGGGGTTAGAACAATAATGCGTTTCCCTTGGGCTAGAGCTCTTTCTTTTGCTACTGCAGTTTGAACTGCTGTCAGTATTTTTTCTGTTGAAGTGAAGCGCATTTCTGCTTGTGTATACAAATGTGACTTGTATGCTATTGGTACGTTTTCACCCTCATTAAATGTTAAGTAGATGAATCCGCATTGACCCGACATTATTCGGATCACCAAATTGCGTTGACTTACGCGTGTTTGTAAGTGATTTGTTGCTAACATGTTAGCTTGGAGTGAACACAAGATTTCTGTGTGTTCCTGTGTCCAATTTTTGATTGAAAAATCAGGTTTGATTAATGCGTAAAGAGGTTTAACCCTTTCTGTGTAATTTAGAATGTAAGTTCTTCCAAAATTTAGGAAACCCAGGATGGATTGTAAATTTTTCAGCGTCTTTGGAGGTTGGAGCAGCGCACACCTTTCTAAAACGTTGGCTGCCAAGCTCTTGCCTTCACTTGAAAGCTCATATCCTAGAAAAAGGACATTGAGATGGGCAATTCTGGATTTTTTAAAGTTGAACTTTAGCCCTCAGAGGCGAAGCCCAATATAATGGTGCTCACCCTGTTCAAGTGTCTATCCAGGTCATCGTCTGTCAGATAGATGTCATCGACATATGACAATGCCTCATTATCATAAATTTGTAGTAACTCCGTTACCCTCGCTGAGAATAACCTCGGGCTGTTCTTGAACCCTTGTGGGAGTCGACAAAATTGACGCTGGGTCCCCATTATTGAGAAAGCTGTTAAGTACCTGCTTTCAGGTGCTATGTTTTGACAAAAGAAACCATTTGAGATGTCCAATGTGGTTTTATATTTTTTACGCACAATGTTATTCATTAATGCTGTACTATGTGCATTTTGCACTACAAATGTTTTAGAACAAGTGTTTAAGTGTCTGTAATCCAAAACTAGACGATATGTATTGTCTGGTTTGGAGACAGGAAACAAAGGATTGTTCATTGCAGAGGTGCATGTTTCAATCACCCCTTGGTATTCAAGTTGATCTAAGATCTCCCTGACCTGTTTCTTAGCTTCTTGCTTTATTGGGTACTGCCTTTGTGCAGTAGGTTCATTTTTTAGATGTATTTTGTGGTGAGGTGAGTCCTCGTCCCATCCTACATGATTTTTGTATAATGCTGGGGCCTGGGCAACTGCCCATTTCCTGGCATAAGTATATTTTAGGTGAATTGGAATATGGTTGGAGAAGGCAGGCATAATAATGTCCTCACCATGTGGGCACTCCCTGACAAATTGTGGTGGCCAGTCTTTTTCTGCTAGAAGTATATCATAACCCCTTGAAAGTTTCTCCCAAAAGAGTGTTTTCACCTTTCTTGGTATGTCTCCCTCCATTAGGAGTGTTATTTCATATAACTTTTGTGGAGTACTAACCCTGGTGTCTACAGTCTCAACTGTGATGTACTCATTCAAGTCCACTATCTCCAGAAGTTCCTTCAGGTTCTGGCGAGCTATTGTGACTTCTGCCGCACTGTCCAGCATTGTCTGAGCCCATTCTCCATTCTTGAGTTGTGTTCTCAGTATCCTCGGCATGTCTGACCTTCAGACCTGCTACCTTCTTTTTTGAGAATTGAGGTTTTGATTTATTTTTCGGAACGTGTTTGTCATCTTTCGATTTCACGCGTTCTTCTCTATGTTCTGACCGTCCTCTTCTTTCCGATGTCTGTGACGAGATCTGAAAGGTACGAGAGGAACGTGTATCAGTATCTTGATACCTGTCAGGCTTTTTTAAATTATCCCTATTCCTGAGGTTATACCTCCTTTCAGAGGGCTCCTTTTGAGGAGACCTACCTCGGGATTGAGAACGTTTCTCGTTTGAATTTTGTTTGTTAGTTTCCCACTTCTTTTTAGAAGATGTAGGAGTTTGTTTAATAGAGTCCTTTTCAGGACTTTCAGATAGTTTTGGCTTCAATGGTCTTCCACCCAAACTATCTCTGCCTAATTCTGCATAAGATTGTTCTATTATTCTGGGTAGTTCTGTTTGATGTTCTGTAACATCGAATTCCCTTAATCGTTGGCGGATCGCCACTGCTGCTGCCTCCCCTTTAATATTAGATAATATTATTGTTGAGACCTGGTCGAAGTTTTTCAGTAATTTCATACCTAAATTCAGAGCAGGCTCTGCCCCGTATTCGTTTTGAATTTGTTTTAGGACATCAGGTATTACTGCAATTGACGGAATACCATGTGTTTTAGTATAGATGGCAGCAAAGACTGAGCCCCAAGTGGTGCAGTCTTCCAGTTGTGGTGTGATCCCCATTGGTAAACAGATTGTTAGGATTCTGTGTTTCTCATACGGGCTAGTATTAGGAAATACTGCTTCTATTTGAGTAATTTTTTGAGCTATCCAGAATGGAATTTGCTCACGTATTGTGGGCATTTTTCCCATGACTGCGTATAAAGTCTGTGGTGTAATTGTTAGTGTATTCCCCTGTTGTGGGGTTTGATTTGGAAGTGTCAATGGTGGTTGGACTGTGAAAGTCCGCATGACATATTGGACTAATTGTCTGTAAATTTTTATTAACTCTGTAAGTTGAGTAAGTAATTCCTCGTCTGACATTATATCGAGGTCAGGATGAGGCGTGTAGCCGGCTAGAATCGGCCATGTTGCTCCTGGTCTAACTAGTGGATCGAGCCTGGTAATGTTTTTGTGATGTTTTAGGGCGCCTTTAAACCATAGCTGATGCTCCTGGTATGTTAGTGGAATTTCAATATCCTCGAAAGGAATATATTCCTCTGGTGGTTCATCTTCTTTGCAGAAGTGAAACAGTCTTGTTACTGAATTTGATTCAGGGAATATTATCCATGAATAGAATACCTCTGTCTGAAAGGATTCGTGTGCCTCTATCACGAAAACTGATCTATCGCCTCTTGGTGGTAGGCCATGTTTTATAAGTTTTAGAGTGATGGCTCTTCTTAGTTTGGAGCGATGTCTATAACACCCTCCTCGGGTTCATTTAAACCTCTAAAGTTAAACACTGCTACGACTGGGTCAGCCGTAGCTCCACCGTTTTCGGTGGCATTGTCCCGGTTGGACATTTGTTTTTTGAAAAATGTAGAACAAGTTTCAAGGAAACAAAAAGATAAGGTGCACAATATTTTGGAACACTGTATGCTTCAACGTTGAACAAACCAAACAACTAATATATAGTTTTTTTTTGTCCTATTTAGTTATGGCGGATATTTAACCCTACCCACTCCAGACGTCTTATGGAGTATGTGAGTAGGGGTCTCTGAGAAAAGCACGACTGAGTTACTCAGTATCTAGCGTTAAATTACTGCCTTACCAAACGTTTGGGCACCATGTAGTGTAGTTCCTATTTCACTAATAGGCTCTGCGCATTGGAATAATATAACCTATAGGCTTGACATATGTCCTTATCGAGTATATTAAACTTAATTACTTGTGCCAGCTAGCTCAGAGGCCACTAGAAACTCCTTGAGAACAAGAAGGGAGTAGTTTCTGGCAACCACATAAACATGACCACTTTGTTTCCCTTTAGAATCGGAACACGTCTCAGAATCGTGGAAACAATAGATAACAGTTTCACTCAGTCAATCGTGCATGCTTAGTTTCTACAGAGTTACACAGAAAGGAAAGACGGGCGTTTCAATAAAAGGGTTTTATTGAACAGTCTTGTTTCTCGTGTAAGAGATATGTGCTGTTATGATCACAAGACAGTATGCAAGATATATAATGTACAGCGTAAGCAGTAGAAATAAATAGTACTGCGCTAGCATTATCTTTTAGCATATATTCACGTACATAAATAACATGAGCTAAAAATGCGAGTACTCATACGATGCTTCTATAAGCTAGTTCTACCCCAATGTATCTAACCTAGTCTAGGTGTAGGGAAAGGTAAGAAGTAGGTGGAGTATTCTCTAGTATGGTACACTAAGAGTATGTTAAGTCTAGTATGCCAAGAGTCCCTCTAGGTTCTAGTCAGCTCCATACCTTGAGAATGAGAGAGGTGGGAATCTCTTGCTGGATCTGGAACTCTAACACCCCACGAAGGGAGTCAGAACACTGGAAGCTGGATTCTTCTGCGTGCAGGAATGACAGCGTCTTCTCAGTGTGTCAGGCCGGGATACGGGCTCCTCTGAAGTTGAGGTCTCCTCTAACTTGCTTGGGCAAGGGAAGGTATATTTATACCTGGTAGGTGTCTTGGAATGTTAGCATTGACGTGAAGTCGGACAGAGGAAGACGTCAGGAATGAACCCTTAAGGTATAACGGTTCATACATAATAGATGAGTTCTTGGAGAAATCAATAGTCCTGTGCTAGGGGATCTCCCGAAGCTTAAGGGTCTGGTTTCTAAGAGCTCGTTGTGACGTTAGGGTGGACGGATGTCGGTGACCATGCCTGTATTTGGAGTGCACGGTTAATGCCTAAATAAGGACTGGGATTCTATGCCTATATAAGGGCTATGCGAATTGTGCCTATATAAGGACATGTCTCAGGAAAACCTATATACGGACACCTAAAGCGGAATACAACAGGGGCCTGAGAGGGGAGGGGGATTGTGTACTTGGCACAACCTTAGAGGCAGACCATAGTGGTCCATTCATGGATGGTGAGGCAAATGGGAATCCTGTCTCATTTCCTGTTGACACTTTTGCTACCCATTTACTGTGAGAACAGCAGAGGTTGCCCCTAACCTAACCTACCCCTCTCTGGACAATGAATCCAAGTTGTAGGAGTTGCAAACAAACAAATGACTTGACCAGTCTCAAAAGCGGTAAGTATCAAAATAGGGTCCTTCGAAGATCATCACCGATCTGTGGTGTGTGATTCTAGTCCTTTAAATCTGCTCAGATGAGACCTTTTATGCAAGCTGAATTGTTCCATTTACTGTACCCCAAATGGTACTGAGTTTCATATTCATGATGACATTGTCTTTAAACTCGCTAGACAGAGATCAGACATTGGAATGTACCCATTGCTAACCAAAGATGATTTGCATCTAGAATTGAGAGACACAGGGGTTGATTCCGATTCGGGCCGGAAGCGCACCTAACACTATTCGTCCGGAAAAAAAACCAGCCGAATGAGTGTTTTCCGACCGATTCGAACAGTCGTCCCAACGAGCAAGTACGATGCGCATAACAGCCCAGATTCCGAGCGAGCCGTACTTACCCGTTTCAGCTCCTGTTCCCCACCCGAGCCGGATCCGTAAACGCCGAATCGAGTCGCACGGAAGCAAATACACAGCACCTTCCGGCCGGACTAGTACGATGCGCACTCCGTACGCGCCGAACCCGTCGCTACGTCCGGCACGTCAGAGCATCCGGGAGAGCTGTACATAAGCTCCGATTCGCGCCACAAGACGATCCACGGCTACGAGACGAACAAGCCAGCGACGAGTACGAGTCGAAGCCACGAGAAACCCGAACGAGACGAACAAACCATGAATCCCATCGCGCAGGTCCTACCAATACTCTACATCTATTACCGGGACCGGTACGGACGCGTACGGCGAAGACGGTAAGTCAAACACCCACTACACAAAGAAACGACACGTACCCAACATGTCACACACACATACGGATGCAGAAATGATGTACACTAGCAACAGCATAACCATAGGGGCGGGATGGCTACAACCAATGCCATACACACCCATAGGGTGCTGGATGCCTACCACTACCACCACCCCTACTCAGGGGGGCCTGGATGCCTGTCACTACTACCATCCCCACCCATAGGGGGATGGATGCCTACCACTAACACCACCCCTACTCAGGGGGGCCTGGATGCCTGTCACTACTACTATCCCCACTCATAGGGGGATGGATGCCTACCACTAACACCATCCCCACTCATAGGGTGCTGGATGCCTACCACTACCACCACCCCTACTCAGGGGGGCCTGGATGCCTACCACTACCACCACCCCTACTCATGGGGGCCTGGATGCCTGTCACTACTACCATCCCCACTCATAGGGAGATGGATGCCTACCACTACCACCACCCCTACTCAGGGGGCCTGGATGCCTGTCACTACTACCATCCCCACTCATAGGGGGATGGATGCCTACCACTACCACCACCCCTACTCAGGGGGCCTGGATGCCTACCACTACCACCACCCCTACTCAGGGGGCCTGGATGCCTGTCACTACTACCATCCCCACTCATAGGGGGATGGATGCCTACCACTACCACCACCCCTACTCAGGGGGCCTGGATGCCTACCACTACCACCACCCCTACTCATGGGGGCCTGGATGCCTGTCACCACTACCATCCCCACTCATAGGGGGATGGATGCCTACCACTACTACCATCCCCACTCATAGGGGGATGGATGCCTACCACTACCACCACCCCTACTCATGGGGGCCTGGATGCCTGTCACTACTACCATCCCCACTCATAGGGGGAGGGATGCCTACCACTACTACTATCCCCACTCATAGGGGGATGGATGCCTACCACTACCACCACCCCTACTCATGGGGGCCTGGATGCCTGTCACTACTACCATCCCCACTCATAGGGGGATGGATGCCTACCACTACCACCACCCCTACTCAGGGGGCCTGGATGCCTACCACTACCACCACCCCTACTCATGGGGGCCTGGATGCCTGTCACTACTACCATTCCCACTCATAGGGGGATGGATGCCTACCACTACCACCACCCCTACTCAGGGGGCCTGGATGCCTGTCACTACTACCATCCCCACTCATAGGGGGATGGATGCCTACCACTAACACCATCCCCACTCATAGGGTGCTGGATGCCTACCACTACCACCACCCCTACTCAGGGGGCCTGGATGCCTGTCACTACTACCATCCCCACTCATAGGGGGATGGATGCCTACCACTACCACCATCCCCACTCATAGGGGGATGGATGCCTACCACTACCACCACCCCTACTCAGGGGGGCCTGGATGCCTACCACTACCACCACCCCTACTCATGGGGGCCTGGATGCCTGTCACTACTACCATCCCCACTCATAGGGGGAGGGATGGATGCCTACCACTACCACCACCCCTACTCAGGGGGGCCTGGATGCCTGTCACTACTACCATCCCCACTCATAGGGGATGGATGCCTACCACTACCACCACCCCTACTCAGGGGGGCCTAGATGCCTGTCACTACTACCATCCCCACTCATAGGGGGATGGATGCCTACCACTACCACCACCCCTACTTAGGGGGGCCTGGATGCCTGTCACTACTACCATCCCCACTCATAGGGGGTGGATGCCTACCACTAACACCATCCCCACTCCTAGGGTGCTGGATGCCAACCACTACCACCACCCCTACTCAGGGGGGCCTGGATGCCTGTCACTACTACCATCCCCACCCATAGGGGGATGGATGCCTACCACTACCACTACCACCTCTCCTACTCATGGGGGCCTGGATGCCTGTCACTACTACCATCCCCACTCATAGGGGGATGGATGCCTACCACTACTACCATCCCCACTCATAGGGGGATGGATGCCTACTACTACCACCACCCCTACTCAGGGGGGCCTGGATGACTACCACTACCACCACCCCTACTCAGGGGGGCCTGGATGCCTGTCACTACTACCATCCCCACTCATAGGGGCATGGATGCCTACCACTACCACCACCCTTACTCAGGGGGGCCTGGATGCCTGTCACTACTACCATCCCCACTCATAGGGGGATGGATGCCTACCACTAACACCATCCCCACTCATAGGGTGCTGGATGCCTACCACTACCACCACCCCTACTCAGGGGGGCCTGGATGCCTGTCACTACTACCATCCCCACCCATAGGGAGATGGATGCCTACCACTACCACCACCCCTACTCATGGGGGCCTAGATGCCTGTCACTACTACCATCCCCACTCATAGGGGGATGGATGCTTACCACTACTACCATCCCCACTCATAGGGGGATGGATGCCTACCACTACCACCACCCCTACTCAGGGGGGCCTGGATGCCTACCACTACCACCACCCCTACTCATGGGGGCCTGGATGCCTGTCACTACTACCATCCCCACTCATAGGGGGATGGATGCCTACCACTACTACCATCCCCACTCATAGGGGGATGGATGCCTACCACTACCACCACCCCTACTCATGGGGGCATGGATGCCTGTCACTACTACCATCCCCACTCATAGGGGGATGGATGCCTACCACTACCACCACCCCTACTCAGGGGGGCCTGGATGACTACCACCACCCCTACTCATGGGGGCCTGGATGCCTGTCACTACTGCCATCCCCACTCATAGGGGGATGGATGCCTACCACTAAAACCACCCCTACTCAGGGGGGCATGGATGCCTGTCACTACTACCATCCCCACTCATAGGGGATGGATGCCTACCACTAACACCATCCCCACTCATAGGGTGCTGGATGCCTACCACTACCACCACCCCTACTCAGGGGGGCCTGGATGCCTGTCACTACTACCATCCCCACTCATAGGGGGATGGATGCCTAGCACTACCACCATCCCCACTCATAGGGGGATGGATGCCTACCACTACCACCACCCCTACTCAGGGGGGCCTGGATGCCTACCACTACCACCACCCCTACTCATGGGGGCCTGGATGCCTGTCACTACTACCATCCCCACTCAAAGGGGGATGGATGCCTACCACTACCACCACCCCTACTCAGGGGGGCCTGGATGCCTACCACTACCACCATCCCCACTCATAGGGGGATGAATGCCTACCACCCACACCACCCCTACACATAGGACGGGTAATGCATGACACAACCAGCATACTCCAACATAAGGAATGTCTGAAAATACATCCCACCAACACCATGACAAGCGTGTGTAGTCTGTGTCAAATGCCTACAACACTGAACATGACATTGAGCATACAATGTGACCCCCTATCACATGTGTCACACATAAATGTGTGTGGCCTCCACAATGCAAGCAGACCATGACCACTGTGGCAATGGGGTATAACACCCCATCATCACAGTGACCAAAAGGTAAGTGTGGGGTCCATAGCTGAAGCCCAATTGAACATTGTGGCAATGGGGTCTAAACACCCATCACCACAGTGACCAAAAGGTAAGTGTGGGGTCCATAGCTGAAGCACATTTTGAACATTGTGGCAATGGGGTTTAAACCCCCATCATCACAGTGACCAAAAGGTAAGTGTGGGGTCCATACCTGAGGCACATTTTGAACATTGTGGCAATGGGGTCTAAACCCCCATCACCACAGTGACCAAAAGGTAAGTATGGCGTCCATAGCTGAAGCCCAATTGAACATTGTGGCAATGGGGTCTAAACACCCATCACCACAGTGACCAAAAGGTAAGTGTGGGGTCCATAGCTGAAGCACATTTTGAACATTGTGGCAATGGGGTTTAAACCCCCATCATCACAGTGACCAAAAGGTAAGTGTGGGGTCCATACCTGAGGCACATTTTGAACATTGTGGCAATGGGGTCTAAACCCCCATCACCACAGTGACCAAAAGGTAAGTGTGGGATCCATAGCTGAAGCCCAATTGAACATTGTGGCAATGAGGTCTAAACACCCATCACCACAGTGACCAAAAGGTAAGTGTGGGGTCCATAGCTGAAGCACATTTTGAACATTGTGGCAATGGGGTTTAAACCCCCATCATCACAGTGACCAAAAGGTAAGTGTGGGGTCCATACCTGAGGCACATTTTGAACATTGTGGCAATGGGGTCTAAACCCCCATCACCACAGTGACCAAAAGGTAAGTGTGGGGTCCATAGCTGAAGCACATTTTGAACATTGTGGCAATGGGGTCTAAAACCCCATCATCACAGTGACCAAAATGTAAGTGTTGTCATGGGAAAAGCTGCAAATGCCAAACAGCATGGATGATTCCTGGTCACAGAACAACAAACACATCTGTGGCATAGTAGTGCTTGTGTCCCATAGCAACATACATTGGGTGAGGCAAACAGTGCAGTGCAAATAAGATATACCTTTGGCCATGTGCAGACAAACATCACCCATGGGGTCTGACATTGTCAACATTCGTCAATAACACAATGACAGAAGTGACCATCATAATGCAGCCCCACATATCTGCACCAATGGACACACAAATGTAGATATCCTGTGGAGACTGTAGATGTCAGGTGAACAAATACCATACCCTGGCAGCAATGGGACATACAAACCATGATCATTGTGCTGACTGATGACCTAGGAGTCCCAGGGACAGCAGGGGAAACCCACCAAACAACATACAGCCAATGGCACACTAAAGATATGCCAATGCAGTGGTGCAGATGCACAAACACAAACAGGCAGCCTCACACTGCATATCAAACACAACAGGTGATGGGGGGGGGTGTGCCAGTGTCCCCAGGCAACCATACAACACATGAGGAGGCCTGAATCACAATTACACAGATGTGTATACAGTGCCACACAAAAGTAACTCATGGATCGGATTCCCCTATGTGGGCAATCAGGCATTGTTAGATGAGAGGGAGCCCAAATGACACATGTCACACAAGCTTGTAGGAACAGCAAATAACACAGCAAGAGACAGACCCACCACAGCACTACCCCCAGGGACCCCACATTGTGGTGACCCTGGCCTGCATGATAATCCCACTGTGATGACAAAGCTAGATGTCGTTCACACTGTGAACCACAGTCATGTGTCCTGAGCAACAAACTACCATCACACCTACACAAGCACAAATCAATCAGCACGGCCTGTCAGCCAAGGCCAACATGGAGGTAGGGGTCTAGCCGTGCAACAACTCTCATTTGCACACACTCAACACCACACACCTTGATCTCCACCAATGTGGTGACATTGCACATGCACCCATGACAATCCCAGGGGTGGTGGTGGGAACTAAGGTGCAGAAACCCATCACACATGGCCAGTCAACAAGACTCGTGAATGTCTGACACACTGCACAGTACGCCGTACATGGGCATGACGTGAAATCCACCACAATCAATGGGATCCCGGACACAGTCACACACCAATGAAGAAGTCAAGGTCACCCACAAAGAACACACATAGACAACTTCCAACATTGCAGCTCTGACCCTGAGGAGTGGCAGCAGTCACACACACAACGTGTCACAATCACTGAAAGCTAACACAAACTGTAAATTACATGACTTGTGTAACCAACAAGTGCCAAGGGGAATCCTGACTGTGTCTCATCTGCGTTTGCCCACAAACTCAGTCCTGACAGCAAACACACCTATGGATGACACCCTGATGACCAGTAATGTGCCATGCACCCACATCCCAGAGAACCCAGTGCGAAGATTTGGGGGGAACATAGGTCAACTCAGCAAGCATCACAAACAGGAACATCACTAGGGATCCCAGCCTGCGTTGCAAAATGGAAGTGAACACACACAGACATGCTCACACAACACACACCTTGGGCTCAGGCAATGTCACGGAATTACACACTGCCATGAGGGGACTCCACTCCTGTGTAAGGAAAGCTGTGCCATACGTTGTCTCTGCAGGGCTCTATCATGTCAGCAGTACACTTGGTCACTCAGTCAACAATTAGCACAAAATGAAGGCTCTCGTCACATCAGCCTGGTCATGGGAGTGTCACCGAAATCATCTGCACAGATCCAACACACATGTATAGCAAGTTGCACTGATAACACAGATGAGTCCTTCCCCATTGATGCCCAAACTTGCATGTCCAGTGGAGATGGTCACACGGTCAGGGAAATAGACAAATTGAACAATGGCAAGCACAACTGATGTGCAGGGGTGTAAGCCACAGATGTGATATTGCAAATAAATGTAGGAAATCCCATTGGCAAATATTGAAAACATGACACCCTCATATTGCTGCAAAGGATGACATGGCTACACACCAGGATAGGACACATTCCCCCTGGACCACATGGGGTCCTGCACAGTAACACTTCATTTTCATGATATCAAAAATCACCATCACTGCAGCAAGGGCATGGTTAGCATCATCAACATCATGTACATCTGAAGCAAAACCACCAGAGAACAGAAAGGAGCTTTATTCAGCATATGTGTGTGAAATAGAAAAGTCCAGAAAAAGACAAAGGCCAATGGCCAGTCCAACAGTTAAGTCCGAACAGGGTGACAGTGGCAGATGTCACCCTTTGCTTGCCTGCACTGATACGGACCAGGGACATTTCCCTCGGAGGGGCATACGGGGGGCAGGCCAGGCACCGCAGGGACAGGATCAGGGCTCACCAGAAGGAGGCAGGGAAGGGGTGGCTGGTGCTGGAGAGTCACTGACAACTGCAGTGGAGGTGTCTGACATGGTGTATGCCAGCACAACTGGGGGGCATGAGTCAGATGGTGTGGGTGCCGGCACGACTGCAGTGGTCTGGCCAGATGGAGTGGACAGGTTCCCCACTGCAGTGCCCAAGTCAGACGGGGTGGTAGTGGACTCCACTGCAGTGCCTATCTCCAGGGGAGTAGAATGGGGTTCAGGTAAGGTGGGCAGGACAGAGGGGAGGACACGGTCTCCACACCAGTGGCACAAACATGTGCAGCGGGGGGTGTGAGGCTGGAAGAGCAAGTGGTAGGGGGAGAAGGCCGGATCATTTTGGGGATGGTGTATCTGTGGGTGGGGGAACCTGGGGCAGGGTGTGGTGGGGGAACCAGTGTTGTGGGGGCCTGAGGGATGGAGGAAGGAGACTGTGTGGTTGAGCTGCAGGGCGGTGGCGGGGTCTTGCTCTTCCGGGACCGGGGGGACTTGCGTGTGGGGGCCTTAGTTTGTCTGTGCCTGGGGGAGGGTGTCCGGGGGTGAGGGGCACTCCCCTCTGTGTGGGTGGACTTCCTCTTCCCCCTGTATGCTGGATCAGCTGGATCGGAGGGGAAGAGGCCGAGGTCACAGAGGAAGAGCTGCTGTTTAGGTGGGGTTGCAGGTGAGGCAAGGGAAGGGGTCTTGGAGGGAGAGGATTTGGAGGACTGCGGAGTGACTGTGGATGCCTGTGTGTGTGTCTGTTCCCCATCCCCTGTGGGTGTGGTATCAGTCCCCTGAGGATGCTTGCGTGCACGTTTTGCCTTTGTTTTGGGTGTTTCTGTGCTGCTTGTGTCTGTGTGTTTGGGTGATTGTGCAGGTGTGCATGTGCTTGGGACAGGTAGGGTGCCAGGAAGTGTGGATGGGGCAGAGGTAGGAGGGGTGAGGGACTGTTGGAGGAGGGACACTGCTGCCGTCAGGGAGGAGTCCATGGACTTATTGCTCCTCTGTAGGGCAGACATGCCAGATGAGATGCCCTCCATGAACGACACCAGCTGTGTCAACAGAGTGGTGTGTGCATGGAGGACACTCAGCATAGCTGTCTGCCCTACATGGAGCTGGCAAAGTAAGTACACAGACTCCTCACTCAGGGCAGCAGGGGACACAGGGGCAGGGGGTGCGGTGCCTGGCACGAAGGAGACACGCTCCCGAACACGGGAGCCTCCACGGACCTCTGGAATGGGAGCCGATGGGAGGCGGCGGTGGTGGTGGTGGTGGCGGGGCCAGCCATACTAGCTGGGGTGTGGTGGCTGCTGACACCCGCCTCCACAAGGGAGTCATCCTCCGAGCTGCTGTGGTCCTCAGCTGAGGTGGATGGTGCTGAGGACTCCTCGGTGTGGCTCCCCTCGCCCTCCGTGCCACTGGGTCCCTCCGACCACTCATCGGCTGCTGACCCAGTCTGGCTCTGCAGCTCCTCCTGGTCCGTGGAGCTGTCCCCTCCTGTGGCCGTGGATGTATCTGCAAACAATTAGGGAAACAGACAAACATCAGTCACCTGCACTGACCGCACACACCACAGTAAGTACAGCACATTACAGAGCAAGCCCTGGCATCCTTAGTTGAACATTGCCAAAAGTGCTCACACAGATTAGGAGAAGCCAATTGTCAGTCTGATGGTCAACCATGGCACTCACACCCCTCCTGGCCTTTGTAGTAGGGTTCTGTTCTACCATATAACACAGACCTATGTACCTTTCTGCTCTGCCCATGAAACATGGCACTCCCATATAGGCCCCACCAGTCAGGCCCTGATAGATGACCTAAGCTGTCCATTTTTCTTTTAGCCTTTTAGTACCTGTCACAGTGGTCCACCCCCCCTTAGATACATACACTTAGGCCCAAGCCCTCACAGTGGTCCACACCCCCTTAGATACATACACTTAGGCCCAAACCCACCTCCTTAGATGCACACACACATGTAGGCCCAAGAGGCCACTGCCTCATGCTATCATTTTTTAATACAACAAATCTTGTAGGCCTTTCTGACCTGACAGCAGGGACCTGTGCCATCCACCGCGGCACCAGCCCCCCCTTGTAAATATCCACAGTCACAAGAATAAGGTTAGCCCACACGTATGTGACACTCTGCTGGTACATCTTGCTCTTTCACAAGCAATGTTTGCAAAATTTTAACTTATGAAACTTTCCACGCTTGCTCCACTGAAACTGAAAAGGCGGCTACGTGACAGAGAAATAATATATAAAATCTCAATTTCTGAGCATCTTACGGTAAAAGTTATCTTTTTCTTATGTTTGCGGTCAAGAGCACTGACCACCTGCTAAAAGCTCCTGTTTTCACCATGATACCACTTCTCTGTTCTTCCAAAAACTTTCCACAGTTACTGTAAGCGTGTGATCAAGGACCCACGTCAGGGCCCACGTCAACTGTGGGTAGGAGTTCTGCATTAAGCCATATAAAAGGTTTGCACCCATGTCCACGCCCTGAACTCTTCATACCAGTGCATTGCATGGGGAGGGTTCTCGGTCGGCCGTTCTCCTGATCTTGGGCCTAGAACTTCTACTCTCAAGGTGGTAATGCTCTTTTCTGATTCCTAGCCTTTTGGCTTTGTCAGCCTCTCTAATTTAGCTCATCCACACCCAATTCATTGCATTTATCCTAGCTTAAACTGTGTAGCCTTGGATGGTTCTTGCTCTCTTATTTAAGATTTGCCTTCTAGGCGCTTGCCTATTCATGATCCCTCTTTTAAGACTTGCCCCATAGGCTGTAGCTCACTGATAGATAGTTACATAGATCTTTGTGCTTCACTTAAAATATGATTAGTAATATTGTTGATGCTTTCATTTTCATCCTGCTCATGTGTTGACGAGCAGCATTAAATGAACAGTTCTCGGTGTTACTGAATTGCTTAACAAAGTGCCACTGTATTTCACACCGTTGTTCCTTCTTTTCAAGTGAACGAGCAGAGTGCGGGTCGTGCTCTCATGAGCCGGTAAGCAGAAGGGTGTGACCACCCATTTACCCTCAAACAGCTTGCACCCATCTGTCTGGTGCCTGCCGGATGGTAATACCCCAGTGTGGACACATGCACCACCTACCCAGTTGTTGGACATTGCAGGGAACACGGTGAAGTATGTGAACATGCACACATCACATCTCTTGCCACTGAGTCAGTACAGGTGTCCGGATAAAGGGATGGCCAGAGTCTAATTTGAAATGCATGTGATGCATACCAGCACCAGACACCATGATGCACCCATGTCCTCATAGTCAATGCCACAATGGGGTGCATGTTGCACATGTCACTCCCCTGCAGGATCACTCTTAGGAAGTTTAATGCCATGGCACATGCATGCCTGCAAAGTCATACATCACTGTCTCCAGTCACATGGGCAGGGCAGCCAGCCAACAACAGTCTGCACTGTGTCACAATCCTAGGTCATGGGGAATGCAAGTTCTGTAGCTGACAAGTGCACATGTCCATCCCCCCACACCACATCATCTGAACTCTTATTTGTCCACGTCATACCAATTGGACATATGGGAGACATGAAACACAACTCTCTGAACCTGAGCACCTCACAGTCTGCTGTGAATGAAAAACAGCTGCCTGAACTTCTCAGTCGCATGCACCAGTCTGCACAGTCAAGTGATCAAACACCTATATGTCACCCAAGTATCGTCTCTCATGGTCACATCTCAGATGGCATGCTGAGCCATAACCGATAAACACCCCAGTAGTCCTGACAACGAAGCCACAGCACAATGACACAGAGGCAGACACCTGAGGGAACATTTCACTGAGCACAACGTGTCAGCTGATACACGGGAGTGGGAGTACAGAGTGTATTGTATGCCCTGGAGTAGGCATGACTGTCCTGCTCCACGTGAAAGAGGGATGAGCCCTGGACAGTAGGCAGGTGGCTAAGCATGTGTGACACACTTGATATACATACTCCTGAGGCCCAAACATTGTTCCCACCCGCAGCATGGGGGTGTGCCAAATACCCCAGGCACATGTGGTGAGTCAGATCAGCAATTGGAACACATATCAAAGTTACACGCAGATTACATGTCAGAACTCAGGCATTGTGTAAGCAATTGACCCACCCATGAAGCCCACCACAAAGGTACGGTAACAAATGCTGTCCCCCACCCTGAGCTAAGCAAAATGCAAGGACACAGTACCCAAGTGACACAATTTCCATACTGTAAGGGCCACACCTGGGTATCAGATGAGGAGTGGGCATGTCACAATTGAGGGACATGGGTCCTGGACCACAAGACTGATGTACTGTGGAGGTTTAACCAGGCCAGGGGAGGGCACATAGCATGTCAGACAAAGTTCACAGTGCAGTCATGGGCTCACCCCCTCCTTGCTGCTGTCTGGCCTTCAGCTGCCCAACCAGGTCAGGGAAGACCACCGCCAGGATCCGGAGCATGTGGGGGGTCAGGGTCCGGTGTCCGCCCTTCCTGCGAGGAGGCGACAGCTTCAGCTGGACCCTTGCGATCCTCCGGGTCCAGCCCCAAAGGTCCTGCCACCTCTTCTGGCAGTTGCGGATCCGGCGCTTGTAGTCCCCCATGGATCGTACTGCCCGGACGATGGTCAGCCAGATCTCCTGCTTCTGGTGGGCATCAACCTGTGAGGATGACAAAGTGAAAAAGGCCATTACTACACATGCAACATATCCGTGCATCACACAGTTGGATATACATGTCTCAATCACAGGGGCATATGATGTACACAGGCAGTGCAACTATGGCTCTGAACAGTTTACCAGCAGTTACTAAATGGTATCATTGCCTGGGAAGTAAAACCTTGTTGGAATGCACTGTTACTGCACTATACCTGTTCAGTGCATGTAACCACACACTTTGGGGGGTGAGAACTACTCAGTGAGCATGCTAGCCAGTGGTGTGCACACTGGACGTCTTGCTAGTCAGACAACATGCACATTTAGTAAGGCAGTGGACAGCACACTCACCTGCTCCCCTGGTTTCCCATACAGCTTGCTGTACTGTGGAAGGAGGCTGTCCAGCAGGGCCTGGTTCTCCTCAGCGCTGAAGGCTGGGGCTCTCTCCACAGTACGTGCCATTGCAGTAGCCAGAGGATGCAGAGACAGCAGCAGTGTTGGTGGCAGATGTCGTCCTGGAGCATGTAGTGCAGGCAAGTGAGCTCTCAGGGGAACAGCCAGCATTATATGTGTGCTGCAGAGGCAGATACTGTCCCATGTGTCCAAAGTGATAGGTCCAAGTCGTTTGCATCTTCTGAATCTGGCCAATCCATGGAATTGCACCACTTATACACGCCCACAGCATCCTTCAAAAGTTAAACTTCATGACACCCATGAATTTGCAACATTGTTGTGACTGGCCAACTGAATTCACTGCATCAGACTCGTTAAAGCTCCGAAAACACGTCCGTTGCCATGCCAGGCCCTAGCCAATGCGTGTGCACCGATCGGACCATTGCTGTACAACGCGTATTTCAAAAACAACGCGTACCCGTTCACATCAAATGCAATGTCCAATGCGTGCGCACCGATCGGTCCATTGCTGTACAACGTGTACCCGCTCACATCAAATGCAATGTCCAATGCGTGCGCACCGATCGGTCCATTGCTGTACAACGCGTACCCGCTCACATCATATGCAATGGCCAATGCGTGCGCACCGATCGGTCCATTGCTGTACAACGCGTACCCGCTCACATCAAATGCAATGTCCAATGCGTGCGCACGATCGGTCCATTGCTGTACAACGCGTACCCGCTCACATCATATGGAATGGCCAATGCGTGCGCACCAATCGGACCATTGCTGTACAACGCGTATTTAAAAAAACAACGCGTACCCGTTCACATCAAATGCAATGTCCAATGCGTGTGCACCGATCGGTCCATTGCTGTACAACGCGTACCCGCTCACATCATATGCAATGGCCAATGCGTGCGCACCGATCGGACCATTGCTGTACAACGCGTATTTCAAAAACAACGCTGCACTCGTTCACATCAAATGCAATGTCCAATGCGTGCGCACCGATCGGTCCATTGCTGTACAACGCGTACCCGCTCACATCATATGCAATGGCCAATGCGTGCGCACCGATCGGTCCATTGCTGTACAACGCGTACCCGCTCACATCATATGCAATGGCCAATGCGTGCGCACCGATCGGTCCATTGCTGTACAACGCGTACCCGCTCACATCATATGCAATGGCCAATGCGTGCGCACCGATCGGTCCATTGCTGTACAACGCGTACCCGCTCACATCATATGCAAAGGCCAATGCGTGCGCACCGATCGGTCCATTGCTGTACAACGTGTACCCGCTCACATCATATGCAATGGCCAATGCGTGCGCACCGATCGGTCCATTGCTGTACAATTCGTACCCGCTCACATCATATGCAATGGCCAATGCGTGCGCACCGATCGGTCCATTGCTGTACCACGCGTATTTCAAAAAACAACGCGTACCCGTTCACATCAAATGCAATGTCCAATGCGTGCGCACCGATCGGTCCATTGCTGTACAACGCGTACCCGCTCACATCATATGTAATGGCCAATGCGTGCACACCGATCGGTCCATTGCTGTACAACGCGTACCCGCTCACATCATATGCAATGGCCAATGCGTGCGCACCAATCGGTCCATTGCTGTACAACACGTACCCGCTCACATCATATGCAATGGCCAATGCGTGCACACGGATCGGTCCATTGCTGTACGACAAGTCCCTGTACAAGTCACTCGCATATGTCACCATGCTTGTCACAGGTAAACGTATGCCAGCCACATTTACTTGCCAGGGACTCAGGGGCACACCTACGACACCACAGCCTGCCCACACTGTATCCTAAGGCATGTAAGGCTGCATTACCTTTTCTGTGTATGGGGGTCAACATGTGGTTTTCTGGGTGGCACTTGGGGGCAGCCACTCCCAGGCTGTGCACGTGTTCATGGGGACAGAATCCTTTGTGTGTTGTGCACATGACCACTGTGATGTGCAACTGTTCATTTCAGAGCATGTGGCATGGTCACATTTCCAGGTTGTGTATGTGTATGTCATGTCACAGACCCCCTGAGTCCCATGTGGGAAGGTATGTACGTCACAGGGTGACCCATTGCCACAATAGTGATGGCCCTCCAGAGTCTGTGTGCATGTTGTGTTTCCGATGTCTCTGATTCCATGTGCACAATGGGAGACAGTCTCCACATCCACGTTGTTTGTGCATGGACTTTGATGTTGTGCGTGTGTGTGTCACAGACGTCCATGTCTGTCCTGCAGAGGCAACAGGGGCCACTACCTGTGGGAGTCATGGTTGTTTTGCTGACGTGTACATGATACGCCATGTCATGCCAGTGTCCATGTGGCAATACAGGGTCCCTGGGAATCTACCTGTCAATGAGCTGTGATGCCTGTGGCACATCTGTCCTGACATGTCACTGTGGTGTGTGTTTGGAACATGACAGCAGTAAATGGGTACTGTGACACAGCCTAATGATTTCCCATAGCACAACCTGGAACTTGTTGTCAACACATGTTGAACTGTGATGTTAGATGTTGGCCATGTAGGTGCCATATATGTCCATACAGAACGGCACACACATCAGGTACTTGTGTCTCGTAATGATGTATCATGTGATATTGAGTATGGTCAATGGCACATATGTGGGGTGACTGGCAATCTTTCTTTCTTCACCTATGCACTGCAGGGCACCAGCTGTCCATAGACCATTCCCTGACCTTGCAACGATGGTGGAACGTGACTGCATCCGACGGTACCGCTTCAACAGGGCGCAGATTGAGGAATTGGCGGTGAAGTTGGCCCCACATTTGCAACCTGGCCGGCCATACCCTACAGCGCTGACCCCCAAGGTGAAGGTGATGGCAGGCCTACACTTCTTTGCCACCGGTACCTTTCAACACACTGTGGCGTCTGCTGGTGGGATGTCACAGACTATGTTCAGCCGTGTGCTACGCGATGTTTTGGAGGCAATGTTGAGAAACCTGAAACAGTACATCTATTTCCCTAAACGTCAACAACTCACTGACGTCAAGAGTGACCTCTATGCCCTGGGGAGGATGCCACATGTCATTGGCTCCATTGATGGGACACATGTGGCTTTGGTACCACCACATGCACATGAGCAGGCATACAGGAACAGGAAACATTATCATTCGATCAATGCTCTGGTGGTATGTCTTGCAGATATGAGCATCACACATGTGTGTGCCCGTTTCCCCGGTTCGGCACATGATGCCTACGTGATGAGGAGTAGTCGCATCCCGAGGATGATGTCACAGATGCAGAACCAGCGTGCCTGGCTTGTCGGTGTGTACTGACTTTCTACCATTGTGTGTGTTCTGCTATGTTGTATTCCGCCCTCTTTTCCAACTCAGCTAATGTGCAATTGTCTGTCTGTAGGTGACTCTGGATACCCCAACATGCCGTGGTTGCTGACACCCCTCAGGAACCCTGTGACACCAGCCCAGATGCGCTACAATGAGGCACATGGTCAGACCAGGAGAGTGATCGAGCGGACATTTGGTCTCCTGAAGAGCCGCTTCCGCTGCCTAGACAAGACAGGAGGGGCCCTCCCATATGCCCCAGCAAAGGTGTGCAAGATTGTCATCGTCTGCTGCATGCTACACAACCTGGCAGTGCGGAAGGAGTTGCCTCTCATCCTGGATGACGATGACCAACATCCGCCAACTGTGGAGGATCCAGGCCTGGGCCACGATGCCAGTGATGATGATGATGATGAGTGTGATGTCCGCACACAGCTCATCACCAACTTCTTCAGCTGAATGTGAGTATCCAGAGATGTCATGTCAATGATGTGAGTTTGCATGATATGTGTGGGTGGTGCTCTGGTGCTGTTTGAGTGTGGCCATGTGCTACTTGACTGGATGCGTGCAGCGATGTGTCCTTACAGGTAGTCTGTACTCCCCAACAGTGTTGACATGCTAACTTGGTTTTGTGTAGGTATCTTGTGACATGTATTGGGCATGAGTATTGCAGTTCTGTCCTGTTCTTCAGTGCTTTTGACTGTGTGTCATGTCTGTCCTTCACAGGGTGCTTTCAGAGTTGTTTGGTCAACTTGGATCCCCTGACACCATGATTCAGCTTTCAGGGTGGCAGCAGTCGTTTCCCTACAGGTGATGTGCCACACACCCCTGGACTTTATTTCTTCTACACTTTTTGACTGTGTGGCCACTGCCACGTGGGATTACCTTGCATTTGTAGTGGAAACAACATGTTACAAATGTGTAATAAACCTGTGCTTCACTTTGGGATGTGCGTTGTCTGTGGTCACACATCTGACTGACATTTGCTTACTGCACCTGTGGGCTAGTTAACACAGACTCTGAATAGGTGTGGTGTCTGTGCATTCCACTGTATTTCCTGGCAACATCAGTGTAGGTGATGAGTCAGATGGCCCTGGTGTCTATGTGTTGTGTAGCCCTAGTGGTGTGTCTCCCTCATATGTGTCACGTCGCCATGACTCACATGACGGTGTTGAACTTGCTGTGGCAGTTAGCATGCACAGTGTCATTTAGCAGATCATCATCTCCATGACAAAAACAATGTTGTAATCACAACAGAGGCAAGTATGGTGTATTAGTGAGTTTATTTACATACATGTGTGAGGATAGTGCACAGGATGGTGGGTGCTGTACATTGGTATTGGAATCCAAAGTTCCCAGATGAGTTGGAAGTGTTGGTAGCAGAAATGTCCTGAGTAAAGTCCACAGTCATCTGATACATTAGTCCAACTTAAACTCCCCATGTCATGTGGGAGAGTTGTGTTGCATTCGACAGGGTGAACAGATTGCACACAAAGGAGAATTTCCAGAACAGGTGTTGGGTTCCTGGGGGATGTACATGGCCATCGGCCTCTCAGTTGTCCTTCCTCGGACAACCCCTCTTCTTTCTGGGGGGACCCTCACGTGCAGGCCGCTGCGGTGCAGAGGACTCTCCACCAGAGTCATCCTCCCTCCCTGTGGCAGTTGCAGTTGTTGCGGCACCAGATGTTGTGGGCACACAGGGAGGTGTGGACATGTTAGTGCTAATCTGGCGGAGGCATGTCAATATGTCCTTCTGCACAGCTGTCAGTTCTTCCAATGTGTCCCACTTGGACTCCATGCCAGACATGTGTGTCTCCACACGGGACATGTGTGTCTCCACACGGGACATGTGGGAGTCCAAGCGGGCATGATGGGCAGTCTGCTGCTGTTGAATGTCCTTGAGGATCCCCACTACCTGGCTGACCTCTCCAGTGCTATTCTGGTATGCCTCAGCAATGCGTGCCAGTTGTGGGTCATCATGCAGTCCAGACCCCTCTGCAAACAGCGACCTCTGCCTACCACCTCTCCCACCACCCCTGGACACATGTGCGGGAGCTGCCGTGGCATGCACAGGTGACCCTCGGCCCCCTTGGGGGTTGGTACTGGGGTTGTTGTCCGTTGCTTCATGGTGGGCTGTGGTCCCTGTGCTGTTGTCATTCAGTGTCCTTGGTCTGTCCGTGTCGGCGGGGGTGGTCTGTGTGTTGGCAGATGTTGGAGGAATGGGTGCAGGGGGTGCAGATGGTTGTCCTGCTGGTGCTGCATGATGACTCACACCGGAGGTGCCAGGTTGGTCTTCGCCATCCGATGAGGGCAGAGGCAGTTCTACACCAGAGAGCTCAGGGTCCCCCGGAGCCAGGGACAGGGACTCCTCCTCATCTGCTGCTGCTGTTTCCCCATCGCGATACAAAAGGGGATGATGGACGGAACGTTTGAGCCAATCAAACACTCACCCCCAGTCAACTGATCTGGGTTTAATCCATCATCATTCTTTAGCTCACTCCACCACCCCAGTTCAGACATGGCCATATGCAAATCAGTCTGACCCTGTGCCTCATGGGAACAGTCCAGCCCGAACTGCCAAGCCATGTCTTCCCTGGACCGGAAACAAGCATCCTAGGACCGGTTTCTGGCATTCCAGCCGTCATCAGCCAGGCTTGCTTGAATCCAGTGGCAAAGTGAGCAAGGGACCCACGTCTGGGCATACCCCCGCCAACTTAGGGCGAACAAAGCGATACAAAAGGGGATGATGGACGGAACGTTTGAGCCAATCAAACACTCACCCCCAGTCAACTGATCTGGGTTTAATCCATCATCATTCTTTAGCTCACTCCACCACCCCAGTTCAGACATGGCCATATGCAAATCAGTCTGACCCTGTGCCTCATGGGAACAGTCCAGCCCGAACTGCCAAGCCATGTCTTCCCTGGACCGGAAACAAGCATCCTAGGACCGGTTTCTGGCATTCCAGCCGTCATCAGCCAGGCTTGCTTGAATCCAGTGGCAAAGTGAGCAAGGGACCCACGTCTGGGCATACCCCCGCCAACTTAGGGCGAACAAAGCGATACAAAAGGGGATGATGGACGGAACGTTTGAGCCAATCAAACACTCACCCCTAGTCAACTGATCTGGGTTTAATCCATCATCATTCTTTAGCTCACTCCACCACGCCAGTTCAGACATGGCCATATGCAAATCAGTCTGACCCTGTGCCTCATGGGAACAGTCCAGCCCGAACTGCCAAGCCATGTCTTCCCTGGACCGGAAACAAGCATCCTAGGACCGGTTTCTGGCATTCCAGCCGTCATCAGCCAGGCTTGCTTGAATCCAGTGGCAAAGTGAGCAAGGGACCCACGTCTGGGCATATCCCCGCCAACTTAGGGCGAACAAAGCGATACAAAGGGGATGATGGACGGAACGTTTGAGCCAATCAAACACTCACCCCCAGTCAACTGATCTGGGTTTAATCCATCATCATTCTTTAGCTCACTCCACCACCCCAGTTCAGACATGGCCATATGCAAATCAGTCTGACCCTGTGCCTCATGGGAACAGTCCAGCCCGAACTGCCAAGCCATGTCTTCCCTGGACCGGAAACAAGCATCCTAGGACCGGTTTCTGGCATTCCAGCCGTCATCAGCCAGGCTTGCTTGAATCCAGTGGCAAAGTGAGCAAGGGACCCACGTCTGGGCATACCCCCGCCAACTTAGGGCGAACAAAGCGATACAAAGGGGATGATGGACGGAGCGTTTGAGCCAATCAAACACTCACCCCCAGTCAACTGATCTGGGTTTAATCCAACATCATTCTTTAGCTCACTCCACCACCCCAGTTCAGACATGGCCATATGCAAATCAGTCTGACCCTGTGCCTCATGGGAACAGTCCAGCCCGAACTGCCAAGCCATGTCTTCCCTGGACCGGAAACAAGCATCCTAGGACCGGTTTCTGGCATTACAGCCGTCATCAGCCAGGCTTGCTTGAATCCAGTGGCAAAGTGAGCAAGGGACCCACGTCTGGGCATACCCCCGCCAACTTAGGGCGAACAAAGCGATACAAAAGGGGATGATGGACGGAACGTTTGAGCCAATCAAACACTCACCCCAGTCAACTGATCTGGGTTTAATCCATCATCATTCTTTAGCTCACTCCACCACCCCAGTTCAGACATGGCCATATGCAAATCAGTCTGACCCTGTGCCTCATGGGAACAGTCCAGCCCGAACTGCCAAGCCATGTCTTCCCTGGACCGGAAACAAGCATCCTAGGACCGGTTTCTGGCATTCCAGCCGTCATCAGCCAGGCTTGCTTGAATCCAGTGGCAAAGTGAGCAAGGGACCCACGTCTGTGTATACCCCCGCCAACTTAGGGCGAACAAAGCGATACAAAAGGGGATGATGGACGGAACGTTTGAGACAATCAAACACTCACCCCCAGTCAACTGATCTGGGTTTAATCCATCATCATTCTTTAGCTCACTCCACCACCCCAGTTCAGACATGGCCATATGCAAATCAGTCTGACCCTGTGCCTCATGGGAACAGTCCAGCCCGAACTGCCAAGCCATGTCTTCCCTGGACCGGAAACAAGCATCCTAGGACCGGTTTCTGGCATTCCAGCCGTCATCAGCCAGGCTTGCTTGAATCCAGTGGCAAAGTGAGCAAGGGACCCACGTCTGGGCATACCCCGCCAACTTAGGGCGAACAAAGCGATACAAAAGGGGATGATGGACGGAACGTTTGAGCCAATCAAACACTCACCCCAGTCAACTGATCTGGGTTTAATCCATCATCATTCTTTAGCTCACTCCACCACCCCACTTCAGACATGGCCATATGCAAATCAGTCTGACCCTGTGCCTCATGGGAACAGTCCAGCCCGAACTGCCAAGCCATGTCTTCCCTGGACCGGAAACAAGCATCCTAGGACCGGTTTCTGGCATTCCAGCCGTCATCAGCCAGGCTTGCTTGAATCCAGTGGCAAAGTGAGCAAGGGACCCACGTCTGGGCATACCCCGCCAACTTAGGGCGAACAAGCGATACAAAAGGGGATGATGGACGGAACGTTTGAGACAATCAAACACTCACCCCCAGTCAACTGATCTGGGTTTAATCCATCATCATTCTTTAGCTCACTCCACCACCCCAGTTCAGACATGGCCATATGCAAATCAGTCTGACCCTGTGCCTCATGGGAACAGTCCAGCCCGAACTGCCAAGCCATGTCTTCCCTGGACCGGAAACAAGCATCCTAGGACCGGTTTCTGGCATTCCAGCCGTCATCAGCCAGGCTTGCTTGAATCCAGTGGCAAAGTGAGCAAGGGACCCACGTCTGGGCATACCCCGCCAACTTAGGGCGAACAAAGCGATACAAAAGGGGATGATGGACGGAACGTTTGAGCCAATCAAACACTCACCCCAGTCAACTGATCTGGGTTTAATCCATCATCATTCTTTAGCTCACTCCACCACCCCAGTTCAGACATGGCCATATGCAAATCAGTCTGACCCTGTGCCTCATGGGAACAGTCCAGCCCGAACTGCCAAGCCATGTCTTCCCTGGACCAGAAACAAGCATCCTAGGACCGGTTTCTGGCATTCCAGCCGTCATCAGCCAGGCTTGCTTGAATCCAGTGGCAAAGTGAGCAAGGGACCCACGTCTGGGCATACCCCCGCCAACGTAGGGCGAACAAAGCGATACAAAAGGGGATGATGGACGGAACGTTTGAGCCAATCAAACACTCACCCCCAGTCAACTGATCTGGGTTTAATCCATCATCATTCTTTAGCTCACTCCATCCCCTTTGGTATCGCTTTGTTTGCCCTAAGTTGGCAGGGTATGCCCAGACGTGGGTCCCTTGCTCACTTTGCCACTGGATTCAAGATAGCCTGGCTGATGAGGGTTTTGAACCCGAAACCGGTCCCAGGATGCTTGTTTCCGGTCCAGGGAAGACATGGCTTGGCAGTTCGGGCTGGACTGTTCCCATGAGGCACAGAGTCAGACTGATTTGCATATGGCCATGTCTGAACTGGGGTGGTGGAGTGAGCTAAAGAATGATGATGGATTAAACCCAGATCAGTTGACTGGGGGTGAGTGTTTGATTTGCTCTAACGCTCCATCCATCATCCCCTTTGGTATCGCTTTGTTCGCCCTAAGTTGGCAGGGTATGCCCAGACGTGGGTCCCTTGCTCACTTTGCCACTGGATTCAAGATAGCCTGGCTGATGAGGGTTTTGAACCCGAGACCGGTCCCAGGATGCTTGTTTCCGGTCCAGGAAGACATGGCTTGGCAGTTCGGGCTGGACTGTTCCCATGAGGCACAGGGTCAGACTGATTTGCATATGGCCATGTCTGAACTGGGGTGGTGGAGTGAGCTAAAGAATGATGATGGATTAAACCTAGATCAGTTGACTGGGGGTGAGTGTTTGATTTGCTCTAATGCTCCATCCATCATCCCCTTTGGTATCGCTTGTTCGCCCTAAGTTGGCAGGGTATGCCCAGACGTGGGTCCCTTGCTCACTTTGCCACTGGATTCAAGATAGCCTGGCTGATGAGGGTTTTGAACCCGAAACCGGTCCCAGGATGCCTGTTTCCGGTCCAGGAAGACATGGCTTGGCAGTTCGGGCTGGACTGTTCCCATGAGGCACAGGGTCAGACTGATTTGCATATGGCCATGTCTGAACTGGGGTGGTGGAGTGAGCTAAAGAATGATGATGGATTAAACCCAGATCAGTTGACTGGGAGTGAGTGTTTGATTTGCTCTAACGCTCCATCCATCCATCATCCCCTTTGGTATCGCTTTGTTCGCCCTAAGTTGGCAGGGTATGCCCAGGCGTGGGTCCCTTGCTCACTTTGCCACTGGATTCAAGATAGCCTGGCTGATGAGGGTTTTGAACCCGAAACCGGTCCCAGGATGCTTGTTTCCGGTCCAGGGAAGACATGGCTTGGCAGTTCGGGCTGGACTGTTCCCATGAGGCACAGGGTCAGACTGATTTGCATATGGCCATGTCTGAACTGGGGTGGTGGAGTGAGCTAAAGAATGATGATGGATTAAACCCAGATCAGTTGACTGGGGGTGAGTGTTTGATTTGCTCTAACGCTCCATCCATCATCCCCTTTGGTATCGCTTTGTTCGCCCTAAGTTGGCAGGGTATGCCCAGACGTGGGTCCCTTGCTCACTTTGCCACTGGATTCAAGATAGCCTGGCTGATGAGGGTTTTGAACCCGAAACCGGTCCCAGGATGCTTGTTTCCGGTCCAGGGAAGACATGGCTTGGCAGTTCGGGCTGGACTGTTCCCATGAGGCACAGGGTCAGACTGATTTGCATATGGCCATGTCTGAACTGGGGTGGTGGAGTGAGCTAAAGAATGATGATGGATTAAACCCAGATCAGTTGACTGGGGGTGAGTGTTTGATTTGCTCTAACGCTCCATCCATCATCCCCTTTGGTATCGCTTTGTTCGCCCTAAGTTGGCAGGGTATGCCCAGACGTGGGTCCCTTGCTCACTTTGCCACTGGATTCAAGATAGCCTAGCTGATGAGGGTTTTGAACCCGAGACCGGTCCCAGGATGCTTGTTTCCGGTCCAGGGAAGACATGGCTTGGCAGTTCGGGCTGGACTGTTCCCATGAGGCACAGGGTCAGACTGATTTGCATATGGCCATGTCTGAACTGGGGTGGTGGAGTGAGCTAAAGAATGATGATGGATTAAACCCAGATCAGTTGACTGGGGTGAGTGTTTGATTTGCTCTAACGCTCCATCCATCATCCCCTTTGGTATCGCTTTGTTCGCCCTAAGTTGGCAGGGTATGCCCAGACGTGGGTCCCTTGCTCACTTTGCCACTGGATTCAAGATAGCCTGGCTGATGAGGGTTTTGAACCCGAAACCGGTCCCAGGATGCCTGTTTCCGGTCCAGGGAAGACATGGCTTGGCAGTTCGGGCTGGACTGTTCCCATGAGGCACAGGGTCAGACTGATTTGCATATGGCCATGTCTGAACTGGGGTGGTGGAGTGAGCTAAAGAATGATGATGGATTAAACCCAGATCAGTTGACTGGGGGTGAGTGTTTGATTTGCTCTAACGCTCCATCCATCCATCATCCCCTTTGGTATCGCTTTGTTCGCCCTAAGTTGGCAGGGTATGCCCAGACGTGGGTCCCTTGCTCACTTTGCCACTGGATTCAAGATAGCCTGGCTGATGAGGGTTTTGAACCCGAAACCGGTCCCAGGATGCTTGTTTCCGGTCCAGGGAAGACATGGCTTGGCAGTTCGGGCTGGACTGTTCCCATGAGGCACAGGGTCAGACTGATTTGCATATGGCCATGTCTGAACTGGGGTGGTGGAGTGAGCTAAAGAATGATGATGGATTAAACCCAGATCAGTTGACTGGGGGTGAGTGTTTGATTTGCTCTAACGCTCCATCCATCATCCCTTTGGTATCGCTTTGTTCGCCCTAAGTTGGCAGGGTATGCCCAGACGTGGGTCCCTTGCTCACTTTGCCACTGGATTCAAGATAGCCTGGCTGATGAGGGTTTTGAACCCGAAACCGGTCCCAGGATGCTTGTTTCCGGTCCAGGGAAGACATGGCTTGGCAGTTCGGGCTGGACTGTTCCCATGAGGCACAGGGTCAGACTGATTTGCATATGGCCATGTCTGAACTGGGGTGGTGGAGTGAGCTAAAGAATGATGATGGATTAAACCCAGATCAGTTGACTGGGGGTGAGTGTTTGATTTGCTCTAACGCTCCATCCATCATCCCCTTTGGTATCGCTTTGTTCGCCCTAAGTTGGCAGGGTATGCCCAGACGTGGGTCCCTTGCTCACTTTGCCACTGGATTCAAGATAGCCTGGCTGATGAGGGTTTTGAACCCGAAACCGGTCCCAGGATGCTTGTTTCCGGTCCAGGGAAGACATGGCTTGGCAGTTCGGGCTGGACTGTTCCCTTGAGGCACAGGGTCAGACTGATTTGCATATGGCCATGTCTGAACTGGGGTGGTGGAGTGAGCTAAAGAATGATGATGGATTAAACCCAGATCAGTTGACTGGGGGTGAGTGTTTGATTTGCTCTAACGCTCCATCCATCATCCCCTTTGGTATCGCTTTGTTCGCCCTAAGTTGGCAGGGTATGCCCAGACGTGGGTCCCTTGCTCACTTTGCCACTGGATTCAAGATAGCCTAGCTGATGAGGGTTTTGAACCCGAAACCGGTCCCAGGATGCTTGTTTCCGGTCCAGGGAAGACATGGCTTGGCAGTTCGGGCTGGACTGTTCCCATGAGGCACAGGGTCAGACTGATTTGCATATGGCCATGTCTGAACTGGGGTGGTGGAGTGAGCTAAAGAATGATGATGGATTAAACCCAGATCAGTTGACTGGGGGTGAGTGTTTGATTTGCTCTAACGCTCCATCCATCATCCCCTTTGGTATCGCTGTTTCCCCATCATCACCTGATTTTGGAAGAGACACACAATGTATGTTATGTTTCTGCAGGCATCAATGGTTCAAACACATGACAGTTGTGACTGTACCTCTGGATGCGGCCCTGTACATTGCATTGTCCTAAGTTGTCACAGTCAGAGGTTGATATTGGTGTGGCTCATTGTCCTGCCAACCTGATGCATTTCAATGTGGATGTTGAGGTGTGTGCATGACCAGCATTGGTGGTATTTGGTTGACATCCGGACCTCCTTCTCCCCCCAGCCCAGTTATCCCACCATGAAGCATGCCACACTTGCAGTGGGTGCAGGTTGACTCTCAGGATGTCAGTCAGTGGTGTCCTGCTGTTGGTTGGTGCCCAGTTCCCAGCAGGGCCTGGTACTCCCTACAACAGAGCACCATTGTCAGACATCTTTGAAGTGGCTTTTCACTCCCTGTGAGGTGTGCATGCTTCAGTGTGAGCTTGCTGGGCCATGTGGGTGGGGGATGTTGAGCTGTGACTACCACTCCCATCATGCTGTTGCCTACACCCCCTTCCCAGCATGCACATACTTCCTTCCTTTTGAGTGGACTTCACTGTGTGTGAGTGTGACAGCAATGGCAAGATGGCTGACAGTGTGGTCCTGTTGTTTGTTGGTGCACAGTTCCCAGCAGGGCCTTGTGCTCCCCACAGCTGAGGCCAGTGTCAGACATCTTTGAAGTGGCTTTTCACTCCCTGTGAGATATGCATGCTTCAGTGTGAGCTTGCTGGGCCATGTGGGGGGGGGATGTTGAGCTGTGACTACCACTCCCATCATGCTATTGCCTACACCCCCCTTCCCAGCTTGCCCATACTTCCTTCCTTTTGACTCTGCTTCCCTGTGCGGTAGTGGGCCTGTGCTGACAGGATGGCTGACAGTGTTGTCCTGGCGTTTGTTTGGCTACAAGTCCCAAAAGTGTCCCTGTGCTTCACACAGCATAACTCAGTGTGGTAGTTCTTTGTGGGATATTTAATTAGAGTGTGAGGCAATGCATTCTCCCAGGTGAGTTGTGTGGAGTTTGTGTTAAGGGGGTGTGTGAGTAAAGCTGCTAGTAACTATGGTCAGAGCTGTCAGTCCTCCTTCCCACCCAGCCAGATATCCCACCATGGAACGTGCTTCCATTGCAGGGAGTGCAAGTTGGCTTTCAGGATGTCAGTCAGTGGTGTCCTGCTGTTGGTTGGTGCACAGTTCCCAGCAGGGCCTTGTGCTCCCCACAGCTGAGGGCAATGTCAGACATCTTGGAAGTGGCTTTTCACTCACTCTCTTGTAGAGCACGGTCCCAGGTGTGTTGTTTGGAGTTAGTGGAAGTGGTGTGTGTGTAAGGGCCTGCTGGTAGCTGTAGTCGGAGCTGGCACTCCTCCTCCCCCCAGGCCAGACATCCCACCATGAAATGTGCTTCCATTGCAGGGAGTGCAAGTTGGCTTTCAGGATGTCAGTCAGTGGTGTCCTGCTGTTGGTTGGTGCACAGTTCCCAGCAGGGCCTTGTGCTCCCCACAACAGAGCACCATTATCAGACATCTTTGAAGTGGCTTTTCACTCCCTGTGAGGTATGCATGCTTCAGTGTGAGCTTGCTGGGCCATGTGGGTGGGGGATGTTGAGCTGTGACTACCACTCCCATCATGCTATTGCCTACACCCCCCTTCACAGCATGCCCATACTTCCTTCCTTTTGACTCTGCTTCCCTGTGCGGTAGTGTGCCTGTGCTGACAGGATGGCTGACAGTGTTGTCCTGGCGTTTGTTTGGCTACAAGTCCCAAAAGTGTCCCTGTGCTTCACACAGCATAACTCAGTGTGGTAGTTCTTTGTGGGATATTTAATTAGAGTGTGAGGCAATGCATTCTCCCAGGTGAGTTGTGTGGAGTTTGTGTTAAGGGGGTGTGTGAGTAAAGCTGCTAGTAACTATTGTCAGAGCTGTCAGTCCTCCTTCCCACCCAGCCAGATATCCCACCCTGGAACGTGCTTCCATTGAAGGGAGTGCAAGTTGGCTTTCAGGATGTCAGTCAGTGGTGTCCTGCTGTTGGTTGTTGCACAGTTCCCAGCAGGGCCTTGTGCTCCCCACAGTAGTACCCAGTGTCAGCCATCTTGTCAGTTCTTTTCAACTCCCTGTGATGTGAGCATGGTTCAGAGCGGTGTTGATGGGCCAATTGTGAGGGTGACCAATATCTGTGACTACCACTCCCATCATGCTATTGCCTACACCCCCTTCCCAGCATGCCCATACTTCCTTCCTTTTGAGTGGACTTCACTGTGTGTGAGTGTGACAGCAATGGCAAGATGGCTGACTGTGTGATCCTGTTGTTTGTTGGTGCCCAGTTCCCAGCAGGGCCTTGTGCTCCCCACAGCAGTACCCAGTTTCAGCCATCTTGTCAGTTCTTTTCCACTCCCTGTGATGTGAGCATGGTTCAGAGTGGTGTTGATGGGCCAATTGTGAGGGTGACCAATATCTGTGACTACAACTCCCATCATGCTATTGGCTACACTGACTTCACCAGCATACACAGAATTCCTTCCTTTCAGTGAGCTTCCCTGTGAGGTGGTGTTCTAGTGGTGGCAACATATCTGACTGTGTTTGTTTGTTCTATTTGTGCCACTGCCTTGCTCTATTTGTTGTTAGGTTTGTACATGTCATGACACAGTTACATATCACTATGAGATGGCAGGTATTGTGTTTCTCTGACTAACATACACATCTTGGGATGATTATCTTTTGGTTGCTGTGGATTTGCTAAGGGTGCATGGTTTGACTATCCCCTTGACAGTGATGTGTGTGTATTGTCACACAATATTGGGTGTATTAGTTGTGTACTCACCAGGCTCTGGGATGTTTGATAGTTCATATACGCTCACTGGTGGTAGGATGGCCCGCACCTTCTCCTCCCAGGGCCTGAGGTATACTGGTTTGGCAGGAGGGCCACTGCCGGTGCGCTGACTCAAGATGTAATCCTTCTTTAGTAGGTCCTTGACCCTCCTGCGCACATCATACCACCTGTTCTGGATGTCTTCCTTTGTGCGCAAACATGGTGATTGTGCGTTCACCCTGTCTACGATCCTCTCCCACATCTTGGTTTTCTGTGACATGGGGGTCTGTTGGACCAATGTACCAAACAACTGTGGCTCTACCCTGAGGATCTCATCTACCAGGACTTCCAATTCACTGTCTAGGAACTTTGGATTCTTCTTTGGGGGCATGGTGATGGGTGGTGGTTGTGATTGATGTGTGTGTGTGTGTGTGCAAGTGAGGGTGTGTGAGTGTCGGTTTTGCTGAGTGTATGTGAGGGTGCTATTTGTTGAGGTGCTAATGGTGTGTGGCTTGTGTGATGGATGAGCTGTGAGTGTGTCTGTGGTTGCTGTCTGATGGTGTTCTGTGCTGGCAGGTCAGTTGAATTTGCAAAGGATCATGGTAGGGATTTGTGGCCTTTATATGGGTGGAGTTGTGCGTGTGTCTTTGTTCCATGTTTTCCCCCCCCAGTATTTATTGGCTTTGTAATTGCTTGTTTGGCCCTTTTTTTTGTATTTTTCCCTTTGTACTTTTTGTGCATGTAGGAGACGTTCTTCTGACCGAGTAGGACGCTGCAGTTGTCTCGTGCGAGCTTCTCCGAGTCGTTCACGCTGTGTTTCTGCTAGGTTTCATGTGCGGCGTACGCGTCGGTCGCGGAGTATTGGGTTGCTTCGGCTGGGTTTTGTATGTGTGTCGGTCGTACGGCTTGGGCTCCGTGCGACTCGGTCTGGCTTTACACACATTGCATCGTAGTGCGCGGGTCGGATTTCGCGGGTACGTTTCGGTCGGGTTCATTCCTGGTGTGTGTCGGTAGGTTCGATTCGTGTGGTTTCCCGGCCGGATAGCTGGCTCCATGCGGTTCGGTCGTTCGGCTTGTGTTCCGTACGAGTCGGTCGTGATTCACATGCATTTCATCGTACTACGCAGGTCGGGCAGCGCCGGTACGTGTCGGTCGGACTATATTCCCGTACCGAGTCGGTCGGTATGTTTTCCGGCCCGAATCGGAATCGGCCCCACAGTGTTACCTGAAGTCTGGGACTTCTCAGGTAAAGACATCGGACTAATCAAAGGTGTTGAACCAGTCCATATTACTGTGAAGCCAAGTGCTAAGTTCTTGAGAATCCTACACTATATTTTGACTCCTGAAACTGTTGCTGGGATTACTCCTGTGATTAGCTCAATGATCGAGCAAGGCATTCTGAAGGAGATTATGGGCAGTCCATGTACCTCACCCATCATGGGTTTGCAGAAACCCAAAGGCAAGTACCGCATTGTTCATGATTTGCGATGGGTAAACTCCACAGTGGTACCTAGTTGTCCTGTGGTCTAGAATCCAGCTGTGATTTTGTTTCAGATTCCATGTGAGGCCGAGTGCTTCTCTGTCATTGATTTATGCCAAGCCTTTTTTGCCATGCCATTGCATAAGGATAGCCAGTTTCTCTTCGCTTTCCATTTCAGAAGCCTTGTCTTGGCACAGTGCTGATTACCACAAGAGTATACGGAGAACCCTTCAATTTTTAATCAGATACTCAAGAAGAACCTCGAGTCCTTAGTGATGCCTCATCACTCAGTTTTAGTCCAGTACATCAATGACCAATTGGGGGAGTTGAATATGCAATAATCTTGCAAACGTGACACTATTGCTTTGCTGAACCACCTAGCTGAGAATGGACATAAAGTGTGCCCGACCAAATTGCAGTGCTGTAAGAAAGAAGTCCTGTATCTAGGACATCACATTGAGAAAGGAGCAAGGAAAGTGTCCCAATAGAGAATTTCGGCGATTCCAAAAAAGAACACACCAATGAATGAATGAATGAATAAAAGCTTTATAAAGCGCGAACTTAGCCCAGGGGCGTCAAGGCGCTGCGGAAAGGGATCAGGGTACAGAGATGTCCATAGGTAAAAGAGCTTACAGATTCAAGCTGGTGAAGAGCCAGGTCTTCAAGACCTTACGGAACAGAGAATGGATTTCCAGAGCCCAAATTGAAAGAGGAAGGGAATTCCACAGTTTAGCCGCAGCCAGCGAAAAGGCCCTATCCCCCCATCTGGCTTTCCTAAACCTGGGGACAATCACCAGATTCTTGCTGGCTGATCTTAGCTGCTTAGCGGGGACATATATCCGAAAGAGTTTTTTAATGCCTTCTGACCCCATATTGTAGAAGGCCTTGTGCACCAAGCACAGGGCTTTAAATACAATTCTCCGACCCAGCGGAAGCCAGTGCAAGTTGCTGATGGTTGCCGAGACAGAGTGGTATTTGGGAAGGCCCATCACCAGCCTGGCAGCGGCATTCTGAACTAGTTGAAGTCGATGCACAAGCCCCTTATTTATCCCCAGATAAAGAGCATTACAATAATCTAATCTAGACAACACATGGGCCACAACTGCCTGTTTCCGCGAAGGAAAGGAGAGAAATTGAGAGATCTTTTTAAGAATCCTTATCATCCCGAAACAGGTGGAAACTGTTCTATTTATTTGAGGACCCAAAGAAAGGGAGGTGTCAACTATGATGCCTAGATTTTTGGCACTGAGGCCAGGGCAAGGGCAGGATCCAAGCGTATCAGGCCACCAGGCCTCTGACCAAATCTCCTGTTTGTCTCCAAAAATTAAAACCTCAGTTTTATCCCCATTGAGTCTTAGATAGTTCTCTACCATCCATGAAGCCACCGCCTGCATACAGTTTTTAAAATTTGCCGCTGATGCTTCAACACTCTTAGTGATGGTAATCATAATTTGAGTGACATCAGCGTAGGATAACACTTCAAGGCCGAAAGATCTTACAACCCTGGCAAGCGGGGCAACATAAATATTAAAAAGGGTAGGACTCAATGAGGATCCCTGGGGGACTCCACAAAACAACTGATTGGGAGCTGAGAAGAATTGGCCCATTTTAACTCTTTGCGACCGGTCCGTAAGGAAAGATGTGAGAAAATTAAGGGCGGAGCCCTCAATCCCTATTTCCCTGAGTCTCCCAGCCAATCTTAGAGGAGAGATGGCATCGAAGGCCGCCGTCAGGTCCAGAAGGATCAGTAAGGTGGTATGACCAGCGTCAACCTGATTTCGGATGTTGTTGAGTACAACGGTTAACGCCGTCTCGGTACTGTGCTCACTTCTGAACCCAATGACACAGAAAGAAGTCCCAATGGTCTTGGGAATGGTGGGCTACTGTCAACAGTAGATTCCCAACTTTTCCGTGACGGCCAAGCCTCTCCAGAGGTTGACACACAAAGACGTGCCGGATCCAGTACCATGGGATGACAGCTGTATGCATGCCTTCTCAGAGCTGCGAGAATGTCTCTGCCGTGCCCCAGCCCGGGGAATGCCTGATTATAATAAATGTTTTGCTTTGTTTTGCAGTGACAGAGAGGGCTGCGCTCTTTCAGTGCTTACCCAGATTCATGGCAAGAAATGCGCGGGCGCGCCCGCGCATGCACAGTTTTCTCAAGGATTATCCAGACGGCGAGGAAGAGGAGGAGGGCATTCCGGGGACGCCGCAGTACAGGTAAGTGGTTTTAATTTACTTTTAAGTAATGTAGAATTGTTAGCATAGGGGGGGTGGAGGCGGGTGGCGTAGCGGAGCGGAGTTCCACAGAGTTTGTTCACAACTACGTGGACCTCCGTGTAGCCCCGCTATGCCCACTACGCCCAGGGTTAGAATTGATTGCTCTTACCAGCTGCGAGTGACAATTTTCACTGATAGTTAGTACGGCTTTGGTGTCGTTCATGACTTTCGGCAGTTGTGGTTCCAACACAGATTTATGACCTCTTCGTGGTCACCAATCCACAATGGGGAATGTGTAAAGAACTTGCTACAGACTCCACAACTACCTGCCCACATTCCAGTAGTGACGTGTGCTGCTCATTGGCAAGGCACAGACTATCCGACAGTGGGCAATAGATATGCAGATGAAACAGCACAGTACTATACACTGAATTCTTGCATCTTTAATGGGAAAAATGTCAATGAACGTTTGGATGTCACAAATTGCAATCTGTTGTTGTCTGCTGTTGATACTTGGGAGGTAGTTAGGAGATTACAGGAAGAAGTCCCAGAAATAGAACAGCAAGGTTGGATCAGAGCAGGGTGTGTTAAAAGAGATAAAGATGACGTTTGGGTTTCAAATGATGAAAGACCTGTGTCGCCAGACAGCCTGTTACCTCCCATGGCAAGACACTATCATGGGTCCGCATGTGCAGGGAGAGACGCAATGGTGCAACTCTTTAGGCAAACCTGGTTTAACCAGAGATTCAGATTGATGGCTGAAGGTTTCTGTCACAGATGTGTGGTTTGTCAACAGCAGAATGCAGGCAGAAGAACCCCAGTAACCATGAGTCACATAGAGAGATCGGTATAGAGACAGAATATCGAGTTGGAAATGTCGACTTGCACTAATATCGAGTTTGAAATATCGAGACACAGAAATATCGACAGCAAGAATATCATGGTCAAGAATATCGAGTGTAAGGTAAGAAATATCGTTTTTAAACATATCGAAGTCATTAATATCGTTTGCAAAAATATAGCTGTTAAAAATATCTTTTTTTTAGTTAGTGTTATGTATTTTAGTATGTATTTTAAATGTATGCGCTCTATTTTTTGCCTAAGTATTGCTTTTGTTTTTTAATATGTGTTAAATTTTTAGTAGTTATCAATTTTATTTAATTACATTTTGCGTTTTAGTTCCGTAGCGGGTTGTGGGTTTATAGGGGAATAGGGTGGGAAATAATTTAATTTTAATACATTTATTAATATTTTTTATATAATATTTATTTAATTTTATTTTATAGTGTTAATTGTGGGAATTAATTTATTATTACATTTTTAATTGGTTGTTAATTGTTATTAATTAATTGGTAATTATGTTAATTGTGACATTTTTTAGGAGCGGGTTGTGGGTTGATAGGGGAGTAGGGAGGAAGTAATTTAATTTTAATACATTTATTAATATTTTTTATATAATATTTATTTAATTTTATTTTATAGTGTTAATTTTGGGAATTAATTTATTAATAATTATTTATAATTTGCTTGTTAATTGATATTAATTAATTAATTAATTGTTAATTAATTATGTTAATTGTGTCATGTTTTTAGGAATGGGTGGTGGGGTTTATAGGGAATAGGGTGGGAGGTAATGTATTTATAATTAATTAATTATTTTTTTATTAATGCTAATTAATTAATAAAATTTAAATATGGCAATTGTGTAATTATTTTGATGTGTGAGTTGTGGGGTTTATAGTGGTAAGTGGTGGGAAGTACATTTTTTTAAATTAATTAATGATTTGTGGTTAATTGATATTCATTTATTATTGTTAAATTAGTTATGGAAATTGTGTAAATATTTTTAGGTGGGTGTTGTGGTGTTTATTGGGGTAGAGGGTGGAAAGTAATTTAGTTTAAATTAATTAATCATTACTTGACAATTAATATTCATTTATTTCTTGATAAATATTTTTGGTAATTGTTTATTTTTATTTTGTTTGTGGATTTTGGTTCTATAGGGGTTATGATTGGTTAGTGCATTAATTGTTATCTGTTTTAATGTGTTTTTTAATTAATAATATTTGTTTAATTGATAATTAATAGTGTTAATTATGGAGGTACACTTTTTTTTTAATTTAGATCTGTGTTTTAAATTGTGTGGTGTTATAGGGTAGGAAAACAAATATTACATTTATGTAATAATTGTTTTTGATTATAAATAATTTCTATTACAAAATATTTATTTGTTTGTAAATTATTTTTACATTTTTAAAAATTAATCTTTGTATGTAATTTTTAGACTTTTTTAACATTATAATATGTTTCTGTTTTGTAATTTTTTTATATTTTTATATATATTTTGTTTTTTGTTTTTTCATTGTCTTTTGTATTGTAGTTGATATTTTGTTTGTTTTTAAATTTGAATTTTCTTCAGTGGGAATAGTAATTTTTACTCCTCCGCTATCCAACACTTTCCCTAATGCTGCATTTGCAGGAGTGGGAATAGTAATTTTATCCCCTCCGCTATTCAACACTTTCCCTACTGTTGCACTAGCTGGAGTGGGAATAGTAAGATTTACTCCTCCGCTATCCAACATATTCCCTACTGTTGCACTTGTCGGAGTGGGAATAGTAATTTTTCCCCCTCTGCTATCCAATACTTTCCCTACTGCTGCATTCGCAGGAGTGGGAATAGTAATTTATACCCCTCCGCTGTCCAACACTTTCCCTACTGTACCACTCACTGGAGTGGGAATAGTAATTTTTTCCCCTCCTCTATCCAACACTTTCCCTACTGTTGCACTCGCTGGAGTGGGAATAGTAATTTTATCCCCTCCGTTATCCAACACTTTCCCTACTGTTGCACTGGCTGGAGTGGGAATAGTAAGTTTTACTCCTCCGCTATCCAACATATTCCCTACTGTTGCACTAGTTGGAGTGGGAATAGTAATTTTTACCCCTCCGCTATCCAACACTTTTTCTGCTGTTACTCTCGCAGGAGTGGGAATAGTAATTTTATCCCCTAAGCTATCCAACACTTTCCCTACTGGTGCACTCACTGGAGTGGGAATAGTAATTTTATCCCCTCCGCTAAACAAACTTTCCGTACTGTTGCACTAACTGGAGTGGGAATTTTTACTCCTTCGCTATCCAACACATTCCCTACTGTTGCACTCATTGTAGTGGGAATAGTAATTTTTTACCCCTCCGCTATCCATCACTTTTCCTATTATTGCATTCACTGGAGTGGGAATACTAATTTTTACCTCTCTGATATCCAACACTTTCCCTACTGTTGCAAACGCTGGAGTTGGAATAGTAATTTTTACCCCTCCGCTATCCAGCACTTTCCCTACTGTTGCACTTGCTGGAGTGGGAATAGTAATTTTTAACCCTTCGCTATCCAACACTTTCCTACTGTTGCACTCGCTGGAGTGGGAATAGTAATTTTTACCCCTCCGCTATCCAGCACTTTCCCTACTGTTGCACTTGCTGGAGTGGGAATAGTAATTTTTTCCGCTCCACTATCCAACACTTTCCATACTGTTGCCCTCATTGGAGTGGGAATAGTAAATTATTCCCCTCCGCTCTCCAACACTTTCTCTACTGTTGCACTCAATGTAGTGCAAAATGTAGGTTTAAAAACATAATAAATATTTTAATATTTTAATTTGTAATATAAATTTTTTTAATTAATTTTTATGTTACAGGTGTATGTATATATATATTTATTTATCATTTTTAATATATTTATAACATTTTAAAATTAATTAAAATTATTATTTATTAATTGTTTTTAAGTAAATATATATATATTATATTTTATATATGTATGTTTACTTTTTAAATTTAAATTTATTACTTATAATTGTTAAAATTTACAAATAAATCTAAATAATTTTTATAAAGTTACATTTATTGTTTAATTTATTTTACAATATTTTTATACATATAAAAAACACGATATTTTGTACATCGATATTTTTTACAACAATATTTTTGTTCCGATATTTTTGTACTTACCATTATAAAGATAGGAGGTGGCTGAGAGTGAGCATTTTTCACCTTTTGTTATAACAATTTGCATCCACCTGAACCTCCTTGAATTGAACTTTGTGGCTAAACTGAGTTTTGAAATTGCATTGCCACTAAACAGACTGACTCAATTTATTCTGGAAGTGATTATTAGTGAATTTGAACTGTGCATTTATTAGAGACTGAACCTTATATCCTCACCTAAACTACAAAGTAGAGTACCAAGACCTGAGTTGGTGAAGGATCCTAAGGTAGTCCCTTAGAAGAACACGGAGTAGGGCTAAGGAAGTCTCACGAAGATCATGATACCTATCTTTCTGCAAAAACACATTTGAACTTTGCTTTGCTGTCTCTGCAAGTGGGAACTAACTGCAAAATAACTGTGCTGCAACCTTCTAGCTAAATGGTCTGTCACTAAAGAACTCATGGAGCCTAATGTAAATGCCCTTAGACACAAACGCATAGGTGCTGGAGTATTTGCTGTTGCGACATCAGTGCTAGTTGCTTTGCTTATAATTCTGAATTTACCTCATCACTTACATGATTAAGAGCTTAAGTCTACACGTGCCCCTCAAAAGCCCCTTCCTACTGGCAATAGTTTACCTGCACTAGATTAGAAAGACTTACACATAGGGGGTGATTAGGATGGCGGGCGGATCGCCATCGCCGGCCAGGCGGTGGCGATCCGCCCGCCATCGCCACCCGATTTACCCCTGCCATATTATAATGGCGGGGGTATCGCGGCGGACGCAAAGTGCGTCCGCCGCTCGGCAATCGTTCCGATTGCCGGCCGGGCGGAGCTGGGGCATAATATGGCGCGGTGCCTACCAGGCACCGCCATCCATATTAGGATGTGTGCGGAAACTGGCCTTTCTATGGCGGCGATGCCGCCATGGAAAGGCTAATGCAAAAACAACAGTTGATGGACAGAATGCAGAACAATGTCATACATTCACCCCAGTACAGAGAACTGGGCCTAAATCCATCGTTTTTTTGCTCACCATGCCATTCCAGTTTGAACCCAGCCATATGCAAATCAGTCTTGACCTTGTGCCTCATGGGAACAGTCCAGCCCGAACTGCCAAGCCAGGTCCTCCCTGGACTGGAAACAAGCATCCTAGGACCGGTTTCGGGGTTTCACCCCTCTTCAGTCAGGATAGCTTGATTCCAGTGGCATGGAGAGCACGGGACCCACGTCTGGGCATACCCGTCCCACTCGGGGTGACAAATGCAAAAACAACAGTTGATGGACAGAATGCAGAACAATGTCATACATTCACCCCAGTACAGAGATCTGGGCCTAAATCCATCGTTTTTGCTCACCATGCCATTCCAGTTGGGCTAGACTGTTCCCATGAGGCACAGGGTCAAGACTGATTTGCATATGGCCAGGTCTAAACTGGGGTGGCATGGTGAGCAAAAGAATGATGGATTTAACCCAGATCTCTTGACTGGGGGTGAATGTTTTAATTTGTTCTGCATTCCGTCCATCAATTGTGTGTCTTTTGATTTCTCGCCTAAGTGCGCCAGGTATGCCCAGACGTGGGTCCTGGGCTCACTGTGCCACTGGAATCAAGCTATCCTGGCTGAAGAGGGGTAAAACCCCGAAACCGGTCCTAGGATGCTTGTTTCCGGTCCAGGAGGACCTGGCTTGGGAGTTCGGGCTGGACTGTTCCCATGAGGCACAGGGTCAAGACTGATTTGCATTTGGCCAGGTCTAAACTGGGGTGGCATGGTGAGCAAAAGAATGATGGATTTAACCCAGATCTCTTGACTGGGGGTGAATGTTTTGATTTGTTCTGCATTCCGTCCATCAATTGTGTGTCTTTTGCTTTCTCGCCCTAAGTGCGCCAGGTATGCCCAGACGTGGGTCCTGGGCTCACTGTGCCACTGGAATCAAGCTATCCTGGCTGAAGAGGGGTGATACCCCGAAACCGGTCTTAGGATGCTTGTTTCCGGTCCAGGGAGGACCTGGCTTGGCAGTTCGGGCTGGACTGTTCCCATGAGGCACAGGGTCAAGACTGATTTGCATATGGCCAGGTCTAAACTGGGGTGGCATGGTGAGCAAAAGAATGATGGATTTAACCCAGATCTCTTGACTGGGGGTGAATGTTTTGATTTGTTCTGCATTCCGTCCATCAATTGTGTGTCTTTTGCTTTCTCGCCCTAAGTGCGCCAGGTATGCCCAGACGTGGGTCCTGGGCTCACTGTGCCACTGGAATCAAGCTATCCTGGCTGAAGAGGGTGAAACCCGAAACCGGTCCTAGGATGCTTGTTTCCGGTTCAGGGAGGACCTGGCTTGGCAGTTCAGGCTGGACTGTTCCCATGAGGCACAGGGTCAAGACTGATTTGCATATGGCCAGGTCTAAACTGGGGTGGCATGGTGGGCAAAAGAATGATGGATTTAACCCAGATCTCTTTGACTGGGGGTGAATGTTTTGATTTGTTCTGCATTCCGTCCATCAATTGTGTGTCTTTTGCTTTCTCGCCCTAAGTGCGCCAGGTATGCCCAGACATGGGTCCTGGGCTCACTGTGCCACTGGAATCAAGCTATCCTGGCTGAAGAGGGGTGAAACCCCGAAACCGGTCCTAGGATGCTTGTTTCCGGTCCAGGGAGGACCTGGCTTGGCAGTTCGGGCTGGACTGTTCCCATGAGGCACAGGGTCAAGACTGATTTGCATATGGCCAGGTCTAAACTGGGGTGGCATGGTGAGCAAAAGAATGATGGATTTAACCCAAATCTCTTGACTGGGGGTGAATGTTTTGATTTGTTTTGCATTCCGTCCATCAATTGTGTGTCTTTTGCCATGGAAAGGCTGGCGGGGATTCGCTTTGGGGGCCCGTTGCGGGCCCCCGGGGAGGTGGAGCGGTGGCACCGCGTGGTGCCTGCCATGTTGTACATGGCAATGCACAACATGGCATTTAAACATTGCGGCGGGTGCTGCAGCCCACAGCACCCACCGCAATGTTAAAATCCCAGATGCGACCGCCGCATCATAATTGGTGTGGCGGGACCGCCGCATGGCAGGCGGGCGGTCCTGTTACCGCTAGGGTGGCGGGCGGACTTAAGCCGCCCGCCATCCTAATCACCCCCACAGATGCTTTTAGGGGAGATTATTCATTGAATGTTTATTCAAGGTTGCTTTATGAATATGTTGACACTATGGATGTGAGGAATTTCGTGTGTATGCAATTGCCTGCATCAATAGCTGAGGGAATAACCTCCCATCCTTTCCCCTTGGCATATGGAGTTTCTTGTAACTTACTGTTTCACTTGTTTTATGGGAAAAGTCATTTGCAATATTATAACTCAAATCATGACTTGGTTTTTTCAGAAGTGCTGTGCTGAAGCACCTGAATTGACAACCTGATGCTAAGAATATTGAGATAGTGGAACATTTCTTTAGACCCACTATGACACTGGATACTGCCTATGCAAACCGACCCAATTTAACCTGTTTCTTGATGAATGTAGAAAAGAAGTTAATTGATTCAGAAGAAGACAGGCGAAGAGACATTTTAGCTAAAGCCGCAAACCACACAAAGGTTCCACAATGGGTAAAGGATGAAAGTGAACACAGAATAGTGGGAAAATGGCAGCATTAGCTCTAGATTGGCAACATAAAGGGAGATTGTGCATTTTCATTAGAAAATCTACTACTGACACAAAATTTGTGGGGACTTGTGAATGTGAAGTCAAAGAGAGAGAGGGGGGACCAGGAGCCTGTTAAGGTCCAGGGTCCGTGCTCCACAAATGAACGTTAAATCACAGGGGACACTGTTCCGAGTTCGGGGTGCAAAGTGTCACCCACTCATCAAAAGGAAAGATTAAGAGTAGAGTAGATAGTGAGAGGGAGAGGAAAAGAGAGAGGCAGAGGTACATCCCCAGTATCAAGGATCCAATCCCGAAGGGGAGGGCCGAGTCTTGCCTCTTAGTAGCCCTCACACACCCCGAAGGATGTCATGCTTCATCACTGGGCCTTTGCTCCTCGTCGGGCCGGCGCTGCAATGCCCGACGGGACCCCCGAAGGGTCACTTTCACGGAGATCTTTTAAGAGAAAGGCCGTCAGGTGAGTGTGGGTGTGTGGGGTGGACCCAGTAGTGGAAGTGGTGAAGTGCGTTGAGTGAAAGATGCTCAAAATTAAAACTGCCTAGGAGTATCCACAGGAAGAATTTTTAATCGCGTGGTACCCCTGTTAGACTAAAAAACCCGAAGGTCAAGGAGTTACTATGAGGCTTAATGTGCCCGAGTAACTATTACAAGGTCGACATGTTTCACGCTTGGTTTGTCTATGTGATCAGTGGCGTTTCTTCAGGACCTAACAGTTGAGATGATAGTGCACGTGAAAATGGGGTTCCGTAGTGAGGATGGTAACCCGCATAAGTGAGAGGTATCTTGGGGCTAACCACAGAACTTTGTTCCCTACTGTGTGGTTAAAATCTCCACTGTAGATATGCCCAAAACAAAGAAGTACCTAAGAGGGATGACAAATAAAAGAAAGAGAAAAAGAAAAATTCCTATGTCAAAACGTGCTGAAGGCATAGGTGCTCGGTGAACCGTAGCACATTATACGCAGTAGCGCCGAAAACACACATTGCACCAACATACATAAACCATTATGATACAGACTCATAGTGACTACGTCGTATCTTTTAACAGTCATCAGCCACCTCCCCGTGGACAGAGAGGGGATCCCTCAGAAGCGCAATGCCAGAAAGCATGGCCACTGCGCTCGAGGCCCCCCCGCTTGCCCCCCGAGGATGGTCGCTGTTGCTGAGATCTAAAAACATAAAGAAGTCTCTTACGTTTTTCATAGGTGTGGTGTATGGTGCGGGCTACACCCGGGAGCTTCGGAGTTCGAGTCCCCACTGTCGGTGTGCCAAGCACCCCTTACTACCACATCTATGCATTACTTCAACTGTGATTGCTGCATATGTGGATCGCAGCCATTCACTCTCTCGACCGCACTCGTAATGCCAAATTAAAAATGCAGAGCCCGGCTTACCCTCACATCTAGGGGAAGAATTTCCCAAGGCTAGTGTACGCTGGATGCCTGCACCCTATTGGCTAAAGACGAGGGAGAGAGTCCAAGAAAAGACGACATAACAGTAACAGTCAAATGCGGGATGACGGGACAAAATGGTAAAACCTATTGCATTAAGTTGGTTAAATTTAGTCCTCCACCGTAGCGGTGGTTCCTACTCACGGTTGCGTCGGGTGCCGGCTCATTAGCACCTACCCTCTACCAGCGACTGCCTGCATGAAATGTGTGTGGCAGCCGTGTCGTATTCATAGTTTTCGGGATGGTTAGTAGAGGCGTTTCCTCCTTCCTGTTGGTGAACGTGTTGTGTGTAGTCATGGCCAGATCTTGATGCGCATGCTCAGGTGGTAGTGTCTGAGAAAGAGCGCGCATACTTATGAGGTGAGGATGGCTCGTTAGTGCGCATGCGCATGTAGTGGACTGTTGGCTCCCCGGGCTTGAGAGTCAACATTGGTGCATAAGGAGTGTGCTAAGTTCATAGGTGCGCATGCGTAAAGAGTGGTCCGTGTGTTTATGGGGACCAAGACTCTCCGGAGCCTGGGGTAAAGGCAGTCTGCACGTCGGGGAGCAGTAGCCCCTAATGTAGATGTAGTGTTTACTTAAGGTGGCACAGTAGAATAAAGGTGAAAACCTGCAAATAACCCTGACTGTATTCCCACCCTGAGTGGTGATGGTTCACTCACATCCCATGAGCTAGGGCTCCTTGTGGTCCCTGGCGTTGGTATATATCCACGGGGATAAAGCAGAAGGAGAGATGGCGGTCTGCTTAGATTCGAGAAAGACTCGGGGTAAATTAAGGACAGGCTCAGAGGTGGACAAGGCTGTTGGTGGTAGCAGTCAGGTGCACATGGGTACAGCACATCGGTTCTATGATATGTGTTGTGTGGAAGGTTACAGTTCCACCCAGGGTATTTCATCGTTTAGCCCTCTGACATTAGTGCGCAAGCGGAAGACCCAACGTTGTTCCTGTCGTAGAAGGGCGTGCATGCTCCATGTGGGTCTAGATTCTAGGACTGTCCATGCAATCTGGTCACAGTTGTGGCCTACCTCTAGGTAGTGGTTAGTCATCTTGGTGGCTGACCTGCCTCGCGCCGGATGGTACTTTTGTGTTCGCTTATCCGTATCTTGATGGGGCGTGATCGTCATTCCGATATACCTGAGACCACATGGGCATGTGATAAGGTATATACAGTTCTTAGTGTTGCATTTGGAATGTCCGCGTTGTTCCCAGACGAAGTCGTCTAGGGTCAGTGTTTTAGTCTGGGTAGTGGTGGAGCAGGCATTACAGTTTCCACACGGGTAGTGCCCTGAGACTGGTGGTAAGTTCCAGAGCGTGGCATTCTGTTGGTTCTTCTTCTTGGCCAGTGGACGTGTGTTAACCAAGGTATCTCGTAGGTTAGATGTCCGTTTGAACGCGAAGCGTGGTTGCTCCAGGTTCAATGAATCAATGTTCAGGGTCCTCCAGTTTCGTCTAATGATGTTTTTAAGTTAGTTGGACAGGGGTGTGAAGGTGGTGACGCATGTGATGGTCTCGCTCGATTCTTTCTCTTTAGTTTCGAGGAGGGCCTGTCGGTTATTATTCCTTGCTCGTTTTCTCGCCTTCTCCACTACCCTTTTCGAGTAGTGTCTGTTTTGAAGGTTTTTTTCAAGGTGGTTGGCCTCAGTGTCAAAATCCTGGGTAGTAGTACAGTTACGTCGTATCCGTAGGAACTGGCCATACGGAAGATTCTCACGTAAGGCCTTGGGATGGTGACTCTTGAAGCTTAACAGACTGTTGCAGTCGGTGGCTTTCCTGTAGATCGTTGTCTTGAGTTCGCCTTCATCAAGGATGATCTTCAGGTCCAGGAATGGAATAGTTGTTTCGCTAATCGTGCCAGTAAACCGGAGGTGTGGATTAAGTCCATTGATCCATTCCAGGAATGAGTTACAGGTGGTCCTGGATCCTCTCCACAGTATCAGTATATCATCTATGTACCTCTTCCATGTAATGAGGTTGTCTTTGTAGGGATTGTCATCAGAGAATATGTTCGTGGCCTCGAAAGATGCCATATACAGGCCCGCCAGGCTCGGCGCAAATGTGCTGCCCATGCTGGTCCCTTGTATCTGATGGAAGATCGATGTTTTGTACATAAAGAAGTTTTGTTTCAACGCAATGGTGATCATGTTGTTGATGAATTCCGCCGGAGTGTTGGATGGTAGGTCTGATTCCTGAAGTAGGTGTCCCACTACCTCAATGGTGGCATCCTGGGGGATATTAGTATACAGTGCTTCCACATCCAGGGTTAGAAGTAGGTCGATAGGTTCGGTGTTCTCCTCATTGATTACCTCTATTAAGTTGAGCACATCTCGCGTGTCTTTGAGGTATGCCGGGGTTGCCTGAACCGAGGGACGGAGGAAATGGTCACTGAATTGACTCAGGGGTTCCAGGAGTGAATTTATCCCGGATACTATGGGTCGTCCTGGCGGTGAGGTTACCCCTTTATGGATTTTTGGGAGGACTTAGAAGTACGGCATCCTGGGGTTCTCATTCACCAGGAAAGCCGCCTCTTGAGGGGAAATCCAGCCCTCTGTGCTGGCCTCATTCACCAAAATGCGAATCTGCTTGGAAAGTCATTCCGTAGGGTCCTCATTCAGTTTTCGATAGTACTTGATGTTGTTGAGTTGTTTGTCACATTCGGCCTCATAGTCATTGATGTCCAGGAGAACTGTGGCACCCCCTTTGTCCGCCGGTTTAATAATGATGGTTGCGTCCTCCTTCAGTGAGTCCAATGCCCGACGTGTTCTGTTTGGTAGATTGTTGAAGGGTGTACCCTGTTCCAAACGATTGGCCACCTTCAGTACTGCCTTCTCGAATGTTATGATCTCACTGGGGACCATCGCGGCAGTTGGTGTGAACTTGGACGCATGTCTGAGTCCTGAGTCATGTTGTTCTGGTGTGGGTCTCCTAGAAAAAATGCTTGTAGCCGTATCTTCCTAAACAGTTGGTGGAGTTCCTGGTTCATCCTGAAGTTATCCTCCTTAGGCGTGGGAACGAAGCCTCCAGTCCTAGTTCCAGGGCAGATGTCTCGCTCTTCACTCAGTACTTTTTTAGAGAGGTTGACGATTAGGGTCTTTGGTGTGTCATACTCCTGGTTTGTCTCTGTTGTTGTCCTAAGCGTCCTGCCAATGTACTTGCTTCTGACCTCTTCTTTTTCCTCTGCCTTGCCCCCTGCCTCTGTTCTGAAAAGGAGGTGGTGGGTTTTGAAAAAAGGTTTGTGGATAGCCAGGTTGTGGGTAGCCTGGTTGTGGTCCTTGGAAAGCTGGGTACCACATGGGTCCCTGTGGCGGATATGGTGGGTGATGGAATCCATACATGGGGGTGGTATTGAGGGGGGAAGTAGACCGGGTTTGTTCTGGTTCCTACCCCAACTTCTGTCGCTCGAGTTGCTGTAAGCTGATTGCCCCGAGTTGTTTGAAGTCGAAGATCCATCATCGGATAGGGCATCTGTGTCTGTAGCCTGGAAATCATCTCTGATATATGGGTAGATCCTCTCCCTGTCTAATTTTTTCACATCCTTTTGGAGTTTTGATATCTTCTGTTGGAGGAGGTATTCACGGTGCCTGGTCATCTCGGTGTTAATCTCTGCCAGGCGGGATTTGAATGTTGATATGTTGATCCCTGCCTTCAGACCGTCCTCGGCAATCTTGATCTTAATGATCAATGCTTCCGAGAGGCGTTTAGCTGTGCTGATGATCAGGATGAGCCAGTCGCGGGTGCACTTCCACGGGATCTGGCTCCATTCTCTCCTGAACACCGTATCATCTAGAAAGATGCGTGGTGCAGTGCAAATAATTAGTCCATTGGGTGCGGGATTGGCTCTGAGGTATTCCGTCATTACATGGCCATGTAATGCTACCTTCACTTGTGCTTTCTTAAGGGAGGTCAGCGAGTTCCAGTCCCCCTGGAGACTTGTGCCTGCCATGTTGCCGTCCGTGTCGAGTAAAGATGGGGCTTTTAAGATTTCTGAGATAACTATCTCCGCCATAGGCGAGACCTAGATTATCCCCCATGTTGGAGGTGGTCATGTTTGGATGTGTTGGTGAAGGAGGGGAGGGAGGGAGAGAGAGATCAGGAGAGGATAGAAGGTCCCTCGGCTGGGCCGCCGTGCTAATGGTAAGTCAAAGAGAGAGAGGGGGGACCAGGAGCCTGTTAAGGTCCAGTGTCCGTGCTCCACAAATGAACGTTAAATCACAGGGGACACTGTTCCGAGTTCGGGGTGCAAAGTGTCACCCACTCATCAAAAGGAAAGATTAAGAGTAGAGTAGATAGTGAGAGGGAGAGGAAAAAGAGAGAGGCAGAGGTACATCCCCAGTATCAAGGATCCAATCCCGAAGGGGAGGGCCGAGTCTTGCCTCTTAGTGCCCTCACACACCCCGAAGGATGTCATGCTTCATCACTGGGCCTTTGCTCCTCGTCGGGCCGGCGCTGCAATGCCCGACGGGACCCCCGAAGGGTCACTTTCACGGAGATCTTTTAAGAGAAAGGCCGTCAGGTGAGTGTGGGTGTGTGGGGTGGACCCAGTAGTGGAAGTGGTGAAGTGCGTTGAGTGAAAGATGCTCAAAATTAAAACTGCCTAGGAGTATCCACAGGAAGAATTTTTAATCGCGTGATACCCCTGGTAGACTAAAAAACCCAAAGGTTAATGAGTTACTGTGAGGCTTAATGTGCCCGAGTAACTATTACAAGGTCGACATGTTTCACGCCTGGTTTGTCTAAGTGATCAGTGGCGTTTCTTCAGGACCTAACAGTTGAGATGATAGTGCACGTGAAAATGGGGTTCCGTAGTGAGGATGGTAACCCGCATAAGTGAGAGGTATCTTGGGGTTAACCACAGTACTTTGATCCCTACGTGTGGTTAAAATCTCGACTGTAGATATGCCCAAAACAAAGAAGTACCTAAGGGGGATGACAAATAAAAGAAAGAGAAAAAGAAAAATTCCTGTGTCAAAACGTGCCAAGGCATAGGTGCTCGGTGAACCGTAGCACATTATACGCAGTAGCACCGAAAAGACACATTGCACCAACATACATAAAACATTATGATACAGACTCATAGTGACTACGTCGTATCTTGTAACAGTCATCAGCCACCTCCCCGTGGACAGAGAGGGGATCCCTCAGAAGCGCAATGCCAGAAAGCATGGCTACTGCGCTCGAGGCCCCCCCGCTTGCCCCCCCGAGGATGGTCGCTGTTGCTGAGATCTAAAAACATAAAGAAGTCTCTTACGTTTTCATAGGTGTGGTGTATGGTGCGGGCTACACCCGGGAACTTCGGAGTTCGAGTCCCCACTGCCGGTGTGCCAAGCACCCCTTACTACCACATCTATGCATTACTTCAACCGTGATTGCTGCATATGTGGATCGCAGCCATTCACTCTCTCGACCGCACTCATAATGCCAAATTAAAAATGCAGAGCCCGGCTTACCCTCACATCTAGAGGAAGAATCTCCCAAGGCTAGTGTACACTGGATGCCCGCACCCTATTGGCTAAAGACGAGGGAGAGAGTCTAAGAAAAGACGACATAACAGTAACAGTCAAATGAGGGATGACGGGACAGAATGGTAAAACCTATTGCATTAAGTTGGTTCAATTTAGTCCTCCACCGTAGCGGTGGTTCCTACTCACGGTTGCGTCGGGTGCTGGCTCATTAGCACCTACCCTCTACCAGCGACTGCCTGCATGAAATGTGTGTGGCAGCCGTGTCGTATTCATAGTTTTCGGGATGGGTAGTAGAGGCGTTTCCTCTTTCCTGTTGGTGTACGTGTTGTGTGTAGTCATGGCCAGATCTTGATGCGCATGCTCAGGTGGTAGTGTCTGAGAAAGAGCACGCATACTTATGAGGTGAGGATGGCTCGTTAGGGCGCATGCGCATGTAGTGGACTGTTGGCTCCCCGGGCTTGAGAGTCAACATTGGTGCATAAGGAGTGTGCTAAGTTCATAGGTGCGCATGTGTAAAGAGTGGTCCGTGTGTTTATGGGGACCAAGACTCTCCGGAGCCTGGGGTAAAGGCAGTCTGCACGTCGGGGAGCAGTAGCCCCTAATGTAGATGTAGTGTTTACTTAAGGTGGCACAGTAGAATAAAGGTGAAAACCTGCGAATAACCCTGACTGTATTCCCACCCTGAGTGGTGATGGTTCACTCACATTCCCTGAGCTCGCTAGGGCTCCTTGTGGTCCCTGGCGTTGGTATATAGCCACGGGGATAAAGCAGAAGGAGAGATGGCGGTCTGCTTAGATTCGAGAAAGACTCGGGGTAAATTAAGGACAGGCTCAGAGGTGGACAAGGCTGTTGATGGTAGCAGTCAGGTGCACATGGGTACAGCACATCGGTTCTATGATATGTGTTGTGAGGAAGGTTACAGTTCCACCCAGGGTATTTCATCGTTTAGCCCTCTGACATTAGTGCGCAAGCGGAAGACCCAACGTTGTTCCTGTCGTAGAAGGGCGTGCATGCTCCATGTGGTTCTAGATTCTAGGACTGTCCATGCAATCTGGTCACAGTTGTGGCCTACCTCTAGGTAGTGGTTAGTCATCTTGGTGGCTGACCTGCCCCGCCGGATGGTACTTTTGTGTTCGCTTATCCGTATCTTGATGGGGCGTGACGTCATTCCGATATACCTGAGACCACATGGGCATGTGATAAGGTATATACAGTTCTTAGTGTTGCAGTTGGAATGTCCGCGTTGTTCCCAGACGAAGTCATCTAGGATCAGTGTTTTATTCTGGGTAGTGGTGGAGCAGGTGTTACAGTTTCCACACGGGTAGTGCCCTGAGACTGGTGGTAAGTTCCAGAGCGTGGCATTCTGTTGGTTCTTCTTCTTGGCCAGTGGACGTGTGTTAACCAAGGTATCGCGTAGGTTAGATGTCCGTTTGAACGTGAAGCGTGGTTGCTCCAGGTTCAATGAATCAATGTTCAGGGTCGTCTGGTTTCGTCTAATGAGAGTCTTGGTCCCCATAAACACACGGACCACTCTTTATGCAGGCGCACCTATGAACTTAGCTCACTCCTTATGCACCAATGTTGACTCTCAAGCCCGGGGAGCCAACAGTCCACTACATGCGCATGTGCACTAACGAGCCATCCTCACCTCATAAGTATGCGCGCCTTCTCAGACACTACCACCTGGAGCATGCGCATCAAGATCTGGCCATGACTACACACAACACGCTCACCAACAGGAAGGAGGAAACGCCTCTACTAACCATCCCGAAAACTATGAATATGACACGGCTGCCACACACATTTCATGCAGGCAGTCGCTGGTAGAGGGTAGGTGCTAATGAGCCGGCACCCGGCGCAACCGTGAGTAGGAACCACCGCTACGGTGGAGGACTAAATTTAACCAACTTAATGCAATAGGTTTTACCATTTTGTCCCGTCATCCCGCATTTGACTGTTACTGTTATGTCGTCTTTTCTTGGACTCTCTCCCTCGTCTTTAGCCAATAGGGTGCGGGCATCCAGCATACACTAGCCTTGGGAGATTCTTCCCCAGATGTGAGGGTAAGCCGGGCTCTGCATTTTTAATTTGGCATTACGAGTAGGTGTCGAGAGAGTGAATGGCTGCAATCCACATATGCAGCAATCACGGTTGAAGTAATGCATAGATGTGGTAGTAAGGGGTGCTTGGCACACCGACAGTGGGGACTCGAACTCCGAAGCTCCCGGGTGTAGCCCGCACCATACACCACACCTATGAAAAACGTAAGAGACTTCTTTATGTTTTTAGATCTCAGCAACAGCGACCACCCTCGAGGGCAGCGGGGGCCTCGAGCGCAGTGGCCATGCTTTCTGGCATTGCGCTTTCTGAGGGATCCTCTCTGTCCACGGGGAGGTGGCTGATGACTGTTACAAGATACGATGTAGTCACTATGAGTCTGTATCATAATGTTTTATGTATGCTGGTGCAATGTGTCTTTTTCGGCGCTTACTGCGTATAATGTGCTACGGTTCACCGAGCACCTATGCCTTGGCATGTTTTGACACAGGAATTTTTCTTTTTCTCTTTCTTTTATTTGTCATCCCCCTTAGGTACTTCTTTGTTTTGGGCATATCTACAGTCGAGATTTTAACCACACAGTAGGGAACAAAGTTCTGTGGTTAGTCCCAAGATACCTCTCACTTATGCGGGTTACCATCCTCATTACGGAACCCCTTTTTTCACGTGCACTATCATCTCAACTGTTAGGTCCTGAAGAAACGCCACTGATCACTTAGACAAACCAGGCGTGAAACATGTCGACCTTGTAATAGTTACTCGGGCACATTAAGCCTCATAGTAACTCATTAACCTTCGGGTTTTTTAGTCTACCAGGGGTACCACGCGATTAAAAATTCTTCCTGTGGATACTCCTACGCAGTTTTAATTTTGAGCATCTTTCACTGCAAGCATTTCACCACTTCCACTACTGGGTCCACCCCACACACCCGCACTCACCTGACGGCTTTTCTCTTAAAAGATCTCCGTGAAAGTGACCCTTCGGGGGACCCGTCGGGCATTGCAGCGCCACCTCGACGAGGAGCAAAGGCCCAGTGATGAAGCATGACATCCTTCGGGGTGTGTGAGGGCTACTAAGAGGCAAGACTCGGCCCTCCCCTTCGGGATTGGATCCTTGATACTGGGGATGTACCTCTGCCTCTCTCTTTCCTCTCCCTCTCACTATCTACTCTACACTTAATCTTTCCTTTTGATCAGTGGGTGACACTTTGCACCCCGAACTCGGAACAGTGTCCCCTGTGATTTAACGTTGACTTGTGAATGTGAACATACATTAGAAGTTCAAGGAAATTGGGGTTTATATTTAGATGGAGGAGATTGTGTGTTTCCTAGAGTTTACGACACTTATAGATTACCCAATAGATGGTATGGAACCTGTTATCTGGGAGTAGTTTTTCCAAAGATTTATCATGTGGGACAAATTGATGATTCAACAAGGGAACAACATGTGAGAACAAAGAGAGGAGCAAGTGCTACTGAAATTGTAAGGGATATCTTTGGTGCTTTGATCCCATCTGTTAGAGTGATACTCAACTCACACAAGATTAGAAAGCTTTCTACAGTAGTTGAAAAATTGTCTACTAGTACAGCTGGAGGATTCCTAGTTATAGGTACAGAAATGGTTGCCATTGTTAGGGTGCAGATTTTGCTCTTTTATTTGTAGGGGTGCATTACACTCACAGGTAGTTCGTGCCCACATATAATCTCTTATTGTGTTAACATTTGGTCATTAGAACGTAAACTGTAATAACGTGAAAAGTGGAAGTGTTAGGGATGTTTCAATGTAAACATGAAGGAATTAACGTTGCAACTAGTCATGATAAGATGAAAACATTAACGCGTAGAATTTGTACATGTAGCTAATGAGTAGTTACGCAATTGATGTGCTTATGTAAATTGGTCATTTTGATGTGCTCAGTGATAATGGTCACTTTATATGTGTACTTTCATGAGGCTAATCCTATAGGCCTGAATTGTATTTTTCCCTGGAAGCTCTCGCATTAGACACGCTAGTGAATTTCATGTGCATGTTGGATTTGTTCTTTCTCACCTTTCTGTTGCAGGTGGAGAAATTCATCTTTGTTGGCTAGAATAATGTCTTTGTTTTAAGAGTTAGGCTTAGGGAGGAGAGGATACAGTGATCGGCGATACTGATAATAACAGACTGTTGTACTTTCTCATCGAAGTGAGAGTGGGAATCAAGGTCATCTAGCCAAAGCCTGGGAGCATCGCTGCCATGTGGAAAGTTACCTACAAGGAGGTGGCTCGCTTGGGTGGTGTGACGTTGCAATCCATTCTGGGATATGACTTGCAAGTTCATGTATTGAAGTTAGGGACAGTGCCCGGGGGGACTTCTGCCTTGCCTTGAGAGAGAGAGCATCTTAAAACGAGCTGTGTAGCTTGACTCATTCCACGTGAGTGGACTTTAAGAAGCCTTCACGTGCTGACACCTTTTACTGATTTTGCCTTGGGAAAATGCTAAGTAGGGATGTCACATTAGTGGTAGTGTAGGGACAGACTAATGGTTTATACCTACAAACCTCCAATGAAGGGGATTCATGATGTTGGAGCCATCATTTTCTGGATCCTGATTCTGGAACTGGTTATTCTGTGCATGTTGCACCGTCATAATTTCACCCGTAGGTTTGTTAAGAACAAAAAGACAATCATGAACATTCTGCGCCATCTTGTCTGATGAAAGTTCCTACGTGCACATAAACTACAGTCATTCTGATTGACCACAGCCATTTTGTACTCTGTTGGTCACCTTCATTTCACCCTGTCCTCTAGCAGCCTTCTGACTCTCTGACTAAACCTGATATGTGTGCTGGGGGCTATAAACTATTTCCACGACAAACATCAACATCACCTGCTGCCTCAAACTCGTCTCTTCCTCTCATCCCTGCACAAACAGGTTACAAATACCAAACAGACTCTTGCAAGCATGGTTTATTGCACTGCACACAGCAAGACTTGTTTTTTGCCAACAATGGGACCTGTTTTTATCAACAGAACGGACTCTTAGATCTGGCCGGTCTCACTTGTGTTTAGACCCTGAAGCAAGGTCCAGCTGCAATTAAATTGTCTGTTTTTGACCTGGGCGGGAGGAGAGTTAATGTTGGGCTTGTGTAACCATGTTGATGAAACAATGTTGGGCTTGTGTAACCATGCTGATGAAACAATGTCGGGCTTGTGTGACAACCTGCCCGGGCGGAGACTCCAAGCTTGTAACCATGATAAATGAAACAAATACATTGTGTAAAACCTGTATAAAAGGAAGAGCCAAAAGCATTGCCAGTAGAACACCTCCCTGAAGACATCCTGGTGTCAGCAGTTGACGTGGTCTCCTCTAAGAGTAATAAACCTTTTCTTGCCTTCCAGCTTCCAGCGCCTGCCTCGTTATTTTAGATAGCAAATCCAAAGTGGATTAAAGGTGACCTTGCGCCGGGCAGCATTGGGGATCTCAGGAGACTCGCTGCTTTTCACAAATTGGTGACCCAACGGGGGCCCATCAGAGACACGTGGGTCCAGTAGAGAGGTCCTAACGACGGAGTGAACGACTAAATGATTGGAGTGCACCTGCCTGAAAGAGACCCTCATCTGGCTGCCAATCGACTGAACTTCACCGGTTCCGAACGGACCTCTCTCGAAGTGACCTGCGGTCCTGACTGGGGCCTTACAGGAACGCCGCATTGATTGTTGGAGTAAGAGGACAACCAGGCGCTGGAAGGGGAATACTAAGAACTGTCCATACGGTCCGGGTAAGGTCGTGAGAAAACATGACTTAAATTGATTGATTGATAGAAATACTAGTATTCCTTTGAGTTATTTGAGACATTCCCTGCTTGCAAACAACGTAGAATAGGAATATTCTCTTTTGCAGACAGCGAAGAACAGGTAGTGCAGACTTTTGTCTAACATTAATTGAGATATTCATTTTGACCGCTAAATACGTCATGCCTGTTTTCTCTAGATTGTTTGATTGTTTTGGACCGACCGCTTTGTTAGAGGTCAGTCATCCGGCACCGCCGGAAGGCACACCTAACAAGGACTTGTACGTGAAATATGGATTAGCCACCGTAGCTTATAGCAAACTATGGCATAAGTACACTAGGAAGGACCGGGTAAAACAGTGGCCACTGACGGGATCTTTCGATCCCGCTAAAATAGAAACGTTAGAATTAGCTCTCCACAAAAAGAAAGCTAGACCAGCCATGTTTGATAGTTTTGGTTTATGGCGAAAAGAGGCAGCTCAACGAAAGAAAAGAGACGAAGCTAGACAAGATAAAGAAAAGCGAAAATCAGCTTACCAAGCCTGTAAAAAGTTAGAAGAAGAACTAAAAGAAAAGGAATTCGATCAAAAGGAACAGGAATCAAAAATATCAGGTCAATGCCCTGTTAGAACGCCCTTAACTCTTTACCCCGAGTTACCAGCAAAACAGGGGTAGATGATGATTTATTGTTAGGTCCCCCAATGATATACATGCCACCCCTTACGCCCCTACTCATCCCATAGTACAACGCCAGGACCACCAAAGTATAGCCGGAGATGGCACAATCGCCTTAGTCTCCACCGCCTGCTCCCACCGAGTCACCCACACCAAATGCCTCATCAAAGGATACAGTAGTAGAGGTAGGATCAAAAGAAAAAGGAGCGCCCAGGGTCCCGCGATTAAGTAAAAAATGAGCGAGCAGGCATTGATAAAGTAGTTAAATCCTCATAGATAGGAAGGAGACAGAAGAGCATGTAACTGACATATGCAACTCCTATGTTGAAAACCGCAAACGATACTTTATTGTACGTCTCTGTTACCACACCCTTACTGCATATGAAGAGAAGTACCAAGACGTAGGGCCCGGAGCGATTAGTGGCTCTCTACAGGAAGGTAGACATCGGAGATGAAGGCGACAACGATGTTGCAGAACTCATTTTCATCCACACTAGAAGTATTGCGTCACCTCATAGAACAAGGACAGATAGATAGGGACAGGACAACTAAGGTAGCAGGACTCCCAGTGGAAAAAACAGATAGCATGATGCCAATAAAAGAAGCTGCCCCTTACTGGGTACCTTCTTAGAGGACAAGGGACTAATGACGATATAAACCATCAAGACGCTAGAGGAAGGGTGGTCTACAATTGGGGTGTATCAGCCATGGGACAGACAGGACATCCTGACCTTCCGTAAATCTTTGCCGGATTTACGAAAGAACCCCACCGCCTTTACACCGAGCTAGGTACCGCTCTGGGATCAACAATAATGACACTTGCCGACATAGACTTGTTCTTCGGGTTATGTTTGCCAGCAGATGTGTGGAAACAGGTTAGGAAAGTAGACCATACCGAACTGTTTGGTCATACCTGGGAACAACTCGACACACTAGATAAACAGCGGAACCCTGGTCAAAACCAGTTAAAGCAATATTAGACCTCCCTGACAAAATAGTGCAGAAAGTGAAAACGCTGATCCCAGAGAAAAGATAGACTGGTCCATAGTAACCGCATGCCGCCAGAAACCACAAGAGGACGTCCTCAGAGTACTTCTCCAGATTTGAAACTGTGTTCTCTGATTACAGTGGACAAGACATGTCCACCGCAACCGGACACCACTTATTTGTACAGAACTACGTCAAAGGATTACTGCCAGATGTATCCCAGAAACTACAAGCCAGCGAAAGTAGTTGGGCAGCATCTAAACCGACGGCCATTCTCCAAATGGCCCAGTACTACGAGCATCAGAGAAACGAAAATGACAGGGCTACAGAAAGGAAAAAGAAGGACTTGAAGGAAAGGGTAATGATAGCACAACTCCAGGGGGCGAATACAGGAAGGGAGCAATATAGGGAGGAAACCAGCAGAATACCCCTAGAGTACAGCCACCTAGGAACAATCCATCTACATCATATGTAGGACGCGAGGCACTAGGACAGGATCAATGTGCAATTTGCAAAAAATATGGACACTGGAAATCCCAATGCCCTGCTTTGTTAGGAGCTGCTAGGGACAGAGGGGCGAGGGAAATAGAAAGTGGACAGAGAGGAAGAGGACGTGGGAGAGGGTACGCGAGTGAAGCAAGCGAGGAAAGGCCAGGAAGAATGAACGCATTTGACCATCCCAGACAGAATCAGTACCAACAGACAGATTATGACAATACGTACGACTTTGCATAGGACAGCCAGGGGCAAGGAAGGGATCCAGTCGAGCTCTGCGTTGATCAGCAAGGCCCTTATGTTACCGCTGAGGTCCTGGGCACAAGGTCGCCATTTTTGGTAGACACAGGAGCAACACGTAGTGCACTATCCAAACGACTGATTCCAAGGGCACCCTTGTCAGGCTCACATGTGACCTCAATAGGATTTGATGGTACGCCCTCCACCAACCCTTTGTCTCGAACTCCATCCCTTTTAATCTTGACGGGCAATGGCGTCGAAACGACATTCCTCCTCTCATCTAACACCCCAGACGCCATTATGGGCTCTCGACCTTTGAAACACTTCCATGGGACTATCAGATGCTCACCAGACGGAGTGCGTGGTCATCCTGTAAGACAACCCCCAACGCCATAGAGAGAACCCTTTTCAGCACATGTTTTCCATCTCTGAGACTGACACATCCCTACTGGACACTTTGCCATCACACTTATGGGCTAGGGCTGATTCAGACGTAGGACGAATGATGATTGACCCAGTACACGTAACAATACGACAGGACGCAACCCTAACAAAGGTACTGCAGTACAAAATATCGCCAGAGGGTGAGAAAGCACTAACAGAGATCATACACTCTTTGGTAGAGGCAGGGGTGGTAGAGGAAGTAGTGAGCAACATTTGTAACAGTCCCATACTACCGATTGTAAAGAGACAGGGAGAGGGAGATGGGAAAGCCTACCGCTTCATCATTGACCTGCGGGAGGTAAACAAAATCGTAGTACCACAATACCCAGTAGTTTCCGACATCACGACAATTTTGACTTTAATCCCCTCCACTGCCACCACCTTCACTGTGATCGACCTCAAGAACGCCTTCTTTTCCATACCTATACACGAGGACAGCCGCTATCTTTTTGGATTTACCCTAAATTCCCGTTCGTATAGATTTTGTAGAGCACCTCAGGGGTACACTGAGAGCCCAAGTATCTATAGCCAGGCGCTTAAAAGACAGTTGGACGCCATACAATTGCCAGATGGAGTGGCACTAATACAATATGTAGACGACATCCTTCTAGCAGCAGACACCATACCAATAGCCGTCACAGCCACCATCAAACTACTCCATTTCCTTGCTGAGAATGGTCACGAGGTCTCCCGAAAGAAACTGCAGTTCTGTAAATCACAAGTGACCTATTTGGGTCACCTTTTATCAAAAGAAGGGAGAAAACACACGCCTGACAGGATCCAGACAATTCTAGGCACCCCTGTCCCCAAAAATCAGAAGCAAGTCCGCTCTTTGATAGGCCTCACCTCGTTTTGCAGACAGTGGTTACCGAACTTTAGCCTCATTGTCAAACCCCTTCTCTCCCTCCTAGCTAAGGACATCCCCTCACCTCTCCCCTGGACCCCCGAATGCCAGACAGCCTTTAAAGAACTACGCAATACCCTTTGCTCAGCACCAGTCCTAGGAACCCCAGATTACTCCAAACCATTCTTCCTCTACACACACGCGAAAAGGAGGGATGTGCATTGTCTGTCCTAACACAATCAATTGGTCACAAACAACGCCCTTGTGCATATGTTTCTGCCACTCTCGATCCAGTAGCCAGAGCACTGCCAGCGTGCCCTGCGCGCTGTGGCAGCTGCAGCAGTATCAATACGCCAGAGCGAAGGAATAGTGCTCTCCAATCCAGTCACTGTTTTAGTACCCCATGCAGTCGACACACTACTGAACCAGACCAAAACCCAACACTTGACTAGCGCCCGACTGACAGGATATGAGTTGACCCTGCTAGCACCGCACATTACCCTAAAGCGATGCACCACCCTCAATCCAGCCACGCTGTTACCCCTACCCGAGAACGATCCTAACGTGGCTCCACTACACGACTGTGTGACACTAACCGATGAACAAACAAAAAGTAGAGTAGACCTCAGAGACACCGCCTTTCTAGAGCCAGATGGAGAACTATGGTGGATGGTTCGTGCATCAAACTCCCCGACGGCACCACCTCAGCTGCATACGCTGTCACCACAGCCCGAACCATTCTAGAAACAGCCCGTATTGCCCAAAGTTCCGCCCAGGCAGCAGAACTCATTGCCCTCACACGAGCATGTATTTTAGCAGCTGGCACGACAGTTAACATATACACCGACAGCCAATACGCCTTCGGGGTGGTTCACCATTTCGGGATTCTATGGAAAGAAAGAGGGTTCCTGACTTCACACGGTACACCCATCCTGCATGGAGATTTAGTCTCCGCCTTGACGGAAGCAGTCCTCCTCCCCAAAAGCTAGCAGTGATAAAATGCCAAGCACATAGGAAAGTGACAGATCTCATTGGACAGGGAAATGCGCTAGCAGACGTTACTGCCCGAGCCACGGCAGAAGACAGAACTATGACACGGATGTATGTGACCAGGTCACAAGCTGAACAATGGACTGATGCTAGGACCACTGTAAGGGACATACAGACTACAGGCACACAAGACGAATTGACCGAGTGGGAAAAGGTGGGACTAAAAGACGAGGAAGATTGCTGGAGAACTAAAGACGGAAATAAATGGCTGTTACCCAATGCCTACCTCATCCCCATATTAACCATGGCACATTTACCAGCACACATAGGCTCCACCCCATGATTGAACTAATCACAAGAGTATGGCATAATGTCAAGATAACAGAATCTGCAAAGCGCCTAGTACAACAATGTATAGTATGCCTACAACACAACCCAGGGAAAGGGACAGTAGTACCACGGGGAGGGTTTGGAGTCCCTGATCACCCCTTTGAAGTCCTTCAAATGGATTACATCCAACTAGAGAGATGCCATGGTCTAAAATATGTCCTGGTGGTTGTGTGCGCTTTAGCAAATGGGTGGAGGCATATCCCACCCGCGACAATACTGCCATAGCCACTGCAAAAGTATTGTTGAAAGAATTCTTCCCCGGTACGGCCTTTGCAGAATTTTATGGAGCGACAACGGCCCACACTTCGTGAGCCGAAGTGATACAGAACATACTGAAAGGGTTGGGGGTAAAACAAAAATTCCATGCCGTCTTCCACCCCCAATCAGCGGGCCTGGTAGAGAGACACAATGCAACATTGAAACTAAAGCTAGCCAAAATAGTTGCCACAACCGGGTTGAAATGGCCCGACGCCCTTCCACTGGCATTGCTATCAATGCGCTCCACCCCGACCAAACACAGACTGACCCCGTATGAAGTGGTCTTCGGCAGGCCTATGAACATTTGGGCGGCACCAAGACCCACCTCCATTAACGATGTCCCGAACATATTAATGTCAGACTATCTGCATAAATTGACAAACGAGCTAACAATTATCCACCAACAGGTGCAGCAAGCCTTGCCTGACGTATCCAGGGGCCCAGGACATGTGATAAAGCCTGGGGACTTCATCCTAGTTCGCAACTTACAAAGAACGAAGAATCTGGAGCCCAGGTGGACGGGCCCCTGGCAAGTCTTGATCACCACTCGAACTGCCCTCCGAGTGGAAGGAAAAAGAAATTGGCTGCACGCCCACCACTGCAAGAAAGTCCCTCCAACGCTGGCAACCTGTGAAGAGGTGGAGGTGCAAGAGGAAGTACTCGCAAAAGACCGACCAGCTCTGAGTTGCTACCCACAAGAAGACACCCTCCAACTGTCTGAATTTCCCGACCCCACTGTGCCATCCAAGGAAGGGTACAACCTAAGATCGACAAAAAGGGGGAGCTCCAACAACCAGGCCACTAACTGAGTCAGAGTCTCAGATCGGTAGCACAGCCAAACAACGCTACCAGGAAAAACACCAGACAAAAGTCTGTGGTCCTAACAGTTGGTGAGCTCCTCGAAGATGATGGAAGAAACGGAACACCTGCAAAGCCACCGCAAAGACACCAAGACTTTTGAACTGCACAGTACAAAGACAATTGCACTTGTAGCTGCATTTCTCACCTGCCTCCTACTAATGGTCATACTCTGGATCATTGAAGAGAATACACCTGCATACAGAACATTGTCACCAACCATGCAACCAATCACAAAGAAAGAACACTACCTGGTATCACTACCGCCACATCTCCGAGAACGACGCAAAGAATTCTGGAATAATTCTTTCGTACAGATGCTGCACCAGCACAATCTTGCCACCAATGCCACTAACTGTTGGGTCTGTGGGCTGCTACCACATGCCACTGAACATTCCATCCCTTTCATCCCTTTCATCCCTTCACCCTTTTCTGTTCATGGATCTTGCCTTGCCTGGATGATGCTCCTACAAGAAAGTTACAAAGACAATGCCACTTCCGATGGGACAATCGCTCAGTTCTACAACGAGTTCTGGCTAAACCAAACAGGAAGAACAGCAGCTCCCTTTTGCCCTCACACCTCCAATACGACATTCCCAATGAATGTCCCCTCCAAAGAACGAGTGGAAATACAAGTGTTCAATAATCCTGTCAGAGCCACATTTTCCTACCTGAAGAAAAGAACTGCTTTTCACACTGACAGTGGCCCTGTCTGTGGTGAACGTCTCTGGCCTTGTATGCATTGAAGGCCGTGGGACTGAGAATGTGGGTCACAGCACCTGTAGCATTGTGGGGACTTTGAACACTGCCAACCCCCCAGCGCTTGTTGCATCACCCAATATGTACTTTGTTTGTGGAACCAAAGCCTACACCTGGCTCCCAGGAAACTGGGGGGGCACGTGCTACATCGCCTTTGTTCTACCACCAACCTACACTGCCCCTGCAGAGCATCATTGAGAAAAGCGTTCTAAAGACATTCATCAAACAGACTCTGCCTCATCACAGTTCCTCGACGCAGCCTGATAATTCACCTTCTGTCTATGAAGCAATCGAACATCTTCATAGACTATCTTCCGAAATTCATCAAGGATCAGAGACTTGGACAATTGGAAGTTGGCTTTGGGGCATCTTGAAGGACTGGGGTTGGAAAATATCAATGTTTCTCTTGGTCCCAGTATTGGCAATATGTGGTTGCTGTTTGTGTGTACACTGTATACCACCTTTGTGTTCTCTTTGCATAAGTGCTCTTGCGCCCTAAGAATATGGACACTCAGTTAACAAAAATGAGAGTAATGTATGAACAAGAAATACAGGACATTATGGAGATCGAAATAGACTGACGAGATGGCTAGTTATGTTCAAAGGGGCGACTGTTAAGAACAAAACGACAATCATGAACATTCTGCGCCATCTTGTCTGATGAAAGTTCCTACTTGCACATAAACTACAGTCATTCTGATTGACCACAGCCATTTTGTACTCTGTTGGTCACCTTCATTTCACCCTGTCCTCTAGCAGCCTTCTGACTCTCTGACCAAACCTGATATGTGTGCTGGGGGCTATAAACTATTTCCACGACAAACATCAACATCACCTGCTGCCTCAAACTCGTCTTTCCTCTCATCCCTGCACAAACAGGTTACAAATACCAAACAGACTCTTGCAAGCATGGTTTATTGCACTGCACACAGCAAGACTTGTTTTTTGCCAACAATGGGACCTGCTTTTATCAACAGAACGGACTCTTAGATCTGGCCGGTCTCACTTGTGTTTAGACCCTGAAGCAAGGTCCAGCTGCAATTAAATTGTCTGTTTTTGACCTGGGCGGGAGGAGAGTTAATGTTGGGCTTGTGTAACCATGTTGATGAAACAATGTTGGGCTTGTGTAACCATGCTGATGAAACAATGTCGGGCTTGTGTGACAACCTGCCCGGGCGGAGACTCCAAGCTTGTAACCATGATAAATGAAACAAATACATTGTGTAAAACCTGTATAAAAGGAAGAGCCAAAAGCATTGCCAGTAGAACACCTCTCTGAAGACATCCTGGTGTCAGCAGTTGACGTGGTCTCCTCTAAGAGTAATAAACCTTTTTCTTGCCTTCCAGCTTCCAGCGCCTGCCTCGTTATTTTAGATAGCAAATCCAAAGTGGATTAAAGGTGACCTTGCGCCGGGCAGCATTGGGGATCTTAGGAGACTCGCTGCTTTTCACAGGTTTGACTTTGTATTAGTTCCAATGTATTTATACACCCTCATCTTGAGGTGCCTGTATGTTCAAATGTTCTTGGCTTTGTAATAAATTAACTAAACTTGATGGGGAGTCTGTGGTTCTTCGGAGTCATGGTTCATTGGAACTGTAATGATTGATTGGCTAACAATTTTCTTCCCCTCCACACTTTCATGCAGAGAAAAAGAGACATCGGCTTAGGGTGCCAGAGTAAATCTAGAATGTGGAACCCGGCTCCTTCACCAACAGAGCAATGATTTTGCAGAATCTGCTTGATTTAGACATCTTTCTCGCAAATAAGGGCAGAGTCTGCAGATGTTAAAAGTTCAACAGTGTTGTACTTACATTCCAGACAAGAGTAAATACCTGAAGAAATATATTAGCAGTATTACTGACCTAAAGGAAGATTTAAAGGAGTTAACAGCAACAGGTGCTTGCTTGGGAGGCAATAGGGAATGGATTTTCTGCTATAGGCAGATGGTTTGAAAACCTAGAGAGTGGAATTATTCGAGCATCTTGAGACCCTTAGGGATAATTGCTCTTTGTGGATTACTATTGTTTGTGAGTACTAAGGTATACAAGCGTGCACAGGTAAAAAAGGGAGAGAAGAGAAAGAGAGCAGATATGGAACTGGAGGATACATAGAGTAAATACTATGATAACATGAAATTTCTGGCAGATTCCAGAAGAAATATGATGAAGACAACCAGATTGTAATCTGTCCATCTGATAAGACATTCATGTGATGACTTGATTTGCCATTAGAGAGGGGATTGGTGCAGCGCAAAACTGCCCACTCTTTAAACGTCACAGACGTTTAACCAGTGGAGTAGCTAGGCACTCTGCTGCCCGTGGCAATCCCTGCCTCTTGCTGCCGCGCTTAAGAGCGGGGGCGGGTGCTGGCGATGATTTTAGCGGCTGCCGCCCCCAAAACTCGCGCCGCCCGGGGCGCACCACCCCCTCCACCCCCCCTTGCTACGCCAGTGCATTTAACAGGATGTTCTAAGACACACTTAATAAAAGTTTCTTGCATGACACAATGATTAATAAAAAATTGCTTGACAATACTATTTCGAAGTGCCTTTACTGTAGAACTTGGGAATGTACTCACATAGTGTGTTTAACAATGTGAATTGAAATACTTAGTCTAAGAAACCATCCTCAATTAGTAGACATGTATGATGACTTAGAAATAATAATTTGATGTAACAAAAAAAACCATCCTCTTCACGTTATTATGCTTCACTGCTAATGCATGACTCATGATTCCTAAACGTGTGCTATATTGTCAACACTAACATGAGTAACATGTAGTAACTTGAGTATTCGTTTTAAATCCTCTTCATATGTGTAGAATGTTGTTGCAAGTTAAACAATAAAACTTGTGCAATGCACGCATTAATGTTACATGTATGTACATCCAAACTTAGAGAGTCATTACGATGGCGGGCGACAGCAGCGGCAAACGGGACCGCCCGCAAGAGGTGCGGCGGTCCCGCCATGTGTTTTAGGATGCCACCGTCGCGGTGGCATCCCGTATTGTTTACATTGCGGCGGGAGGTGCTGTCAGCAGCACCCGCCGCAATGTGAAATGCGCATGTTGTGCATTTGAATGCACAACATGACAGACACTGCGCGGTGCCTGCCACCTTGTGCATTCAAATGTAGGGGGGTACCATAGGTACCCCCCATGTGCACCCCCCAAAACCCTGGGGGCCCGCAACGGGCCCCCAGAAGCAAAGACCACATGCCTTTCCATGGCGGCAACACTGCCATGGAAAGGCTGCTTTCCGCCACCATCCTAATATGGATGGCGGTGTCTTGCAGACACCGCCACCATGTTAGGGCCTTTTTCCGCCCGGACCCCTGTCAGACCGGCGGAAAACCGGCGGACGGTCTTTCCGTCCGCCGGGGTCCCCCCCGCCATCGTAATATGGCGGGGGGGAAATGGAGTGCGGGCGGTGAAGAATAGCGGGCGGATCGCCACCGCCCGTATGGCGGTGGCGATCCGCCCGCTATCATAATGACCCCCTTAGCTCTCAGTCATACTTATCATTGAGTAATTTGATTATTTACTGTATGTTTATGCAATATGAACTAAAAGTACTTAAGAAGTTATATTAGTTTATGTTTCAGTTGTGCACACATATATTAAATGTGCACCATTCAATTAAATGTTTAATTTGATATAATTTTATAGGCCTGTATTATACCGTGTTGCCTTTCATAAATTGCTGTATTTTAATTTCTGCTAACGTGGCTTTCTTGCAGGTATACACATGCATTGTTAGTTTAGAATAGATACATTTCTGTGTTAGAAATAGATACATAGCCTGAGAAACAGACTTTGACAAGAAACCAGTGCGCTAATGAAAGGAGTATTCTTTCCTGACCTGGGTGTGAGAAAAGGATGTTGTTCCCATGTTTGGTGTGTGACAATTTGTGAATGTTGCAGTCTGCAACGTGTGAACACCATGGACAATGGATTTTCTATGATGATGAGACAAAAGGGGTGTCACCTATGGACTTTGTGGATTATAATATACTGTTCGCCCCGTTTGACTTCAGAGCTTTTCTTTCAACAAACTACTTCAGAACTCTTGCAGACTTCTTTGATGAACCCCCTTTCTGCAACCTCTATGCGGAATTTCCCCTTGGATCCCTTGCAGTGTCTTTACATGATTCCCTAATGCCCCTTGAATAGACTTTGAAAGGATTTGACCTCTATGCTTCATATGGAATCTGTCCTAAGTGTAGCTTAGACTGACACTTATTCCTCAACATACTGACAGTTGTTCTACTTAATTTACCTTGCCCTTTCTATATCTTCTACATGGAGCTCTGTGATTTCTGAAACTACTGAGATAATCTGAACCATTCTTCCCCTGTGGACTGTGCTTGGGATATTTAGATTACTAATGTATAGACAAGTGAACTTAAGATTGTTTTCTGAGCATCAGGTACTAGTGCTGTTGTTTTGCATAGCTGCTAAAGAGTTGCTCGTCTGTTTAAATTTGATCCGCCTCATTTTCTTTAGGAGGCTTGGTTTCCCCGTTGTAATACTGTATCTCTATAGCATGGAATTGAGAGAGATCTATTTGAATTTGTTTACTAATTGTGCAACAAAGAAAAGATCCATCAGAGGACCAAGAGTAAGTAAATTGTGGGCCCAGAAAACACTTGAGCACTTCCAAATTGTGATTCAGCCTGCTATTTATCAATGGTTTGCGACTGCAATTGCGGCTACAAACCAATACAAAGGTTACCAATTTCACAAAGATGGTGGTAACTGATTAGCAAAGAGGGGGCAAGCAACATGAGGGAGGAGGGTAGGAAACACAATGGAGAGCTGGAAGAGGGCAGATGGAGTGTAACAACGGATAGCAATGAGGAGGGTAAGAGGGTGGGTGAAACGATGGAGAGTGGAAGGCTTGAAACAATGGAGAGCGGGAGGAGTGGAGTAGGTAGCTGAAACAACAGAAAGCGGGAGGAGTTAGATGACACAACAGAGAGCAAGAGGAGAGAGGAGTTGGGTGAAACAACAGATGAAAAACAGCAAGGAGCAGGAGGAGCGCAGGGGATGGATGAAAAACAACAGAGAGCGGGAGTAGTGTGGGATGGATAAAACACAGTGGAGATCGGGAGAAAGGCAGAGGGTGGGGGAAACACGAGAGAGGGGGAGGAGGGCTGAGGTGAAGGAGATTGACTGTAGACACATGCACTCCGTAAGAGTGCATGTCAAAAAGTAAAAAAAGAGTACCTGCAGGAGCCTACGACTAGTGGAAAGACACTGGACACAGACAGGAAGCTGTACTTGGCCATGCTCCATGGCAGGGACACACAGAGAAGTCCCAGAAAGAAGCTGAGATGAGGAAGAGGCTCTGATCAATGAGAAGCAAGGAAATGAGAGCGTTGTGGGAGATAACCAAAGGTAAGTAATGGTATGTACTGGGCGGTATTTAAGCACGTTTTAAGATTTTATTTTTGTTTAGAATATATTTTGCAAGCTTAGAGCAAGCACTATGCAGGCAAAACCTACAAGGTGACATGTAAAGATGGGGAGGCATAACTTAAGCAAACAAAATGGGCAGCACTAGTCACAATAAGTCACAACCACCAATAATGAGTTCTAGAACTAACTTCTGGAGACTTATTCAAACTGTTTAGGATTGCTCATTGGTATCAGAACTGCAAGCTGTTTGCTTTGTCATCGGGATCATATTGTAGGCTGCTTAACATATATATGCTAATTAATATGCACAATTCACTATAGTTTGGTAGCAGCACCGAGACAGTCGCCAGTCTGGTTTTGTTCTATTCAATTCTGAAGACCTAGGAGCCAGCTTACCTCTGCTTGCACTGCCTCAACAGCCTTACCACCAATACATGGTGAGTGCTCACAGTACCAGCAAGCGTGCCCAGCCTTGCATGATGAAAGTTTTGCAGGTAGGGAGCGACAGCTGGAGGAGACAGCACACAAGTTGAAACTTTTGGCAACAGAAGATGAGTAACTGCCTCCTGAAGAAGGCAGTACACATGGTCATGCTGTAGGTTGAAAGACAAAAAGAATGATGTTTAGTGCTTCTCTCTGAATCAGAAATCTCTCTTTGAGTGTCGTGCAAGTTGTAACACCAAGGCAGCAGGTACATGATGCCATCTGCTCAAAAAATGGTGTTCACAGGAAGGATCAACTACTGACTGTTAACTCAACAAGAGATCTGATAGTAAATCTGGCATGAATGATGTATTTTCCCATGTGGGGAAGCACACCACTGTGAAATAATCATCATCTGAACTTACCAGTAAATCATTTAAATTGAGCTTTCTGAAACATTTCTTAAAGTATTCAGAAAATGTCAGAAAATGGGGACACATTTTTCTTGGAACTCATCAAGCTGAGATAACCAACTACTCTCTGGTGCAACTGGCACTGAAAACAGGGCCCAGAACCAAATTAAAAGTGGCCCCGTTAGCGAATCATATAGCTAAAAAAGTGGCCCACATATCTAAATCATGGGAGCTCGAAACCTGTAAAGACTAGCTGTATATGTGCCTGGCAGGGTATTTTATTTTATTTATTGCAGTTTTATATTGCACAAACCCATGGAGCTCTTCACATGAGAACCAGTTACATTACACAAGGCCCCAGTCATTTTTGGTGGGCATGTGGGGAGGGTATGGGCAGGGCCACTGGAATTATGTGATTGTGCGGCTACGGTGCATTTTGCATAATTATAGATTTGCCGCATTTGCCACTTAATCCATCATCTGCCGCATAAATTGCAGATTTAAACAAAATAAATTGTTTCTAGCTCAAACGGTTCAAACGCTACTAAAAATGAAGCAAAACGTGTTGCAGGCCAGTAGAGGGCCCTTTGCAGAGCTGGACTGGTCACCTTTCTGTTGATTATTGCTATATTTGGGTGTTAAAGTGGTACTAATGAGGTGCAACTAATGCCCAGACAGTGTTACCAAGTTTAAAAATGATGAAATAATGAAATAATACTATTACAAAATGTGCTGCATTATGCCACATAATTTGCCTCTTCTTGCCACATAAGTAACTCAACCCTGCCGCATAATTTGGCCCTCTCCTGCTGCATAATTCCAGTGGCCCTGGGTATGGGCGACTGTATGCATTGTTTGTGGTAATCTCAGATATTAACAGTAAAATACGGCCCACTAGACCATAAAACAGACCCACAAACAGCCCAAAAAAAAACGCAGCCCACACTCTGATCTATTAGATCAGCCCTCCGAGCACTGCCGGATTGTCCTACAGACCAGTCCGATTGGATTAGAAAGAGAGAAGTGATGACAACATCACAAAAGAGACCTGGCTTACTTTCAGAGGATGGGGATTCTACAAGGTCAGGCTGAGGAAGATCCTCTTGAGGCACTATTGAAAGAAACCGAAACCCTGATATTTCGAATGCGGTTGTGATAGAAATTAACTCCACGCACACTTAAATCATACTTCTGCCAGGTGCTCCCTGCCTTCTGCAATTTTCTGCTGACTAAATGTGGTATGTTAGTCCAACCTGCAACTACTCACCGTAAAGTGCTTCAATGCCTCGTCTGGGGTAGTACGCGCTATATAAATACAAATTCAATTCAACTAGAAAACGGGATAGAAACATTTAATTGGACTCAACATTTGCCCGACTGAATGCAATTGCAAAGATGTTCGAAAAACGTTTGCAAGAATTATTTTTTCTTTATTGTTACACCCTAAGTTCAAGTGGCAGCATTTGGGAATCGTGCCTAAGTCACGCTCCAGAAGCAAAAATAATAGATGATAGACGGAATGCTGAACAATTCAAACATTCACCACCAGTCACAGATCTGGGTTTAATTCATCGTTTTTTTTGTTTACTCACTATGCCAGCCCAGATCTCTTGACTGGGGGTGAATGTTTGAAAAGTTTCAGCACTCCGTCCATCATCTTGTTGTGTTTGCTACGGTAAGCTCCTAGCACCATTTATTTTATTCATTTAGGTAAATAATTGTAGTTCACGTATGCTTGTGTTCGGATGCAAAGGGTGTATAGTACATTGCTATATATATATCCTGCAGCGCTAATAGAAAAGCAATAAAACATACATAGATATCTAAAATAAAGTAAACACATGAAAAAGGTGGTACAATATACTGAATCTGCAATCAATGCAATTTAGAAGGATAACGTGTAAAATGAATCTGAAAAGAACTACTGTTTATTCATATATTTGTTTACCTGTTTGTAGTGAGGCTCATTTAAAGCTTGCAGGCTTACGGCCATATGGCTGTCTAGTGGTGGCGAGACAGCCATATGTTGCGTTTGCCACTGTCCGTATTTTTTTATTTTTTTGTTTGTTTCTGAAACTACTCCCCCGACATCGTAGTAGCAGTTCTGGCAAACAATGAACAATACCAATTTCTCATGCCAAAAGGGCACGGCAGAATGGTATGGCATTTTTTTGTTTGTTTTGCAAACATAAAAAGCCCAAAGTGCGTTTTTTGTTCCCTTGACACAGTGAGAGTTTAGACACAGAGGGGGATATTCACAAGAACGTGCGATAATCATCGCCAAAATAGGTTAACGCAATTCTTCATATCACCGTCTATCGTGGGAAAATAACGCCGTGTCAACGTCACATTCTCAACACGGCGGTAACATGCGATAGTTTTCCGATAACGCGTCAAATGTCAGCGATAAAATCACCGGGACGGCGATAAAAGTCCCAAGCCGAACGTGAAAAAAGTTGCGATAGGCCCAACCGCGATAAAAAAAATCAGCGATAAGCTGCGCCAGGCCTGCAAATCACACACGTCAGGTGGGAAAAATCACCATAAAAGCAGAAAAAAAACCACAAACAAAACCAAAACAACAGCGAAGCACAATGGAGGTAGCTGGATCAAGTACAGAGGACAACCAGAACCCCACAAGTTCCACGGAGGACCAGCCTGGGACCTCGGGGTCAGGGAAGGGCAAGGAGAAGAAGAAGAGCAAGGCGCGGTTCAGTCCGCAGGAAAACAGGATCCTGATAACGGAGGTGATAGAACACCATCAACAACTGTTCGTCACCTCCACTGTGTCATTGGCAACAAAAAATGCAATATGGCAGTCCATTGTGGACAAGGTGAATGCAGTCGGAGTGCTGAGGAGGACAATGGAAGAGCTCAAGAGGCGCTGGAATGATGGGAAGCGCAAAACCAAGCAGAAACTCTGCAACAACCAGAAGGCAGCAATGCAGACTGGAGGTGGGAGTCCAGCGCCACAGGAGGAGCTGGATGAGATGGAGGAAATGGTGTCCACAGTCATCAGTGTGGAGACGGTGGCAGGAGTTGGGGGACCGGACACTGCTCAACATGACCTGACACAACAGCATCAGGGTGAGTAACGACCAGGGACTGGGGGGACGGGGGAAGATGGGCACAATGGCACACATGCACAATTAAGTATAGCACAGTGCACACCCACAACAACTCTGGATCATGTCCCTGATCCCCTTGGCACACTGCAGCACACCTAGAAACAGCAAGTAGGCCCCCGTCGACTATGTGCCCAGAGGGGGCCCTTCCCACACATCACCAATCTCACAACCAACCCATGCGCATGTGCCAACCCCGAGCAAAGCGGCGTGACTGTGAGCCACACTGACAATGCAAGTGACACTGCATGACGAATAGCATGGCTGCAGTCAATATATCATGACATGTTGCACGCCACGACACTGAGGTGGCTGAGTGTGGACCACATCCGTATAGGAGCAGGACACACTCTGACACATCCACGTGCACAAACAACCCCTGACGTCAACAACACATCTACGGACAAACCATGCCCCAGAGTCCCAACTCCCACCAAGAGCCCAATTTACCCAAGTATGCAACATCTCAGCACTGTATAAGCACAGAAGTCAAAGGCACACCGCCTGAAAGGGATAATGGGCAGCAAAATCAGAGCTGCAGGGGCGACCCTTCCAAAATGCAGCACACACACATAACATTCAGAGCACATCAACTGTGACAACAATGTGGTACAAACTGCAACACGTTCGCAACAGAACAGAGAACACAACTGGTGCCGCTTGTGTGTAGAAACTGGCCAATCACATTTGGCATAGCAGGGAAATGTGAGATGATAATGTACAAGTACAAACACACATCCGTGATGTTGTCGAAATGTCCACTGTCCCGCATCAAATAGGCAGCTCCTCCCAAACAGTCACAATGTACATTGTCATGCAGTCTGTATGTAAACTTGTACAATGCGTCAACATACATGTGAACACAATGTTAAACTGCATCTCCCCTTCACATTGCAGAGTGAGAATCAACACCTCCTGCAGAGCAGACCGAACATCTCTACACTGATGACGAAGAGGACCTCACCACCTTCGACCCCATCGCCCTCCAAGAGCTCATGGACAGCTACGGCACCTCACCTCCAGGAGCAGGGCAGCCCAGCTGCATCGAGGAGACCCCACCCCCTGCACAGACCACACAGCCGGAAGCACCCACCACCCCGGCTGTCTCCCAGGACCCCCACGAACAACACATGGCCTTCCAACGCCATGTGTTAGGGGGCCAGGAGAAGATGGCTGACCAGGTGCGGGTGGGGTTTGACCTCATGGCAGCCAAACTAAATGCCATACGTGGGTGTCTAAGTCCCATCAGAGACCACTTACAGTCCCTAACGGACACCCACAGTCTGCTCCATGCTCTCCAACGATCCATGGCTGACATCGCTGGAGTCCTGACTCAGAGACAAGAACAACTGTCTAGTCAGAGTGGCTCCAGCGATGTCAGCCGGGAGTTGGAACACATGCGGAGGATCATGGAGAACAGGGAGCGGATGCAGGCGGAAAGAATGGCTGCCTCGGCTGCACACCAGCGAGATGTAGCTGGGATCTTCCATGCCCTGCAGACCCTCATCATGGCATTGCTGCCACAAGGCCTGGCGCCGATGAATGCTGCTGCTGCTTCTACATCCACATCTCCGCCCGTGATGTGTCAGTGCCTCACAGTGCGGCAGACAATCCACCTCCGGCCCCTGATGTGTCACTGCCACACAGTGCGGCAGAGATTCTACCTCCGGCCCCTGATGTGTCAGTGCCACACAGTGATGCAGACAAAACACCACCACACACATGTGAGGCACATGAAACATCAGAGGGCGAAGATGCAGATGATTCTGCCTTAGTGGTAAGAAGGAAGCGGTAGCATTCATCACCGCCATATGGCCTGTTTCTGCTTGGTTCTGCCCTCTGCATCATCACCTTCCACTGTCCCCCGATACACTCTGCGACACTCACCTTGGACCTCGACATGGACTGCCTTATTCTGTTTGGTTACCAATGACACAGCAATCAGACTGCGGACTGAACTCTTCCTCTTCCGATGAACTTGTCATTCCCTGAAGGACTCTGGCTGGCCCTCCACGGGGCAACAATGTAAAGTGGGGTTTGCATGGCCCTGTACTGCTCCAGCTTCAACACTCCACTGAATGTGAATAAAACATTCAAATTCACACAGATGTGTCATGTCTATGATCATTCAAGTATGAAAGTATGGATGAATGTAGGGTCGGTGATTCCCCCTTACGTCCATGCTGCTCATGTTGTGGGACTCGAGTCACAGGGTGCAACATTGCCGATTGCGGTCCGGGTGGCGCCGACACCACAACAGAGACACACGCATTAGTCACTTACTTGTCCAGCCCAGAACTGAACCACGCCCAGAGCCCCGGGCTCATTGTTCACACCCCTACGCTGGACCGGCATACGCCAGCCCAGCATACTCCGCTTACGCTTACAGGGGGGGACGGCAAAGCTACATGTCCTAGGTCTTCCCTGTAGTGATCTGCTGATCACTGGTCTAGTTGTCAGCATGCCACAGCCACTCCCTGAGGGCTGGTTTATACCCACACCACACCCATCAGCACAGGCGTCACGGGACATGTGACCCTGCCAATAAAAGGGGCCTACCACATCACATTCCCCACTGCCGGAGGTGACATGATGGCGTCCGCACCACGAGACTCAATCATGAAGGGGCCATGACTTGTGGCGCACTGGGTTAGTGGCACCCGATGCTCTGTGACCGGCATGGGCCTACCGCCACGGGACGATGACTTGCGGTGCACAGAGTTGGTGGCACCCGATGCACTGCGGCCGGCACGGGCCTACTGCCACTTGACGATGACTTGCGGTGCACAGAGTTGGTGGCACCCGATGCCCTGCGGCCGGCACGGGCCTACCGCCCTGGGACGATGACTTGCAGTGCACAGAGTTGGTGGCACCCGATGCACTGTGGCCGGCACGGGCCCACCGCCACGGGACGATGACTTGCGGTGCACTGAGATAGGGGCACCTGAAGAGCTGAGCGGGTGTGCAGCCTGCGATGATGCGTAGACCTCGATACGCCGTCCTGCCAATCAAGATTCGATTTGGATTGAGAGCCCTGCTGGACCGCAGTGTACGCCGAAGGCAGCAGGCAGCACACACATGACTCCGCGGTGTGGTGCCGCATGGTGCGCTGGGGCCTGTGGCGCGGAATTCAGCGACCGGCTGAGGAGGTTGCACCAGCACATGGTGGGCCCTCTTGGAGACACGCCGGTGGCGGCTGGTGAGCATTGAGGCCTGGGTGCGCAGGGGCGGCCAGTCATTGCTGGGCGGCGGACCGGTCTGGGGACCAGGGCTGGGGTGCAGCAAGCGCACAGGATCGCGCATGCACCACCGGTCACGGCGGCGGCCTTGTGGTTGGGTGGGGGGCGCCGCCCTGGCAGACACTACCCTGCATGCGATGACGAGATGTGCGCGGGTTGGCTTGGGACGTAGCCACCTCGTCTCCAGTGTAAATCTGGCCGTTGAAGGTGGTGGCCACGTGTTTGTAGGCCTATGGACAGGATATGGCAGACACAGAGACACACGCAGTAGTTACTTTGGTGGCCATCCCGGAACTGGACCACGCCCAGAGCCCTGGGTTATTTATTCACGACATACGCCGGCCAAGGCCACTCCGCTCACGCTTACAGGGGACGACGACAAAGCTACATGTCCAAGGTCTTCCACACTGACTGGGAAGTTTGCGACGACATTCGTGAACAGTCCCTGGTGGTCCACTTTTGCCTGCACATTTATGGAATGCGTGTGGTTTCTGTTGCGGTTATTGTGTGCAATGTCGGCAGGGGGCACAAGTAGTACATGTGTGCAGTCAATTGCTCCCAACACGTGCGGGAAGCCAGCTATGGCGTAGTTCCCTTGCTTGGTCTCCAGCTGTTCCTGCGCAGTGTGGGGGAAGTGAAGGTGCAGGGGTATCAAGCTGATACAAACCGTGATGCTTACAGGTACGATTAATCCTGCATAATAAGACCGTAACAGAAGTTCGTGTGGTCGTAACCTTCCTTTTCTTTCCTATGAAGGTTACGACCACACGGACTTCTGTTACGGTCTTTTTGTGCAGGATTTATCATGCCTGTCAGCATTCCGGTTTGTCCAAGTGCAATACACTGTGCCAGATTACGTTTGTGATTATGCGGACGCTTGACCATTGTCACCATTTATCCAACAGGTTTCTGAATACCGACTTTCGGAATATGGAATTGTATTGGGGAGTTCCCGCAGCATATGCAGTTTATTGAATACACACGTTGCCCTGATGAAGTTCCCCGTTGGGAATGGAACGCGTTGGCTGAGCTTTTCGTATTGTTGATTTATGTATTTGTAATAAAGAACTGTTTTTACACTACTGTTGACTACTGGACTTCATGACCTGGCGCACCCCCATTTCAGTGACTACAATCTTGGATCTGGAGCACAGAGGCGTCAAGCAACAGCTGGCGTTGGGGTTGGTTGCGCAGGAACACTACGAATTGGAACTAGCGTGTGGTGCGGATACAGGGGCCCGCCGCTGCTTTTGTAGACATGCATCCAAGACAGGTGTGAGGAACTTTGATAGGGCTGGCTGTGAGACTCCTCCGACTCTGGCAGTTGTTGGTTGGAAGGTACCAGGGGCCAACAGGTGCAGCACAGCCAGCAGCTTTGTCTGCGGAGGGATGTTGGTTCTCCCCTGTGTTGGTACTGTCAGCCTATGGGCAATGTGGGTCAGGATGCGGAGGATGGTTATCCTTTTGAGCCTGTAGTTGGCAATGGCATCCTCTGGCGTTGAGTGTCTGAGGCTGGTGCGTTTTAGGAACGTCCGCTGTCTAGGTGGTAGTCCTGGGGGGAGTGGTCCGGGGGGCGTCCTGGGGGTGGTGGCGGTGGGTGTTGTGGCCCTCTTGGGTCTCCAAGCAGCATGATCATTGTCTCCATGGCATCTGTTGGTCTTCAGATGTGGCTCTGGGCTGGGCTCCCTTTCTACTGCAGGTTGTCATCCTGCTTAGCACCAGTAATAGGCAGGTATTAATTCCCTACTGCTAACGCGCCTTATCGCCTGTTTTTGGATCGCTTCGCCGATCTGGCTGGTCGTTGAGAATATCACGAAGTGGTGTTTTCGTGTGTTTTTGCACGGGAATGCCTACTCTGCATATCATTAGCGTTAGTTGTCGCTCTCATCCGTGGCAATGTTTTTTGCAGCAGCTATCGCTGGAAAACTGCCCATTTCGGCAGTTTGCACCAGCTTGAGAATAGGGCGAAAAATCTATCGCCACTTTTGCGGCGCTAAAGTGCCGATAAATCGGCGATAAGTCCTTGAGAATATGCCCCAGAGCATGTAGGACAAAGTTTGTTTGTTTCTGTCCACTACTGACGTGGACCAGGTATTGGACCAAAAATAAACGTCTGACATGGCGTCGGAGGCCATTCACAACAGCATAAATGATGCCCACTCTGCCACCGTGTAAACCGGAATCCCGTGACCGCTAAATGAGTCAGATGATGTGAGAGGTGGGTGATGGGTCATCGCAAAGTTTATGACAGATGCCCCATTACTGCCAACCTCTAAATGGCCCCTAAGTTTTCTCTCTATTGCTTTTGTCGAGGCAGGCCTGGCCTGGTCAGACCTTCCACCTTTGTGTAGTCAGTTAAGGAACATTTACTTTCAAAGTCCTTGAGGTTTGACTAGTTTGAAGAGTAATGTCTTGATTATCTCTCTCCAAACTATTTTTGGCTCTGTGATAAGGCTGTGGACCAGAAGAAATAAAGAAACTGCTAAGAAACTTGGACTGTCCATACATCAGATGAACTGCTAGTAAAATAAGGAGTAATCACCATGGAGAATTCTCTTCACAGCAAGCTTAGCAAGGAAAGCAAAGGAAGAAGCAGGCACTTGCTGCTCCCCTGCTTCCTCAGTTGATACAACCCCAAACTATCACCTGAAGTTGAACCAGGGACATTTCCTTGACCTGGTGCTTGAGCTCTTACCATGTTCATGCTGTTGATGGCTGTCCTATACATGAAGCTGTTACGGTGAGGACCGCCAGTCTTGAGAAGACAGACTCTTTGAGAAAGTCCTAGATGGTGCTGCAACTCACTCAACAAAAAAAGCTTAGAGTATCTTGACTTACCAATCTAGTCCCCCAAAATGCACGCGGTTTGAAGCCTCGCTAATTCCCTGCCTAGCCCTGGAGTGGATGAGAAGTTGAAACAACCTGGGATTTGACTTAATGTAATTGTTAACTAGCCAACATATCTAGATGGTCCCCTTATTGCCAGCTCTGTAGGTAGATGTGGACAAGAGAGGTGGGCAATGGGACCCCAAAAGGAACACATGCAGCCATGCGGCTTGTGGTACACTCCCCACTCCTGTCAATCTCTGTTATCCCTGAATACTTTGCCCTTCATATAGCTGACACATTAATCCATGTCACAGTTAGGTCTAAGCAACATAAAATAACACTCTGTCTCAGACGCAATGACTAAAAAAGGTGAGGTATGCTACCACCACAATGGCAAAGGCCAAAGTGATTCACTTTAACAAAACCATCTACGCAAATGAAGGTGGCTCGTCCTGAATATTGTGCTGTTACCCGCTCTAAGCCGAAAAATGCAGAGTAGATTTTTTATTAATTCTGGGTTCAACTGGGGCCAACCAAACCATTAAACGATTGAGCATGCTCCCCCTGGGAAAGAGAGACAACAGTAAATCTTGCAGCCCTAGTCTGCATAGCGATGTGGCACTAGGCTACAACAAACGTCAACACACTCTGTTGGTATTATAGTGATGTAGACATCAGCCTGTTGCTGCCTTCTTCCCACAAGCAGCAGGCACCACCACTCTGCTGTTCTCTCTGCTAAAGCTACTCTCAATAATAGTACGAGTAGCAGTAGCACCAATACAGGCACAAATAGTATTTAAAGTACTAAAGGTAGATATAATAGTACTTGTAGTCATAGACTTCATTTATGGGTCGCCAGGGGTCACAGCTGCGACCCCCGGCTTGCCCTTTGATACCCCTAGCACTGCCTTTGCGACCCCTGGCATCGGAGGTGGCAAATCCAGTGCCAGGAACACAGTAAGAGCTGGGGCTCCACTCTTTATTTTATGTCATTTTTTTATGACCTAATAGTGAATAAATATAATATATTATTCACTAATAGTAAAATAAAAATGGAGTACAATAAGCTGGAATATGCCCTTCCATGTCAGCTGAGGTAAGTAAAAAATGCTTTTAACAGTATGTTGTGTGCGTGCTTGCAGGTGAGAGTGTGTTTATGTGTGAGAGACTGTATATGTGTGAATTTGTGTGTATGTGTAAGTATGTGTGTGTGAGTGAAAGTGGAAGTCAAAGGGCGTGTGATGTCCCTTCTGCTACCCCTGGCATTTTGGTGAATTGACGTTCATGCTTGTAGCACTGGGAGAAGTAGTGAGACGCCCACTAGTAGTACCATTACAAGTGACCCTTCAATTCATTGACAAATTGTCAATTTGAATTCTTAGGGCTTCATTAAGATTGCCTCATGTAACACTGATGGGGCCATCGGGATTATATGTTGTGGTGTTTCAGAGATTTCAGTTGCAGCCAAAATTTCCCTCTGGGTGAAGTATCAGGAAAAAACACACGGGGGAACTGGCAAAGAAACACTGTATTCTCCTAAAAACTTGTAGTCCTTGTTACTACCCTGCCTTCAAAATGACCAGGACCCCCGGTAGGGGTAATTCATGAAATGTGGGTATAACAGAGATTTTTCCAGGACACCCCTAGTGAGTCTCTAAATTGTCTAATGGATAGAGGTAATTTCATTACTCCACATAGTACCCTGAGCAGCGCCTCAGAAAAGTGGAATTACCACAAGAATTGGTCTGTCTTGATCTTTCACAAGCTTCCACCAAAAGTTCAGGGTTGGCAAAATCCTAACTTTGCAGAATTACTGATTCTCGGTAACAGCACAGATCAGTGGGTGGAGAAACTTGCCCAAAAGTCTAGGATCAGTCCCCTGTGCAACAAGTATGGCCAGATCTTGAGGAGTTACTTAGGTGATGTTTTAGCACTCTGTGCCCAAATAAGTGCGGTCTGCAATGTAGGCTGTTTATCCTTGTTGGTGTTAAAAGGCGCATTACCTTTCCTCCTAACAGAGACGCATGCTCTTTGTGTGTTTTTTTAGCATAATACCTCCATGCATAAGGCCTGAGCAGTTCTCGGATTCATGTAATAGTAGGTAGGCATTGCACCTGCTATCCACGTATTGTAATTGCAACCCCAGATAAATAATTACAAGCCCTGAACTTAAACCACATGAGCTTTTGACCTATAGAGAACTCATAGCTCTTGAATGAGATGCTTGACTTGGGGTGTATCCCGCTGACTCGTTAACATTTTAGCAATCCTTCTAGTGCTAAGTGGCTGGAGTGAGTCTGTTGGGACCTAAGAAGTAGACTCACAGGATAAAATGTGGGAGAAGTGTTAGGCGGGGTTGAGATGTCACCCCTGTCTTATTTGCCATTTACATCAGTGATTTCGAAGAGGCTCTGCGAGTGATTAGTACTGACCCACGCAAATTGCTAGGGCATACAGGTTAATCTCTTTATTAGGCTGGTGATCTCGAGATTTGTGACTACATGTGAGAGGGAATACAGCGCTATTTAGATGCATTGTATGCCTACTCTCAAAGTACATTTCTGAGTATTAACCAATAAAAGACTCAGCTTGTATCATTTTGCTAATTTAAGTTTGGCCTGAATTGGCATTTGCAGGGCAAGTAATTAGAAACAGCCAGAAAGGAAAGTTCACTTATGTTGGCTTGAGCATAGACAATCATCTTACCAGGTAGGTGCTGTTTGACACACAGAGAAGAAATGTCAGTAACATCAATTATGCGACCAGGTGATTTTGATATAAGAACTGTCATTGTGGCTGTAATAAAAACGTCACTAGTAGTAGATTGAACAGTTCCAGGGCTGTCACAAGCTGGGGGCAGAGGGTGCCAGATGCTAGTGCTTCTGTGTTTTCTTCTTTCTATGAAGGATGCTTTTTAGGTCTCGCTACCAGACAGTTCAAGCTGTGTGATTATGAAAGACCTATTGTTAGCTTACAGGGGCTTACACCCCACACATTGCTTACCGTTGTTTGGATTTAATGTCACTCTCATTTGCTTGCTTCATATTCGGTGGCTTTCTTTGTTCCGGCATGTCCATCTTGTGATTGTCCCTCCCCTGGGGCATAGCTTCTTTACCATCTCTCTGCTCTCTCTTTTAATCAATATTTTTTGTTGAGCACTCCATGTGAGTGCCTGTGTTTTCCAGCTCTCTCCGTTGTGGGCTCCATCCAAATGTCCGCCCCGCCCTCCAAGCTGCTCTCACAAATGATACTTTTTTGTTTACTCCTCTCCCAGCCCTCGTTTGCTTCTCCCCCGCACCATGTTGCTCTCACTCACTCTTGATTGTGCACCCCCACGTCCTTCTGTCCGTCGTGTGTTCTTCTCTCCTAACCCTTTGTTGCTGTCTCCCTCATGCACTGCTTTTGAACTTCTGCCCCACCTGCTCCTCCACTGCCCTCTCCACCACCGCAGTCTTTTTAGATTTTGTGCTTTTGCGCTAAAATGATTTACCGATCCAAGTGGCATTCTTTATCTTTATGCTATGCAGAGCAAATGGCACCCACAGAGTTTTTCATTTGTTTTTCTTTTATTTGCCGCTGCTGCACAGCATCACCAAAAGGCATTGGCAAACAAGAAATCAAAGCTTTTTCTATGTCTTTCCACTCCCTAGAAAGACTGTCTTTAATTACATCTTGGAGAGGCGAGTCATCTGTATCATCCACAGTGTATTGAGAGTAAACACCTTGATGAGCCTTTACTTCAAAACCTAGTGTTTGCCTAATATGAACCAATAAATAACGCAATTGTGCTCCCTGCACATATTTTCCTTTCTGATCCTTCTGAGGATCATCGTCTTGGTCTTTGGAGCATTTTGCTCTGGGCTCTGCCTTTGCCCAGACGTAGGTCCTGTGCTCTCCATGCCACTGGATTCAAGAAAGCCTGGCTGATATGGAGTGATACCCCAAAACCAGTCCCAGGATGCTTGTTTTCGGTCCAGGGATGAGCTGGCCTGGCAGTTTGGGGTGGACTGTTCCCATAGGGAGCAGGGTCAAGACTGATTTGCATATGGCTGAGTTTAAACTGGAATGGCATGGTGGTCCAAAAAACAATGGATTTAGGCCCAGATCTCTGTACAGGGGGCTAATGTTTGACATTAGTCAGCATTCTATCAATCAATTGTTCTTTTTGCATTTGTCACCCGAGTGGGAAGAATCTGCCCAGACGTGAGTCCCGTGCTCACCATGCCACTGGATTCAAGCTAGCCTGGCTGATGACGGACCATACCCCGAAACTGGTCCCAGGATGCTTGTTTCCGGTCCATCGAGGACCTGACCTGACAGTTCGGGCTGGATTGTTCCCATGGGGAGCATGGTGAAGACTGATTTGCATATGGCTGGGTTTAAACTGGAATGGCATGGTGGGCAGAAAAACAATGGATTCAGGCCCAGATTTCTGTAGTGTGGGGTGAATGTTTGACATTGTTCAGTATTCCGTCCATACATTTTTCTTTTTGCAAAATCTACAGCATCCTTCATCGAGGATCGCAGATCAGCACTCGAGATGTGAAGAATCTCTTCCTCCACCCCATTGTTCTGTGGCTCAATATGCTGCTTTGCAGTCGATTTTCTTTCCTCCATTAAACCCAACAGTATACCGACACGCTAGTGCAGCATGTTCCTGTTTAAATAATTGCTTAGTAACGAGATCTCAACTCTTGCGAGATCTCGTCACTAAGAAAGAGTGCAGTCTTCCCAATGACAAACGTGCACACTTGGGCACAGACAATCGGGCCAGAATACATGGCTTCCACATAACCCTGTCTCAATGTATTCCAGCTCCCCGCCCCAGCCCAGACCATGGACCGAGAGTGCATTATAGTGCGTTGCACCAAATACCCCACTGCGCTCAGCGGAATAAAGGTAACAACACAAGATAACACATAAACAAACTAATAAATGGCACAGCTAACTTCTCATCTGACAGAGCCCGGAAAAAATATACAGGAGGTGTGGAGGAGAGGAGGAGCACATATAGAGGTATGATGACCAAAAAACAGACTATGTTTTAGGACCTTCGGTCCTGTGGAGTGGTAAACTTCCTGTCAGAGGCGGGATAATAGCCTTAAACTGTTAGGAGTGGGACGAGGGGGACTATGTATCTGGGTAATGAATATTACTGGTAAGTAAATAAATCAAAATTCAGCGCAGGTTTGACTCTAATCATTACACCAAGGGAGTAGAATAAAATGCATCTGCAGATTACATTACATTCATATGGGTTTTATTAAGTATTTTCTACAATCTGACTAGGGAAATGTTTTTAATTTTCGACTTAAGGGAGACGCTGAAAGTTCATTGTAGAGTCTGAGACTTTAGATTATTACTAGAGAAGAGCAAAGATGGGGACAAACCAGACAGTAATAAAAAGGGGGAAAAAACAGAGAATGGTGTAGATAACAGATCAGAAGATGTGCATCATCTACCGGCCTACTAAAACATGCTGTAAACCTATTGAGAAGAGTGAATCTCTAAAGAAGGCGAGGTGATCTGCTAAACCATAGAAAAATGTGATGTGTTTATGTTTGAGGGACACAGCTGTTTTAAAGCCAGCAGCTGAGCATTTGGGCACAGGGTCAATGAAGAAAGAGAGAGCCTGCAGGATCAATAGCCTTTCCAGATCTCAAAATAACAGGTAATCACTACACCAAAAACAAGCATTGACATAGCCAATAGATCTCGCTTTTTATACCTTCTAAGTGTGTAGCTATGCAGCACTTTATCGTGGGTGCTGTGCCACCAGCGATTGAAGAGCTATACAATTACAAATGGGGGGAGGGAGAGGGTAGAGAAGAAACAGACAGGGGCAGAAAGGTGAAAGGGAAAAGAAGCAAAACGAATAGGGGAGATGGCGTACTCCTCCAGCGTGCTTGAAGACAATTAAAAAATAGCTCCAAAAATGGGAGTAATGGAAGGAGACAAGTACTTGGTCCATACACTAGGGGAGGGCAAAACACAAGAAAAGGACATGACGCCTGCATGCCATGAAGAATGGAAACAAAGAAAATGAGAGCGACACAGTAAGCTGTGGGCGGGCTGTAAGTCCACTGATTGAAAATAACATGTCTCTAAGATACAGCACATGTGCTGTTTAGCTGAGACCTAAAAAAGTAGCCAGGAGCCTGTCATAGGACAATGTCTATAATTTCAACTTGAACATGCCTGTCCATATCTTCTTCTGCGACTGGTTCGCACTGCTTCAGGACCCAGTGCATTAAACGCTCACTGATGAAATAAACTGGCAAGTACCAAGTTCGAATCCCCCAAACCTGAATCATCCTTCAGAAGTTGGTAAACTTAGAACAATTCCAATGGGTAATAACACCTGCTACTAATTGTGTTTAGAAACTGCTGAATCGTGGTATGAAATTCTTAATTTAAAAAAGTCAATGTTTCCATTGCAATTTGATACGTATACATTTTTTTTCTTCAAAACATAAACCAGCTTTAGCTAATACAGTATTACACAACTTGTCTGATGACAACAGTGTTACACATGATGTACCAAGCTTCACAAAGGAACACTGCAAACTAAAAAGTGATACATTTAGAAAAATCTAGACAGTGTGGAGCAGGTGGGTCAGCAGTCCAAATGTAGTGGTGGCTGTGTTTCTTAAAGGCGAGAGTAGAAAACATTTTAATTTTGTGCTGCACCGGCAGGCAGTATGGCACACAGGTGCCTTTCCAGATTGACCCAGCGAGGACGAAGTGAATGAACATCTGTGTACTGCATTAATGTCAGGGACAGATACTGGGGAAGCACACAAGTTGACATGCAGGTACAGACCTGTTCGAGTTTAAGTTAGTCCACCTTGGTGAAATCTACCCACCAGGAGCAATCCAGTTCACATGGTTCACCATGATCTTCCAGCTACTGACATCAACGGAGCCTTTCTGGCCCTCACAGCCAATAAAACAGTGGGTAAAAATGTTCAGCCTATCTTAAACTACAATACAAGCTCCAGGTCCCACAACCTATGGTTAACTCACAATAACTCATGGCAGCCAGTCCCATGACGTGAGTTCTTGTGACCTACCCAAACACACCATAGTTTCTCCCCCACGAATATAATATAACTTCACCTGATTGGTTGTGTGCACCGGGCATCCAAGTTCTGCACCATTAGTCGTATAGGGCTAGAAGACATTGAAGTGTCATAATGTGCAACGGATGTTAGTGTCAAATAGAACAAGCATTGAAAATGCAACAGGTCTCGCATTTGATTATGTTAGAGCTATTGGCGTTGTAAATGGCGTTGTAAATGACAATGTCTTTTATCCATGTGTTATGGAGTGTATGTGGTGTGTAGTGAAGTTCCCGGTTTTAGATTTACTTGTAGAGCTGTGCAGTGTTTGAAATAATAGGTCAGATTAAAGGAGAGGCGTGAGGGACGCCCTTAAGGGGATCTGGGGGTGGGGGTGAGATAAAATGAGGGAGTGAGCCAGGAAAGAAGAAGAGAAAGGGAAGGGCATGCTCATGGGAGGCAGAGGGTGAACACTAACAGGCATAGATGCAATAGACAGGGACGGAGAGAAGTGCACACAGAGAGTGAGAGGGTTTGGTTAGAGACATGTTATACAAGGGCAAAGAGAAACAGGCTTAAAGTTAGAGAGGCACACGCACATGCTGAAAGCGAGGGGGTTATAGACAGGCAGAGCGCGAACAGGCAAAGAACAGACAGGAACAGAGGGAAATAGAGACAGACAGACAGAATGGCAGTGAATGGAGAGAGGTTTTGATGGGGAGACAGCACAAAAGAGGGACGGGCCAGAGAGTAGCAAAGGTTTCTAAAGAGGTCTGCTGTTCAAACCTTCCATATAAAGACTGTCAGAACAACTTCAAAATGTTTAGTGCACATAAACAAACAACAAAAATGATAAAATCTCAGAATTAAGATAACTGCATTAACTCTTACAATGTATTTGTAAAACGTGCCATAGTTATCAAAACAGAGATGTATTTATAACGTGTTTTAAAGGCAGGACTTTGAAGCACCATGCAGGGATTTAAGCAGCGATACCATTATTAAGAAAGGGGCTGTTTACTGCATCATTAGTAATTGCCAAGAGAGTGCAAGAGGCCCCGTGCTTGGTATACTTCAGTGGCACATAGTTGTGCCGCTTGGTGAACTTTTTAGAAGCCACAGCGGGCACCGAAGGATCAGAAACCAACATGGCTAAGTGGGGAAGTAATCACCCGGCCGCCTCCCTCTCATTAAAAAGATATGTGAATGTTGGAAAGCAAGTCCCAAACATATATGCAGCATTTATTGTTCCTGGTGGGACTGGGGGTAATGCCTGTAGCCACGTCGTCCAGGGTGGCGACCGGATGAAGGTGTAAGCAGCGAGGCAAATGTATAAAACAACAAACACACCACTTATGAAAACGAAAGAAAAAAAGCCATAGAACAGATTGTGCAGAATCTTAGGGAAATCAAAACAACAAGATAAGGATGGGCGTGTGCACGTTTTGTACGGGTATGCTTCAGTGGCACATAGTTGTGCCGCTTGGTGAACTTTTTAGAAGCCACAGCGGGCACCGAAGGATCAGAAACCAACATGGCTAAGTGGGGAAGTAATCACCCGGCTGCCTCCCTCTCATTAAAAAGATATGTGAATGTTGGAAAGCAAGTTCCAAACATATATGCGGTATTTATTGTTCCTGGCGGGACCGGGGGTAATGCCTGTAGCCACATCGTCCAGGGTGGCGACTGGATGAAGGTCAGGGCTCAAGTCGGGGTACCACGCGGGTGGACGGCGTCCCTCCACTTATTTTACTGGGAGCTCGATAACTGGAGCAAATGGAGCCACACATTCACTCTTTGGCCTCTCTGGGGCGAGATCGGAGCTCATTCAGAACGCTGCTCACGCGCTGGCTTCTCTGATGCAATCGCATCTAAGGGGTGAGCGAGGGGAGGCAATGAGTCTGATGGTGCAAGCCACCTTTCGTGACGTCACTTCCTGTCGTGACGTCAGCGTCCCCCCACTTCTTCTTTTAGGACTTGTGCCCTGATGAAGGTGTAAGCAGCGAGGCAAATGTATAAAACAACAAACACACCACTTCAGAAAACGAAAGAAAACAAGCATTTGCAATGCAATAGGTCTCGCATTTGCGAGAGTTTAAGCTATTGACATTGTAAATGACAATGCCTTTATTTATGTTTTAAAAACCAACACGTAAATAAAGGCATTGCCATTTACAATGCCAATAGCTCAAACTCTCACAACTGCGAGACCTATTGCATTGCAAATGCTTGTTTTAGAAGCTCTTATTCATAGTTCTTTCTCTAGGTCGGAGCACTGTGAGCGATTCAATAAACACTAGCTGATAAAGCTATGCACTGGGTGACTAAAAGATGATGGTTGATGTGAACCTTGTAGTTCAGCTTCTGTGGGGCTTCAAAGCACTGCCTGTTTTAGTGATTCATGTATGAGTGAGGAGTAGGTGCATGTCAGGCTGCTCCTTGGTTCCCATTTGGATTAGCCCCTTTCAACTGCTTGAAGCGTTGTCTTGGTTCCCGTCTTCGTTTATCGTCATTGATGTTCCACAGAACTGTTGTAGCAGAGTGCTTGACAATTTCTAACATTGAAGCTCTTTTATTTTAACACTCTCCGTCGGTTCATTTGCCTTGTCTTCTTGCTCCCTCTGGTCCGACTTCAGAAGAGTGGCACCGACCGACTTTTCCGAGCTCACATGGGATGTGCATAATGACATGATAAATAGTAGCGGGATAGACTTTTTCTGATCTTGGCCAGGATGAGTAACTGGATGAATAAGGAGTGTGCATGAATAGGTGCCATATTTGGAAAGAAATTGAAATGTTAGCATATTGTTTCAGTCCTTTGCATGGTCTTGTACTGTTGTACCATCATGAAATAACTTTGAATAGCCCTGTTATTGATAGAAAGGTAATTTACAGAAATGTACACCAATAAGGAAGGAGTTGGGGCTCTTATCTGTAGGACGCAGTTGTGGAAAAAAGGGATGTAAACCCCTCTGCCAGTGTGAGCAGAACAGGAGAAGGCAAGGGACCAGGCCTGGGAGGACAGGTACCCAGAGCAAGTAATGCAACAGTCGGGTAAGCAGTAATGCTGTCGAGCATCTGTAGGTGGAAGAACAGAATATCTACACAGCTAATACTACTGAAATGGGGGGAATTATTGACATCCCCCCTTAATTCATTAACTGTGCCGACTCCGTGTACTTATGAAAGAGTCGCTAATCAGGGCTCTGGGCCTGGTATATACTTTAAGGTAAAACAAGGTCGAATAAATCTAAGGTGTGCTTTCCTGAGGCGCTGAAGAGCCACTACCAACCCCAAACAAAAACTGCAGTCCATAGATTAAGATGCCGGGTAATTCAGAAAATGTAAAGAAATAAACCAGATCTATGCGGAAAATAAATTGTCATGTTATTCACTTGATGTTAGCCCTAAAATCCAGTTCGGTAACTTTGGACGGATCCGATAATGTACACAACGTTTTTTGGTACATTTTATCTGTGTTTTTACTCTGTTTCAATTTGATATATTCTTATGCACTTGCTCTTTCCTATTCTCGCTGTTACCAAGTGTTGGGACTGGAAACTACCACTATATCTGTTAATTCAGGGCTCTGCATGCCATTTCTATGCAAGCATCAGGTATGTTTCCCTGTGCGCTGCTCACACTCATCAGCTTCGTGTTTAAGCCACTAGATAGACCCTGCCTCTTTGCTCAGCAAATTCTCATGGAGACACATTCCCGCTCCTTCCCTTTTCCCAAAAACATTGGATCCTTTTAATTTTACTTTCAATCATAATTCCCTGTTTTCCCTCCATTTCCTTCTTTCTTGAGCGTGGGTAGCCTATTCCTTACCATTCCGGCTTTAAACCGTCCAGTTGTTATTGACAGATTACAGGAGCTGCCGGCCTAACCCCTGCGTCTCTTGCTTGGGGGCAGTCATCCGATGTACGTCTGTGCTCTGCGTGCCCTCATTTGAACCAGGTTTGGCTTAAGTGCAGAATAAGATGGCAACAACCTCCCAGAAGGCATCATTCCTGCTGACCCCTCACCAATAGGCCAAAAGAAACAAATTGATTGTCACCTTTATTTTCCAAGTAGGAAATTGGCTAGAGCGCGCTTTTAATTAGGGCTGAGAGAGGGACTCGTGCATTATTGTAACCAGCGCTCAAACCTCTGAATAACCTGTTTAGGAGCAGTTTTCTGACCTGCCACTAGGCGGTGGGATACCTAGAAGTTGCTAATGGGAAAGAGCCAACAATGATTTAAGAATAACAAAGTTTCCATAAAGGTAACTGTATCCTTTCTTTTTTGGAAATGAATGCGGCAGCAACAGAAAAACTAGAAAGTGACCAAGGAAATTCAGCAAGTAATGGGGGATGCTGCGAAAAACAGTCTGTAAAATAAATATCGACATAGGTTCATAACCTAGCCGGGAGTACCCGTAAATGTTCAAGCTGATTATGGTTTAATGATCTCTGGGTTCAGGCTTAAAGAAAACACATAATCGAAACCGTTTAAACCAGAGCCAAAAAATAATAGAAATAAACACAGCTCAAAGAAGCTCCGGGCGCTGGAATTACACATAGCTCCACAAACTAACAGATCATAGTGTCTGGCAGCTAGAGGTGAAATGTTAGAAGTCTGTAGAGCCGTGAACTTTGCCATTGTCAGGTGACAGCCAGGGGCGTTCAAGAGAACAAACTATGGAGCTCAGTTTGCTGGGGAAAGGCGCCCTCGGAATGCCTGTGCGCCGTGGCTCTCTGCTTCACAGCCCTCGTGAAGAATTTTCTTATCTGCTTGTTAAATAAACAAGCAGATAAGAAAAGTCTTTGCGTCTGGGCTGAGTGAAAACAGATGCGCTTGTCACGGGCGGCATCCGAAAACTGCAAGGGCGTCAACAAAAGTGACAGCCAGCAAACCAGAAGCACAGAAAATACATTAATCACTACCTAAGCCAATGGAAAAATGTTGTGACAGAGGGGCATGGATTAAAGTCCCCTTCTTCATACTGTTTACTATAGCTCTCGCAGGCGAGGAGCGCATGTGCGCTCCAACGCCAGGCCGAGACCTAAAAAGCTGTAGAACAAATCGCGCAGAATCTTAGGGAAATCAAAACAGCAAGATAAGGATGGGCGCGTGCGCGTTTTGTACGGGTACGCTTCAGTGGCACATAGTTGTGCCGCTTGGTGAACTCTTTAGAAGCCACAGTGCAAAGTCCGATGAGATGCAGCAAACAACAAGCAAAAAGAGTGCCTACCCAGTAATTAAAGGGCACTGGATAACGCCGCAAGTAAACGATCCAGTCCGGGTGGGCGGGGCCAAAAGTGGACAAGGCGGTAACAAGGAGGGACTAAAAAGCCTCCTTTACAATAGAAAGCCAGTGTTTAGCCTGAACAATGACGCAAGCCAATGGGAAAAAGGGACGTGGCTTCAAGTCCCCTTCTGAAAGTGTATCGATGACAATAAGCCTCGCAGAGCGAGGAGCGCCTGCGCGCTCCAGCGCTAGGTCTGCGAGACTAAAAACAAGTGAGCGGTAGTGTTTCACGTCCCCCGTTTTTCAGGGGGAAGGTGGGTGGTGCTAGGCTGGAACAGCGAGTAAACAGAAGCCGAGTGAGCCTGAGGGAAGAAAGAAGGCTGCGACTGGGAGAGCAGAGGGTATGGCTTTGAGCCTGCACAGCTAGTGCTAAGACAACTGTGGCTTTGCGTGCATTAGGGCACATGCAGACAAGGTAGCAAGTGAAAACGTGAGCAAACGCTGCCTAGCCTCAATCTAAAAAGGCAGAAAAGGGGAGCCATAAGGGGGAAGAGAAAGGAAATAGTGATTAAGATAGAAAGAAGGGTAAACAAAGGACCGGCAAGAGAGTGTAAAAGACGCATGGAGGGTTGGTGGTGGAAGAAAGAGGTACGAGGTGGAATTACAGCTAGGTAGGCCTCTGTATGTGACGACCCTAACATTTGACACAACGGACAGCAGGCTCCTCAGAAATCTTTCAGTCCTGCCCTCCTTTCCACATCTATTTTCTCTTATCAATCAACCATTCTGAAGACGCCAAACCTACTGTACTCACATACACCTATACTTGCCCCAAAGCTATTATAGGGGTAAAATGCCAGGAAACAAACTCCAGAGACTCAGCAATGGAGAACTGTGCACTGCACCAGAATGAAATAAACCACCATGGACATAGCGCTCTACAGAGATCCATAACAGGATCCCGCTGACTGCTAGCCAATATAATCCATCACTAGACAATACCTTAGTCTACTCCATCCTTGCCAGCTGGTATACGAAAAGACTAATCTTTAAACAGTGAAATCACAACCAAATACAATGTCAACAGACCACCTTGACTTCGGCCAGCGAGAATCCCAGTGTAAACAGAGCCCAGATTCTGAAAGCGCTTTGTGACCATACAAATAGTAAGAATGCGCTACACAAATGCACTTAAAATAGCACAAAAGACTAGATTAAAAAAAAAAACATGCTTTTTTTGCCAAACTGATCCCATCACCCACATAGTGAGTCCTGCAAGCTTCATTCTAGACCTTCCTGATGTCAATCTGCATGCACCTTCTCCTACACCGGAGCACTGCTAACCCCCCTCCCCCCATCCGGACGGTTAGGTATGTGCACTCTCAGGGCGACCCAGTTACTTCCGTCAGACATGACTCCTTTCCGTTGAGAGACCTGAGAAACAGGGAACTTACGGCCCTCTACTCACTGCAAAACACAAACATCACTTCCCTTTGACCTTCAAGGGTACAGCTAACAGAATGTTCCATGGCATGATGGTGAACGGCCATCTGTGATTTAGCAAATGCAACTGACAATCACTAAACATGCAATTGGCACCCTTGGGAGAGGTGACTTTTGAATAAACATTCAGGTGAGTAAATGGGCAAGAGGCTACAGAAGTGATGGTCTCGCTACACTGCTACCCTTGTCTCAAATGGGGGCCGGAGTCTCTCTAGCTCTGTCTAACACAATGAGTTATGTAATTAGCAGCACAATCAATCAAGGTCACATCCCAGAAACTTTGCATGGGTACAAAAACGTGCTAATCCGCTGGTTTGTGAAATACAGAACAGAAAATTCACACAAATAAAGAATAACGAGCAAACTGGTTTCACACTATCTTTGAAGTTGGCATTTCAAGAAGTAGACAAAAAAAAATATTTCACCAGTGGAGCACAATCTGTTTGTCCCATTCCATAGTGCATAAGCAGCAATATGGTAAAAACAGATTTGCCATGTTTTGTGCAGAGCAAATTTGTGTAGGGATCCCTCTAAGTACGCAGGTCTACTTAATTCCCAGTGGCCTCCTGGGCAAGTCACACTGCCTGAAAGTGCCTAAGGTCTTAGGAGCAATCTTACCCTGAATACAAATATGTTTTAATGCACACTTCGCCGAGGTATGTTACTGAAGGTGATTAGCAGAAGGGAAAATAAAACATTCATTTGGGCGTGCAGAACATCATCACACAACTGCTGTGTTTTTCACATTTTACAGAACGGGGGTGCATTGAATGATTTAGAGCCCCATGGCAAGTCAGCGTGATTGGTGCATTCTAGTCTAATATCACCACTCGAAAACGCGCCTAGAGCATAAGCTTCAGGGCGCGATGTCTGTAAGAGGCTCCAGATACCGCACAACAGGAATGGTCGAAGTACTCCTCGGCTGTGAGTGCTCTGTACATCAACAGCAGCGCTTTAAAAATTTGCTCTCACTCCACACCTGCCTGTCACAGCCATAATAGTGTGATCTCCCTCTTACCTCCCACAATGCTGTTATCCTCCGCTTCCCTCTTTACACGTGTCCAGCAGGCGTCAACTTTCATTCCTTAAAACTCATAAAAATAAGTCTGAAAAGTGAAGTAAAATAAAAGCAGCGTATGCCCTGTGTATCTCCAGCACTTCGTGCCTGCTCTCAGACTGGTTCAGCAGCAGCCTTCCCACAGCCGTCGAGGTGGGAGGTAAAGGGGCGGGGACAGCCGGCATCAGGCCTTACTAGCAGCCAGAGGAGAGAGCTCAGCCATTATTGATCTCCTAATTATGCTTCTCTCACTTTGAAGTTACAGAAAAACAAGTAAACAGGTGCCCTGGGAGACACAGCTTTGAATTCACGGCAAATGTGAGGAGATAACAAAACTTATAGCTCTGTTTACAGAAACAGAAGTGGGAGCTCGGAGCAACTGAAAACATCCAGTGCTCTTGTGAATGCTCTTAGACAAAGAAAAAAGTAGTCCCATTTCCAGTTGCTATAATGGGACAAGTGGAAGGCTACAAGTAATGCGGTTCTGCTCCATGGGAGTGAACAACTAAGGAATAGGAGGGACAAATAGGAAAGATTAACCACTTGGAAGCAAGGATTTTTAAGGGACACTGAAGCAAACAAATGAAAAGCAATGGGTAGACCTGAAGCCCAGATACAATATACGACAGGTCTCAAAGGTCGACCTAACTAGTAAGACTGAAGTAGCACTTCAGAACCCAAATATCACAGCAAACTGACATCCTCATCAGCCTTCATTTTGTTTTCTGGTTTCAGCACGAGGAGCAGGGTAAAGATTGATTTGCATATGGCTGGGTCCAAACTTAAATGGCATGGTGAGCAAAAAAAGCAATGGATTTAGGCCTAGATCTCTGTACTGGGGGAGAATGTTTGACATTGTTCAGTATTCTGTTCAACTGTTCTTTTTGCATTTGTTATCCTTACTGGGACGAGTATGCCTAGACGTGGGCCCCGTGCTCAGCATGGCACTGGAGGCAAGCTAGCCTGGCTGATATGGGGTGATACCACAAAACCGATCCCAGGATGCTTGTTTCTGGTACAGGGAGGACCTGGCCTGGCAGTTCGGGCTGGACTGTTCCCATGAGGAGCAGGGTCAAGACTGATTTGCATATGGCTGGGTTCAATCTGGCATGGCATACTAGCAGAAAATACAATGGATTTAGGTCCAGATCTCTGTACTGGGGGTGAATGTTTGACATTGTTCAGCATTCCGTCCATCAACTGTTCTTTTTGCAAGTGTTCTGGGTTCAGGCATCAAAGCCGTCTATGTTTCTGTGTTCCGGCTTCTGTTTTCTCAAAGGATAAACAGGCATTAGTGGGTCAGGGGTTCGACCTGTTACATCAGTTTCAAGATGTCCAAGAGTCCTGGGGACTTTCACTGCTGATAGCAGTGAAAACTCTGGGAGAAATTTTAGGTGAAAACATGAAGGAGTCAGCACAGAAACACAGATTTCTGTGTGTTATTCTCCAAAAACATGTAATGGGGGAGTATACCCAGAACCCTCCAAAGTTATCAATGCTCCCAGTAATGGTAACTCCTGATGGAGGGGTGTAATATGAGGCCAACATCCGGCTGGCTTGTAAACCCCCCCCCAAGGAATAGCTCTTCTGGTTGGGATCAGAGTTACTATAGTACTATACTATAATATACTATAATGCGGGGAAGCTCACATTTTTCGCCTAGGTTATGCAGTGGGATGCAGCATCCACCTGAATGCTATGCAAGTTGGGCTGATCATGTGGGAGGACCACTGTTGTGTCTGAGCAGGAAGTGTTTTGATTAGATGCTAAGACTGTAATATCAACAGATGTGTGTAGAACAATTGGAGTTCATAGTTGACAGGAGAGAGACTGAATTAGAAAATTATTGAAGCTCAGCTGCTGACTGGAGCTGCTGAAGCTAAGAAAACTGGGTCTCTTTTTCTGATCACAGAAGAGATGTATCATGTTGAAACTTTAAGATAGAGTTGTCATACATAGGTTTCCCTCTTTCTTGCTTGGGGTGGGGACCCATGGGCTGCACACAAGAAGAGATTAAATGTGAGGACGAATTGTATTTTCCAAGTTAAGACCTAAGAGGAGAGTCTCACATCACCCTGACATGTGGAGTATGAAATGATCACTACAGTCATGAATGAATGATCTGTTTTTAAATATACTCTTGACATGGTTGGTTCCAGAGAACGTTCCTAGGGTAGTTTATATCCTTGCTTGTGAAACAGGTTCTGGTAATGGCTATGCCTTCTTTCACTTTGAAAGCAAGACCATTGACTTGTGGCAGTCCCCAAGGACTATCACTGTCAATTAGCCTAAATTGAGCCAATGGTGTGCCTTATCTGGCCCAGCGGATTTCATTTTTACATGTGTGTTCATGACACCTAGATCATTCTATGGGTGGAATACCAGTTTAATTCCATCATTGTATGGCGGAGGTGCAGCAATGGATGGAGAGACACTGGATCAAATAAAACTGAGATAAAATTGCAGTGATAATGATGATGAAAAGTTGGGAACCTTTTGGAAAAAGCTTCTGACCCTTGTGAATTAGGTCCTTCCATAAAATAGTAGAGGATGACAGCCCACGTGTTTAAAGAAACAACCTTGGTCAGAATATGATAGATTATATAAATTCATTTTATCTTGGACTTCAAAAATGTCCTCTATCTCACCTTCAAATGATCTAGAAATTCCTGGCATCACTACTGACAGGATACTCAAATTTGCCCCAGCAACTACTTTACATCGAAGCATTAGTTGGCCTTACTTCTCAGCTTTCATCATGAATAAATAAACAGATATTACATACTGCAGCATTAGGCCAAAGCTCCCAAGTTTATAAAGGAAAACTGCTTAAACACAATTGTTGGAGTAACTGCCTACCCAAACTCTATAATGAGTTGACCATGGGTTCCTTGAGTTCTGCAAATAGAGAGAAAACACAAAGGTGGTTGGTCTTTTCGGTTGTAGCCTTGGCCAGCTAGATTGACCTCGCAGTCTGTCTATGCACCAACTCTAACCACTGTAGCACAAGGAAGCAACTTAACAATGGCTAGCCACCAGGTCCATTAAGCATGGGATATATACATTTTTAAAACTAAGCAGCTAGCACCCTGAAGCCTCCATTCAATATATATGAGCTATATAATAGAGGGACTGAATTGTTGCTAAGAAGGTGATGCTCTGGAGGAATAATTGTCCACAGTAACTGACACTGTAAGAACGCTGTTTGTCTAGATAAGGCCATTAGTGGATTGGCTTGAAGGAGTGCATAGCAGCATAGATGGCTTGGCCGCCTAATGTAATAGGTCTGAGCAGGAAACAGCTCTCAGAAGGAGGTGTATGAGAAGTCTGAGAGGGACAATGTGTGTTCAACTCTTTGCTCGTCCATGACTTACGTAAGGTGATGTGAAGAATGGAACACAAGCATGAGTTCGTTGTAGCCCCACAGGATTATACCCTTATGGTCATTTACACTGCTTTTGTAGTTTTCTCCCCAAAAAATAAGTCATGTTGCAATGAGCTACAATAAAGTAATAATTGGCACACTTTTATTAAGTAACCGGTGAATGAGATTGGAAGAGAAGATTCTTGAGCCCCAATTTGAGGTAATATCAATGAAAAAGCAATGGAAACATTGAAACTGACAATTTTCAAGGAGATAAAATGACACTGAGGCCCTCCTTGCAAGATATACAGAGTAGTATTATTGCCTGGTTTTCGCTGGTAATACCACTCCACGTGATTACTTCTATTGAATGTGGTATCATAGTGATGCCCTCTGAGAAAGGCATGCGTTAAAGGGGCAGGCAGCGTTAACTCACTGATGGGTAAAATAGTGAGGTTCCCGAGGAGGCGCCTATAAACACACTCTGTAAGGCAGTGATACGCAAAGTACGGCCCGCGGGCCGCTTGCGTCCCTCTTACCTTTACATGCGGCCCCTTGCTGAACGACTGCACAGGGCTGCTGTTTACTTAAGATAGCTCTAACTTTCAGAGAGATCGCAAATAAACAGACAAGCGTTTATTTACAAGATAACTGAAGTAGAAAAAAAAAACGAATAAGGTCTCCTGCATCACTTTAGGAAAACATTCATTTTTTAAAACATCTTACAACAAACGTGTATAAAAATGAGTCTCTTGAAAATTCTAAAAAGTTTATTTCATTAACATATAGAAGCGTTTCACTTTAGAGCATTAAATTATATCAGTGCACTAAGAAGTATTTTTTAAAAGTGATAGTTTTCAAAAATGAACAAAGAAACATTCATGCCTCCTCCCACCGACAACAATGCCAATAGTTAACTAAGAGGCAAGTCAATTGTCCCTTCGAACCCTCTGGGTGGCCTGGGATGCAATTAAACATGGGCAACATTAAAGTTTATTAAATCAAACCCAAGAGAATGTTTTGTACAGTACATATCCAGAACACATATTTTTCAAGCTGAGCTTACACGTGGTAAAGAAAAAAAAGGAAGGCAAAGTGAAATATGACATTTGCCTAGGATCACATAATTTGGTCGAGTTCAGAAGCCGGGACTGATCGTAGGTTTTCAGGTTTCACATTGTGCACTTCTATTTTATTCCAATTCAATAATGAAGTTACTTATTTTTTACACTTGACTCTCCCACGGTAGTGATAGCAAGCAGAGAAGGCTTACCGCAAGGTGCAGTAGAGGGAACGTGATTCAAATACTGCATAGCACAGTATTGTCAAATCTATGACTCTTCTAGAGACTAGAGGATTAAGTTAGAAGGCAGTATGGAATAAAACCCTCAAGATAGCTCCATGACTCACTGACCACACCATGTACATGCTTCGTATCCCCAACGCCCACCTTAGCCCCCACACCTGCCCCGCAAAGCCCTATTCCCACCCAGATGGCATAAATGCGGCCCACGGCACACCACAGATAATACTTTGTTGCCAATGGGAAAATGTTTGCGAGTTCCCATGCACCGGCAGTTCTTAACAGTAGGTGCTGAGACGCTCTCTATCGGGCTCTCCATTTTTACCCTCGGCTTGAAAATAAATAAATAACTTAACTCTGCAACAGTACCAGCCATCACTGATTTTGATGTAACTTCAAAGAGACTAATTTTTCAGTTTTATATAGCGCAAACTTGGAGCGTTTCACATGAGCACCAGTTACATTACACTAGGACATTTTCATGTTTTGAATCACAGGATGTTCAGCCGGCGTCAGACTCGAATGTGCTTCAGCTCTAAAGTCGGCAGCTCTAGACTTAACGCCACAACGTTTCCCACAAGATCGGAAGCATTTTCAATATTATATACAACGAAGTCATAGTTGTTGCTGATTGTTACTTGTTGTGTTATATATCTTCTGGGTGCAGTGACAGAAGCAGCAAAATACCAGTGGGGTAGCACACTCTGCTAAGTACAGATTTTTAGCTTAAGTGTTTTAAGCCAAGCCCTTAATTACTTCGGTCACGCCCATATGAGAGACCCCCAAGTTTTTTCATCCCACTTAAAGCCCTGAGTAAGGTATAGAAACACATGCGCCGCATCCTACCCTGAGCAGAAGAGCGCAAAGTGGTACCTACACATTGTAAAGCTGCATTACAAGTTCTCGGTATGTGCAAACCTGCCGCTCGCAATCACTCCATCCGCTTCCAGCAGCTCAGATGTAATACAATTTATGATAATGTGAGTGTCTGACAGGCCGGGCTTACAGTTCCTTTATGAAAAACTCCCCGGCCTTCCGGGCACCTGCTACACACGTCTGAAGCCAGAAGCAATGATTCACACAGCATCACGGGCCTGCCTGGCAAGATTAATGCTATTCAAAAAGTGCCCCGTGGATTTAAAAGTGGTCTTTCTCTTTTTTTTGTTGCTCTGATCTTTTCATTTCGGGTGCTTCGCAACTTTGAAAATCAAATTAAAAGGGTTTAGTAATCCAGAGGAAATACCGTGCCCTCCCTTTCTGCTCGCCGGCGATTACCGTTGCGAGCTGTGATTGTATCTCCAGTCCCTGCTGGGATAAGCTTTCCACAAAGCATGTCAGTTGCAAATGAATGTGTGCCTGCCAGCCTGTGTGCGTCCACGGGGCGTGCAATCCGCTCCAGTCCCGTCGCAAATAATGTTCACTGGACAAGGCAACCAACGTCAGGGTGTGGCCTTTCGATGGGCCTTGCTATGAAGCAGGGAACAGGGTTCGAGTCTCGGCAGGGGCGCTCAACATCAAGTGATTCTGGGCAAATCACTTCATCTTCCGTGTCTATAACGCAACTGGTGCTCATGTAAAGCGCTCTGATACCTTCGGGTCAAGTTCGCGCTATATAACCCCCCCCCCCAAAAAAAATTAAACCATGTAGAATAATGATTGTATTGCACGGTGTGACAAATGTAGGCGCTGTACTGTGCTTGGAGCGGTCTCACGTGGTCATTTGGAACCGACTCGTCTCGAGAAGAATTTCCGCCGAATTTTGCGCTCGATTTACAGATTGGGGCACAAACAGCACTTGCACAAAAAGCAGCAGAGCAGGTTTTACGTGCATTATTATCGCCAGTGCCGTTGTTTGCAAGAACAAGCACACCAGGTGGAACTCAGTGTGCGAGCAATTTGCACTCACTTATATGGCAACATTTTAGAACAGGAAAGTAGAAGAATGTGAAAAGAGTCGGGGGGGGGGGGGGAGATTGGATTTTCCCCTTTGACTTCTATGGAAGCAGAGGCAATTTCGGGCGGGAGACAGCTAAACTAAAGCCAGCTTCAGAAATCGGGAGTCTCTCGCCTGAGTCGGGTTGATTGACATGTATGGACTCGCCTCTTGATAGGTCACTAATAATACTATAATGGGACACAAACTGGGTTTGCATCTGTTTTAGAACTAACACAGGAATCGAAAACAAAAAAAAATTAGAGTTCAAATCGAAAGTTGGTGCAGTGGCAAAACTTGTGAGAAAGCCTATTGGTGATCATTCAGTTGCTGCCTGCTGTCTCCAGATGTGAAACTGATACTAAGGAGGCCCAGCCCTTGCATTGACAGTATTAATGCGTGTAAACGTGATGAGATAGTAAATTAATACTGTCCACATCTGTCGAATTACGCCGCATAACTTGGCTTTGCTTGCCACTTAACTTAGCCCAACGGCCCTGCAGTTTGCCTTCAGGGACAACACATTTCATTACAGAGATATTTCTGCACAATGCTGACAGAGAGAATAAACTTTGACGTGTCCATCAACATAGCCTCTTTCTGCAGGCTCCTCGCGTGCACTATGCTTCTGGTCGGCCTTATTTTCGCCAAGGCTGGAAAGAGGTTTACAAAGCATAAGAACAAAACCAAGTATGGATATGCTGGGACAGGAAAGTCTATAAAACAATATGTGCACTGTAATACGCAATAAACACCTTCCAGACGTCCCAGGAGCTCTTTCATGAATGTGTGACTGAAAGTAGGAAGACAAACAAGCAAAGGCAATTCTAATAGGTGTGACGTTATTGTGCAAATACATTACGCCAGCATTGACAAAAGCAGTTTACATGCATTGCTGACACAAATGCTGTTTAATACATGAAAACCTGTTCTACTGGCTTTATCAATGTCTGTAAAAAAGTAGCAAAAAAGATTACTTTATGGGCAGACTGCATACAGGAGTTAAAGAATTGAAAATTACAAACAGCATGTTGATTAAGCGTACTTTTCAGCGTACTTTTCAGACGTAAAATATCCCCTAATGCATTCAAATGTAAGCACTTCTTGAAAGGCGGAGTTCTACAGGAAATAGCCAGCGGTATGAAGTGAGAGTGTGATACGCCATAGGGTGACGCCCAGTGGCGGCTGCCAGCTATGGGCACTGGCGAGGCGGGAGGGATGGAAATAGAGGGCAGGAGGAAAAGAAAAAACAACACTTACCTGGCTGCACTCCTCGCTCTGGTCCCGATCCTCTTCTTTCCTGCAGCATGGGCCCAGCCTACTCCCTTAACCAATCCTGACACTGCTCTTCTGATGTGAGTGCAGCGCCAGGATTGGATGGTGTGGGTTGGATGGATGCTCCTTCAGGCCCTGTAGGCCTATGCTTGGTCTCCACCCAGCTGTCTAAGACAGCTGAGTAGAGAGCTTCAAAGTGCGCATGTCACTTTGGCCAGCCAAGACAGCTGGCCACAGTGACATGCACATTCTGGAGAATCCAGCCAGCCACTGCGCCTGTCCTCTGCTGCAAATGCAGTGTGGTGAGTGCGCTCATCAGACAAAAAAATAGCAATGAAATCTTTTTATTGCCATTTTATTTTTCCTGCGAGGCTCGCCGCGGACAGGGGTCGACGCTCCCCAGCCCAAGTGAAGAAACCGCAGCTGGTGGCGCCTAAGGCCACTCTGTGTATATTTTAACCAACTGATAACAGTATGTCATGCAGATAGCTGCACTGTCAAGTCGGACCTAAAACAGCACACATTATAGGTTCCCAGTCACTGTGCTTAGCATTACGAAAATTGGTGACTTATTGTATGCCATGTAAAATTGCTTGTGCATATTATCCCATACCATTTGCCAAACATGTTCACCCTACATGATAAAAGTTATTCTAGTGCCAATACATGTAGAAAAAGGCATTCATAGAAGCAGTTTACATGTGTTACATGCACACATGCTGTTTATCACATAAAAACATGCTGTATTGTCTTTACCAATGTCTGTAAATATGTAGCAAAAACCGATTACTTTATGTATAGAATGCATTTAGGAGTTAAAGAACTGAAAGTGACAAACGGAATGATGTTTAAGCACGCTCTTCAGATGTAACATAGTCCCTCATGCATTCATGTGTGTATACAATGCATTATGTATATATGTAATATGTATATAATAGATGTGTATTACATTTGATAACTGAAATTTGTCATAGTTTGCTGCTTAATTTCAAGGAGTGTGGATGGTTTAGACAGGTTAATGTTATGCGGCTTCCATTCCAGAGGCACAATCATATGGAGTGTCGAAGACATGGCTGAAGTTGGAGAACTGAATGCATTTTGTAGCAGAGGAACTTTATCAGTCTTTGGAGTTCGAAAGATGTTGGCTCTAGAGTGCAGTAGATGTCTATGCTCTTTGTGCTACGTTGAATGTTCGTTTTTTTTGTCCCCTCTGGTAGTTACCTTTAAGGTGCTGCTGGAGAGTTAAATAAAAATAGAATAATGCTTATTAAGAGCCTCCGTGTCATTAGTAAAATCAAGATTCTCCCATCATAACTTAGGAGAATGGTTATTCTTCATCCCAATAGATTTGAAGATATTCGTTTCGCAACCTTGACAAATGTGTCTATCATATTTTAAAAAAAACACACCTACAGAATACATTTGTAAATGTGCCTTTACTTGTGCCTTTTTAGTTGCAGACAAACTGTTGCGTTTTATAAATGTACTTTGCAGGTCACCTCTGTAAACAGTTGTTAATGGACTCCCATTGCGTCTTCATAACTATCCCACTTAATTCACAAACATTAATTGTGGTGGAGTCCCCGCCTCCGCCGTCCCACAAGAATGCAATGCTGAGCCTCATATGGCTTCATTAGGCAGGTGAACCACTGAGTTGACAGTTGGGAGCTCAGACCCTTTAAGGTATGTCTTCCACTTGGGCAAACCATCAAGGAGGCCCCAAGTCCAAAAATAAGTAAAAAATTATATTACTCTTGACTTTGGACCAGATTTGACCACTCAGGATGCCCCTTCATCCTCCCTCAAGGTGGGCATGCCTCCTAGACCTTTAAATGTCTGAAATAATAATTTTGCCGGTGTGAGGTTTGCATGCCATTCACAGACACCCTCAGTGAGAAAACAGTACTTGTCATGCACTCATCTGGTTCCAACCACAGAGACGATACTGGAACTGAGGCCGGACCTCCTATCTCCGCAGTGCCTGACCCGTTCAAGGAATAGCTTCTCCCTAAACAAGGAGCAGCCCCTTGGGGAGGAGGGGTTGGGACAAAATAAGAAAAGAGAGACTTGCTGTGCTGGTTTCATTCAGCAACTGTGCCACACAGCATTAACAGGAGACCCTCTGCGTCAGCTAGGTAGACGTACACATGACCGTGACCTCTGATTTTGCAAAGACGCAATGGAATAGAAATAACAAGAAGAGGCAATTACCATCAATACACTACAGGCCTATCAAACAGCGGATTTATAATAACATCTTTAACATACATTAGGCAGGACAGCAGCAGCAATGTTGCCACTGCTGCCATCGAACTGTTTCCAGGGCTTTTCTTTGTATAATGGAAACTTGCACTGCACTTTCCCATTCTGTATCTATATTGCATTAGTGAAACTTAACAATTCTTTTCACTTAAAAGTCAAAACTTTGCCAATTTCAGTGTTTTTTTTGCTTAATATAGTGCCATAAGCTGGGCCTCCGAAATAATGTGATTCTGTGGCTGTAGCGTATTCTGCATGATTATGGATTCGTCACATTTGCCATCATCTGCAAAATTGCAAATTTCAACAAAAATTGTTACTAGATCAAACAGATCAAAAGCTACTAAAACACAGCAACATGCATTGGTGCGCAGTGGAAGGCCCTTCGCAAAGGTTGACTGGTCACCTTTCAGTTGCCTAATAATGTATTTATGTGTTAAACTTGTCCTAATGAGCTGTAACCTTTGCCAAGACAGTGTTAATGTGTAAAAAATAATGAAGTAATGCTAACATAAAATGTCCTACATCACGCTGAGTAATTTACCTTTTCTTGCCACATAATTTAATCAACACTGACGCATAATTTGGTTTTCCACAGCCGCACAATTCCAGTGGCCCTGGCCATAAGTTAGGGATAACATCAAAGCAGAAATAAAAAATAAAAACCACTATTAAAATATACATCCTGAAAGTATGAACAGTTTCACTAACTTTTCTTGCAATGACAAAAAACTTTCACACTGTTACTGCCTTCTAATAATTTTCATCTCTTATTTACTGTGTGACAGGAGCTTGCGGTTTCGAAATAGTGGGGATGCCTCAGGTACCCCTTCTGTTTACACGTGCACACTCATAGATGCCGCCCTCGGTGAACTTACCATTGTCCCCAGGCACCATCCATGGAAATGCCGTCGGACAAGAGACGCACCGAGACTGCAATGTGTTTGTAACTCACTCCAGTGGAAACTCCAGGCGAATGAGACAGTCCACGCGACAGTCTGTATTACACCAACAGGACGCAATGAAGCATTGTGATAACCGTGATAATCAAATCACCTTGGTTCTCTCACACTCTTGTGAGTGGGAGAGGCCTGTGTATTAACTTTGAATATTCCATTAGTTTAAAATGCTCCTGGGATAAAAAAAAAAAAAGGAGAAAGAAAGGGACTACTGCTATCAGAAGAAAGAATTACTTAAACAAAAGAACATCTGATTAATTATATTTGTGCAATGCAGTTTTTCTGCCAACATCAGGTGATGTACGCATGCCAGGTTTCGAACGTCAGTCAGGTCTTTTTCATGTCATGATTATAGAGTCTGATTCGAGGGACTCAGCATTTGCTGTTTAGGAGGCTTATGTCATTGATAATTGTGCTGTTACCGATGTGATCTGTTTGGCCAACGGGCTCCAAGGAAAGTGCGCTGCCACGTGGCTCGCGCACTGTGTGAAATGCGCATGGCCGCGCGGCCCTGCGTCATCTGCAATGCGCGTGGCCGCTAGGTGATAAACGTTTGCCGAGTTTCGAACGTCAGTAAGTCTTTTTCATGTCACATCATGATTACCGAGGCTGTTTCTAGGACCTCTGCGCTTACGGTTTAGGTAATTTATGTCGATGACTAGAGAAAAGCACAAGTTCGTACTGGTGTGATCTGTTTGCCCATTGGGCTGCGGGGAAAGTTATCTGCGCTATGTGTCTGCATTGTGTGCCATGGCCCTGCGTCATCTGGCATGTGTGTTGCAGTGTGGATTTGGGATTATCTGACATAAGGATTTCTACACGACTCTTCTTAGTTGTTATCCGGATATGCGCTGCTGCTTGGCTCCTCCTGGTTATCTGAAATGTGCACTGCCGCGTGGCTCTAGTTTATATTCAGTGTGGGTTGCTTTCTGACTCTGGATTTTATCTGGATAAAGTTTGCCGCATGGCTCTTGGTTATCAGGAATGTGCATTGTTGCATTGCTCTAATTTATCTGGAATAAGGGTTGTCTCATGACTCAGGGCTTTATCTGGATGGGTGTTGCTGCATAGCTCGTAGATATCTAGACTGTGCATTGCTGCATGGCTCTAATTTAATGGCAATTTAGTTTGCTGCCTGGCTCGGGGTTTTCTTCGGACGTGTGCTGCTTCATGTCTCTTTGCCATCTAGAATGTGTGCTGTTGCATGGCTCAAGTTTAGTTGATCTGGAATGAGGTTTTCTGCATGGCTCTGGGTTTTATCCGGATGTGTGTCACTGCCTGGCTCTTTCTTGTCTGGAATGTGCATTGTTGCATTGCTTTAATTTATCTAGAAACAGGGCTTCGCCTGACTCAGGGCTATATCTGGATGTGTGTTGCTGTGTAGCTCTGAGATATTTAGAATGTGCATTGCTGCATGGCTCTAGTTTGCTTCCTGACTCTGGATTTTATCTGGATGTGTATTGGTGCGTGGCTCTTGGTTATCTGGAGTGTGCTTTGCTGCATGGCTCTAATTAAACGGCAAGTTGGCTTGCTGCATGTCTCTGGGTTTTCTCTGGACGTGTGTTGCTTCATGTCTCTTGGCCATCTAGAATGGTTGCCCTAGTTTAGTTTATCTGGAACGAGGTTTTCTGCATGGCTCTGGGTTTTATCTGGATGTGTGTCATTGCCTGGCTCTTGGTTTTCTGGAATATGCATTGCTGCATGGATCTAATTTATCAACAATTTGGTTTGCTGCCTGGTTAGGGGTTTTCTTCAGGCGTGTGTTGCTTCATGTCTCTTGGCCATCTAGAACGTGTGCTGTTGCATAGCTCTAGTTTAGTTGATCTGGAATGAGGTTTTCTGCATGGCTCTGGGTTTCATCTGGATGTGTGTCGCTGCCTGGCTCTTGCTTGTCTGGAATGTACATTGTTTCATTGCTCGAATTTATCTAGAAACAGGGCTTTATCTGGATGGGTGTTGCTGTGTAGCTCTTAGATATTTAGAATGCGCATTGATGCATGGCTCTAGTTTGCTTCCTGACTCTGGATTTTATCTAGATGTGCATTGCTGCATGGCACTGGGCTATCAGGAATGTGAACTGTTGCCTGGCTTTAATTAATCTGGAATGAGGGATATCTCATGATTCAAGGCTTTATCTGGATAGGTGTTGCTGCATAGCTGTTAGATATCTAGTATGTGCATTGCTGCATGGCTCAAATTTATCGGCAATTTGATTTGCTGCCTGGCTCAGGGTTTTCTCTGGACGTGTGTTGTTTCATGTCTCTTGGCCATCTAGAAATTGTGCTCTAGTTTAGTTTATTTGGAATGAGGTTTTCTGCATTGCTCTGGGTTTTATCTCGATGTGTGTCGCTGTCTGGCTCTTGGTTATCTGGAATTCTGTTGTCACACAGCTGTAATTTATCTGGATTGTGGTTTGCAATATAACTCTGGATTGTATCTGCATGTGTGCCACTGCATAGTACTTGGTTATCTATTATGCATAGCCACATGACTCCAGTTTGTCAGAATGTGGTTTACACCAGGCTCAGGGTTTTATCTGGCTGGGTGTTGTTGCCTGAGTCTTGGCCAGTTAGCATGTATGGTGCCACACCCCTCTAGTTAATCTGGAATGGAGTTTGCCTCATGACTTCGAATTTTAAATGAATGCATTTTCCTATGTGGCTGTTGATTATCCGGAATGACTTTTGTCACATGGGTCTGGTATTTTAGGGATGCCATTTGTTTCATATCTCTATATTAGTTGGAATGTGAGGTGCTGCAGCAAGCTTCAAGGTTATCTGAAATGCACCTTCCAACATTATTTGGAATGTGTGTCGCTGCAAATAGCACATGTGCAGGGTCGGAGCTTCCATAAACTGAGGTACAGCAGCAAGCAGCCTTAGTACAACACCCGGTACAGGTGCCGTAACATTACAGAAGGACCGAATAATTACCTTTTTTAATTGTATGGGAAGTACACCAGTGGCAAATTTCTAGTCTACCTGGAGGACTGAAATTCTCAGACATATCCTATATCTCATTGCAGCATATCGACCGGGTCAAAATCACTATTCCGCTGCCCTTCATGTCCATTCACAGAAAAGACCACCAGCCTGTTCAGCCACCAAGCTGGGAAAACTGAGCCATATTAAATGCTCAATTTCATGAAATCAGATATAAGCAACTTCAGTTTCACTGACTGCAATTGCATGCCTGGCGCCCAACTGGAGGTCCTAAGTGCAAGTCCAACAACGTGAGGGCATCTAATGCGGGAGGGGCAATGGCAAGGGATTCTCAAACTGGCTCTTCAACTTTTTTTCTTCAATTGGTGTTTCTAAAAGCCTTACCATTTTAATCCTGTTGCTGGAGATCCGCGAATGGCGGACAAAAGGATGCATTTTGGTTTTACCCAGATAATTAGTGGCGTGACAAGGTTTACAAGTGCCCTAATGCAGGCAGGGATAATGGGCCCCTCATTCCTGTTCCAAGTGGGTATCAAAATGCAATGATTATTAGGGTGTAGTGGGCCCTTCTCACCCCTGGACTCCGGTGTCACTGCACCTGCTGCACTTATGTTGGCCAATCCCCTGCTGCCGTCTATGATATGATGGTGAAGTGTGACGCCCAAAAGTGTTGTGTTATTCTCTTTGGCCTGTCCCTTTGGCAATATGCCGCTGTTGCCTCAGCCCAGAGAGTGCCGAATATATCTGTTTTATTGTAATAGCGATAACGGCACGTACTGGTGTCCGTTCTAAAAACGGGTGGGCTTTGCTGACCCTGGCAGAGGACGGTAGTGCATGGGGGTCGGGTAGATTTACTGTGCCCTGAGCCGAGTCCGGCTCCAGTTAAAACACGGGGATTATCGACCCAGTTTGAGTTCTCCAAAGCGGTTTACCTTTCTGACGAGGTGGGCAGAGTCCGCCCGCCCTTCAGACAGTGGAATCCAGAAACAGGGATTACTTTACAGAGGAGCGCCGGGTCAGGTCAGCGCGGACGCGGCTGATCACGTTTCAGAGCTGGAAACGTAACCTTGTCACAGGGTGTGAGGAACGGGAGGCTTGAAAGGGATACCGACGCTCTCACCGGCCGATCTGTTCCTGCACTGCCTCGGATTGTGTGCTTAATGTTACCTCTGTGTACCAGCTCTTATGAAAGCCCCAGTCATCACAACTCCCAGCAGTCACGGCGAGTATTCATTCTGTCAGTGCGGATGGATACATGCGGAAAAGCAACACCGTGTATCACTCATCCAAAGTATTCTGACTGCCAAAATAAATGTTTGGCTCAACCCAACAGAAGAGGTTATTTTTGGGGTCAGTGGGCATATATTAGCAGGCTGGCATTTCCGGAAAAGGGACTTAGCCAAATTTATATCAGTACAAGTGTCCCACCCGTGCACACAATCAAGAAACCTCAGCATCATTATCGACAACAAGATGGACATGTCCGCACATTCAACACAATCGCTACATCCTGATGCCAAACCTTGAGGATGCTGAAAAAGATATTCAAGTGGCTACTCAACAACACCAGGAAAACCGTAACCCAAGCCCTCACCACCAGCAGGAGTGCCCTCTCAATCAATCAATCAATCAATCAGACATTTGTAGAGCGCACTACATACCCGCGAGGGTCTCAAGGCGCTGGGGGGGGGGGGAGGGGCGCTACTGGTCAAACAGCCAGGTCTTGAGTAGCCTCCTGAAGGTCAGCAGGTCTTGGGTCTGTCGTAGGCTCAGTGGGAGGGTGTTCCAGGTCTTGGCGGCGAGGTGGGAGAAGGATCTCCCGCCGGTGGTGGTTCTTCGGATGTGAGGGACGGTGGCGAGTGCGAGGCCGGCGGAGCGGAGCTGGCGGTTGGGGATGTAGAAGGAAAGTCGTCTGTTGAGGTATGCTGGGCCGGTCTTGTGGAGTGCCTTGTGTGCGTGGATGAGGAGCTTGAAGGATATCCTCTTGTTGACGGGGAGCCAGTGCAGGTTTCTCAGGTGGGGGGTGATGTGGCTGTGGCGTGGTACGTCGAGGATCAGTCGTGCAGAGGCGTTTTGGATGCGTTGCAGTCATTTGATGAGCTTGGTCGGGGCTCCTGCGTAGAGTGCGTTTCCGTAGTCGAGTCTGCTGCTAACGAGGGCCTGGGTGACTGTTCTTCTTGTATCTGTCGGGATCCACCTGTAGATCTTGCGGAGCACGCGGAGGGTGTTGAAGCAGGAGGAGGAGACGGCGTTGACTTGCTTGGTCATGGAGAGCGTTGAGTCGAGGATGATTCCCAGGTTGCGTGCGTGGTCGGTGGGTGTCGGGGGTGCCCCCAGTGCCGTCGGCCACCAGGAGTCGTCCCAGGCTGAGGGGTTGGAGCCGAGGATGAGGACCTCCGTCTTGTCCGAGTTCAGCTTCAGTCGGCTGATCTTCATCCAGTCGGCGACGGCCTTCATTCCTTCGTGGAGGTTGGATTTGGCGGTGATGGGGTTGATGGAGGAAGGTTTCAAAAATGAAACTTGCTTGTATGCAATACTCCTCATAGTATTAATTTATTAAACTTGTACTGTCAATACTAATCTTTGCATTCACAAACACAAAAGGGATAGACGCTTGCCTATGTGTTTTACTAATGAATAACGCTTGTCTATAAACCAAGATGGCCGCTAAAAGCGCGGGACTTCATTGCGCATGTCGCAACCTGATCACATGGTGTGACGTCTTTCTTTGCTTGGTGGGAAACTTCTGCTTCTGCGCAGTGTGCATTAAAATGGCCGCTAAATGTTTTCACATGCTTAAGCTTGCTCTCATGTCATTATTAAATTGTCGTTTTCTTAACGCTACTAATGCAGGATAGTATTATGATTAAATGGGAATAGAGTAGGGAAAGTGGGTATACAGTGAAACTTTTTATTTGTGATTTTAATATTTTCTTCTTACACTTTTAGTAATTTGTAAACTTGGGCCTGGGTTGGTGTCTTGAAACTCGAGAGACAGAGGGTTCTGCGCATGTGTCCTGTATGCCTGCCAAGTGAAGTCAACTTGGACGTCTCCCAAGGCCACGACCTATTGGCCGAAGATGATGCACTCAATGTTTCCGGCGGACAAATTGTTACTTTTCTCCTGTAAAATGTATAACATTTGTCGTGAGACGGGTGGGAAATAAAGTGAATGTATTAATTTGAAGGGGCGGGAAGCTAAAAACAATAGGCTTCACAATTTAGGCCAAAATTGATATGGTGCGAGAATCCACCTCCTGTCCCTGTCCAATCAGAAGTAGTGGTCCCATAATGTTAGCAACATTAAGGGGAGGTACATGGGCGTAGAAGGGTATAATAGAATATAGCATTAGTTAATTAGTCAGAGCATACTTTCACGAAGAACAGGCGTCCATGCTGCGAGAGAGCTCTTAGATCCAGACTGCCATGCTGATTGGTTGCTGACTGAATCCCTGTCCAGAAGAGGTCCTGAGGAGGGGGCGGCGGAGTCCATTAGAAGGAAGGCACGGGAGAATCGAGAGAAGTCGAGTATCAGAGAGGGGAACGGCGCAGGCATCGTTGTAGAGAGGTCACCGGTTCTATCCTGATCCTGGAAGAAGTCTTTGCTCTTCATCCTTCCTGGGTCCTATCTTTTCCAACTCCTTGGCCAAGGGGCTTGGTTCTCGCATTTAGGTAATTATACTGCAACCTTTAGTTGCGCTGCTGTCTCTATCTTCTCCTTTTCCTTAAACACCGTCATTGATTAGCAAAATCATTTCTATGCTTTTTCTTGGGTATTTCAATCAAGTACCGTGTTTTCTGTATTTTACTCTGCTAAAACTTTAGATAAACAATTTTAAAACTTCCTGACTCAGTGATAATTTCAGGATTATGTACTATAATGAATGTCACTCATTTTAAACTTCCCAATTAGCAAAGGATCCATTGGTAAGTTATTACTCTTCAATCAGAAGGTAATTGGTAGCAGGGACTTTGATAAAAGAGTACATCTGACACCCAGCGTAAGTATTAGTGTAGTGTGAATGTATGGGCCCAAGTGAGTTTATGGTGTATGAATGTTGTTGGCTAATATTGCGCTGGATCAGTTTTCTGGTAAGCAGAGGACGGTTTTTGTTACTCTTTGTTAATTGGGTAATGAGAATTTTATTTGTATTTTTTATGAACTAACATCCGCTTATTTTTGATTTTTTGTTACATGTCGTCCAGAATACCCTGGGGTAGGTAGGAAAAAGAATAGTGGGTGGCAAGTGGAAGCCATACTGCAGTGAGGTTATCTGTCAGGCAGAAATAGTACTGAGAAGTTAAGCAGGACTTCAAGTACTCGTTAAGGACTCTATGCGTGTGAGTAATAGCAAAAAGGGTACGCTGATAAAAATTTGATGTTATATCACCTAGTAAGGGTAACATTGGAGAAGTAACAGGTACTTCTGGAGCTTGTGTGAAGAGTAGACGGAAGTGTTTTACTCGTAGTATATGTTTAGTAAACGGAAAGGTTTTACTAAAGTGTGGAAGAAACTATCCTTTTCAAAATTTGTGGAAACTGGCACGATAGCGAATGTTTTATGTTGTTACTGAAATTTAATTAAGATTTATAGAGAAAATAAGTTTGCGTAAATTTTTGTAAAGGGAGGGTCAGTTGCCGGAGAGGGAGCTGACGTCACAAAACGCCGCGCTGTGGTAGGTTGAAACAGCGGGTGTGGAGAAAACCCTTGTAAAGGAGGGGTCAGTAGTCAGGAGTAGTACTGACGTCACAGGTGCCGCGCTGGGATTGGTTAAACCAGCGAGGACAGAAAAGAGCAGATTGTAAAGGAGGGGTTGACAGACAAACGTCACCAAAAAGCCGCGCAAGGATTGGCTCGGAAATAAAAGATAGCAGACATTTAGGGGCATATTAACAAGCCGGCGATAAAAAATTATCGCCGCTTTAGCGTCTGTTTACAGACGAAAAGCGGCGATAATTTTATTGCTGTATTAGCAAGGTCACGCTATCGCGTGAATCCTTGCCCTATCGCCCTTTCCCATAACGCCCATCCTGCATCTCTAATGAGATGCAAGGTGGGCGTTACTGGGCGTACCCCAGATGGGCTACGTTGTAAATATCGCCGATGTGCACATCGCGATATTTACAAGGCAGCCCACAGGATGATAGCAGACGTTAGATTTTGGCGAAAACGGCTGTTTTCGCCAAAATCTAACGTCTGCTATTATCCCGACTTAGCCATCCCTAACATAGGGGTGGATTGTGCTGATACGACCACAGGGTCGTATCAGCAAGGTTATCGCCGTTTGCAGGGAACATCGCTGGAAAACCAGCGATGTTCCCTGCAAAACGGCGATAACCTCGCTATCTCTGGAATTTTTATCGCCCTGGAGAAGCGTGTTGTTAATAACGCGTGTGAGAAGTTGGCCTGGCATATGCTGTCCACTAATTATAGTGGGCACCTTGCACCAGTCCAAATCGACTCTTATGGTAGATAGGTTAAAGACAACCTTATTGAAAGCTATCCTAGTGGTAGCTATGGAGAGCAGCCTTCAGGCTAAGTCTTGAAGGAATGTAAAGCAGCTTGTTTTACCAGTCTATAATCTCTTGAGTGACCAAATGAAAGAGCACCACACCAGGTATATATTCAAAATATATGTATTTATTACTAAACACACCCCTCTAGTCTCTTTATGAGGCTAGAGTTCGAAGTACATAGGTTATAAGATCTTAAATCACAGTAATAGCACAAATACACGTTTGGGCCCTAGGGGCGTACCAAACCATATACCAATAAAGTGGTATGCGAACCACGACTGAACTAGACACTAGGCCTAGAGCCTCTAGAAGTGCTTGGACCACAAGGAACCACCCAAGATAGTGACACAGGGGACCCACGGGAGACGCGTGCAGTGTAAATACACAACCGCGATACGCCGTTAACTTCTATGGAGAAAGTCGGGATCGGGAAAATAGAGGAAAGGGACACTTAAAAGAGGACTAGGACAAAACCCTTTGAGATCTAGGACTTTGAAGAGTCTCTACCCACGGGAGCACCGGAGTACTCGTGTTACCTCACCCAGGGAAGCCGGGTGCATAGGTGCCTTTCGGGGTCGGGTTTCGTCGTCGATTCGAATGGCGATCTGCTGCAAAGTGCTGCTGGCGGCCAAGAGAAAAGTGTCCGGGTGGATCCAAGAGTGGATCGGAGTTCTGGTGAACCTGAAAGCAGAGGGGACAGAGTCTGGGTCACTAGCCAGTGACCAGGAAGGCGATGGACAGATGCCCACCGATGTCGAGTGCTTCAGGTGCGTTGACGGTCGTCTTGACTCTTCAGCCACGATGTCCGGGAGGCGTTGTTGGCGACCAGGAGCAGGATTCAGACTGGTGCTCGATGTCTGTCGAGTGCTGAGGTGTCGGCGACCGGATTGGACCCAACAAGCCTTGGCAACGGCAAGTCTCGAGTAAGATGTAGATCGTCGATGGTGCAGACCAGCAAGGTCTGTGGAACTCACCCAGCGAGGGTAAGTGAGGGCAGGCCTGGAGCAACCAGGATGCCAAGTAAGGAAAAGATTGGCCTTCGTTAAGGGCTACTAGCCAACGGGCTAGCGACCGCGAAGGAGCCTCGTGATGCCGCACGTGGAGCTGGCTTACGGGACACTCGTGGAGTGGGGGCCAGTGATCTTCAGTGCAGGTGGTGCTGGAGGCTAGGGCTACTCGGAGCCCAAAGCACGACTTCTTGGGAGACCCAGAAGATGGTGCACTTGCAAATGTGCTCGGTGTCCAGGGGTCATGGTCTCAAGTCACCCACGATAGCCACGGGCCTCAGCTTTGCTGGGGACTCAGGGTAGCCTCGGGGAAGTCTGAGAATCTACCTCTGGTGATGCGATGACTTCGGCGTCCGACGGGAGCTTCAGTAATGCGAACCGGACAGATGCTTCTTTGGTGCCTGCCAAGCAGGGGAGTTACTCCTTGACCCCAAGGGAGATTCTTCAGTCCTCTAATCTTGTCGTAGAGCGTCGAAGGTCCAGGATTCAGTTTCAGAGTTTCGTCCAGGTATAATCTAATCTTGCTGTGGCAAGGGTTCCCCATTTTAACCAGTAAAACAGGGAGGGACTAACTCTATGACCCCACCTATGGGAGGGTCAAGGGAGGGGGTGGCTACACCCACTTCCCTTTGTCCAGTTTCGCGCCAGAGCAGGGGCAGGTAGCCCCTGAGCTGGTTTGAACTGGCATATGCACAGAGGAGCCTTTTGCTCCCCCAGTGCAGGACTTCAAAGCACTCTAAGAGTGCACCCACCCAGCCCCAATACACATTATCCTGTCTGGGGAGGTGGTCACACCTCCCTGCAACAGGAAACCTATTGTCCAGGCCTCCCCTGCCGGAGTTTCGTCCAGCAGCAGGAGGCCAGACTTGTGTCTGTGGCAGCAGCATCCATTTTGTGATGCCAGGGCTTCAGAAAGAAGTTACCGGGTAAGCCAGAGTTAACATGTCTTTCCCTCTAGAAGGGTGGAATGCTACCCCCGCCGCCAGGATTGGCGGGGGGGTAGTATTCCAAGATGTTTGACACCAAACACGACATGTTTAGGTGCAGCCATTCCAAAGTTAGCATTTTACCGCGAGGATATAATGCGCTTAAGAGTATATGGTCAGGCTGCACTACAAACAGCATCAGAGATGGTCTCCGAACGCTGCAGAGGGGCCCTGCTCATGCAGGGGCACCCTCTCACATAGGAACCATGCACTCTGCCTTTAGGATTGATAAGGCCTGCCTTAGGAGTGACTTTTAGGTTTATATGTGTGTATGTATTTAGTGATATAGGTAACCTATATCACAGTAAGGGGTGCATGCACCACCTTACCCAGGCTGCAGTAGCAGACCTGTGGTGTCAGTTTGGATGGCCTTCCAGGGGTGGCACAATACGTGCTGCAGCCCCTGGTAGGCCTCTGAGGTACCTATGCCCTTGGTACATAGTATACCATATACTAGGGACTTATAAGGGCACTCCAGATTCCAATCAGAGATGTGCCTAAGGCACATGGAAACCATTTTACAGAGAAAGCAGATAGACTGGGGCCCTGAATAGCAGGATCCCAGTCCAACTAAGTCATAAACCAGCAGAACACCATAAAAAAAGTGGGGGCAACCATATAGTCAGATTCCACCTTCCTACATAACCCCCCCAAACGAAAGGAGATAAGGCTAACCTTGGCCAGTTGAGCCTTCATTGACTAAGTGGTCATATAAGGAAGCACCTGCACTAGCATGGTTGCCCCCTGTCTTATGGTCCACTAAGCAATCCCTCACCCTAAGGGTATGAGAGGGTCTCCACCATGGGGAATCACTACCTGTGGTGTGCTTAGGTAAAGTACAAGGCTGGTGAGGTGTCTGAGTAGAGAAGTGAGGCCCTAGGAATGTTGGCCTCAGCTTCCTCAGTTCACTAGTCACCATGTATGCCTGTCTTTCCATGACTGAGTTGCACTTTGCTCTAAGGGTCAACCTTTGGCTGCCTACAGCTGGGGGTTGGGTCCCTTTGGATGGACTACTGGAGGGACATGGCAGGTTTGGAACCTTCTGGTCCCAGGTTTGCCCTTGCCTACCAGAGTCCTTCTGGGGAGGTCCCTACATAAAGGTATGGGGGATCCCTCAGTGTGTAGAGGAATTTTCACCTGGCTAGGGCTACTAGACTGGGTGCCCCTAATCTGCTGATGGGGGCTTCCTCTGGACAGGGGGCCCTGGGGGGTCCACTGACCTCCCTGACCTCTGCAGCCCTGGGCTGACTGAGGCAGGGTAGAGAGGAGCAGGTTACCTGCTCCAGACTGGGTACCACCTTGGAAGGGTCCTCTGCCATCAGGGGTGTGGCCAGGCCAGGCCTGACTACTTCTGGGGCAGTTCCTTCACTAGGGGTAGGGTCAGTTCCCTGAGGAGGCTGACCCTTACCTACTGTCTGGAGGGAAGAAGACTTTTCTTCAACCCTTGTGCTCTCTTTTGGGGGAGAGTGGGCCATTCTTTCAGGCTCCATCTCTCCAAATTCTTGGGCTGGGGCTGTGGCCATTACAGCCCCACTAACCTTTACAGGGACGCCCAGCATCCTAAGATGGGTTTGGTGTTCAACTTCAGCCCAGGCTGAAATTTCCAGATCATTGCCCATCAGGCAATCTACAGGTAGGGTTGGGGACACTGCCACTCTCTTTGGGCCTGTGACCCCCTCCCAGCTGAGATTGACTATGGCCATGGGGTGATCTGTTCTGACACCATCAATGTTGGTCACCTGGTATTTAAACTCAGGTAAAAGCTGGTGAGGGGGACTAGTTTCCCTGCCACCATGGTGACACTAGCCCCTGTGTCCCTAAATGCCACAGCTTTCTGACCATTAATTATTGGCTCCAATCTGTACCTGCCCAATGCTATGGGACCCATGGTAAAGGTGGCAAATCCTATACCACCATCAGAGTCAGAGGAGTCTGTTGAGGGGTCCCTGTCTAAACTAGGGCCCACCTCTGTTCCTCTTGCAAAAGCACCTAACTTTTTGGGTGCACTACTCCCAACTGGAGGATTACTACTGGTAGTACCAGGAGGGGTGGTAGTAGTTGTGGGAGGAACATTTTCTTTATTGCCAATCCTGGGGCAACTGGGATCAGTTTTCCAGTGCCCAGGCTTTTTACAGACATGGCAATAGGGTTTCTTTTCAGGAGAGGAAGGAGTTTGGGACCCACCCCCAGAAGAGGAATTTTGGGGCCCTGTAGGGGACTTATCCTTAGATTTATCCCCACCTTTCTCTTGGGACTTAGTAGAATCTTTCTTCTGGTCACCACCCTGATTTCTAGTTTTTACTCTGGTTCTGACCCATTTGTCTGCCTTCTTTCCCAATTCTTGGGGAGAGGTCAGATCAGAGTCCACCAGATACTGGTGCAAAAGCTGGTTTTGACAATTATTAAGGATCTGCTCCCTCATAATCAAATTGTACAATCCTAAAAAGTCATGCACTTTGTTGCCATGTATCCAACCTTCCAGAGCCTTTGTAGCACAATCTACAAAATCAACCCAGTCTTGAGTCTGAGCTTTTTGGGTGTCTCTGAACTTCAACCTATACTGTTCAGTGGTTAGGCCAAACCCATCTATCAGAGCACTCTTCAAGACTGTGTAATTGTCAGCATCCTCTTCTCTTACAGTGAGGAGCTTGTCTCTACCTTTGTCTGCAAAGGAGAGCCACAAGATTGCTGCCCACTGCCTCTGGGGGACCTTCTGAACTTTACAGGCCCTCTCCAGTGCAGTTATCCATTTGTGGATGTCATCCCCACTCTGGTAGGGAGGGACAATCTTGTTTAGGTTTCTATGGTCATAAGACCTCTCCCTATCTCTAGGGATATTGCTGCCACCATGGGACTCTAGTCCCAATTTTCTTCTCTCTCTAAGGAGATCTAGGGATTCTCTATCTAAAGCTAATTGCTTTTTTCTGAGTTCCAGCTGAGTTTCCTCATACTGGACCAGCCTCTTTCTTCTCTCATGAGAGGATTCTCTCCTATGAGATGAGACAGAGCTCCCTATAGAGGTGCCAGAGTGGTTAGACTCCTGAGAAGGAGACCTAGACCTTCTGGGCACACTCTTAATCCTTCCTGGGGGGACAAAGAGGGAATCATTTTGATCATCCTCATCATCATCCACAGGAGGGATTTGGTTTTTCAGGTCAGGGTCATTGTCACCCTCCTGGCCAGTTTCAGAGGGGGGGCTGGGGGTACTGGTACCCCTAGCGTCCTCCTCTTCTTCTGCCCCACCCTCAGCTCCTACCCCTTCAGTCCCTACAGGCTTACTAAGGTCATAAGCCACCAACAACTCCTTGAGGTGTTGGGTGGTGGGGCTTTGGCCTGTCCTTATTTTTCTCAAGTTACATAAAGCTCTCAATTCCAAGAATGGGAGTGTATCATACTTGGAGGGTGGAAGCTCAATGGCTTCCTGCAAGGATTCTTTGGATCCTGCCCTTAAAGACATTACTAGTGTGGTGTGGTGTATGCACTACCTACTCTAGTGTGGCCTACTAAACTCTCTTGAGTTGTAGAAAGGGTTGTGCTATCCCTTAACACACAACTCTAAGTTCAGTAGAACTTACTGTTATTCTAAGCTTAAATTATATGTACCTTAGGTACCTTTAGTGGTTTTAAGTTGATCAATTCAATTGAGATTATCTGGTAAAACAATAGCAAGCTGGAATCCCACACGCTGCACACCAATGTGAGAAGTTGGCCTGGCATATGCTGTCCACTAATTATAGTGGGCACCTTGCACCAGTCCAAATCGACTCTTATGGTAGATAGGTTAAAGACAACCGTATTGAAAGCTATCCTAGTGGTAGCTATGGAGAGCAGCCTTCAGGCTAAGTCTTGAAGGAATGTAAAGCAGCTTGTTTTACCAGTCTATAATCTCTTGAGTGACCAAATGAAAGAGCACCACACCAGGTATATATTCAAAATATATGTATTTATTACTAAACACACCCCTCTAGTCTCTTTATGAGGCTAGAGTTCAAGTACATAGGTTATAAGATCTTAAATCACAGTAATAGCACAAATACACGTTTGGGCCCTAGGGGTGTACCAAACCATATACCAATAAAGTGGTATGCGAACCACGACTGAACTAGACACTAGGCCTAGAGCCTCTAGAAGTGCTTGGACCACAAGGAACCACCCAAGGTAGTGACACAGGGGACCCACGGGAGACGCGTGCAGTGTAAATACACAACCGCGATACGCCGTTAACTTCTATGGAGAAAGTCGGGATCGGGAAAATAGAGGAAAGGGACACTTAAAAGAGGACTAGGACAAAACCCTTTGAGATCTAGGACTTTGAAGAGTCTCTACCCACGGGAGCACCGGAGTACTCGTGTTACCTCACCCAGGGAAGCCGGGTGCATAGGTGCCTTTCGGGGTCGGGTTTCGCCGTCGATTCGAATGGCGATCTGCTGCAAAGTGCTGCTGGCGGCCAAGAGAAAAGTGTCCGGGTGGATCCAAGAGTGGATCGGAGTTCTGGTGAACCTGAAAGCAGAGGGGACAGAGTCTGGGTCACTAGCCAGTGACCAGGAAGGCGATGGACAGATGCCCACCGATGTCGAGTGCTTCAGGTGTGTTGACGGTCGTCTTGACTCTTCAGCCACGATGTCCGGGAGGCGTTGTTGGCGACCAGGAGCAGGATTCGGGCTGGTGTTTGATGTCTGTCGAGTGCTGAGGTGTCGGCGACCGGATTGGACCCAACAAGCCTTGGCAACGGCAAGTCTCGAGTAAGATGTAGATCGTCGATGGTGCAGACCAGCAAGGTCTGTGGAACTCACCCAGTGAGGGTAAGTGAGGGCAGGCCTGGAGCAACCAGAATGCCAAGTAAAGAAAAGATTGGCCTTCGTTAAGGGCTACTAGCCAACGGGCTAGCGACCGCGAAGGAGCCTCGTGACGCCGCACGTGGAGCTGGCTTACGGGACACTCGTGGAGTGGGGGCCAGTGATCTTTGGTGCAGGTGGTGCTGGAGGCTAGGGCTACTCGGAGCCCAAAGCACGACTTCTTGGGAGACCCAGAAGATGGTGCACTTGCAAATGTGCTCGGTGTCCAGGGGTCACGGTCTCAAGTCACCCACGATAGCCACAGGCCTCAGCTTTGCTGGGGACTCAGGGTAGCCTCGGGGAAGTCTGAGAATCCACCTCTGGTGATGCGATGACTTCGGTGTCCGACGGGAGCTTCAGTAATGCGAACCGGACAGATGCTTCTTCGGTGCCTGCCAAGCAGGGGAGTCACTCCTTGACCCCAAGGGAGATTCTTCAGTCCTCTAATCTTGTCGTAGAGCGTCGAAGGTCCAGGATTCAGTTTCAGAGTTTCGTCCAGGTATAATCTAATCTTGCTGTGGCAAGGGTTCCCCATTTTAACCAGTAAAACAGGGAGGGACTAACTCTATGACCCCACCTATGGGAGGGTCAAGGGAGGGGTGGCTACACCCACTTCCCTTTGTCCAGTTTCGCGCCAGAGCAGGGGCAGGTAGCCCCTGAGCTGGTTTGAACTGGCATATGCACAGAGGAGCCTTTTGCTCCCCAGTGCAGGACTTCAAAGCACTCTAAGAGTGCACCCACCCAGCCCCAATACACATTATCCTGTCTGGGGAGGTGGTCACACCTCCCTGCAACAGGAAACCTATTGTCCAGGCCTCCCCTGCCGGAGTTTCGTCCAGCAGCAGGAGGCCAGACTTGTGTCTGTGGCAGCAGCATCCATTTTGTGATGCCAGGGCTTCAGAAAGAAGTTACCGGGTAAGCCAGAGTTAACATGTCTTTCCCTCTAGAAGGGTGGAATGCTACCCCCGCCGCCAGGATTGGCGGGGGGTAGTATTCCAAGATGTTTGACACCAAACACGACATGTTTAGGTGCAGCCATTCCAAAGTTAGCATTTTACCGCGAGGATATAATGCGCTTAAGAGTATATGGTCAGGCTGCACTACAAACAGCATCAGAGATGGTCTCCGAACGCTGCAGAGGGGCCCTGCTCATGCAGGGGCACCCTCTCACATAGGAACCATGCACTCTGCCTTTAGGATTGATAAGGCCTGCCTTAGGAGTGACTTATAGGTTTATATGTGTGTATGTATTTAGTGATATAGGTAACCTATATCACAGTAAGGGGTGCATGCACCACCTTACCCAGGCTGCAGTAGCAGACCTGTGGTGTCAGTTTGGATGGCCTTCCAGGGGTGGCACAATACGTGCTGCAGCCCCTGGTAGGCCTCTGAGGTACCTATGCCCTTGGTACATAGTATACCATATACTAGGGACTTATAAGGGCACTCCAGATTCAATCAGAGATGTGCCTAAGGCACATGGAAACCATTTTACAGAGAAAGCAGATAGACTGGGGCCCTGAATAGCAGGATCCCAGTCCAACTAAGTCATAAACCAGCAGAACACCATAAAAAAAGTGGGGGCAACCATATAGTCAGATTCCACCTTCCTACAACGCGCTACCAGGGCGATAATTTCCGGAGATAGCCAGCGATAAGATATCTATCGCTAAGCACGGCCAGCGATAATTATCGCTGGCCGTTGATAATATGCCCCTAAATTGGTCGAAAATATAGTAGCAAAATTCTTAGTGGATAAGGATTGCATGTTAAAACGCGATCCGACTTTAACAGGAACTCGTCCGGATAGGAGATTCCTAGGTTTTGCAGAATATAATTTTGTACACAGAAGATTAGATAGAATGTACGGAGAAAGGAGAAAAATGTCATTTTTGCAAAAGATTAAGAATTATTTTAAAAAGGACAAACCAATCAAAACTAGAGAAGGAATTATTATTCCACCAGCTAAAACGCCAGCATCATTTATGATGATGGAGAGAGGTTATCATACTTGTGCATGGATGGAGAATTGGATAGAATACACCAAAAATGATGGAGTATTAGCATTTCCCGAGAATGGTACCTTCAATGGAAGAATTCTTCAAAACTTGAGATTGAGGATGAATGACTTAGAACCCAGACCTAGATTAACTCAGTACGAAGCACTAGAGGAATGGGAAACCGAGGCATTTGAGCGGGACAGATCTAGAAGTAATAGGAGTTACCCAGGATTTTTTCCCAGATATTTACGTGAGTCGAGAGAGGGTCAGATGAAACAATGGAGAAGGGCAATGATTACAGAGGGACTGTATCCATTATTCACAGAAGGAGAGAAATCAGGAGGCAAATGTACAGAAAAGACAAAACATTTAATGAGAAATGAGGATTCAGAAGACGAATTTATGGAAGAAATGTTAAGAAATCCCCCACCATATCAGGAAGGGACAAGTGGATGCACCCCAAGTGCACCACCAAAAACTCCATTAGTGCCACAGGTAATGCATGAGTTCACCCCGACTAGAATACTTCATGACAAAGAAAAAGAAGCCCTAGAAAAGACCAGACCAGAATTAAAACAGAAAATAACTCAGATAAAAGTACATCCTGATTCGTTGACCATAACTGTAACAATTGGTCCAGAAGTTCCATTATATGGTACTCAGGGAAATTGTCCTCAACCGATACTTACACCTACTCCTGTGAGTAACCCCAAACCTGAAGCTCCAGTTATAATTGAGGATCAATTTAGTGACTGTGAATCCACAATATCACTCATGGATTTACCTATTCGAGGTTCTGTAAATAGTACTCCCAGAAAAGATGTACCTGGAGGTTCAAAAGATGTAAGTTTAGTAACTTCATCAGGAACAAAAAGTACTACCATAGTAACACCTGAGGATCTAGAAAGATGGGTACAAGGGTCAGTTAGACAGTACACACCTCCAAAAGTACTGGATATCCATAAATTAAAAGTTGAATTAGAAGAAATAATAGCAGGAAATGTAGGAGTAGAACGCTTGAATACCTATGATGAAGAAGAATTATTATTCTTGTGCAGGAGTATCACTAGAAATGTAAAGATATTCCATGAAAATTTGTCCAATTTAGCACTACAGATGGGCATAGAAATAGGGAGATCAAAGGTATTACAGAAACCCTATAGAGCAGAATTTTCAGACAAAGATTTAGAAAATATGAATGCATCTGGAAGAAGACTGCAAATAAGAGAATTAATGTTAGTTTTACAAAAATGGGGAGATCTAGATAAATGGAGATCTAGGTGGGCCAAGAAAAAGGAAGAAGCACGAACAAGTAGAACAGCATCAGAATATGTGATGAAGGAAGCAGGAAAAGCAGACCAGATGTATCCAATGCGAGAAGTTGCGGGAGGAGGATATGTACATGTCCCATGGAGCAGACAGGATATTTTATCATTTACGAATGATTTTCCAAAATTGAGAGGAAAACCAATTGAATGGTACAAGCAAGTTGAAAGGTTTGTGAAGGTGTCAAAGGTATTGTTGAAGGATTTAGATGGTTTGTTTGACATAGTGGTACCTGCCGATTTATGGACAGATTGTAAGATCACAGTCGATTGGCCTAGTGATGAATATCCTAGAGATCCGAAAACAGGTGCCCCGTCAAATGATGTGATGAAAAAGTATCAGCAAGTGATAACATACCTGAAAGGGAAAATACCCCTGAAAGAAACAGATTGGGTGAAAATAGATCGAACAACCCAAGAAGCCAGTGAAACAGTACATTCCTATTATGAGCGTTTATTGCAGGTGTTTAAACAGTATAGTGGATTTGAGGACATTGGAGACAAGAACATGAGTCAGTTTGTGTATCGGTTTGTTTACGGTCTGAAGCCAGAGATTTGCCAGATGATTAAACAGCACATGCTGTGTTGGCAGGGAAAGCCCATAGATGAGATTCTGAAGTATGCAAAATATTGTGGAGACGATATTGAGGATAGACACAAGAAATTACAAGAAAAGGTGATGTGGGCTCAGGTGAAAATGGCAGAAAAGCAGGGAATTAATTTGGAAAATCCGAGTGAAAATCAAGGAAAAGATTCTGGAACCAGTGGTGATACGGGAAATGGTGGAAAATTTAGAGGACGAATGAGTAGAGAAGAAGCTAAAAAGAAATTTCCTTGTCATGGATGCGGAAAATTGGGGCATTGGAAGGATGAATGTAAAAAGATTCGGAATAATAATGGCCCAAATCAAAACTTAAATCCACAGACGCAGAATGACTCACAGCAGGGTGTAAATCCCCAGAGTCAATTACCACCTCCACCTGTTCAGGGTAATGTAAGCAGAGCAAAGCATGGTACAGACATTGGATACCCAGGAGGGAGTGGTAAGAATGATTATATGACATCACAATTTCTTTTGCAGGACAATTACTGTGAATTCAACTCATGACGGTGCCTAGGAGAGGGGAAGAAGGAGTGCGTACTTGGCGCATCCTTACAGGTAGATCAGTCTGGTCCATATGTTGAAGGAAATGTGAAAGGTAATGATATTACTTTCCTTTTGGACACTGGTGCTACCAGGTCTACTGTGAGATCAGCAGACATCCCAGACCTTCCTCTCTCTGGTGAAGATATCCAAGTAGTAGGGGTAGCTAATCAAAGAATTAGAACACCTCTTACAGAACCAATGGAAGTCAAAATAGGAAACTTCAGAGAAATGCACCAATTTGTAGTGTGCGATTCTAGCCCAGTAAATTTATTAGGTAGGGATTTATTGTGCAAAATGAACTGTACAATTTTCTGCACGCCAGATGGTGTGGCAGTTCAGACACCAGATGAGGACCATGTATATAAAATTATGGTTGCAAAACAAGGTACAGAAATAGACAAAATGTTTTCGTTAATAACAAGAGATGAGTTACCAGAAGAATTAAAAGGTACAGTAAACCCAATAGTATGGGATTTCACAGGAAAAGAAGTAGGACTTATGGCAAAAATAGATCCAGTTCAAATTACGGTAAAAGAAGGTGCAATTTTCCCAAATACCAGACAGTACAAAATGAGTGCAGAAGTAAAGGCAGGAGTCATTGAAGAAATAAAACGAATGGTAGAACAAAACATTCTAAAAGAAGTAATGAGTAGCCCATGTAATTCACCAATCATGGGACTAAAGAAACCTAGTGGAAAATATAGGATTGTTCAGGACCTGCGTAAAATAAACAAGATTGTGGAACCATGTTGTCCCATAGTACCAAATCCTGCAGTAATTCTATACCAGATCCCTTGCAATGCAGGATGGTTCACAGTAATTGATTTGTGTCAAGCATTCTTTTCAATACCATTGCATCCAGACAGCCAGTATCTTTTCTCATTTAAATTTGAGAACAAGGTCTATGTGTGGAATCGTGTTCCTCAGGGGTACACAGAAAGTCCTTCCATCTTCAACCAGATACTGAAAAAGTGCCTGGAAAAACTAGTGATGCCAGGAAGCTCAGTCTTAGTCCAATATATCGACGACTTATTGGTGGCGTCGACCACCAGAGAAGACTGTGTTGTTGACTCCATAGCATTATTAAATCTTTTGGCTGAGGAAGGGCATAAAGTCTCACCTGAAAAGTTACAGTTTTGCAGGACAGCTGTTAAATATCTGGGACATCAAATTGAGAGGGGAAAAAGAAGAATAACCTCTGAAAGAGTAGAATTAATAAAGAGAATGCAAATGCCTGTAACCCAAAGACAAGTGCGGATGTTCCTAGGAATAGTAGGATACTGTCGACAATGGATACCAAATTTTTCCATGTTGGCCAAGCCCTTAATTAACATGACGAAAAAGAAAGCAAAGGACCCTGTTGAGTGGGAGGATGAAAGTGTAGAAGCTTTTGTAAAATTGAGAAACGCACTTTGTTCAGCACCTGCCTGAGGCATGCCTGATTATAAAAGATAATTCGCATTATTCTGTCAAGAGAGAGAAAACTGTGCACTTTCTGTGCTAACTCAGAGACATGGACTAGACAGACGTCCTATAGCATATTTTTCTGCTACATTGGACCCAGTAGCAGCCGCGTTGCCAGGATGCTTAAAAGCAGTGGCAGTGACTTGTTTGAGCATTGAACAAAGCGAGTCAATTGTGATGGGACATCCTGTAAAAGTGTATGTTCCACATGCAGTTGTGATTCTGTTGACAAGAACCCGAACTCAGCATCTTACTCCTAGTCGGCTGACTAAATATGAGAGGATAATAATGGGTGCTGAAAATGTGACCATGGTAAGGTGTACAATAATAAATCCTGCAACTTTATTGCCGGACCCATATCATGAAACAAATAAAGATGACGAAGAAGATGAACATGATTGTGTACAAATTACAGAATTATGTACAAAACCACGCCCAGACATAGAGGAACAGCCTCTTAAAAAGCCAGACAGGGAGCTATTTGTTGATGGTTCATGTCAAAAACATGAAGATGGTAAACTAACTGCTGCCTATGCGGTATGTGAATTAACTGGAATAGTCGAAGCATCCTATTTACCAGGAGTAAAATCTGCACAAGTAGCTGAATTGATTGCTTTGATAAAAGCTTGCAAAATTGGGAGGAATCAGAGAGTGACCATATTTACAGATAGTCAATATGGTTATGGGGTCGTGCATGATTTTGGCCAACTGTGGATGCAGAGGGATTTTATGACTTCTTCAGGATCCCCCATTAAAAATGGACAATTTGTAAGGGAATTGCTAGAAGCAATACAATCACCAAAAGAATTGGCTGTGGTGAAATGTGCCGCACATCAGTCAGGAGATGACTGGGTGGTAGTCGGCAACAGATATGCAGACTTGGTGGATCAACATTGTGCCAAAACCAGAACGTCAGTCAATAAGAGGGTGGAAAGAATGGGAATCAGCTGCCAACTTATGCTGTATATGCCACCTGAAACTTGGAATGAGGTGAAGAAATTGCAAGATGAGGTTGATGAAAGTGAGAAAAATTTGTGGATCAAAGTGGGTTGCTCCCAAAGAGGAGAAGATGAAGTGTGGATCAGTGCAGATGGCAGACCAGTCATGCCAGACTGTTTACTCTCACAAATGGCCAGAATGCATCATGGAGACACACACATAGGGAGAGATGCAATGATTAGGCTGTTCAGACAAAATTGGTACAATCCCAAATTCAGGGCTGTTGCAGAGAGTCTTTGCCAGAGATGTCTAACTTGCCAAATGCATAATCCAGGCAGGAAAACGATAATTGGGTTTGGAAAAATTGGAAAGGCAGAGGGCCCATTTATAAGACTCCAGTTCGACTTCATACAGTTACCACCATGTAGAGGGCTGAAATACGTACTAGTCATAGTGTGCCTGTTTTCAAAGTGGGTGGAGGCTTACCCTACTAGGAGAAATGACAGTATTACAGTTGCAAAACTGTTGTTACGTGAGCTCATACCTAGGTTTGGTTTCCCAGTATCTTTGGAATCAGATAGAGGAAAACATTTTAACAGTGAAGTAATCAAACTAATTTGTGAAGCATTTCAAATTAAACAGAAATTGCACTGTGCATATCGCCCAGAGGCTTCTGGAGTGGTTGAACAATTGAATGGCACTATAAAGTCAAGATTGGGAAAAATGTGTGCATCAACATCATTAGAGTGGCCAGACGCATTGCCACTTGTCTTGATGGGAATCAGAAGCATACCTGACAGAACAACAGGATTGAGCCCCCATGAAATAAGGATGGGAAGAGCAATGAGACAAACACATGTTCCCACAAACAAATTAGTAAATATATCTGATGATATGGTTCTGGATTATTGCAAAGGATTGGCTGACCTAGTGCGTTCTGACTCTCATCAGGTTGGAGAAGACGCAGTTTCCAGGCAGCCTGAACTAGAACATGATCTGAATCCTGGTGATTGGGTGGTAGTGAAGAATCACACCAGAGAAATGTGTCTATCACCCAGGTGGAGCAGACCTTGTCAAGTTATATTGACCACCAATACAGCAGTGAAGTGTGCAAGATTTCCTAATTGGATTCATGTAAGCCACACAAAGAGAGTACCAGAACCTGAAGAAGAGAATCCACAGACAACGCCAATCACTGAAGAAGCTGAAGGTTGCCCAGCTGAGGAATCTCAGGCTAGAGGTTCGAGAGAAGCTGACGGAGAACAACCGAGCACAAGTCAGGATTGGATACCAGTGGTAGAAGTTCCTGAAGTATATTACAGAACGAGAAATCAAACAAAATTGGAGGAAATTGAAGAAGATCAGATAGGTGAAGAAGAAACAGTTCGGGATCAAGAAAACAAGACAGTAAAAGATCCTGAACTAAATCAGATAGGGAAAGAAAATTGGACTAAAAACAGTGAAGATTTAATAAACTTTGAAGAGGGACAGACAGGTTTAGAAGAATCAGGTCAGGCTGCAGAAGTTCACAGTGCAATAAGCCCTGATCAGAAGCAGTTAGATCAAGAAGAATCCACTAAAGAAAAAGGGGCAAATACAAATGAACATAAAGAAATAAAAAAGGAACAAAGCCAACATCTTGAAAGTCATTGTGGAGCTACTGAAAAGAAACCAATCAGACCTGAAAAAGAACAAACAAAAGAGGCAGTAATCAAAGAAAACAAAACAGTATTAAGCAGTGAAAATAACGAGATCTTTGAAGACGTAAACAGAGAAACAGTGCCAACAAAGAAAACAAGAAAAGGAGATCATTGGCCAAGTGTCATTAAAAGAGTAAAATACCACATAACAACCAGAAGTGAAGATCCAGAACAAGTACCTGAAGTGACAAGTCAAACTGAACAAGAGAAAAAGTCAGGAAAAAGAAAAAGTAAAAGACTGAGACTTGTGAATAACAAATTCAAGGGTCCTGACTGGACTTATATCATTCTTGAAGATTTTGAAAGCTCAGAGTCAAGTGACAGTGGTGGCGAAGGAACAAGTGCAGAACTAACATACGAAGAAGAAACAAGACCACCCTGACTAAACAAAAGAATCATCTAAAGAAAAGAAGAAGAGATAAGAAGAGCAATCTTCCTTGTTGAAAAATGCCTGACGATAGAGTTACTGGGAGACCAAAACGAAATTGTTGTAGGAGATGCTGTGCAATCTGCATATGTAGTCTAGTATTGGTGCTTATAGTATGGTTAGTCCTGATTGTAGCAGTTCCTTACCTTATGATAATAGATAAGAAGATAAATAATGAAACTAAAGGGAGGACAGCAAACATGAAGGGCAGTAGAGTAGAATTAATGGCAGAAGATGAGGCAGAAATTCATCATGAAATAGCTGATAACGACACTAGTTTAAATGTTTTCACAAAGTTATTGTTTCAGTATGTAGACACAATGGAAGTTAGTAATTGTTATGTCTGTATGAAGTTACCTGAATCAGTAGCGGAAGGATTAACATACCATCATTTACCACTGACATATGGCATCTCATGTAGTGTATTAACAAGTTTATTTTATAGAACAGGTAGGCTACAGTATTATTATTCAAACTTAGATGTGATATTTTCTGAGGTTCCGATTCGCAAGAGTATGAACCCAGTGCTTAGTAGTCAAGACGCACATTTTATGGGAGAGTTTTTCTTAACAATGAAATCGATAGACATAACACATGCACATAGACACAATCTAACATGTTCTTTACTAGAAGAAGAAAAGATATTTTTGAATTTAGTAGAAGATAGAAGACATGATTTTCAAAAGAAAGCTTCAGAGCATAAGGCTCAGTTGCCACCTTGGGCGGAGAAGGAAGGGAGTTATACACCTGGTAAAGCTCAAGCTGCAATGGCTCTGGATTTCGTAAAGAAAGGGAAAATTTGTCTTCATAGGTTAAAGACTGATTATAACAATGTTTTCATCGGTACCAGTGAATGTGAACACAATTTTTTAATTCTTGGAGGTTGGGGACTCAAAGGAGGAACAGATTCAGTTTTTCCTGGAATTTATTATGTATGTGGGAATAAGGCTTACTTTAGGCTTCCTGCAAGATGGTATGGAAGTTGTTATTTTGGAATAGTTTTTCCAAAGATATATCACGTAAAAAGAAACACTGGAAGCAATGAAAACAATAGCGAATTAATATGTAGTAAAAGAGCTAGTTTTTCAGAAATTGTAGGTGATATATTTGGTGCATTGATACCTTCAGTGGGAATAATTCTGAACTCAAGGAAAATATGCAAATTGTCTACAGTGGTTGATCGTTTATCAACGGATACTGCTGGAGGTTTTCTAATGATTAATACGGAGATGGTTGCGATTAGATCTATGGTGATGCAAAATCGACTTGCTCTTGACATTCTATTGGCAAAAGAGGGAGGAGTCTGTAAATTATTGAAGACGAAACATTGTTGCACTTATATTCCTGATAAGAGTGCAGAAATTGGAACGTATATTCAGAACATAACTAAACTTGAGAAAGAACTAAAACCACTGGAAGTTGATAGTGTATGGGAAAGATTGACAAATAGTATCTCGTCAATTGGAACCTGGTTTGCTAATATAGGGAAAGGACTTATAGGTCAAATATTAGTACCCTTAGCAGGGATAGCAATAATAATTTTAGCAATAACAATATGGTGCAAATGCTGTAGAAAGAATGGAACATATAAAGTGACAGGAAAAGGAAAGAAGAGAAAACTAGATGAAATCGAACTTGAAGAATGGAGAAGTGATCTATACAAGAAATTAAAAGGAGACTGTAAGAATAGAAAAAGTAAAAATGAGAATGAAACGATTTGCTAGAAGTTGGCATCTGATTGAGGGTAGTATTTTGATGGCTCAGAAACGCCATCAGAGAGGGATTGATGGAGCAAGGTTTCAAAATGAAACTTGCTTGTATGCAATCCTCCTCATAGTATTAATTTATTAAACTTGTACTGTCAATACTAATCTTTGCATTCACAAACACAAAAGGGATAGACGCTTGCCTATGTGTTTTACTAATGAATAACGCTTGTCTATAAACCAAGATGGCCGCTAAAAGCGCAGGACTTCATTGCGCATGTCGCAACCTGATCACATGGTGTGACGTCTTTCTTTGCTTGGTGGGAAACTTCTGCTTCTGCGCAGTGTGCATTAAAATGGCCGCTAAATGTTTTCACATGCTTAAGCTTGCTCTCATGTCATTATTAAATTGTCGTTTTCTTAACGCTACTAATGCAGGATAGTATTATGATTAAATGGGAATAGAGTAGGGAAAGTGGGTATACAGTGAAACTTTTTATTTGTGATTTTAATATTTTCTTCTTACACTTTTAGTAATTCGTAAACTTGGGCCTGGGTTGGTGTCTTGAAACTCGAGAGACAGAGGGTTCTGCGCATGTGTCCTGTATGCCTGCCAAGTGAAGTCAACTTGGACGTCTCCCAAGGCCACGACCTATTGGCCGAAGATGATGTACTCAATGTTTCCGGCGGACAAATTGTTACTTTTCTCCTGTAAAATGTATAACATTTGTCGTGAGACGGGTGGGAAATAAAGTGAATGTATTAATTTGAAGGGGCGGGAAGCTAAAAACAATAGGCTTCACAATTTAGGCCAAAATTGATATGGTGCGAGAATCCACCTCCTGTCCCTGTCCAATCAGAAGTAGTGGTCCCATAATGTTAGCAACATTAAGGGGAGGTACATGGGCGTAGAAGGGTATAATAGAATATAGCATTAGTTAATTAGTCAGAGCATACTTTCACGAAGAACAGGCGTCCATGCTGCGAGAGAGCTCTTAGACTCCAGACTGCCATGCTGATCGGTTGCTGACTGAATTCCTGTCCAGAAGAGGTCCTGAGGAGGGGGCGGCGGAGTCCATTAGAAGGAAGGCACGGGAGAATCGAGAGAAGTCGAGTATCAGAGAGGGGAACGGCGCAGGCGTCGTTGTAGAGAGGTCACCGGTCCTGTCCTGATCCTGGAAGAAGTCTTTGCTCTTCATCCTTCCTGGGTCCTATCTTTTCCAACTCCTTGGCCAAGGGGCTTGGTTCTCGCATTTAGGTAATTATACTGCAACCTTTAGTTGCGCTGCTGTCTCTATCTTCTCCTTTTCCTTAAACACCGTCATTGATTAGCAAAATCATTTCTATGCTTTTTCTTGGGTATTTCAATCAAGTACCGTGTTTTCTGTATTTTACTCTGCTAAAACTTTAGATAAACAATTTTAAAACTTCCTGACTCAGTGATTATTTCAGGATTATGTACTATAATGAATGTCACTCATTTTAAACTTCCCAATTAGCAAAGGATCCATTGGTAAGTTATTACTCTTCAATCAGAAGGTAATTGGTAGCAGGGACTTTGATAAAAGAGTACATCTGACACCCAGCGTAAGTATTAGTGTAGTGTGAATGTATGGGCCCAAGTGAGTATATGGTGTATGAATGTTGTTGGCTAATATTGCGCTGGATCAGTTTTCTGGTAAGCAGAGGACGGTTTTTGTTACTCTTTGTTAATTGGGTAATGAGAATTTTATTTGTATTTTTTATGAACTAACATCCGCTTATTTTTGATTTTTTGTTACATGTCGTCCAGAATACCCTGGGGTAGGTAGGAAAAAGAATAGTGGGTGGCAAGTGGAAGCCATACTGCAGTGAGGTTATCTGTCAGGCAGAAATAGTACTGAGAAGTTAAGCAGGACTTCAAGTACTCGTTAGGGACTCTATGCGTGTGAGTAATAGCAAAAAGGGTACGCTGATAAAAATGTGATGTTATATCACCTAGTAAGGGTAACATTGGAGAAGTAACAGGTACTTCTGGAGCTTGTGTGAAGAGTAGACGGAAGTGTTTTACTCGTAGTATATGTTTAGTAAACGGAAAGGTTTTACTAAAGTGTGGAAGAAACTATCCTTTTCAAAATTTGTGGAAACTGGCACGATAGCGAATGTTTTATGTTGTTACTGAAATTTAATTAAGATTTATAGAGAAAATAAGTTTGCGTAAATTTTTGTAAAGGGAGGGTCAGTTGCCGGAGAGGGAGCTGACGTCACAAAACGCCGTGCTGTGGTAGGTTGAAACAGCGGGTGTGGAGAAAACCCTTGTAAAGGAGGGGTCAGTAGTCAGGAGTAGTACTGACGTCACAGGTGCCGCGCTGGGATTGGTTAAACCAGCGAGGACAGAAAAGAGCAGATTGTAAAGGAGGGGTTGACAGACAAACGTCACCAAAAAGCCGCGCAAGGATTGGCTCGGAAATAAAAGATAGCAGACATTTGATTGGTCGAAAATATAGAAGCAAAATTCTTAGTGGATAAGGATTGCATGTTAAAACGCGATCCGACTTTAACAGGAACTCGTCCGGATAGGAGATTCCTAGGTTTTGCAGAATATAATTTTGTACACAGAAGATTAGATAGAATGTACGGAGAAAGGAGAAAAATGTCATTTTTGCAAAAGATTAAGAATTATTTTAAAAAGGACAAACCAATCAAAACTAGAGAAGGAATTATTATTCCACCAGCTAAAACGCCAGCATCATTTATGATGATGGAGAGAGGTTATCATACTTGTGCATGGATGGAGAATTGGATAGAATACACCAAAAATGATGGAGTATTAGCATTTCCCGAGAATGGTACCTTCAATGGAAGAATTCTTCAAAACTTGAGATTGAGGATGAATGACTTAGAACCCAGACCTAGATTAACTCAGTACGAAGCACTAGAGGAATGGGAACCCGAGGCATTTGAGCAGGACAGATCTAGAAGTAATAGGAGTTACCCAGGATTTTTTCCCAGATATTTACGTGAGTCGAGAGAGGGTCAGATGAAACAATGGAGAAGGGCAATGATTACAGAGGGACTGTATCCATTATTCACAGAAGGAGAGAAATCAGGAGGCAAATGTACAGAAAAGACAAAACATTTAATGAGAAATGAGGATTCAGAAGACGAATTTATGGAAGAAATGTTAAGAAATCCCCCACCATATCAGGAAGGGACAAGTGGATGCACCCCAAGTGCACCACCAAAAACTCCATTAGTGCCACAGGTAATGCATGAGTTCACCCCGACTAGAATACTTCATGACAAAGAAAAAGAAGCCCTAGAAAAGACCAGAACAGAATTAAAACAGAAAATAACTCAGATAAAAGTACATCCTGATTCGTTGACCATACCTGTAACAATTGGTCCAGTAGTTCCATTATATGGTACTCAGGGAAATTGTCCTCAACCGATACTTACACCTACTCCTGTGAGTAACCCCAAACCTGAAGCTCCAGTTATAATTGAGGATCAATTTAGTGACTGTGAATCCACAATATCACTCATGGATTTACCTATTCGAGGTTCTGTAAATAGTACTCCCAGAAAAGATGTACCTGGAGGTTCAAAAGATGTAAGTTTAGTAACTTCATCAGGAACAAAAAGTGCTACCATAGTAACACCTGAAGATCTAGAAAGATGGGTACAAGGGTCAGTTAAACAGTACACACCTCCAAAAGTACTGGATATCCATAAATTAAAAGTTGAATTAGAAGAAATAATAGCAGGAAATGTAGGAGTAGAACGCTTGAATACCTATGATGAAGAAGAATTATTATTCTTGTGCAGGAGTATCACTAGAAATGTAAAGATATTCCATGAAAAATTGTCCAATTTAGCACTACAGATGGGCATAGAAATAGGGAGATCAAAGGTATTACAGAAACCCTATAGAGCAGAATTTTCAGACAAAGATTTAGAAAATATGAATGCATCTGGAAGAAGACTGCAAATAAGAGAATTAATGTTAGTTTTACAAAAATGGGGAGATCTAGATAAATGGAGATCTAGGTGGGCCAAGAAAAAGGAAGAAGCACGAACAAGTAGAACAGCATCAGAATATGTGATGAAGGAAGCAGGAAAAGCAGACCAGATGTATCCAATGCGAGAAGTTGCGGGAGGAGGATATGTACATGTCCCATGGAGCAGACAGGATATTTTATCATTTACGAATGATTTTCCAAAATTGAGAGAAAAACCAATTGAATGGTACAAGCAGGTTGAAAGGTTTGTGAAGGTGTCAAAGGTATTGTTGAAGGATTTAGATGGTTTGTTTGACATAGTGGTACCTGCCGATTTATGGACAGATTGTAAGATCACAGTCGATTGGCCTAGTGATGAATATCCTAGAGATCCGAAAACAGGTGCCCCGTCAAATGATGTGATGAAAAAGTATCAGCAAGTGATAACATACCTGAAAGGGAAAATACCCCTGAAAGAAACAGATTGGGTGAAAATAGATCGAACAACCCAAGAAGCCAGTGAAACAGTACATTCCTATTATGAGCATTTATTGCAGGTGTTTAAACAGTATAGTGGATTTGAGGACATTGGAGACAAGAACATGAGTCAGTTTGTGTATCGGTTTGTTTACGGTCTGAAGCCAGAGATTTGCCAGATGATTAAACAACACATGCTGTGTTGGCAGGGAAAGCCCATAGATGAGATTCTGAAGTATGCAAAATATTGTGGAGACGATATTGAGGATAGACACAAGAAATTACAAGAAAAGGTGATGTGGGCTCAGGTGAAAATGGCAGAAAAGCAGGGAATTAATTTGGAAAATCCGAGTGAAAATCAAGGAAAAGATTCTGGAACCAGTGGTGATACGGGAAATGGTGGAAAATTTAGAGGACGAATGAGTAGAGAAGAAGCTAAAAAGAAATTTCCTTGTCATGGATGCGGAAAATTGGGGCATTGGAAGGATGAATGTAAAAAGATTCGGAATAATAATGGCCCAAATCAAAACTTAAATCCACAGACGCAGAATGACTCACAGCAGGGTGTAAATCCCCAGAGTCAATTACCACCTCCACCTGTTCAGGGTAATGTAAGCAGAGCAAAGCATGGTACAGACATTGGATACCCAGGAGGGAGTGGTAAGAATGATTATATGACATCACAATTTCTTTTGCAGGACAATTACTGTGAATTCAACTCATGACGGTGCCTAGGAGAGGGGAAGAAGGAGTGCGTACTTGGCGCATCCTTACAGGTAGATCAGTCTGGTCCATATGTTGAAGGAAATGTGAAAGGTAATGATATTACTTTCCTTTTGGACACTGGTGCTACCAGGTCTACTGTGAGATCAGCAGACATCCCAGACCTTCCTCTCTCTGGTGAAGATATCCAAGTAGTAGGGGTAGCTAATCAAAGAATTAGAACACCTCTTACAGAACCAATGGAAGTCAAAATAGGAAACTTCAGAGAAATGCACCAATTTGTAGTGTGCGATTCTAGCCCAGTAAATTTATTAGGTAGGGATTTATTGTGCAAAATGAACTGTACAATTTTCTGCACGCCAGATGGTGTGGCAGTTCAGACACCAGATGAGGACCATGTATATAAAATTATGGTTGCAAAACAAGGTACAGAAATAGACGAAATGTTTTCGTTAATAACAAGAGATGAGTTACCAGAAGAATTAAAAGGTACAGTAAACCCAATAGTATGGGATTTCACAGGAAAAGAAGTAGGACTTATGGCAAAAATAGATCCAGTTCAAATTACGGTAAAAGAAGGTGCAATTTTCCCAAATACCAGACAGTACAAAATGAGTGCAGAAGTAAAGGCAGGAGTCATTGAAGAAATAAAACGAATGGTAGAACAAAACATTCTAAAAGAAGTAATGAGTAGCCCATGTAATTCACCAATCATGGGACTAAAGAAACCTAGTGGAAAATATAGGATTGTTCAGGACCTGCGTAAAATAAACAAGATTGTGGAACCATGTTGTCCCATAGTACCAAATCCTGCAGTAATTCTATACCAGATCCCTTGCAATGCAGGATGGTTCACAGTAATTGATTTGTGTCAAGCATTCTTTTCAATACCATTGCATCCAGACAGCCAGTATCTTTTCTCATTTAAATTTGAGAACAAGGTCTATGTGTGGAATCGTGTTCCTCAGGGGTACACAGAAAGTCCTTCCATCTTCAACCAGATACTGAAAAAGTGCCTGGAAAAACTAGTGATGCCAGGAAGCTCAGTCTTAGTCCAATATATCGACGACTTATTGGTGGCGTCGACCACCAGAGAAGACTGTGTTGTTGACTCCATAGCATTATTAAATCTTTTGGCTGAGGAAGGGCATAAAGTCTCACCTGAAAAGTTACAGTTTTGCAGGACAGCTGTTAAATATCTGGGACATCAAATTGAGAGGGGAAAAAGAAGAATAACCTCTGAAAGAGTAGAATTAATAAAGAGAATGCAAATGCCTGTAACCCAAAGACAAGTGCGGATGTTCCTAGGAATAGTAGGATACTGTCGACAATGGATACCAAATTTTTCCATGTTGGCTAAGCCCTTAATTAACATGACGAAAAAGAAAGCAAAGGACCCTGTTGAGTGGGAGGATGAAAGTGTAGAAGCTTTTGTAAAATTGAGAAACGCACTTTGTTCAGCACCTGCCTTAGGCATGCCTGATTATAAAAGAGAATTCGCATTATTCTGTCAAGAGAGAGAAAACTGTGCACTTTCTGTGCTAACTCAGAGACATGGACTAGACAGGCGTCCTATAGCATATTTTTCTGCTACATTGGACCCAGTAGCAGCCGCGTTGCCAGGATGCTTAAAAGCAGTGGCAGCGACTTGTTTGAGCATTGAACAAAGCGAGTCAATTGTGATGGGACATCCTGTAAAAGTGTATGTTCCACATGCAGTTGTGATTCTGTTGACAAGAACCCGAACTCAGCATCTTACTCCTAGTCGGCTGACTAAATATGAGAGGATAATAATGGGTGCTGAAAATGTGACCATGGTAAGGTGTACAATAATAAATCCTGCAACTTTATTGCCGGACCCATATCATGAAACAAATAAAGATGACGAAGAAGATGAACATGATTGTGTACAAATTACAGAATTATGTACAAAACCACGCCCAGACATAGAGGAACAGCCTCTTAAAAAGCCAGACAGGGAGCTATTTGTTGATGGTTCATGTCAAAAACATGAAGATGGTAAACTAACTGCTGCCTATGCGGTATGTGAATTAACTGGAATAGTCGAAGCATCCTATTTACCAGGAGTAAAATCTGCACAAGTAGCTGAATTGATTGCTTTGATAAAAGCTTGCAAAATTGGGAGGAATCAGAGAGTGACCATATTTACAGATAGTCAATATGGTTACGGGGTCGTGCATGATTTTGGCCAACTGTGGATGCAGAGGGATTTCATGACTTCTTCAGGATCCCCCATTAAAAATGGACAATTTGTAAGGGAATTGCTAGAAGCAATACAATCACCAAAAGAATTGGCTGTGGTGAAATGTGCCGCACATCAGTCAGGAGATGACTGGGTGGTAGTCGGCAACAGATATGCAGACTTGGTGGCTCAACATTGTGCCAAAACCAGAACGTCAGTCAATAAGAGGGTGGAAAGAATGGGAATCAGCTGCCAACTTATGCTGTATATGCCACCTGAAACTTGGAATGAGGTGAAGAAATTGCAAGATGAGGTTGATGAAAGTGAGAAAAATTTGTGGATCAAAGTGGGTTGCTCCCAAAGAGGAGAAGATGAAGTGTGGATCAGTGCAGATGGCAGACCAGTCATGCCAGACTGTTTACTCTCACAAATGGCCAGAATGCATCATGGAGACACACACATAGGGAGAGATGCAATGATTAGGCTGTTCAGACAAAATTGGTACAATCCCAAATTCAGGGCTGTTGCAGAGAGTCTTTGCCAGAGATGTCTAACTTGCCAAATGCATAATCCAGGCAGGAAAACGATAATTGGGTTTGGAAAAATTGGAAAGGCAGAGGGCCCATTTATAAGACTCCAGTTCGACTTCATACAGTTACCACCATGTAGAGGGCTGAAATACGTACTAGTCATAGTGTGCCTGTTTTCAAAGTGGGTGGAGGCTTACCCTACTAGGAGAAATGACAGTATTACAGTTGCAAAACTGTTGTTACGTGAGCTCATACCTAGGTTTGGTTTCCCAGTATCTTTGGAATCAGATAGAGGAAAACATTTTAACAGTGAAGTAATCAAACTAATTTGTGAAGCATTTCAAATTAAACAGAAATTGCACTGTGCATATCGCCCAGAGGCTTCTGGAGTGGTTGAACAATTGAATGGCACTATAAAGTCAAGATTGGGAAAAATGTGTGCATCAACATCATTAGAGTGGCCAGACGCATTGCCACTTGTCTTGATGGGAATCAGAAGCATACCTGACAGAACAACAGGATTGAGCCCCCATGAAATAATGATGGGAAGAGCAATGAGACAAACACATGTTCCCACAAACAAATTAGTAAATATATCTGATGATATGGTTCTGGATTATTGCAAAGGATTGGCTGACCTAGTGCGTTCTGTCTCTCATCAGGTTGGAGAAGACGCAGTTTCCAGGCAGCCTGAACTAGAACATGATCTGAATCCTGGTGATTGGGTGGTAGTGAAGAATCACACCAGAGAAACGTGTCTATCACCCAGGTGGAGCAGACCTTGTCAAGTTATATTGACCACCAATACAGCAGTGAAGTGTGCAAGATTTCCTAATTGGATTCATGTAAGCCACACAAAGAGAGTACCAGAACCTGAAGAAGAGAATCCACAGACAACGCCAATCACTGAAGAAGCTGAAGGTTGCCCAGCTGAGGAATCTCAGGCTAGAGGTTCGAGAGAAGCTGACGGAGAACAACCGAGCACAAGTCAGGATTGGATACCAGTGGTAGAAGTTCCTGAAGTATATTACAGAACGAGAAATCAAACAAAATTGGAGGAAATTGAAGAAGATCAGATAGGTGAAGAAGAAACAGTTCGGGATCAAGAAAACAAGACAGTAAAAGATCCTGAACTAAATCAGATAGGGAAAGAAAATTGGACTAAAAACAGTGAAGATTTAATAAACTTTGAAGAGGGACAGACAGGTTTAGAAGAATCAGGTCAGGCTGCAGAAGTTCACAGTGCAATAAGCCCTGATCAGAAGCAGTTAGATCAAGAAGAATTCACTAAAGAAAAAGGGGTAAATACAAATGAACATAAAGAAATAAAAAAGGAACAAAGCCAACATCTTGAAAGTCATTGTGGAGCTACTGAAAAGAAACCAATCAGACCTGAAAAAGAACAAACAAAAGAGGCAGTAATCAAAGAAAACAAAACAGTATTAAGCAGTGAAAATAACGAGATCTTTGAAGACGTAAACAGAGAAACAGTGCCAACAAAGAAAACAAGAAAAGGAGATCATTGGCCAAGTGTCATTAAAAGAGTAAAATACCACATAACAACCAGAAGTGAAGATCCAGAACAAGTACCTGAAGTGACAAGTCAAACTGAACAAGAGAAAAAGTCAGGAAAAAGAAAAAGTAAAAGACTGAGACTTGTGAATAACAAATTCAAGGGTCCTGACTGGACTTATATCATTCTTGAAGATTTTGAAAGCTCAGAGTCAAGTGACAGTGGTGGCGAAGGAACAAGTGCAGAACTAACATACGAAGAAGAAACAAGACCACCCTGACTAAACAAAAGAATCATCTAAAGAAAAGAAGAAGAGATAAGAAGAGCAATCTTCCTTGTCGAAAAATGCCTGATGATAGAGTTACTGGGAGACCAAAACGAAATTGTTGTAGGAGATGCTGTGCAATCTGCATATGTAGTCTAGTATTGGTGCTTATAGTATGGTTAGTCCTGATTGTAGCAGTTCCTTACCTTATGATAATAGATAAGAAGATAAATAATGAAACTAAAGGGAGGACAGCAAACATGAAGGGCAGTAGAGTAGAATTAATGGCAGAAGATGAGGCAGAAATTCATCATGAAATAGCTGATAACGACACTAGTTTAAATGTTTTCACAAAGTTATTGTTTCAGTATGTAGACACAATGGAAGTTAGTAATTGTTATGTCTGTATGAAGTTACCTGAATCAGTAGCGGAAGGATTAACATACCATCATTTACCACTGACATATGGCATCTCATGTAGTGTATTAACAAGTTTATTTTATAGAACAGGTAGGCTACAGTATTATTATTCAAACTTAGATGTGATATTTTCTGAGGTTCCGATTCGCAAGAGTATGAACCCAGTGCTTAGTAGTCAAGACGCACATTTTATGGGAGAGTTTTTCTTAACAATGAAATCGATAGACATAACACATGCACATAGACACAATCTAACATGTTCTTTACTAGAAGAAGAAAAGATATTTTTGAATTTAGTAGAAGATAGAAGACATGATTTTCAAAAGAAAGCTTCAGAGCATAAGGCTCAGTTGCCACCTTGGGCGGAGAAGGAAGGGAGTTATACACCTGGTAAAGCTCAAGCTGCAATGGCTCTGGATTTCGTAAAGAAAGGGAAAATTTGTCTTCATAGGTTAAAGACTGATTATAACAATGTTTTCATCGGTACCAGTGAATGTGAACACAATTTTTTAATTCTTGGAGGTTGGGGACTCAAAGGAGGAACAGATTCAGTTTTTCCTGGAATTTATTATGTATGCGGGAATAAGGCTTACTTTAGGCTTCCTGCAAGATGGTATGGAAGTTGTTATTTTGGAATAGTTTTTCCAAAGATATATCACGTAAAAAGAAACACTGGAAGCAATGAAAACAATAGCGAATTAATACGTAGTAAAAGAGCTAGTTTTTCAGAAATTGTAGGTGATATATTTGGTGCATTGATACCTTCAGTGGGAATAATTCTGAACTCAAGGAAAATATGCAAATTGTCTACAGTGGTTGATCGTTTATCAACGGATACTGCTGGAGGTTTTCTAATGATTAATACGGAGATGGTTGCGATTAGATCTATGGTGATGCAAAATCGACTTGCTCTTGACATTCTATTGGCAAAAGAGGGAGGAGTCTGTAAATTATTGAAGACGAAACATTGTTGCACTTATATTCCTGATAAGAGTGCAGAAATTGGAACGTATATTCAGAACATAACTAAACTTGAGAAAGAACTAAAACCACTGGAAGTTGATAGTGTATGGGAAAGATTGACAAATAGTATCTCGTCAATTGGAACCTGGTTTGCTAATATAGGGAAAGGACTTATAGGTCAAATATTAGTACCCTTAGCAGGGATAGCAATAATAATTTTAGCAATAACAATATGGTGCAAATGCTGTAGAAAGAATGGAACATATAAAGTGACAGGAAAAGGAAAGAAGAGAAAACTAGATGAAATCGAACTGGAAGAATGGAGAAGTGATTTATACAAGAAATTAAAAGGAGACTGTAAGAATAGAAAAAGTAAAAATGAGAATGAAACGATTTGCTAGAAGTTGGCATCTGATTGAGGGTAGTATTTTGATGGCTCAGAAACGCCATCAGAGAGGGGATTGATGGAGCAAGGTTTCAAAAATGAAACTTGCTTGTATGCAATCCTCCTCATAGTATTAATTTATTAAACTTGTACTGTCAATACTAATCTTTGCATTCACAAACACAAAAGGGATAGACGCTTGCCTATGTGTTTTACTAATGAATAACGCTTGTCTATAAACCAAGATGGCCGCTAAAAGCGCGGGACTTCATTGCGCATGTCGCAACCTGATCACATGGTGTGACGTCTTTCTTTGCTTGGTGGGAAACTTCTGCTTCTGCGCAGTGTGCATTAAAATGGCCGCTAAATGTTTTCACATGCTTAAGCTTGCTCTCATGTCATTATTAAATTGTCGTTTTCTTAACGCTACTAATGCAGGATAGTATTATGATTAAATGGGAATAGAGTAGGGAAAGTGGGTATACAGTGAAACTTTTTATTTGTGATTTTAATATTTTCTTCTTACACTTTTAGTAATTCGTAAACTTGGGCCTGGGTTGGTGTCTTGAAACTCGAGAGACAGAGGGTTCTGCGCATGTGTCCTGTATGCCTGCCAAGTGAAGTCAACTTGGACGTCTCCCAAGGCCACGACCTATTGGCCGAAGATGATGTACTCAATGTTTCCGGCGGACAAATTGTTACTTTTCTCCTGTAAAATGTATAACATTTGTCGTGAGACGGGTGGGAAATAAAGTGAATGTATTAATTTGAAGGGGCGGGAAGCTAAAAACAATAGGCTTCACAATTTAGGCCAAAATTGATATGGTGCGAGAATCCACCTCCTGTCCCTGTCCAATCAGAAGTAGTGGTCCCATAATGTTAGCAACATTAAGGGGAGGTACATGGGCGTAGAAGGGTATAATAGAATATAGCATTAGTTAATTAGTCAGAGCATACTTTCACGAAGAACAGGCGTCCATGCTGCGAGAGAGCTCTTAGATCCAGACTGCCATGCTGATTGGTTGCTGACTGAATCCCTGTCCAGAAGAGGTCCTGAGGAGGGGGCGGCGGAGTCCATTAGAAGGAAGGCACGGGAGAATCGAGAGAAGTCGAGTATCAGAGAGGGGAACGGCGCAGGTGTCGTTGTAGAGAGGTCACCGGTCCTGTCCTGATCCTGGAAGAAGTCTTTGCTCTTCATCCTTCCTGGGTCCTATCTTTTCCAACTCCTTGGCCAAGGGGCTTGGTTCTCGCATTTAGGTAATTATACTGCAACCTTTAGTTGCGCTGCTGTCTCTATCTTCTCCTTTTCCTTAAACACCGTCATTGATTAGCAAAATCATTTCTATGCTTTTTCTTGGGTATTTCAATCAAGTACAGTGTTTTCTGTATTTTACTCTGCTAAAACTTTAGATAAACAATTTTAAAACTTCCTGACTCAGTGATTATTTCAGGATTATGTACTATAATGAATGTCACTCATTTTAAACTTCCCAATTAGCAAAGGATCCATTGGTAAGTTATTACTCTTCAATCAGAAGGTAATTGGTAGCAGGGACTTTGATAAAAGAGTACATCTGACACCCAGCGTAAGTATTAGTGTAGTGTGAATGTATGGGCCCAAGTGAGTATATGGTGTATGAATGTTGTTGGCTAATATTGCGCTGGATCAGGGTCCTTGGTGAGGGAGAGGATCAGTTGAGTGTCGTCGGCGTAGGAGATTATGTTGATGTCGTGCTATCGTGCGACGTGTGCGAGCGGGGCCATGTAGATGTTGAACAGTGTCGGGCTGAGGGAAGATCCCTGGGGCACGCCGCAGATGATCTCGGAGGCTTCGGATCAGAATGGGGGGAGGCGGACGCTCTGGGTTCTGCCGGAGAGGAAGGAGGTGGTCCATTCCAGAGCCTTGTCTCGGATCCCTACGGCGTGGAGGCGTGTGCGTAGTGTGTGGTGGCAGACGGTGTCGAAGGCGGCGGAGAGGTCCAGGAGGATGAGGGCCGCGGTCTCACCGTTGTCCAGCAGGGTCCTGATGTTGTCGGTGGCGGCGATGAGGGCAGTCTCGGTGCTGTGGTTTGTTGCGGAACCCTGACTGGGAAGGGTCCAGGATTCTGTTTTCTTCGAGGTATCGGGTTAGCTGTCTGTTGACGATCTTCTCGATGACCTTGGCCGGGAACGGAAGCAGAGAGATGGGCCGGAAGTTCTTGAGATCTCTTGGGTCCGCCTTGGGTTTTTTGAGTAGGGCGTTGATCTCGGCGTGTTCCCAGCTCTCTGGGAAGGTCGCGGTCTCGAGGGAGAGATTGATGACGTTGCGCAGATGGGGTGCGATGGAGCTGCTGGCTTTGTTGAAGATGTGGTGCGGGAATGGGTCTGACGGGGAGCCGGAGTGGGTTGTGCTCATGGTCTTGATGGTGTCATCGATGCTCACGTTGGCCCAGACTAGCAGGGGGTCGTGGTCGATGGTGTGCGGAGAGTCTATTGTGTTGATGTCTGTTGGGGCTGTCTGGGTGTTGAAGCTGTCGTGGATGTCTGCTATCTTGCGGTGAAAAAAAGTGGCGAGGGAGTCGCACAGGGCTTGCGACGGCGTGATGTCGTTGGTGTTGGAGCTTGGGTTGGAGAGTTCCTTCACGATGTTGAAGAGCTCCTTGCTATTGAGTGCGTTGTTGTCGAGGCGGTCTTTGAAGGAGGTCCTCTTGGCAGTCCTGATGAGGTGATGGTGGTTGCGGATGGCGTCCTTGTGGGCTGCGTGGCTGTCCGGGGTCTGCTCACTGTGCCATTTCTTCTTTAATTTCCGGCAGGCTCGCTTGGAGGCTAGGAGTTCTGGGGTGAACCAGCTGGCCCTCTTGCTGTTGTCTCTGTAGGAGGGTTTCTTCAGTGGGGCGAGGGTGTTGGTGCAGTCGTTGATCCAGCGTCTGAGGCTGTGGGCAGCGTCGTTGGTGTTGGAGGGTTCGGTGGGTGGGCTGAGAGCGAGGTTTGCGTGTAGTTGGTCTTCGGTGATTTTGCTCCAGCAGCGGCGGGGGATCTGCTGGGTGCGGTGGTGTGTGGTGGGTTTCTGGAAGGTGAAGTGGATGCAGCGGTGGTCGGTCCAGAGGAGTTCGGTGGTGTGGCTGAAGGAGACGTGGGAGCTTGAGGAGAAGACGGGGTCGAGCGTGTGGCCGGCGGAGTGGGTAGGCGTTGTGACGAGTTGCCTCAGTCCGAGGTTGGCGAGGTTATCGATCAGGGTGGTGGAGTTGCTGTCATTGTTGTTCTCAAGGTGAAAGTTCAGGTCTCCGAGGAGGATGTAGTCGGTGGAGGTCAGGGCGTGCGTGCTGATGAAGTCGGCGATGGAGTCGCTGAACTGGGGTTGGGGTCCGGGGGGTCTGTAGATGAGGGTGCCTCTGAGGGTGGAGTTGGGGTCTGTGTGGATCTGGAAATGCATGTGTTCGGCGGTGCTGAGAGTGTCGTCGGTGCTGGTCGAGACCCTGATGCTGTTCTTGTGGACGATGGCGATTCCTCCTCTGACTCCGTTGGTGCGGTCTCTGCGGGTGATCTTGTAGCCGTCTGGGATGGCAATGGCGATGTCGGGTGCGGAGGAGTTGTTCATCCAGGTCTCTGTCAGGAAGGCGACGTCCGGGATGAAGTGTCGAGCAGGTCCCAGACCTCGACGGCATGTTTGCGTGCGGAGCGGGTGTTCAGTAGGATGCATCGGAGGTGATTGTGGCCTTTCTTGGCGGGTGGTTCGGCGGCTCTGAGGCTGGTGTAGCTGCAGTTCCGGCAGGTGAAGGGACCCTGTGTGCGTTTCGGGGCGGCTTTGAAGCAGGTGTGGGTCCGTCCGGAGTTGAGGGCGTGGAGTGTGCTGGCATCGGAGCGGCGGCGGTCGTCGTGGCGGGCGCGGGGACCAGGGGTACTGGCGCTGGGCGCGGTCCAGGCATGGACGGGCGCAGACGGGCTTGCCTTAGGCGCGCCTTCGGCGCTCCAGCGGCGCGGCCGCATAGCGGCCGCCATATATGGGGAGGTGGGAGGGAGGAGCAGCTGGGAGGTGGGAGGCAGGGCAGGGGCAGCGAATGGGCGGTCAGGGGGGCGGGGCCGCAGGGGACGCAGCGGCTGGAGCAGGAGCGGTGAGGGGTGACGAAGGGAGCAGAAGGCAAAGGGCACCGAATTACGGGGGCAACAGGGGAACAGAAGGCAAAAACGGGCACAGAATTACGGGGGCAACGAAGGGAACAGAAGGCAAAAACGGGCACAGAATTACGGGGGCAACGAAGGGAACAGAAGGCAAAAACGGGCAGAGAAACACGGGGGCAGCGAGGGGAACAGAAGGAAAAAGAGGGCACAGACCAATACAGGCACCAGGGGAAAACAGACAACAGCAGTCACAGACACCAAAATAACAATAAAGGCAATACAATAAAGATACAGATGATGATACAAACCTACGGCCTACCACTGGCCACCAGGGATGAGGCGCAGGTGGTAGCCTGCGGGTGGAGGAGGGCCTCGAACTTCCTCAGCAGCGGCAGCTGGGGCAAGGACACACAGGCGGTGCTGTGCGGAGGGGGAGCGACCTACCTAGCAGGGTCAAGGGTCCTCTACACAAGAATAATCAACCACCTCTCAAAAAGGCTTCAAACTATTCCAAATGCAGCAGCCAGACTGGTCCTCAATCTCCCACGCCGGCCTTACATCACCCCACACCTGAGGGAACTCCACTGGCCCCCAATACATAAGCATGCACAATTCAAGTGCCACACCCACACATTCAAAGCAATACACAACACATGCTTGGCCTACCTGAACAGCTGCATGCAGTTCCACCAATCCCCCAGGCACTGCTGCTCAGCTGGACCTTCACTAGCATATGTCCCACTCATATGCAAAAGTAGATCAGGCAGTTGTGCATTCTTGTTCTTCGCTCTTAAAGTGTGTAATTGCCTCCCACTCCACATTAGAATCGCCTCTTCCTTGTTGAATTCCGCAAGAAACTGAAGACCTGTCTTCTCGACTATGTCCCCAAAGAGCAGCCTCACACACCTGTCAAATTGCCAGGAAGCCCTCACGGGTGACAATACGCTGCAAAAATATAAATGACATAGCCTTTCATGACATGGCATGAAATGGCATGACATGACATGACATAACATAACATAACACAACAGAACATAAAATAACCCTCTTCATCTGTTGGCCTGTTGCTGTGTCATTCACATTTTTGTCCACCCAGTACAGCATACAGCATGGGGTAGTTGGTCAGCCCACACCAGCCACTGACTAACTTTACTGAGAGCGATGGTATTCTGCTCTTTCACAAAGAGCACGTCCAGCCACAAAGTAGTTCCTTGTAGTTCCAGGGACTACTACGGCAAGTCATGCTTTTTGAGACCAAATATATTTTTGCTCTGAGACAATTTATTTTTTAATATTGGCAATGGCTCAGCAGCTCTCTTTACAATTTTTTGTGTGCAAAAACCATGACAAGAAAACAAACATTGATAAAGCGAAAAGCCTGGCAGCCAATGCCAGACCTATCAACTTTGGCAATGTTTGTTTATTATTTTGGTGCTTCTATTTCATGATATATGGGCAGGGTAACTTCTAACATTATCTTTATACAACTATTAATGCTAATTATAGAGTGTTCTCAGTAACTCTGAAATGTTGGTGGAGTAAGGTAACTGGTACATAAATGAAAGGTGTTTGATCAAGATCACACAGTTTGGTTAATTGGGAAAGCTGGAACTCAAATTCAAGACATTTACTTTCACAGCTTAGCTATTGTAGCAAATGAGTTCTGCCCATGTAGTCTACAGGATTTTTCACAAATGAATACCTGCTTTTTTCCATTGTGAGTGTCACTACCTGAGTCTCACTCACAGTAAATTCAAGGTAATTGGACTGTGCATTTTAACCATCAGTGTCCACCTTTTAACATAAGATCTCTGCTGTGCATCTAGCGCAGGAGGTACCGGACTTGTTACATGTCAACATGTGTGCATACATGTGTGCGCATGTGTGCGGGCTGCATGTGTGAGATTACCACTGTGCGCAGCCTGGAATTTGCGCAGAAGTAGCCTGTCTCAGAAGGGACTCTGTAAGGATTGGTGCTGACCTGGTCTAGGCCTTTTAATATGAGTGGTCTTGTATGAATATGCCTTTGTAATGCTTATTGGAAAATTGCTTTTCACTGTATTATACATATGGGCGAAATCTAACATCAGATTTCACTCCACTTGGTCCTAGAGGGTCCAATAAGGTGTCAAACTGGGGTAAAATATTCACTGCGAGTTTGAATTTGCAGTTCACAATACATACAGCCTCTTTTTTTGGGACTTCGGGAATTGCTACATTTCTCTGGTTGAGCTCATGATCATATTCCAGGCTTTTGTTCCCCCTACTGGGTCAAGTTAATTACTCTGCTCCCTAGCAGAGGGAACAAAGGCCTCCCCACACAAAAGGAACAAATATCAGTGATTGACTAAGTTCTTGGGAGAATAAAGAAGTGTGGGGGAAATATGCATCTGATAATTAACTTGTCACACTGCACCTGGGCTGGGCAGCCCAGGCCCATTAGAACAAAAGCTGAGACTTGTGGATCCACAGAGTAGGGGCTCACATTTGAAGCTTTGATGGGAAGGAGTCAGACAGTGATTCCACGTAGGTGTGGCTATGAGTCCCTCAGAGAAGCTCTCGCTGTGTTGTATTGCCCCAGAATGCTGTGCAGGAGGGCTGGGTCAGGGGCGGAGAGATGATGTGGCATCCTTGAACTAGCCAGGGGTGCCTGGCATCTAGAACTTTCCAACCCCATTTAAAAATCCCTGCACAAGGGAGAGACTGTTGAGAAGACACTGGACCTGGGAGATGACAACCGCAGAAAGGATGCCCAGTTGGAAAGAGAAGCCACCTGATGCCCTACAAAGATGAACTAAGGACTTTGTCACCAGCTGACCTCCAGGACCCCATGACCCCATGTGCCACCTGACTACCAGTTGCAGGAAAGACCTGTACTTCACTGCCCACAGATACTCTGCAAAACAGCTAGGAGGATGTGGGGCCTGGGGAGTGTAGGCAGGAGGGCATTCTGCTGGCTGGTAGCAGAGAGGATGCAAAAGACGCCCCCACCAGGTAGAGGAGAAGGCTGGCGCAGAAAGCCAACAAATTGAGCTACCCAGAGGCTGTGTTCCTTTAGAGGCCAGAAGGCCAAAGATGAAGAATATTGGCCCAATGTTCTGTACTCCTGGAGTTGTCACCAACCAAGTTGAGTCTATGCATGAGGAGGTGAATCACTGCTGATGAGCTGCAGAACTACAGGCCTGTCGATGGGCTGCCGGGATCCTAATAAGTTCAACTGTCACAAATGGGGCTCCCTAAGTGAGTACACCCAGAGGAATGGAATTCAAGATAGCACAGCACCAAAAAAGAGTAGAGTAGAGACCAGTCAGGTCTATAAAAGATCTGTCCTGCAGAAGATGGTTCTCACCATCTGGTGAGTTGTTTTTCATCTTGAAAGACTTCCAGAAAAGTTTCAAGTTTCTGGTCTTATAGACAACTGTTGCTTCAGGAAGGGCATGGAGTCAGCAGCAAATGATGATAAACATAGGGTCCCTAGTCCTTGAAAGTAGCGTGAAATGATGAATTAGTTGAATTTGAGGACTCCCACAGGGGGCATGGGGAGCAATAGAGCAGGACTCACCAGGATACAGTGAGTAGTTATTGATAAGCGTTAGAGGTAATGACACCCACAGACCCCACCTCAAGCTGACATGACCACAGAGGAGGGTTTTGATTCAGTATAAATAAAGGTCGATATACACTGGCATTGCAAACCCACAATAGTCACAGGGAAAGTCTGCCCTGTTGCTGATGGATTCTCTTCGGGGCCAAACTGTGAATGGGAAGGGAGAAGGTAATAATGAACCAATCCCAGAAATAAAGTAGGGTAAGATGTATTTCACCAGCATGTAACTGCAACTCTCAATGCACATTATGAATTGGCCCCAATATGTAAATCCAACCACGTCCCTTCAGCTCTGCACAAGTTCTCCAAGAGCCTAGGGTTAGCAAGTAAATAATTAAGATGTAAATTCATCTCTGGAATAGGGAAGCTGGGATCCTTAATTTGTGACAGTCCCAAGTGACATAGTCTGGTTATGGTTTTGTGTAATATACATGGAATAATGTACACTCAATCCAAGCATGCACATTGGATTGTGGTTGACAACATGACTGAAGAGTCCAATAAGAGAGAATGTCTTTACTAAATATATCTTAGGTGAAGTTGAGGCACTTGGGGCCAGATATACAAATATTAGGAAATGGGATTTCCGTATTGCGACTCTTACCGAATCCCAATTTGGAAATCACAATTCCTAATGTACTAAAGACTTATTTTTAAAATAACACTTCCTATTGGAGTCGCAAATCGACCTACCTCATGAATATTTATGAGGTAGGTCGCAATTTGTAGCCCACTAGGAATCACAGCAATCACAGGGATGTTGGCCTGCAGGGGTCAGTAGACCACGTCTGTGATTGTTTTTTAATAAAGCAAACTTTTTTAAAATGTAGTCTGTTTTCCTCTAAGGAAAATGGAATGCTTTAATAAAAAAGAAAATTACACTTTTAAGTTTCCTTTTTTAAGAGCAGGGGTTGGTCCGCAGGACCTTCATTATGAGCATGGGTCGATATAAAGAAACATGTATCAGTTCTTTTTGTGGTAATCAAACTCGGAAAATGAAATACAAGTTTTGTGATCCATATACATTTATGTAATTTGCTGTAAACACACAACAACTGGCTCAGACGATTATGTGAGGATCTGCTGAACTTGGTTATGGCATCTGAACTTTTAGTTCTTTATTCTAACAATATCACACTCTTTGTGACACAAAACAAAACACTTCTTATAACGTTTGATACACTATGACATGCTATGTGCAATGTCACATATCAGGTTTGGCTGTTACCCCATTTTTCTGAGCGATGCTGAGAAAAGGCAGCATCTTTGCTGATAAAGAGATGCTGCCATTCTGATAAGCAGTATCACAGGGTCTAATGTAAGTGTGGGCATGCACAGAATTTTGTGTAATGTTCATGCTCACCTGATCCTTTCTCTAAAAACCGCAACATGTATTACACTTGGCCCAAGTGCTTAATTTGAAAAAGAATAAGTGCCGGGGCCCAAAGTTTTGCTCAGAAGCCCAGGGCTGGTGCTATCGAAGGTCAGGGTGCCAAATACCAAGGGTGCATACTGTTGTCTTGATTCCAACTCATGCCTCTTTAATCTATCACCAGACACTCCCTGCCTCTTTATCTCACATTTGTAGATCCTTGTTCACTTTCTTTCCCACTTTGTTTTTTTTTTCTCTCGCATTGGATCAAAGTCTCTTGAGGAAAAATAAGTGCAGGTTCACAAACAAGTGTGCGTGGGCCCCTTCTGCAACCACTGGTTCAAATTAAACTATCAAGATATCAGAACAGGTGTACAAAATCTGGGTCTGTTCCAGGAAATCCAGAACGTCTGGTCACCCTAAAATTAATAACAATTTCTACAGGGTGTGTTAGGAATAGCATTACATTGTTGAGCGCGAGCGAGAATTTGCATCCCCTAGCATGATTTCCGGGTGCCAGAATGCCTACCAGTGAGATCTTTCAATGCAGTGGGCAGTCACGGCAGGTCGCTAATGTTTGCGTTGAGAAAGCTGCTACTCAAGTAGAAGTAGAAAATCTACTTAAGTGGCAGAAAGAAGCAGTGCACTCTGGTGCCATTCGCATACCACGTGGTGCCATTTGCACTGATTTTACAGCGCAGAACAAAATCTGCACGAGCAGCGTGATGTGCTAAAATTCCACCACTCGCGGAACTCTGAGACATTTCGCAGATTTGTTAGGTAACTCCGCGGAATTCCCACCCCTAGTTCTGTTTCAATGACCACATTACATTTACAAGGGCCTTATAGCAAAAATATTGGACATTCTCTATCATACTCAAATGCACGCAGCCCACCTCCTCCCACACTTGAAAGACATTTATTTATTTATATGCAAAGTTTTATATAGCCCGTAGGTATCAGAGCGCTTTACATGAGGATCAGCAAGTTAAAGATTACATAATTACTTCAGTTACAGATTCCAACTATAGACATCAGAGAAAGATAGGAGGAAGGAAACATAACGGGGAGGCGAGGAAAACAATGTCAGATGTCCGGCTGGGTAGGTGACGGCCGAGGGGGTGAACCAGGGCCAAACTCCTCTATAGCTGCATAGGACAGCTCCACCGGGCATCGGCCAAGGTTGTTCGGACTCCGAGGTGAGAACAGACAGTCGAAAAACATGCTATTACACGATAACATAAGTTATTTTCGCGTTACGTAGCAAAGACAAAACGTCTTATGTGGAATGGAAGGTAGAGGGGGAAAGGTAAACGGGAAAAAGGAATGCAGATAGCGTCAGGCAGACCAGAGGGGGGAAGGGACTTCAGGGGAAACAAGCAGTCAAAGTGAAAGATAGACAAGACCGTGAAGCACCGTTAAAAACAATGTCCGATGTCCGGCTGGGTAGGTGACGGCCGAGGGGGAGAACCCTAGCCAGACTCCTCTATAGCTGCACAGGACAGCTCCACCGGGCATCGGCCAAGGTTGTTCGTACTCCCCGGTGAGAACAGACAGTAGAAAAACATGAGATTACACAATAATATAGATTATTTTCGAGTTACATAGCAAAGACAGAAACGTCTTATGTGGAATGGAAGGTAGTGTAAGTAATGGTATTATTTACATAAGGTGTCGGAACCTAAAATGAAATTCACACGTTGTAGTGAGCTATGCAATTTTAACTCCCTAATGCGCTGTACGTGATATCACCCATTCAACGCTGATACATTTGACTAGTGCCTGTCTCCGGGAGCATTGTCACAAACAGCGTGGACCTTGAGGGGGAAGTGGGTGAGGGGTATGCTGCTGCTTGGTTCATAGCGAGCCAACAACATATCTGAAATTTAAATCCAGATAGAGTCCAGTACACATTTGATAACGAGGCTTCCAAATTCAAAACTGTATATTTCTTGATAGTGCAACCGTTGCAATGCATTTCAGTTTAGTATACTAAAAGATAACCACTGCATTGAGCGGCAGGTGTTACAAGTGATTCTAAACATGAACTTCGAAAGATTCATGCCCCCACTGTCCTGACGACGGTGCTACTAGTGAATCAAGAGGAAAGGTAATGTCCCCCCCCAAACTCTCGTACTTGGCCTAGGGTTTTACAATAGATGGAGTAGCATCTTTTGTATTTGTGCAGCGCACACTGTGAACTGATGTATTTCAAGGTGTTCTCATGTGACGTTGAAAGAAAAGCAGGCGCTGTAGAAAAAAGTAATTGCTTAGCATCACACAATGTGTTTAAGTGGAAGCCGCAGTTGATGCTAGGTTTCCTGGTTTCGCATTGTGTAGTTTTGCCACTACTTGCTTATCTCTTTCTGTCTCCTGTTTCAGATAGAAGCTTAATGCTTTGCGTTTCTTTCTTTGAGGCGCTAAATCAGTGCATTGCTTAAAATACTTCTGGGGTTTGCATGTTTCACAACGATTAGTGGTGGTAGTGTTTGGGGCAGGGGATGTTTTAATACAGAAGCTGAAAAAAATGACATAGACCATTGGCAGCATGTCCATGTGCTGTATTGAGCAATGCCCCATTAAACATGTACGAGGAAGGGACTGGTTTCTCAACCTGACAGTAGAAGAGCAGCAGAACTCTCTATTGATGCATACTGGTCATGGGTGTGCAAATGTGGCTGACTTTAGTTTCGCCCCAGTATCACATGCCCAAAGTGCATCCGTGAGTCAGTGATAATGGCAGACAGCTACTGTCAAAAGCAACAGTTTTTCCAGGACTATGGGTGAGCAATTGGCTCATGTGGGACCCTGACATGAGCTGAGTCCAGCCTCATGGTCCCTTCTTTATCCTCTTGTCACTGGGTGAAACTTCAGATTGTCAACCAATGAGAAGGGAGGCAGGATCTGGCAATGACCAGAACGTATTTCACTTGTCCCTGCTTCCTGCATTGCTGTTATTCCTCCTGCTGCTGTGTCTGCTCTTTCCTTTGAAGCCTTATATGTCCCCTATCGCACCTGCCCTGTTTACACTCATTTTCTGGGTGCAGTCCCAACTCCCCCAGCATGCTAGCAGCAGGCAGCAGGCCTGGTAAGGGTTACCCCTGCGGGAGCATTGAGTGCTCTGGGGGCGAGTGCGGAGATGTGTGCGCCACAGCACCAGCATACAACAGCAGCTGACACACCGCTGGGCGGACATCTTAGACAGGGTACAGGACTTGTTCGACCTGCTAGGCATCAAGGTTGCAGGGCTCACTGAGTGATACTTTTTTGTTTTTTTTAAATTCGAATGTTTCCTCTGATATCGAGCCTTGGCATTCCTTTTGTGCTGTTATGTCAGAAGCAGGACGCTCCGTTCCTGCATCGCCGAGGCCGCCCTGTCAGGGTCGGTGGCCCCATAGCACGGAGACAACTTTTCATGGAAATATATATATATATATATATATATATATATATATATATATATATATAATTATATACATGAAGAACCACAGTCCCGAATTACCAAATCCTCGGCAACAAAACAGGTACGAACCACCAGAGCTGAATTTCCTTAAAGTGCTTTTATTGCAATTAAAACAGCATGACGCGTTTCGGTCGCGTTTCCACAGCCTTGATCACATGACACGCTGGGGCGAATTATGACAATTTATAGTGACGACAATCAAGTTCCGGTCAGTCCCCACAAACTACCATAGAACTAGAAAACATACTTGGATATGTGACTATAAGTTTTAAATGTTTGAAGAGTACAACAAATAAATTCATAGGGGCCGATTCCGATCTCGGTCGGAGGCGCACCCAACACCATTCGGTCGGGAAAAAAGCCATGCGAAAGCCTGTTTCCCGACCGATCCGTACAGCACACCGAACGAGCAAGTACGATGCGCACAACAGCAAAGAATCCGGCCGAGCCGTACTCACCCAAACCAGGTCCTGTTCTCCGACCGAGGCGAATCCGGAAACGCCGAATCGAGTCGCACGGAAGGAAAAATGCAGCCCCGTCCGGCCGGACAAGTACGATGCGCTTTCCGTACGCGCCGAACCCGTCGCTAGGCACGGCACGTCAAAGCATCCGGGAGAGGCGCACATAAGCTCCGATTCGCGCCACAACACGATCCACGGCTCCGAGACGACCACGGCAGCGACGAGGACGACGCGAAGCGACGAGGACGAGGTGAAGCGACGAGGACGAGGCGAAGCGACGAGGACGACGCTAAGCAACGAGAAGGACGAACGACACGAACCAACCATGAATCCCTTCGTCCCGATCATACCAATATTCTACATATACTACCGGAACAGGCACGGACGCGTACGGCGCAGAAGGTAAGCCAGACACCAACCACAAAACACATACAACACGTACACGACACATCACACACACACAGAGGGATGCAGAATATACTTACACCAGCAACAGCAGCACCATAGGGGCGGGATGCCCATCACCAATGCCACATATGCACACAGGGGCCTGAATGCGCACCACCACCCCTACCCAGGGGGGGCAGGATGCCTACCACCACTACCACCCTTACCCAGGGGGGGCTGGATGCCTACCACTACTACCACCCTTACCCAGGGGGGGCTGGATGCCTACCACTACTACCACCCTCACCCAGGGTGGGCTGGATGCCTACCACTACTACCACCCTCACCCAGGGGGGGCAGGATGCCTACCACCACCCTTAGCCAGGGGGGGCTGGATGCCTACCACTACTACCACCCTTAGCCTGGGGGGGCAGGATGCCTACCACTACTACCACCCTCACCCAGGGGGGGCAGGATGCCTACCACTACTACCACCCTCACCCAGGGGGGCAGGATGCCTACCACCACTACCACCCTCACCCAGGGGGGCAGGATGCCTACCACTACTACCACCCTTAGCCAGGGGGGCAGGATGCCTACCACCACTACCACCCTCACCCAGGGGGGCTGGATGCCTACCACTACTACCACCCTCACCCAGGGGGGCAGGATGCCTACCACTACTACCACCCTTAGCCAGGGGGGCAGGATGCCTACCACTACTACCACCCTTAGCCAGGGGGGCAGGATGCCTACCACTACTACCACCCTCACCCAGGGGGGCAGGATGCCTACCACTACTACCACCCTTAGCCAGGGGGGCAGGATGCCTACCACTACTACCACCCTCACCCAGGGGGGCAGGATGCCTACCACTACTACCACCCTCACCCAGGGGGGCAGGATGCCTACCACTACTACCACCCTCAGCCAGGGGGGCAGGATGCCTACCACCACTACCACCCTCACCCAGGGGGGCTGGATGCCTACCACCACCCTTAGCCAGGGGGCAGGATGCCTACCACCACTACCACCCTCACCCAGGGGGGCAGGATGCCTACCACTACTACCACCCTCACCCAGGGTGGGCTGGATGCCTACCACTACTACCACCCTCACCCAGGGGGGCAGGATGCCTACCACCACCCTTAGCCAGGGGGGCTGGATGCCTACCACCACCCTTAGCCAGGGGGGCAGGATGCCTACCACCACTACCACCCTCACCCAGGGGGGCAGGATGCCTACCACTACTACCACCCTCACCCAGGGTGGGCTGGATGCCTACCACTACTACCACCCTCACCCAGGGGGGCAGGATGCCTACCACCACCCTTAGCCAGGGGGGCAGGATGCCTAACACTACTACCACCCTTAACCAGGGGGGCAGGATGCCTACCACTACTACCACCCTCACCCAGGGGGGGCAGGATGCCTACCACTACTACCACCCTTAGCCAGGGGGGGCAGGATGCCTACCACTACTACCACCCTCACCCAGGGGCGGCAGGATGCCTACCACTGCTACCACCCTCACCCAGGGTGGGCTGGATGCCTACCACTACTACCACCTTCACCCAGGGGGGGCAGGATGCCTACCACCACCCTTAGCCAGGGGGGGCTGGATGCCTACCACTACTACCACCCTTAGCCAGGGGGGGCAGGATGCCTACCACTACTACCACCCTCACCCAGGGGGGCAGGATGCCTACCACTACTACCACCCTTAGCCAGGGGGGCAGGATGCCTACCACTACTACCACCCTCACCCAGGGGGGCAGGATGCCTACCACTACTACCACCCTTAGCCAGGGGGGCAGGATGCCTACCACTACTACCACCCTTAGCCAGGGGGGCAGGATGCCTACCACTACTACCACCCTCACCCAGGGGGGCAGGATGCCTACCACTACTACCACCCTTAGCCAGGGGGGCAGGATGCCTACCACTACTACCACCCTCACCCAGGGGGGCAGGATGCCTACCACTACTACCACCCTCACCCAGGGGGGCAGGATGCCTACCACTACTACCACCCTTAGCCAGGGGGGCAGGATGCCTACCACCACTACCACCCTCACCCAGGGGGGCTGGATGCCTACCACCACCCTTTGCCAGGGGGGGCAGGATGCCTACCACTACTACCACCCTCACCCAGGGTGGGCTGGATGCCTACCACTACTACCACCCTCACCCAGGGGGGGCAGGATGCCTACCACCACCCTTAGCCAGGGGGGGCTGGATGCCTACCACTACTACCACCCTTAGCCAGGGGGGGCAGGATGCCTACCACTACTACCACCCTCACCCAGGGGGCAGGCTGCCTACCACCACTACCACCCCCACCCATAGGATGGACAATGCATGACACAACCAGCACACCACAACCTAGGGAATGCAAGAAGAAGACATCCCCCCAACACCATGACAAGCGTGTGTAGACTGTGTCAAATGCCTACAACACCGAACATGACTTCGAACATACAATGTGACCCCCTAGCACATGTGCCACACAAATATGTGTGTGGCACACACAACACAAGCACGCCATGACCATTGTGGCAATGGGGTCCAAACCCCCATCATCACAGTGACCAAAAGGCAAGTGTGGGGTCCATAGCTGCAGCACATTTTGAACATTGTGGCAATGGGGTCCAAACCCCCATCATCACAGTGACCAAAAGGTAAGTGTGGGGTCCATAGCTGCAGCACATTTTGAACATTGTGGCAATGGGGTCCAAACCCCCATCATCACAGTGACCAAAAGGCAAGTGTGGGGTCCATAGCTGCAGCACATTTTGAACATTGTGGCAATGGGGTCCAAACCCCCATCATCACAGTGACCAAAAGGTAAGTGTGGTGTCCATAGCTGCAGCACATTTTGAACATTGTGGCAATGGGGTCCAAACCCCCATCATCACAGTGACCAAAAGGCAAGTGTGGGGTCCATAGCTGCAGCACATTTTGAACATTGTGGCAATGGGGTCCAAACCCCCATCATCACAGTGACCAAAAGGCAAGTGTGGGGTCCATAGCTGCAGCACATTTTGAACATTGTGGCAATGGGGTCCAAACCCCCATCATCACAGTGACCAAAAGGCAAGTGTGGGGTCCATAGCTGCAGCACATTTTGAACATTGTGGCAATGGGGTCCAAACCCCCATCATCACAGTGACCAAAAGGCAAGTGTGGGGTCCATAGCTGCAGCACATTTTGAACATTGTGGCAATGGGGTCCAAACCCCCATCATCACAGTGACCAAAAGGCAAGTGTGGGGTCCATAGCTGCAGCACATTTTGAACATTGTGGCAATGGGGTCCAAACCCCCATCATCACAGTGACCAAAAGGTAAGTGTGGGGTCCATAGCTGCAGCACATTTTGAACATTGTGGCAATGGGGTCCAAACCCCATCATCACAGTGACCAAAAGGTAAGTGTTGACAAAGTAAGAGGTGCAACTGCCAAACTGCATGGATGATTCCTGGTCACAGAACAACAAACACATCAGTGGCAAAGTAGTGTATGTGTCCCATTGCAACATAAATTGGGGGAGCCAAATCCTGCAGTGCAAATAAGACATAACTTTGGCCATGTGCAGACAAACAACACCCATGGGGGCTGACACCGTCAACAATCATCAATGACACAATGACAGAAGTGACCATCCGAATGCAGACCCACATATTTGCACCAATGGGCACACACATGCAGATACCCTGTGGAGACTGCAGATGTGAGGTGTACAGATACCATACCATGGCAGCAATGGGACACACAATCAACAATTAGCACCAAATGAGGGCTCCCGTCCCATCAGCCTGGTCATGGAAGTGCCAACGGAATCATCAGCACAGATCCAACACACTTGTATAGCAATGTTGCACTGACAACACAGATGAGTCCTTCCCCATTGATGCCCAAACCTGCATGTTCACTGGAGATGGCCACACGGTCAGGGAAGTAGACGAATAGAACAATGGCAGGCACAACAGATGTGCAGGGGTGGAAGCCACAGATGTGAAATTGCCAATCTAAGTAGGAAATCCCATTGCCAAATACTGAACACATGACACCCTCAGATGCTGCTATGGATGACATGGATACACCACAGGATAGGACACATTCCCCCTGGACCACATGGGTTCCTGCACAGTAACACTTCATTATCATGAGACCAAATATCACCATCACTGCAGCAAGGGCATGGTTAGCATCATCAACATCATGTACATCAGAAGCAAAAGCACTAGAGAACAGAAAGTTGCTTTATTCAGCATATGTGGCATTAAAAGTAGAAGTCCGGTAGAACATAAACAAAGGCCAATGGCCAGTCCATCAACAAAGTCACAAGTGGGTGACAGTGGCAGATGCCACCCTACACATGCCTGCACAAAACCAGGGACAATCCACTAGGAGGGGCAACCGGGGGGTAGGCCAGGCACTGCAGGGACAGGATCAGGGCTCACCAGGAGGAAGCAGGGAAGGGGTGGTGGGTGCTGGAGAGCCACTGACAACTGCAGTGGAGGTGTCTGACATGGTGTGTGCCGGCACAACTGGGGGGCATGGCTCAGATGTTGTGGGTGCCGGCACGACTGCAGTGGACCCTGCAGATGGAGTGGACAGGTCCGCCACTGCAGTGCCCAAGTCAGACAGGGTGGTAGTGGACTCCACTGCAGTGCCTACCACCAGGGGAGGAGAATGGGGAACAGGCAAGGTGGGCTGGACAGAGGGGGAGGACACCCTCACCACATCAGTGGCACAGACAAGCGCAGCGGGGGTGTGGTGCCGGGAGAGCAAGTGGCAGGGGAGAAGGCCGGAGCCTCTTGGGGATGGTATATCTGTGGGTGGGGGAACCTGGGGCAGGGTGTGGTGGGGGCACCTGTGGAGTGGGGGCCTGAGGGATGGAGAAAGGAGACCTGGTGCTTGAGCTGCAGGGCGGCGGCGGGGTCTTGCTCTTAGCACTCCGGGGGACTTGCGGGTGGGGGCCTCAGTCTGTCTGCGCCTGGGGGAGGGTGTCCGGGGGTGAGGGGCACTCTGCTCCGTGTGGGGGGCTTCCTCTTCCCCCTGGATGCTGGGGCAGCTGGATCGGAGGGGAAGAGGCCGAGGTCACTGAGGAAGAGGCGCTGGGTCTTTGGGGTTGCAGGTGAGGCAAGGGAGGGTGCTTTGGAGGGAGAGGCAACTGAGGACTGCGCAGTGCCCGTGGATGCGTGTGTGTGTACCAGGGCCCCATCCCCTGTGAGTCTGGTTTCAGTCCCCTGACTGTGCGTGCGTGTGCGTTTAGTTTGTGGCGTGTGTGTCTGTGTGCTGGACGTGTGTGTGCTGGTGTGTGCCTGTGCCGGTGTGTGTGTGCTTGGGACGGGTAAGGTGCTGGGGAGTGTGGATGGAGCAGAGGCAGGAGGGGTGAGGGACTGTCTGAGGAGGGACACTGCTGCCGTCAGGGAGGAGTCCATGGACCTGTTGCCCCTCTGTAGGTCAGACATGCCCGATGAGATGCCCTCCATGAACGACACCAGCTGAGTCAACAGTGCGGTGTGCGCATGGAGGACACTCAGCATGGCTGTCTGCCCTACATGGAGCTGGCGAAGGAGGTACACAGACTCCTCACTTAGGGCAGCAGGGGACACAGGGGCAGGGGGTGCGGTGCCTGGGCCAAAGGAGACACGCTCCCGAACATGGGAGCCTCCACGGACCTGGGGAATGGGAGCCGATGGGAGGGCGGTGGTGGTGGTGGTGGTGGCGGGGACAGCAACACTAGCTGGTGTGTGGTGGCTGCTGACACCCGCCTCCACAAGTGAGTCATCCTCCGAGTTGCTCTGGTCCTCAGCTGAGGTGGATGGTGCTGAGGACTCCTCGGTGTGGCTCCCCTCGCCCTCCGTGCCACTGGGTCCCTCCGACCACTCCTCGGCTGCTGACCCAGTCTGGCTCTCTGGCTCCTCCTGGTCCGTGGAGCTGTCCCCTTCCGTGGCCGTGGATGTATCTGCAAACAATGGGGAAACAGACAGACATCAGTCACCTGCACCAAACGCACACACCACTGTGAGCACAGCACATTACAGAGCAAGCCCTGGCATCATTAGTTGTACATTGCTAAAAGTGCCCTAACTGAACAGGAGAAGCCAATTGTCAGTCTGATGCCAAGCATGGCACTCACATCCCACATGGCCTTGCACCCATCTGTCTGGTGTCTGTTGGATTGCAACACACCAGTGTGGACACATGCACCAAGTACACAGTAGTTGGACAGTGCAGAGGACACGGTGTGGCATGTGGACATGCACACATCACAGCTCTTGCCACTGAGTCAGTACAGGTTTCCGGATGAAAGGGATGCCCAGAGTCAAATAGGAAATGCATGTGATCCATACCAGCGACAGACACCATGATGCACCCATGTCCTGATAGCCAGCGCCACTATGGTGTGCATGTAGCACATGTCACTCCCCTGCAGGACCACCAATAAGTTGACACATGCCATGGCAGAGGCATGACTGCTAAGTCATACATCACTGTCTCAGTGATGTATGACTTGGCAGCCAGACAACAACACTATGCACTGTGTCACAATAGTAGGTCATGGGGAATGCAAGTCCTGGAGCTGCACAAGTGCACATGTACATCCCCCACACAACACATCATCTTAACCCTCATCTGTCCAGGTCACACCTATTGGACATATGGGAGACCTGTGACACTACCCTCTGAGCCTGAGCCCCTCACAATTTGCTGTGAATGGGGAACAGCTGCCTGAACTTCACATTCGCATACCCCAGTCTGCACGGGCAGCTGATCAAACACCTATGTGACACACAAGTATCGTCTCCTATGGTCACATCTCCAGGGGCATGCTGAGCCCCTACCAAGAAACACCCCAGCAGTCCTGGCAACTAATCCACAGCACACTGACACAGAGGCAGACACCTGAGGGGTCAAATCACTGTGCACAATGTGTCAGCTGATACACGGGAGTGGGAGTACAGAGTGCATTGCATGGCCTGGAGTAGGCATGACTGTCCTGCTCCACATGAATGAGGGATGTGCCCTGGACAGTGGATAGCTGGCTATGTATGTGTGACACACGTAATCTGCACACTCCTGGGGCCCAAACATTGTTCCCACCCGCTGCATGGGCGTGTGCCACAGACCCCAGGCACATGTGGTGGCTCAGCTCAGCAAGTGGACCGCATATCAAAGCAACACGCAGATCACATGTCCAAACCCAGGCGTTGTGTGAACAATGGACCCACCCATGATGCCCACAACAGAGTTAGGGAAACAGATGCTGTCCCCCACCTTTAGTGAAGCAAACTGCAAGGACACAGTCCCAAGTGACACAATTCCCTGAATGTAAGGGCCACACCTGGGTATCAGATGAGCAGTGGGCAGTGCACAATAGAGGGACATGGCTCCTGGACAACATGACTGCTGCACTGTGGCAGTTGAACCAGGCCAGAGGAGGGCACAAAGCATGTAATACAGAGTTCACAGTGCAGTCTTTGACTCACCCCCTCCTTGCTGCTGTCTGGCCTTCAGCTGCCCATCCAGGTCTGGAAACACCACCGCCAGGATCTGGAGCATGTGGGGGGTCAGGGTCCGTGTTCCGCCCCTCCTGCGAGGAGGCGACAGCTTCAGCTGGACCCGTGCAATCCTCTGGGTCCAGCCCCGAAGGTCCTGCCACCTCTTCTGGCAGTTGCGGATCCGGCGCTTGTAGACCCCCACGGACCGGACAGCCCGGACGATGTCCTTCCAGATTTCCTGCTTCCGATGGGCATTAACCTGTCAGGATGACAAAGTGAAAAGGCCATTACCACACATGCAACATATCCATGCATGACACAGTTGTATATACATGTCTCAATCACAGGGGCACATGATGTACACAGGCAGTGCAAAGCTGACCATGGACAGTTTGCCAGACGTCACTACATGGTATCATTGCATGGGAAGTAAAACCATGTTCAAATGCACTGTCACTGCACCATACCTGTCCAGTGCAAGTCACTACACACTTGACTCGCTGCTGGTTTGGTTTTGACTTGATTGCTATCGAATTTTTAACCACTCGCTGCTATATCTACTTTTAAAAAAGATCAAATCTCACTAAACCTGTTTTATTTGCGCCGCATTTTTACTTCATTTACCTGTCCTCTTGAACCGCACTGCTCCCCGGTCCACCACGGGAAGTCCCGATTGTGTGGAGGGAGTATCCGGCAACGTTACCCATTCCCTTCCGGGCAGGAGACCGGAGGGGGCGGAGCCTCGTGGCTACTTAGCCCACATGACACAAACCGCACGCAGCGGACGCACGCAGGCTGAAGGCAGGCAACAGCGCTGCTAATTACTTCAAACAGGCTGACTTGACTCGCTGCTGGTTTGGTTTTGACTTGATTGCTATCGAATTTTTAACCACTCGCTGCTATATCTACTTTTAAAAAAGATCAAATCTCACTAAACCTGTTTTATTTGCGCCGCATTTTTACTTCATTTACCTGTCCTCTTGAACCGCACTGCTCCCCGGTCCACCACGGGAAGTCCCGATTGTGTGGAGGGAGTATCCGGCAACGTTACCCATTCCCTTCCGGGCAGGAGACCGGAGGGGGCGGAGCCTCGTGGCTACTTAGCCCACATGACACAAACCGCGCGCAGCGGACGCGCGCAGCGGGCGCGCCACCGGCGCGCCGAAGGCGCGCCAAAGGCAAGCCCGTCTGCGCCCGTCCGCGGCCAGCCGAGGCCAGGGGCCAGAGCCCCTGTCCGTCCCATGTCCCACATCAGATCCTATAGCCCATTTACCCTACGTAATCTAAGAGGACCGACATCCGACAAGTGTTGCCATTCGTGGAATATAGCAGATGAATACACTGATTGCCCCCATTGTGGGTTTAACCTCCGGCCGGTTGTTAAAACACAGAACTCCCTTATAGAGCCTGCCAACATAAAAATGTTCTTGCTAAACTGCCGATCGTACCCTAAACATGCCATTGAAATTGCACTACTACTGGAAGAACTCAAACCGGATGTTCTCTTCCTCACGGAAACGTGGCTTAATAATGAATCTGAGCCAGTCCTCGCACAAAATTTCCCTGGCGGCTACCTTATACAACGAAAAGACCACAAAGAAGGTAGAGGGGGGCTTAGCAATCATCGTCAAAGACCACCTTAAGTGTCGCATCTCCCCAGCTCAGGTCTCAGACTGCGAGAGTCTACTTTTCTCCATAGATTTCTCCCCCACTGTCACTTTCTCTGGGCTATTAATTTACCGCCCAACTGGCCCCCTAGGACAATTCCTTAACACTCTTCCGACAACTACTGCTAATTTAGCTTGTTCATCGTCCAACTTCACAATATTGGGAGATCTTAATATTCATTTGGACAATACCTCCGATCACACCACAATTGAACTTAATCTGAGCCTCTCCGCACTTCAGCTAAAGCAATTAGTATCCACCCCCACCCATATCAAAGGCCATATACTTGACCCCGTCTTTAGCAACTGCCTTGAACTCACATCTGGTAAGCCATCGCCGCTTCCTTGGTCCGATCACTTTTTGATTCCCATAACTTGGGAAATCCCGAAATACCCCCTTCCCTCCATTTCATCTTCCCGACGGGAACGTAATTGGTCCAAGCTTCCCCGGCAATGCTGGATCTCAGCCCTTGAAAACACCAGACCTAACAAAGACCCTAACCCTACCCTAGCCAATGAGAACTTTAATTACTGGATCCAAAGCTCCCTCGACGCTATTCTTCCGATAAGGCACATCCATCTTAAAGGTAGAGCAAAGATGTCCCCCTGGTACTCCCCGAAATTACGGGAGCTCAAGCAAAACTGTAAAAAGCTTGAGAGGAAATGGAGACAAACCTATGCAGTCCCGAGCAAAACCAAATACAGGGAAGCAATAAAAACCTATAAATTAGAAATCAAACTCGCTCAAGCTGCCTTTTATGAAGAAAAAATTAAGGCAGCCTCCAACTCCCCTAAGGAGATCTATCGGATCGCTAAAACTCTCTCAAAACTGCCCCAGAAGCAACCCACCTCTGATGATGCCTTATCCCGGTGCACCAATCTGGTGGAATTTTTCCATCAGAAAGTACAAAACATTTACTCTATCTTTACCCCTATCCAGCCTGATACCACTAACTGGTCAGTCTGTGGAACTCAAGCCACATTGAAATCATTTCCTCCCTTAGATTCCACATCCCTAGACTCCATCATGCACCGGGTAAAATCAGGTTCCCCCCTAGACCCAGCTCCTCCCCGCGCTTTGTTACAAGTCACAGCAAACATCTTACCTACGGTCCTTGACCTACTGAACGCCTCCATTTCCGCCGGAGTGGTCCCCCCGGCTTGGAAATGTGCAATGGTAAAGGCCCTCTTAAAAAAAACAAACCTAGACGAGAATAACCTGAGCAATTATCGCCCAATTTCCCTACTCCCGTGGATGAGCAAGATACTAGAAAAGCACATTAACTCAGTGCTGGGAGAGTTTTTAGAATCTAATAACCTACTGCATCCCTCTCAGACTGGCTTCCGTCCCCAACACGGGACCGAAACAGCCCTCCTTGCCGTAACAGAGGAGGCAAGGAGGATCCTGGATCAGGGAGGCTCTGCGGCCATCATCCTCCTCGATCTCAGTGCCACATTCGACACTGTAAATCACAGCACGCTGATTTTGAGACTAAAAAACATGGGTGTATCAGGCAATGCCATTGCCTGGCTACATTCCTTCTTAAGTGACCGGTCCTTTCAGGTCTTTGAAGGCGATATGGTCTCCGAACAAATGCCTTTAAGCTGTGGTGTGCCTCAGGGCTCCTCCCTGAGCCCCACATTATTTAACATTTACATGAGCTCCCTAGCAGAGATTGTCTCCCCATTTAACATCAAAATCATCACCTATGCTGACGACACTCAGCTGGTGGTGGCACTAAACGACCCCAAAAAATTTGCAAATAATCTTGAGAGTTGTCTCATTGAGGTGGCTAAGTGGATGGAAAACTCGTGCCTGAAGCTTAACGGGGATAAAACGGAGATTATGCTTCTCGGGAACTCCCCTCTCTCAAGACGGAGCAATTCTGGCCAAAATGTCTTGGCCCCGCTCCAGTACCCTCTGACCAAATCAAAAGCCTGGGCATTTGGCTGGACCGCTCCCTCAGTTTTAACCACCAGGCGGCGAAACTCTCGGCCACTTGCTTTGGTCTCCTGAGGATGCTACGCAAGATACTTCCCCTCCTTCCATTTCAAGCACGAAAAATCATGGTACAAGGTCTACTCCTATCGCGCCTGGATTATGGGAACGCTCTGTACCTGGGGGCCCCGCAATCCACCATTGGCAAGCTGCAAGTAATCCAAAACTGTGCAGCCCGCACTCTCCTCCAGACCCCTCCCCGACAGTCCGCAGCCCCTGCACTAAGGAGTCTCCACTGGTTACCGGTCAGGGAGAGAATTCAATTCAAAGCCATCTGCATTGCGCACAAGGCTTTTAGGAAGACCGGCTCGTTAATCAGTCAGTCCTTGATAACACCCTACCAACCAAACAGGCATCTCCGATCAACCTTTTCCTCCCTCGCCCTATTGCCTACTATAAAGAGAGCCAGATGCGGCGGACGATCCTTTTCCTATAACTCTGCCAAGATCTGGAACGCACTCCCCCTCCGTATGCGGACGGAACCCAATCTCCTGTCCTTCCGCAAACTCCTAAAAACTTTTCTCTTCAATAACCACTGAGTCCTCCTTCTGTCTGCGTTTCGTCCACAGCGCTGGGATGCCTCAGGGTAGCTATTGCGCTATATAAATGTTTTTTTTCATTTCATTTCATTTCATGGGGGGTGACAACTACTCAGTGAGCCTGCTAGCCAGTGGCGTGCAGACTCTCAGCCTTGCTAGTCACACAAAATGCACATTCAGAAAGGCAGTGCACAGAACACTCACATGCTCCCCTGGTGTCCCATACAGCTTGCTGTACTGTGGAAGTAGGCTGTCCAGCAGGGCCTGGTTCTCTTCAAGGCTGAAGGCTGGGGCTCTCTCCACAGTACGTGCCATTGCAGGGTCCAGAGGGGCAGAGACAGCAGCAGTGCAGTGGCAGATGTCGTCCTGGAGCATGTAGTGCAGGCAAGTGAGCTCTCAGGGGAACAGCCAGCAATATATATGTGCTGGAGAGGCAGATACTGTCCCTTGTGTCCAAAGTGATAGGTCCAAGTCGTTTGCATCTTCTGAATCTGGCCAATCCATGGAATAGCAGCACCAAAACACGCCCACAGCATCCTTCAAATCTTCAACTTCATGACATACATGATTTTGCAACATTGTTGTGGGTGACCAACTGAATTTACAGCAACCGACTCGTTTGAAATTCGAAAACGCGTCCGTTGCCAGGCAAGCCCATTGTCAATGGGTGCGCACCGATCGGTCCATTGCGGTACAACGCGCACAGGGGTACAACGCGTACCCGCACACATTGAATGCAATGGGCCGGCCGGAGGCACCGATCGGTCCATTGCGGTACAACGCGCACAGGGGTACAACGCGTACCCGCACACATTGAATGCAATGGGCCGGCCGGAGGCACCGATCGGTCCATTGCGGTACAACGCGCACAGGGGTACAACGCGTACCCGCACACATTGAATGCAATGGGCCGGCCGGAGGCACCGATCGGTCCATTGCGGTACAACGCGCACAGGGGTACAACGCGTACCCGCACACATTGAATGCAATGGGCCGGCCGGAGGCACCGATCGGTCCATTGCGGTTCAACGCGCACAGGGGTACAACGCGTACCCGCACACATTGAATGCAATGGGCCGGCCGGAGGCACCGATCGGTCCATTGCGGTTCAACGCGCACAGGGGTACAACGCGTACCCGCACACATTGAATGCAATGGGCCGGCCGGAGGCACCGATCGGTCCATTGCGGTACTAACGCGCACAGGTGTACAACGCGTACTCGCGCACATTGAATGCAATGGGCCGGCCGGAGGCACCGATCGGTCCATTGCGGTACAACGCGCACAGGGGTACAACGCTGTACCCGCACACATTGAATGCAATGGGCCGGCCGGAGGCACCGATCGGTCCATTGCAGTTCAACGCGCACAGGGGTACAACGCGTGCACCGCACACATTGAATGCAATGGGCCGGCCGGAGGCACCGATCGGTCCATTGCGGTACTAACGCGCACAGGGGTACAACGCGTACCCGTACACATTGAATGCAATGGGCCGGCCGGAGGCACCGATCGGTCCATTGCGGTACAACGCGCACGGGTACAACGTGTACCCGCACACATTGAATGCAATGGGCCGGCCGGAGGCACCGATCGGTCCATTGCAGTTCAACGCGCACAGGGGTACAACGCGTTCCCGCACACATTGAATGCAATGGGCCGGCCGGAGGCACCGATCGGTCCATTGTGGTACAACGCGCACAGGGGTACAACGCGTACCCGCACACATTGAATGCAATGGGCCGGCCGGAGGCACCGATCGGTCCATTGCAGTTCAACGCGCACAGGGGTACAACGCGTACCCGCACACATTGAATGCAATGGGCCGGCCGGAGGCACCGATCGGTCCATTGCAGTACAACGCATCACTGTACATGTGACTGGCATATGTCAGCATGCCTGTCTCAGATGGACATATGCCAGCCACAGATAGCTCCCAGGGAGTGAGGGGCACACCTACATCAAGACAGCCTGTCCAAACTTTATCATAAGGCATGTAAGGCTGCATTTCCTATTGTGTGTATGTTGGTGTACATGTTGTCCTGTGGGTGTCACCTGTGGGCAGCCACCCCCAGGCTGTGCACGTGTTCATGGGGACAGGATCCTGGGTGTTACGTGTACATGACCACTGTGATGTGCAACTGTTCATATCTGTGCATGTGCCATGGTCACATTTCACAGTGGTGTATGTGTATGTCATGTCACATACCCCGTGAGTCCCATGTGGGACGGTATGTTTGAGCCAGGGTGTCCCAGTGGCACAATAGTGATGGTCCTCCACAGTCTTTGTGCATGTAGTGTTTACAATGTCTCTGATTTCATGTGCACAATGGGAGACAGTCTCCACATCCACGTTGTGTGTGCATGGACTCTGATGTTGTGCGTGTGTGTCACAGATGTCCATGTCTGTCCTGCCTTGGCAAGTGGGGCCACTACCTGTGGGGGTCATGGTTGTTTTGCTGTGGTGTATACATGATACTCCATGTAATGCCAGTGTCCATGTGGCATTACAGGGTCCCTGGGAATGTACCTGTCGTTGAGCTGTGGTGCCTGGGGCACATCTGTCCTCACATGTCACTGTGGGGGTTATTGTGACATGGCAGCAGGAGATGGGAACTGTGACACGGCCTCATGATATCCAATGGGCCAACCTGGGACTAATTGATGCCACCTGTTGGACCGTGTTGACAGATGTTGGCCATGTATGTACCATACATGTCCTTCCGGTACTGCACACTTCATGTAGTTGTGCCTCATAATGATGTATGTTGGGATCTTGAGTGTGTTCAATGCCGCATATGTGGGGTGACTGACAATCTTGCTTACTTCTCCTCTGCACTGCAGGGCTCCTGCTGTCCATCGACCATTCCCAGACCTGGCAACGATGGTGGAACGGGACAGCATCCGACGGTACCACTTCACCAGGCAGCTGATTGAGGATTTGGCAGTGCAGTTGTCCCCACATTTGCAGCCTGGCCGGCCGTATCCTACAGCGCTGACCCCCAAGGTGAAGGTGATGGCAGCCCTACACTTCTTTGCCACTGGTACCTTCCAACATACTGTGGCGACTGCTGGTGGGATGTCACAGACCATGTTCAGCCGTGTGCTCCGCGATGTTTTGGCGGCAATGTTGCTCTTCCTGAACCGGTACATCTATTTCCCTAGACTGCGACGACTCACTGACGTGAAGAGTGACTTTTATGCCCTGGGGAGGATGCCGCATGTAATTGGCTCCATTGATGGGACACATGTGGCTTTGGTACCACCACAGGCCCAGGAGCAGGCCTACAGGAACTGCAAGCACTACCACTCGGTCAATGCACTGGTGGTGTGTCTTGCAGACATGACCATCACACACGTGTGTGCCCGTTTCCCTGGTTCAGCACACGATGCCTTTGTGATGAGGAGTAGTCGCATCCCCAGGATGATGGCACAGATGCAGAACCAGCGTGCCTGGCTTGTCGGTGTGTACTGACTTTGTGCCATTGTGTGTGATCTGATCTGTAGTATTCCGCCCACTTTTCCAAGTCAGCTAATGTGCACTTGTCTGTCCGTAGGTGACTCGGGATACCCCAACATGCCGTGGTTGCTGACACCCCTCAGGAACCCTGTGACACCAGCCCAGATGCGCTACAATGAGGCACAAGGTCGGACCAGGAGAGTGATTGAGCGGACCTTTGGTCTCCTGAAGAGCCGCTTCCGCTGCCTGGACAAGACCGGAGGGTCCCTCCCATATGCCCCTGCGAAAGTGTGCAAGATTATCATCGTCTGCTGCATGCTCCACAACCTGGCAGTGCGGAAGGAGTTGCCTCTCATCCAGGATGACAATGACCAACATCCGCCACCTGTGGAGGATCCTGGCCTGGACCACGATGCCAGTGACGATGATGATGATGATGGTGATGGTGATGTCCGCACACAGCTCATCACCAACTTCTTTAGCTGAATGTGAGTATCCTGAGGTGTCATGTCAATGATGTGAGTTGGCATGATGTGTGGGTGGTGCTCTGGTGCTGTTGGAGTGTGTCCATGGGCTACTTGACTGGATGTGTGTTGCGATGTGTGGTGACAGGTGGGCTGTACTCCCCAACAGTGTTGACATGCTAACTTGGTTCTGGGTGGGTATCTTGTAACATGTATTGTGCATGAGTTTTGCTGTTCTGTCCTGTACTCCATTGCTTTTGACTGTGTGTCATTTCTGTCCTTCACAGGGTACTTTCAGATTCGTTTGGTCAACTGTGTCCACCGACGACATGATTGCACATCCAGGCTGGTAGCTGTTGTGTCCCTACAGGTGATGTGCGCCACACCCATGGACTTCCTTCCGTCTACAGTTGTTGACTGTGTGCCCGCTGCCAGGTGGGATTACCTTGCATCTGTAGTGGTTACGGCATGTTGCAACTGTGTAATAAACCTGTGCTTCACTTTGTGATGTGCGTTGTCTGTGGTCACACATTTGACTGCCATTTGCTTACTGCACCTGTGGGCTACTTGACTACAACTGGGAATGGGTGTGGTGTCTGTGCATTGCACCGTCTTCCCTGGCAACATCAGTGTAGGCAATGAGTCAGATGGCCTAGGTGTGTATGTGTTGTGTAGCCCTGGTGGTGTGTCTCCCTCATGTGTGTCACGTTGCCTGTACTCACATGCCTGTGTTGTCCTTGCTGTTGCAGTTCGCATACACAGTGTAATTTTGCAGTTCATCAACCCCATAACAGCACCCACGTTGGAATCACGACAGAGGCAAGTATGGTGTATTAGTGTGTTTATTGTGATACATTTGTGTTAATAGTGCATAGGATGGGTAGTGCTGTACATAAATCTTGCAATCCCAAGTTCCTAGGTGAATTGAAAGTCCTGGTAGACAGGATCCCCAGTATCGGGGCCACAGTTGTCTGACACATTGGTCCAACTTGTACTCCCCATGCAATGTGTGGGAGTAGTGTTGCCGTCAACAGGGTGAACAGTCTGTGCACAAAGGCGAACATCCAGAACAGGTTCAGGCTTCCTGGGAGTTGCGCCTGGCCATCGGCCTCTCACTTTTCCCTCCTCGGACGACCCCTCTTCTTGGGGGGGCCCCTCAAGTACAGGCTGCTGCGGTGCAGGGGACTCTCCGCCAGAGTCCTCCTCCCTCCCTGTGGCAGTTGCAGTTTGTTCGGCACCAGATGTTGTTGGCACACAGGGAGGTGTGGACTGGTTGCTGTTCATCTGGCGGAGGCATTGTAAAATGTCCCTGTGCACCGCCGTCATCTCATGCAGTGCATCCCACTTGGACTCCACGGGGGACATGTGTGAGTCCACACGGGACATGTGTGACTCCACGTGGGACATGTGGGAGTCCAAGCGGGCATGATGGGCAGCCTGCTGCTGTTTAATGTCTCTGAGGAGCCCCACTACCTGGCTGAGGTCTCCGGTGCTGGACTGGTACGCATCAGCTATGCGTACCAGTTGTGGGTCATCATGCACACCATAAACGTCTGCAAGCAGCGACCTCTGTCTCCCACCCCTCCCACCACCCCTGCTGACATGTGCAGTGTGTGCAGTGGCACGCACAGATAACCCTGGTCCACCTTGGGGGTTGGTGGTGGTGTCCATGGCCCCAGGTTGGTCCAGGGTCACTGTGCTGGTGTTGCTCCTTGTTCTGTCCATGTCGGCAGGGATGGTATTCGTGGTGACAGTCGTTGGAGGGGTGGGTGCAGGGGTGCAGCTGGTGGTCCTGCTGGTGCTGCAGCTGGTGGTCCTGCTGGTGCTGCATGTTGACTTGCACCGGATGTGCCAGGTTGTTCTTCATCGTCCGAGGAGGACAGAGGCTGTACGACGCCAGTGAGCTCGGCATCCTCTTGAGCCTGGGACTGGGACTCCTCAGCGTCTGCTGCTGTGTCCCCATCATCACCTGTTTTTGGGAGACACAAACAATGTATGTTATGTTTCTGCAGGCATCAATGGTTGACACACATGACAGTTGTGACTGTGCCTCTGGGTGCGGGCCTGTACATTGCATTGTCCTAAGTCGTCACAGTCAGGGGTTGATATTGGTGTGGCACATTGTCCTGCATTATTTGGGCATTTCTATGTATTTTCTGGGGTGTGAACATGGTCTGCATTGGTTGTGTTTGGTTGACAGCCGGCCCTCCTTCCCACCCACCCAGCCAGTCAGTTATCCCACCATGGAACGTGCTTGCGTTGCAGGGAGTGTAAGTTGTCTCTCAGGATGTCAGTCAGTGGTGTCCTGCTGTTTGTTGGTGCACATTTGCCAGCAGGGCCTTGTGCTCCCCACAGCAGTAGCCAGTGTCAGCCATCTTGTGAGACCTTCTCCACTTCCTGTGATGTGAGCATGGTTCAGGGTGGTGTTGATGGGACAGTTGTGGGGGTGAGCTATGTCTGTGACTACGACTCCCATCATGCCATTGCCTCCACCCCACTTCCCAGCATGCCCATGCTTCCTTCCTTTTGATTCTGCTTCCCTGTGGGGTGGGCTGGCTGTGCTGACAGGATGGCTGGGAGTGTTGTCCTGGCAGTTGTTTGGCTAAGAGTCCCAAGAGTGTCCCTGTGCTTCACACAACATAACCCAGGGTGGTGGTTCTTTGTGGGATCTTGTGTTAGGATGGGGGGCATTGCATTCTACCAGGTGGGTACTGTGGAGTTTGTGTTGGGGTGTGTGTGAGGGGAGGTGCTTGTGACTATGGTTAGTGCTGCAAGTCCTCCTTCCCACCCAGCCAGCCAGCCAGTTATCCCACCATGGAACGTGCTTGCATTGCAGGGAGTGGAAGTTGTCTCTCAGGATGTCAGTCAGTGGTGTCCTGCTGTTTGTTGGTGCACAGTTGTCAGCAGGGCCTTGTGCTCCCCACAGCAGTTGCCAGTGTCAGCCATCTTGTGAGTCCTTCTCCACTCCCTGTGATGTGCGCATGGTTCATGGTGGTGTTGATGGGACAGTTGGGGGGGCAATATGTGTGACTGCGACTCCCATGATGCTATTCGCTACACTGACTTGGCCAGCATACACAGAATTCCTTCCTTTGAGTGGTCTTCACTGTGTGTTGGTGTTGTTGTGGTGGCTACATGTCTGGATGTGTTTGTTAGTTCTATTTGTGCCACTGCCTAGCTGTAGTTGTAGTTGTGTTTGTACATGTGTTGGCACAGTTGGATGTGACTTTTTTGATGGCATGTGTTGTGTTTATCTGACTGACATACACATTTTGGGATGATTCTGTTCTGGTTGCTGTGTAATTGCTATGAGTGCATGGTTTGACTCTCCCCTTGACAGTGATGTGTGTGTTTTGTGGCAGTATATTGTGTACATTTGTTGTGTACTCACCAGGCTCTGGGATGTCCTCTAGTCCATATACGCTCACTGGCGGAAGGATGGCCCGCACCTTCTCCTCCCAGGGCCTGAAGTATATTGGCTTGGCAGGAGGGCCACTGCCGGTGTATTGGCTGTTGATGTAGTCTTTCTTCAGCATGTCCCGTACCCTCCTGCGCACGTCATACCACCTGTTCTGGATGTCGGTCTTTGTGCGCCGACATGGTGATTGGGCGTTCACCCTGTTGATGATCCTCTCCCACATCTTGGTTTTCTGCGACATGGGGGTCTGTTGGACCAGTGTGCCAAACAGCTGTGGCTCCACCCTGAGGATCTCGTCTACCATGACTTCCAATTCACTATCTAGGAACTTGGGATTCTTCTTGGGGGGCATGGTGATGGGTGGTGATGGTGGGTGATGTGTGTGTTGGTGTGCAGGTGAGGGTGTGTGAGTGTGTGTTTTGCTGGGTGTATGTGAGGTAGGTATTTGTTGGTGTGCTGATGGTGTGTGGCTTGTGTGAGGGATGAGCTGTGGGTGTGTGGTTGCTTTCTCTTGGGTGCTGGCAGTGGAATGGCATTTGCAAAGGCTCATGGTTGTGATTTGTGTCCTTTATATAGGTGGAGTTGTGGGTGTGTCTTTGTTCTCTGTCCCCACCCCCCCAGTATTTATTGGCTTGGTAATTGCTTGTTTGGCCTTTTTTTGGGTGATTTTTCCTTTGTGCTGTTTGTGTATGTTGGAAACGTTCTTGTGACCGAGTCGGACCCTGCATTGGTCTCGTACGGTGTTCTCCGTTTCGTTCACGCTGTGTTTGTGCAGTTTTCTATGCTGCGTATGCGTCGGTCGCGGTGTATTGTGTTGCTTCGGCTCGGTTTTGTATGCGTGTCGGTCGTACGAGCTTGTCCTCCGTCCGACTCGCTCGTGGTTTCGCGCCTTGCATCGTACTTTGCGGTTTGGAGTTCGCGTGTACGTTTCGGTCGGATTTGTTCCGGGTGCGTGTCGGTCGGTTGGATTCGCATGTTTTTCCGGCCGGATTGCTGTTTTCCGTGCGGCTCGGTCGGTCGACTTGGTTTCGGTACGTGTCGGTCGGATTTTTCGCGCCTTGCATCGTACTTGGCGTGTCGTGCGCCACGGGTACGTGTCGGTCGGTATTATTTCCGGATCCGAGTCGGTCGGTGCTTTTTCCGGCCCGAATCGGAATCGACCCCATAGTGTCTACAAAGAGGTAGTGAATATTGTCATGAACAAAACCCCCTGCTCAACCATTTATCAAATACTGACAAATGCGTCAATTTCGTATTTACCAAGATATAAAATTCGGCAATTGGTAGGCAGAATTGTAAAACACATAACATATCCAGTAATTTATCATAATAGTATGTGGTTCCAGACTGACGTGCAAATCACAATAGTCAATAAAGTGAAAATACTAAGAACGTCATCCAATGCCTGCTATTAACCGCATAACAGACTAGGGATAATTAATAAAAATATGAAAAAAACTTCATGGGAGACCATGGCTAGCTTCAACTATTTCAATGAGAACATTTCCGATGATGTGCTGAATTATTACAGCTGACAAACTGGCCTTAGTATCCATATAAAATGATTATTCGCAAAACAATACATATATGCACAGTAAATGGGAGCAGTAATTACAAACTACTGATAGTAATATAAAACCCCCAAAAAAACAAATATATATATATAAAATTATATAATTATATACATATGTATATATACATATATATATTCACTGAAAAAACCACAGGTTTCAGGGACGTTATAGTTAGTTGGACATTTCACTCGTACAAAACCAGAGAAATTCGGCCATTATAGTTAGTAGAGCTAACTATAACTCGCTCCCCCGCAATGCACTGCTGATGATGTCACATATTACATCACTCATGACATGGTCAGTGACATCACTGATGACATCTCAAATGACATCACTGATGACATCATCCAGTGAATGTGTGTTTCTGTAAAGTTTAAATATGTTTTATATATATATATATGCCAAGGTGTTTTGAAGAATGAGTGGGTGTGTAAGTGTCTGAATGGATGATTTAGTAGGTGCGTGACTGATTGTATAAGTGACTGATTAAGCATATCTTAGTGAATGCATGGGTTATTGAGTAAACTGTGTAAATGTCTGTATCAGTCTGTCAGTTGGTGTATAAGCGGCTGCATGGGTTGGTGAGTAGCTACATGACTGTCTATTTGGGTTATTGATTGGTTGTCTGAGTATCTGTATGGGTGCCTGAGTGTCTTTGTGAGTGGGTGGGGGTGGGTGACTCTGTGCATAGATGTGTGAGAGGGTGATTCACTGGGTGTATGGGATCAAGAGTGCATCTGTGAAGGGCTGTATGGGTGGGTGAATGTGTGCATGGGTGTGTTGGTGAGTGAATGGATATCTCAGTGATATATATGTGAGTAACTACATATGTGAGTGTTGGATTATATAAATGACTATACGTGAGAGTGAGTGATTGTGAGAGTGGCTGTATGGATGAGTGTGTGCTTGTATCAGTGATTGTATAAGAGAGTATGTGTTAGTATTTGTATAAATAGGTGAGGTGGTCTGTGTATAACTGTATAGGTGAGTAAATGGGTGTGATTGATTCTTTGCATGATTGAGTAGGTGTGTGAGTAAGTCTATGGATGAGTGGCGGTGTGTGAGTGTATGTATAGGTGTATGAGTGCATATGATAGTGCTGTATTGATGAGTGACTGCATGTATGAGTTACTGTATGGGTGAATGAGTGGATGTGTGTGTGTAGACCTATGAATCACTGAGTGGGTATGTACTAACTGCGATTGGTCTGTCTATGCTTTCAATATTGGTAGTCTGTATTTTTGAGTGGGTGTATAAAAGGTTTTATTAGGCTGTGAGGAGGTGCATCAGATTATCACATGGATGATGTCATCAGTGATGTCATCAGTGATGTCATTTGAGATATCATCAGTGATGTCATCAGTGATGTCACTGACCATTTCATGAGTGATGTAATATGTGACGTCATCAGCAGTGCATTGCGGGGGCGCGAGTTATAGTTAGATCTACTAACTATAACGGCTGAATTTCTCTGGTTTTGCACGAGTGAAATGTCCAACTAACTATAACATCCCTGAAACCTGTGTTTTTTTCAGTGAATTTCTAAGGTTTTTTAAATGCTAATTTCTAACTATAACGTCCCTCAAACCTATGGTTTTTTCAGTGAATTTCATAGGTTTTTTAAATGCTAATTTCTAACTATAACTTCCCTGAAACCTATGGTTTTTTCAGTGAATTTCAATGGTTTTTTAAACGAGAATTTCTAATTATAATGTGCCTCAATCCTATGGTTTTTTCAGTGAATTTCTAAGGTTTTTTTAAATGCTAATTTCTAACTATAACATCCCTATTAAGTACCCTTGAATCCTGAAGGTCCCTGGTGGCCAAGTAGCCCACCAGGTACCTCCAGTAAGTGCCACAGAGCTGCGTTGCAGAGAGGTGTTCCTAGGCCACGCCCCTTTTTACACCACGCTGCAAATGTGGCTTCTGGTGCACTGCTGCTTGGAGGATGAAGTCCTCTTGTGTCCTGAGGTCCTCCAGGGACCCCCAGTATTCAAGGGGAATTAATTTCCCAACTTACAACGCGCCACGGGGCGCGTTTGCAGAGTGGTGCAGTGAGGGGGCGGGGCCTCCGGTGAGATACCGTTTTTTTTTTACATTTATTTTTTAGATGGGGGGCTGTGTGTCCCCCCTTCTTTTACTATTTTTTGGGCCCTGGGGACCCCATCCCCCAGGGCCCAACCCCTTTTTTAAAAAAGAATTTTTTTTAAACGGGAAGGGGGCCGCGTGGCCCCCCTCCCGAGGCCAATTTCAGCCCTAGGGACCCCATCCCCCGGGGCATGGGCAGACTTTTTTTTTAATGTAATTTATTAATCTATATGGAGGGGGCCGCGTGGCCCCCCTCCTTAGGCCAATTATGGCCCCGGGACCCCATCCCCCGGGCCGGCCTTTTCGGTTTTTTAATTTTTTAAAATTTTTATTAGAGGGGAAGGGGGCCATGTGGCCCCCCTCCCGGGCCACTTTTGGCCCCGGGGACCCCATCCCCCGGGACCTGGCCTCAGTGATTGGAACCGTGGGGGGAGCCCCAATGCCCCCACGGTCCCGCTGGCTCCCCGCCTCCTGCAGGAGCCGGCATTACTTTTGAGCAAGGGGAGCGGCTGACATGCAGTTCCCCTTGCTCAAAAGTAATCTGCTTTGCTTCATTGTAGCGAGAGCAGGTTTTCCTGCTCTCTCTTCAATGAAGCAAAGCAGGGTTTGCTATGGCAGGGCGGGAGCCGCACGGCTCCCGCCCTGCCATAGCAAACAGCATGTCCAGGGGGTGGGCACCCCGGGACATTGCAGGAGCCGGCCCTGGGGGGTGGCGGTCCCCAGGGCCATTGAGGGCTCCAGAATGGGAGGCCGTGCGCCCCCCCTCCCTTCATTTTCAAAGCCCCGGGGAGGTGGTGGTCCCCAGGGCTTGGGGGGGCCCGTGGGGCCCCCCTCATATAATTGAAGAAAGCCCCGGGGACGTGGCGGTCCCAGGGGCTTGGGGTGGTCTGTGAGGCCACCCCACCCTCACATTTTTGTCTGTGTGCCCCAGGGAGGTGGCGGTCCCCGGGGCAGCGGGGGGCCGTGTGCCCCCGCGCATATTTAAGTAAAGCCCTGGGGGGTGGCAGTCCCCAGGGCTTGGGGGGTCCTGGGAGGCCCCCCCACACATTATTAAACAAGCCCCGGGGAGGTGGCGGTCCCCGGGGCTGCAGGGGGGCCGCGTGCCCTACCGCATACAATTTCAATAGCCCCCCTCCCTTCATTTTCAAAGCCCCGGGGAGGTGGTGGTCCCCAGGGCTTGGGGGGCCCATGGGGCCCCCCGCATATAATTGAAGAAAGCCCCGGGGACGTGGCGGTCCCCAGGGCTTGGGGGGGTCCATGAGGCCACCCCACCCTCACATTTTTTGTCTGTGTGCCCCAGGGAGGTGGCGGTCCCCGGGGCAGCAGGGGGGCCGTGTGCCCCGTGCATATTTAAGTAAAGCCCCGGGGGGGTGGCAGTCCCCAGGGCTTGGGGGGGCCTGGGAGGCCCCCCCACACATTATTAAACAAGCCCCGGGGAGGTGGCAGTCCCTGGGGCTGCGGGGGCCCCTGCGGGCCCCCACGATTTAAATTTGGCATTCCCCCGGGACCTGGCCCACCCGGAGGCTCATTTAAATGAAGCGCAGGAGCCCGTGCTTAATTTTTTTTTTATTTTCTCAGCCAGATTCGCGACCCCAGCGCGAATTCGGCTGATTTTTTTTTTTTTTTAAATGCTTTTTTTGGCCCTGCGGGTCCTTGTGGGACCCCCTGAGCAGGCCTAGGGGGTCAGGGTGTTTGTACCCTGCCCCCTTATCTTGTTTTTTAACCTCTTTTTCACTGTTTTCTTGTTACTCAGTTCTACCAAGTCACAAGATGGCTGCCAACACTTCCTGGTTTGGAGTGTTGGCAGCCAATCAGAGTGAAGCTCGTGCCCGGGAGGGTTCGCGAACCCGCCTCGGTGCTCAGATATCGATATTTTTATTAAAAAAAATTCTCAGGAACTACTGAACGGATTTACACCATTTAACAAAAAGGGCATAGTCTAATCCAAGACCTACCTTTTTGCCAAATTTGGTGTAATTCCGTTCAGCAGGTCGGCCTGTAGCCTGTAATAAAGTTCCTATGGAAATTAACATGGGGCAAACGCGTTTTGGGACCCCCCTTTTTTCTCGGCCCCCGCTTGACGAACCACCCCGAAACTCACAAACTGAGCGATCCGGCCCTGTTTTTTGGGAAATTTCACGAATATTCATCAAAGGGCGCCAAAGATATTGGCAAATCAAAAAACGCTTTTCCTATGGAAAATAGGTTCTAACTATAACTACCTACTGGCGACCGCCAGTAGGTTATATATATATATATATAAATATATATATATAACTCACGCCCCCGCAATGCACTGCTGATGACGTCACATATTACATCTTTCATGACATGATCAGTGACATCATTGATGACATCACTGATGACATATCAAATGCGAAATGCGATCCACTCATTTCGGCTCGTCCGAACCTTGATAACGATACAAGACGTCATTGTAGCTTCCTTATTTAAATGTACAAATGCCTCCAGTTGCCAACATTAACAAAGGACTACATATTACTTTAATCCAAAAAGCTGGCGGCCATATTGGCCTGGTCACGATGTGACAATTCAGGAACTAATACAATAAAGAAAAGAAAACAAGTGTTAATATGCACACAATGTCATTTCAGCATATCTTGCCCCATGACCGCTGTACCTGTATGTTCGTCAACTTGACTTGTTCGTAATAAACATACTTAGGATTGCAAACATCAACATAAACAATGGACTACACATTACTTTAAAGTGAAATGCTATCGGCCATATTGATCTGGGCACGTTGCGAATTATAATGGTTCTTACACGGAAGAAAAGAAAAAAAAAGGGTGTTAATATACACACACTATCCATAAATAAAGTTCTAGCGATTATAGTTCCATTCCATTCACAGCTCATTTGAGATGTAATGAGTGATGTCATGAGTGATGTCACTGACCATGTCATGAATGATGTAATGTCTGAGGTCATAAGCAGTGCATTGCGGGGGTGTAAGTTATAGTTAGCTCAGGCAACTATAACTGCTGAATTTCACTGGTTTTGTACGAGTGAAATCTGAGTCTAACTATAACATCCCTGCAATCTTTGTTTTTTTCAGCGAATTTCTAGTTTTTTTTAACGTTAAGTAAGATGCCTAACACAATGGATGGTGGGGGTTGGGAAGCAGGGCCTGGCATTGTGCTGCCCCCACCCAAGCTTGCTGCTCCTGCCTCCCCTCCTCCTTGCCATCCATTGTCCAAGTCCATGCCCCTGCTCCCTCATTACAGCCCTGTGTGGCCGTTGTTCTGCCACTGGCCTTCCCGCCTTCTCTGAACAGTTAGCTTGCTGTCCCATCCACCTCCTCCCTATCCTCTGTTGTCTGAATCCATGCACTAGCCTTCTCCCTCCTGCCATGCATGGTCTGATGTGCTGCCACTGCCCTCCATTTAGCATGATATCCCAGTCCACTCCTCCTGCCCTCCATTGCCCAATTCTATGCCCCATCATTGACCTCCTGCTTAGCCTCTGTGCTTAGCTTGCTGCCCCTACTCTCCTTCCCCCTGCCCTCTGATGTCTGTGTGCATGCCCCTGCTCCATCCTTTTTGCCCACCATGTTCCATGGACCTGCCCCTCCTATCTACTCTGAGTGTTCTGTTGATCTGCCACTCCCCTCCCACCTGCCTAGCATTGTCAGATGACTGTAACCTGTCCCTGCCACCTCCACCCTGCCTGTCCACGTTCCATGCCCCTATCCCCTTCCTCCTGTCCTCCATGGTCCATTTTACTGCCACACCCTTCTGCCCTCCCTGGTCTGTTGTGCTGCAACTGCTCCTCCTGCCTGCCCCACGTGGCCTGTTGTGAGGCCCCTTCCCCTGAACTCTCTTGTCTGTGCCCAGCTCCTACCCCTCTCTTCTATCCTCCATGGTCCTTTCTGCATGCACCTGCCCCCTCCTTCTCGCCCATCATGGCCATTGTGCTGCCACTAACCCTCCCGCTTGCCATGCATGGTCTTCTGTGCTGCCACAGCCTCTCCCACCTTCCCTGTGTGGTCAACTAGCTACCCCTGACCCCCTCCCATCTTCCCTCCATGGTCTGTGTGTATGACATTATAGTCTCACTGTTGCTCTCCATGGTGTGTCTTGCTTCTAGTGCCCATCCTGCCTGACCTCCATTGTCAGCTTGCTACTCCTGCCCTGCTCCCTTGCCCCCTGCCCTCTGTTTTCCATGTGCAGACCCCTATTCCCTCCCTCCTGGCTTGTCTGTTCCATTGTAATGCCCCTGATCCCTACCTCCTGCCCTTTATGGTCCGTTATGCTGCAGCTTTTTCTCCTGTCTGTCCATTATGGTCAGCTAGCTGCCATTGCCTCTTTCCCCCCTGTTCTCTGTTGTCCATGTGCATGGTCCTGTCCCCTCCTTATTGCTTTCCATGGATTGTTGTGCTGCACTCCCGTCCCGCATGCCCTGTGTGGTGTATTGTGCTGCTGCAAACCCTGATGCCTGCCCTGTAAGGTCAGTTTGGTGCACTTGTCCATGTCCCTCCTGTCCTCTGTTATCCGAGTCCATGTCCCTACCCTAATTCCTCCTGCCTTCCATGATCCAATGTACCATACTTGCTAACATTTTGAACTTGGTAAGAGGGAGATTTTGAAAAAAAAACTGGGGTATTGATTTTCCCCATTGGCTTACAATTGAAAAAGAGGAGATTGTAGACAGGAGACAGATCAAATAAAGCCCATTTGGGCTTAAAAACATTGGGCGTTTCCTGGCTGAATCGGGTCTGTTGGCATGTATGGTTGTACTACCACTGCCTCTTCCTTCTGCCCACAATGATCTATTATATTGCCACAGCCTCTCTTGCCTGTCCTGCATTGTTGGTTTGTTGCCCCTGCCCCCCTTCCCACTGCCCTCCATAGTCTGTTGTGTTGCCACTGCCCTTCCTGCCTGCCCAGTGTGGTCAAATTGTTGCCTCTACACCCTCCTACCTGCCTTCAATTTTCTGAGTCCGTGCCCCTGGACTCTGCCTCTCAACAGTATCCTAATGAACAACTAGATTGCTAACATTCTATATTTATTACAAAAGGTGTGGCACGCCTGACGTCATCTTGATGTAATCAAAACTGTAATACCTAGATCATTTCCTTTATAAATTACAGAAATGAGAGGGTCTTATTTGCATCGAAATTATGGTTAGTGCTCTGAAAAACTAAAATTAGGACATATTTTCTGAGTTTTCAAATAGCGACAAAGCACTTTTAAATTATTTGCTATCTTTATGTTTTTTTATCTAGTTGACCACTTGATTAAATGTTGCACTTAGGGCAGAGGATGTGGTATTACTTCCAGAGCTGCAGACTTTGCAACTGGGGAACCAGGTTGGAGTTTCTGCTTCAGCTCGACATTCTGTGATTCTGGTCAAATCACTTAATCTCCCCATGTCTACAACCAACATGAATTTGTCCTTGTGTGATGTAACCAATGCTCATGTAAAGCACTCCAATACCTGACCAGTCTGCACTATATAAAACTGCAAAAAAACAAAAAATAAAAAGTGTTTTGCACACTTCTGTCATTGGGCTATACGTGGGCTACATCTGGGTGATATTTGTGCTACATTTGGACTCTTTTGTCTCTGGGGGCCATCTTGGGAGATTTATTTGTTATGAAGTTTCCTAATTTCCTCATTTACTGCAGTCTCCTCAGTAGGAAATGCTTTCAGTTTTTTACTTTGATTCCATCAAGAAGGCATTCAGATGTGTCACACATTCGCCATAAATTCTGAATGTTAGCACTCTAGTTGCTCATTGGATCACTGTAGTAAAGCTACTGCTCACTAGGGAAGTCTGCTGCTGGTATTGAAAGTGCATGTTTCAGTCTACATGTCAGAATTTTTTAATGAAATAGAAGAGGATTTGAGAAGTCACTCAAAATGTGCCCTAATTTTTCTTTCTTCAGCACTAATCATAATTTCTATGGCAAAATGAACCCCCTCAGTTTGTTCCTTTTTAAATTAAATGTTTTAAGTGTTACCAGTTTATTCCAATCAAGATGGCTTCAGGTGTGCCATACTTTTTTCATAAGTAAGACTGTTAGCGCTCTAGTTGTTCTTTAGAACACTCTGGGACATTCTGTCATTGGGCTATATGTGGGCTACATCTGGGTGATATTTGTGCTACATTTGGGCTCTTTTGTCTCTGGTGGCCATCCTGGGAGACTTATTTGTTATGAAGTTTCCTAATTTCCTCATTTACTGCAGACTCCTCAGTAGTAAATGCTTTCAGTTTTTTACTTTGATTCCATCAAGAAGGCATTCAGATGTGTCACACATTCGCCATAAATTCTGAATGTTAGCACTCTAGTTGCTCATTAGATCACTGTAGTAAAGCTACTGCTCACTAGGGAAGTCTGCTGCTGGTATTGAAAGTGCATGTTTCAGTCTGCATGTCAGAATTTTTAATGAAATAGAAGAGGATTTGAGAAGTCACTCAAAATGTGCCCTATTTTTTCTTTCTGCAGCACTAATCATAATTGCTATGGCAAAATGAAACCCCTCATTTTGTTCCTTTTTAAATTAAATGTTTTAAGTGTTACCACTTTATTCCAATTAAGATGGCTTCAGGTGTGCCATACTTTTGTCATAAGTAAGACTGTTAGCGCTCTAGTAGTTCTTTAGAACACTCTGGGACATTTTGTCATTGGGCTATACGTGGGCTACATCTGGGTGATATTTGTGCTACATTTGGGCTCTTTTGTCTCTGGTGGCCATCTTGGGAGACTTATTTGTTATGAAGTTTCCTAATTTCCTCATTTACTACAGTCTCCTCAGTAGGAAATACTTTCAGTTTTTTACTTTGATTCCATCAAGAAGGCATTTCAGATGTGTCACACATTTGCCATAAATTCAGAATGTTAGCACTCTAGTTGCTCATTGGATCACTGTAGTAAAGCTACTGCTTACCAGGGAAGTCTGCTGCTGGTATTGAAAGTGCATGTTTCAGTCTGCATGTCAGACTTTTTTAATGAAATAGAAGAGGATTTGAGAAGTCACTCAAAATGTGCCCTAATTTTTCTTTCTGCAGCACTAATCATAATTTCTATGGCAAAATGAACACCCTCACTTTGTTCCTTTTTAAATTAAATGTTTTAAGTGTTACCACTATATTCCAATCAATATGGCTTCAGGTGTGCCATACTTTTGTCATAAGTAAGACTGTTAGCGCTCTAGTTGTTCTTTAGAACACTCTGGGAAGCTGCAGTAGAACACAAAGGAATTAAAAATTTGCGAACGTTCGTGGCAAGAATTTTCAATTCTATTAAGGACACAGAGGCGAGGATTATGCTTCTCATTTCTTTGCATTTATTACACAGCAGCCAATAAAACACTTTTTATTTGTAAACTACAAATCCCATGAGCACCAGGTGCCCCATAACCATAGAGAGTACCCCTATATAAGGTCTCACAGAGGTAACCACTTCCTCTTTCTTTGCGTGATTTGTAAACCATTAAGTCCAACTTTCCTTGAGACAACAACTGAATCTCGAACAGTGTCCGTGATGAAACAGTCCTTCACGACAACCAAACATCCTGAAGTCCAACAGGGAAACTTCCGTTCTTGGGATGAGCCCCGTGCTTCGAAACTTCGGCGAATGATCGCAACACTTCATAGGAAGGGAGACACTCCAATAAACCATTGAAGAAGGAAAAGTTCTTTACTTGCCATTTGTATCTGAAACAGAGAAGACTCCGTAATAGCGGTCACTCCAGGAAAGTATCTCAAACAGTAAATTCATCAAAACAGGGTGGGAATAAGCCAATAGTATCAATCAATAAACAATCTTAACAGCATAACTGTAAATTCACCACATATGATTCATTTTAATACATAATTCTGGGTGGGATAATCCTCGCCTCCGTGTCCTTAATAGAATTGAAAATTCTTGTCACGAATGTTCGCAAATTTTTAATTCTATGTCCGGACCGGAGGCTTTGATTATGCTTGTTCAAAGCTTAGCCACCACTACTGATGCCACATCTAAAATCGGTTTATAATAGAAAGCCTTAAAGGTGGACTCTGTCGACCAATCAGCTGCATTCATTATATCAGTTAGACTTACTCCCAGAGCAAATGACTTAGACGCCATTGCCCCACGAACAGAATGGGCACCAAATTTGGAGACATCAATGCCTGCTTCGCTCATGAGCCAACGCACCCAACGAGATAAGTTGGCTGGGGTCACCGGGCGAAAAGGTTTTTGCAAGGCGATAAACAATTGTCCATGCTTATTTGAATGAAATTCAGCTGTACTCACCTCGTACGCTTTAAGACATTGAACCACACATAATTTCGGGTTATCCGGAAAATCTGGATAAGATATTGATGTGGTATTGCACTTGGTACGTCTAGAGATAAGAAAAGTGACTCCTTCAGTGGAAAAACGGCGTCCTGCTAAATCCAAAGCCCGGATATCAGACACTATCTTACAAGAGATCAAGCACAACAGCATAGCCAGTTTGGCGGAAAGCTGTTTCCGTGACAGATATTTGTTAGCAGGCCAGGCTTCTAAGAATCGTAGTACAACTGAAACGTCCCATATGAACGAGTACTTTGGACACGGAGGTTTGACCATCCGAATGCCTCTAAGCAATTTGCACACTAAGGGGTGTTCCCCCACAGGTTTGTCATTCAACTGAACATGTCCCGCCGAAATCGCAGACCGAAAGGTATTGATTGTTCTGTATGCGAGGCCAGACGAGGCCAGCGAAGCCAAGTAATTCATGACCATGGAGACATTTGCTGTAGTGGGATCGATGTCCCGTTGAGCACACCAGCTACACCATTTGTTCCATGCTGATGAATACCGCTTGTGGGTGTTATCGGACCATGCCTGTTTGATGAAGGCGGTAGCGTCTCTCGAAAGGCCAGGGATCTCCCATCTATTCCTGAAACTCGCCATGCCACCAGAGGGAGTTGCCCTGCGGCTACCAGGGGATGAGGCTCTTTGTGAGGGTCCAGCAACAGGTTCCACCTCTGTGGAAGGAGAATTGGTACAGCACAAGACATTTCTAGGACTACCGGGAACCATGCCTATGCTTTCCACAACGGAGTGACTAGAATAAGCTCTACTCGCTGGCGCCTGGCTTGAGCCAGAACTCTGGGTATCATTACAAACGGCGGGAAGGCATAGCAAAGGCCAGGAGGCCAGTCCTGCAGAAATGCGTCCGAGGTAATCGCCTCTGGATCCGGACTCCAACTGTAAAACTTCGGGAGCTGTTTGTTCAGCCGTGACGCGAACAAATCTAATTGACAAGGACCCCATATTTGATTCAGAAAACGGAACATTCGGGGATGAAGCCTCCAATCGCTGAAATCCCGTAGGTAACGAGAGTGCCAATCTGCCACCTCGTTGTTGCGTCCCGGGAGATATTCCGCTACGACGGATATTCTGTGGTGCAGACAATAATGCCAAAAATCCTTGGCAACCTCTGCAAGAATTCGTGACCTCGTTCCCCCCAGTTTGTTCACGTATCGGACTGCCGATACGTTGTCCATCCGCAAGAGGATGCAGCAATCTGTCTTCTGGGGGGAGAGACTGCGAATCGCAATGGAGCCTGCCAGCGGCTCCAGGCAATTGATGTGTAGGGAGAGCTCCTCCTGAGACCACGGACCCCCTGTCGAAATCGGACCGCAGCGGGCTCCCCAGCCCCAGCGGCTGGCGTCCAATTCGATCACTATCTCGGGACTGGATCCGAATATGGCTCTGCCATTCCACGACTCCATGTGGTCTAACCACCACAACATTTCCCACCTCGCTTCCTCGGAAAGAGGAATCTGTTCTGCATAGTCGAGGCCTTTGCGGAGATGTTGAATCTTTAAGCGTTGGAGCGCGAGGTAGTGCAGGGGTCCCGGGAAAATAGCTTGGATTGACGAAGCTAGCAGGCCCACCACCCGGGCTATCGACCTCAAGGATACAATCCGCTTGTTCACAATCAGCCTCAAGTCCTTCTTGATGGCCCTGATCTTCTATACGGGGAGGAGAAGCTGGCAGCTCCGAGAGTCGATCTGAAAACCCAGAAACTCTATAGATTGTGTGGGGGACAGGATGGACTTCTGAGAGTTCACCACGAAACCCAGACTCTGAAGCAAATCGATGGCCCATTCCAGGTGCCTGGTCACCAGTTGGGGGCAGCGAGCCATGATAATGATGTCGTCTAGGTAGACGATCAAGCGAACCCCTCGAGCTCTCAACAACTCCATTACCGGACGAAGGAGTTTCATGAAGCACCAAGGTGCTGACGAAAGTCCGAAGGGAAGGACCTTGTATTCGTAGTAAACGCCCTGCCAGAGAAACTGAAGAAAACGTCGGTGTGGAGCGTAGATGGGAACGGATAAGTACGCGTCTTTCAAGTCTAGACAGACCATCCAATCCCCCTCTTGCAGAAGGTCTTGCAAAAGATGGATGCCTTCCATCTTGAAGTGACGGTAGATTATCCACCCGTTGAACTCTTTTAAATTGAGGACTAACCTGGATCCGCCCCCTTTTTTCTGGACCAGGAAAACATTGCTGATAAAATCCCGAGGATGGGGATGAGCGGCAACGATAGCTCCCTTGTTCAGGAGAGATCGGATTTCGTCTGTGATAAAACTCTGTTCTTGTTGGGAAAAATGTATGGGAAGGGGGGAAGAATTCTGAGCGGGAGTATCCTATAGTTCCAGTTTGTATCCCTGGACCATCTCCAAGATCCAAGCATCTTGCGAGATCGCTTGCCAGGCCTGTAGCAAAGATTGGATCTGTCCACCCAACACCACCTCTGAACACAAGATGAGTCTCACCTGTATTTCCGGTGTCCTGGTGATTGCCTTGGTTGCCACCGAACTGGCCTCTCTGGAACCGGTTCTTTGCTCTCCGGGTGGGGTAGAAGGAGGAGTTTCCGGAGTTGGAGTCCTGATACCCTCCTCTCTGATGTCGCTGGACACGTGGGGCGCCTTGATTAAATCCTCGGCCGAATGACCGCCCTCGACTTCGTCCGGCCCTGGTGAAAACCGGCCGAAAAGCGCGTTTCAGGGACTCCTGCGCCTTATCCAAACCACTGAAGGTGGCTACGAATTTGGTCAGTTCCTTTAAAAACGGTTGGCCAAAAAGGAGGCCTTGGGCCACAGGTCCCGCCTCCGAAGAGGATAGTTCGGCTAGTTTGGGGTCCAGTTTGAGGAGGGTAGACCGTCTCCTCTCACTGGACATGGCGCAGTTAGCGTTGCCAAGTTGGCACACCGCCCTTTGCGCCCAACCAATAAGGTCATCTGGATCCACTGGTGTTCCTGATTCCTTGGCTTGGAAGCCCATTAGTAATATTTTTGTGAGGGGCCCCGACAAGTCTAACAACTTGTCTTGACAGGACCGCCAAGCGCGGTCGATACCCTTTTTGGGATCCTTTGAGTACTTTTTTAAGTATGTTAGCATGGTGGGGTCCACCTCGGGTATGTCCACCACTTTTGCCGCCAAGTCTGGTCTCGGGCATTCAGACCGAAGCCGAGCCCTGACATCCTTGTCAAAGGGTCTCCATAGGTGTGCCTGAACATAGTCCGCTACTTCCTGCGGTGGAAGTCATGCGGTCGAGTTGGGGTGGACAATGTCCGCAGGCTCGAAGGTTACGACCTTGGGTGGTGAGGTCTCAAGATGGTGTTCCTTCCTTGTTTTCTTCGCAGGCCTAGGAGCTTCCTCCTGGTCCGACTCCTGCTCTGATGGAGAGTCCCCATTTTCCCCCTGCAGGGAACTCGCAGTGTCATTGGGTGCACCGTACGAATGATCATTCGCCATGGCTCTAGTGAGGCGCGCAAAATCCTCCCCATGAGGATTAGAGCTCTTCTTGGTGGCGGGCTTGGGACGCACGTTCGTGGTGGGGAGCCACCCTTGCTTCAGCGCATATGCATTCAGGTGATGCTTAAGGGGTGCAATGGCCCGCACGAGAGCGGAATTTACTGACTGTTGCACCCCTGCGTCCAAGGCCTCAACGAGATTCATCTCTAAGGAGCCAGCCGCCTCGTCCTCAAAATAATCATAACTATACAGGAATTCCGCCATTGTTATAAAAGGTAGGTGACTGTATTTCACTCCTCTGCACACTGTAATGCGAGGTAGCGTACAACTCAGAGTCCACTGCACTGGACAAACACGGGGAGAGGTACGACCCCAGGCAAGCCAAGCGTCTAATCAAGTGATTATGTAGTGGAGGGAGGGCTTGCCAGCCTCTCTCGGCAAAGCCTATGCACAGTTATTCAGCCCCCAGCTGCTGTAAGCTGCAGGCGTCACAAGGAGCCAAGGACAAGTCAATAATGATTTTGAATTGGAGCGCTGCTCCCGCTAGTAGTGATAACAATTTTTTGAATCGGAGCTCTGCTCCCGCTCTTAGCGATTAACGTACGTGAAATTGACTTTGAGGATTTCGAAAAAATGGCCGCTGCGCATGCGCGCCGGTCGGCCGTTCGTCCTAGTAGAAAGAGGACTGCGCGTCCGTCAGACGCGCAGCCTCGCTCCCTCACTCCCACTCCACTGTCACAAAAACCGCCTTGGGCACAACACGCCCGGCAGGGAAGGCCGAAGCGCTCCCAACGGCAAACGGCTGACGCGGGCGGAAGCCTAAGAGAATGATCAATTACATACCGCCAACAAGTGACATGCGCTGAGACGCGCTGAGGAACGCTGAAAACGAAATACCTTAAGGTAATCAACTGGACCACAATAACAGATTACGTATAGTATAACAAGATTAAGCATAAGCTCATACACTTCTACCTAGGCTCAAGACCAACCCCATAAGCTACCACAATAATGAGAGTATTAAGGGAAGGGTACTTAACTGGCTGCGGAGCAGCAAAGAAAGAGGAAGTGGTTACCTCTGTGAGACCTTATATAGGGGTACTCTCTATGGTTATGTGGCACCTGGTGCTCACGGGATTTGTAGTTTACAAATAAAAAAGTGTTTTACTGGCTGCTGTGTAATAAATGCAAAGAAATGAGAAGCATAATCGGAGCCTCCGGTCCTGACATAGAATCAACTGACAGTCTCTGCCCTTGTTGGATGTACATGTTTTACTGCGAATGTCAGACTTCATTCTCACATGACTGAGAAAGATAATGTGAATTTACAGAAAATATGCTCTCATTTTAGCTTCTAGATCACCTTCCAAACCTCTATGGGAAAAGTATGAGAAAATAGTTTTATCTCAAACATGATTCATGATATCCCAGCAGAAGGCTTTTTCACAGGGTAAAATCACCTTAGAACACACCGCAATTCCTAAAATTAGTATGGTACCATCAACAAATGATTTATAATGTAACTAAAGTCTTATCACCCTTTATACGTTCTCCTTTTGGTGACCCTCAAAACCTTCCATTCACTCAAATGCATTTTAATGGGGTGCTATCATGTATATTGGTCCCAAGATGGCTGCCCTCCAAGACGTAAGAATGTTGGTAATCATTAGATAAGGGGTAGTTGTTTTGTCCATTGTTGTTCCCAAGATGGCTGCCAACACTTCTTGGATGAAGTGCTGACAGCCAATCAGATCTCACGATGAGATGTGTGGTTAGGCTCCGCCCAGATATATAAATTTATTTTTCCTTTAATATTTAAAAAACTACTGAACGGATTTACACCATTTAAAAAAAGGGCGCTTTCTGAACCAAGAGCTACCTTTTTGCCAAATTTGGTGTAATTCCGTTCAGCAATTCGGTCTGTAGCCTTGTCTAAAGTTTCCTATGGAAATTAACATGTGGAAAACGTGTTTTGGGACCCCCTTTTTTCTCGGTCCCCGCTTGAGGAATCACCCCGAAACGCTCAAGACAGGAGCTGTCCGGAGCGCCCCATTAGTTTTGAAAATTTCGCAAAGATTCGTCAAACGGCACCAAAGATATTTGCAAAAGAAAAAACGCTTTTTGAATAGAAACAAGGTCCTAACTATAACTACCTACTGGAAACCGCCAGTATGTAATATATATATATATATATATATATATATATATATATATATATATATATATATGCACATTATCTGAGCCTAACTACAATGTCCCTGTACCTTTGTTTTTATCAGTGAATTACTATGGGTTTAAATTCTATCTTCTAACTATAACATCCTTGTAACCTTTGGTATTTCTCAGTGAATTTCTAAGGTTTTTTTAATTGTATTTCCTAACTATAACGTCCCTGTAATCTTTGGTGCTTTCAGTGAATTTCTATGTTGTTTATAATTGTATTTCCTAACTGTAACCTGTAAAGTTTGAGAATGGGTGTGTGAGTGGCTGTATAGGTCAGTGAGTGGGTGTATGAGTGGCAGTATGGGTCTGTGAGTTGGTGTGGGAGTGGCTGTATGGGTCCGTGGGTGGATGTATGAGAGTCTGTATAGGTCGGTCAGTTGGTGCATGAGTGCCTGTGTGGGTCTGTTAGTGGGTGTGTGAGTGCCTATGTGGGTCTGTGCCTGGGTCTGTGAGTGGCACTATGGGTCTTTGAGTGGGTGTGTCAGTGGCTATGTGGGTTTATGAGTGGGTATTTGAGTGCCTGTGCATGTCTGTGAGTGGGTGTGTTGGTGGTGCTGTGGGTCTGTGAGTGCCTGTGTGGGTCTGTGAGTGGGTGTATGAGTCCCTGTGTGGGTCTGTGAGTGGGGGTGTGAGTGCCTTTGTGGGTCTGTGACTGGGTCAGTGAGTGGCACTATGGGTCTCTAAGTGGCTGTGTGAGTCTGTGATTGGGTGTGTGAGTGCCTGTATGTGTCTGTGAGTGGGTATGTGGGTGGTGCTATGGGTCTGTGAGTGGATGTGTGAGTGCCTGTGGGGGTCTGTGAGTGGGTGTGTGAATCTCTGTGGGTCTGTGTGTGGGTGTATGAGTGGCTGTGTGGGTCTGTGACTGGGTTTGTGTGTGGCACTAGGGGGCTGTGAGTCTGTGTGTGTGGCTGTGTAGGTCTGTAAGTGGGTGTTTGAGTGTCTGTGTGTGTTTGTGAGTGGGTGTGTGAGTGACACTATGGATTTTGGGCATTTGCATACTTAGGGTATTTAAGAGGGAGATCCATGGGCTCTGCTCACATCAAGAGATGACAAGAAAAAAACCACTTGTCACAGTCACTACAGATCAGATTGTGCTCCATTAGATCAATGATGCATTCATCTCAGACTCCCGTGCTTGTGTTTGAAAAAGCTCCTGGTGGGCCAAGTCCCAGGGGCACATGTAATAGTATGCGGGGCGCAGCGCGGCACCCCTGCAGCCCAAGGGACAACCACCTCCCCGGGTAATGAACTATGGGAATGCAGGAGGTCTGCATGGCTCCCTGCAGCCCTGGGGACCACCACCTCCCTGGTGCAATGAACTATAGGAATACGGGAGCCCATGCACCCCCCTGCAGCCCCGGGGACCGCCACCTCTCTGAGAAAATGAACTATAGGAATGCAGGGGTCCAGCGCAGCCCCCCACAGCCCTGGGGACTGCCACCTCCCTGGGGCAATGAGCTATAGAAGAGTGGGGGCCCCACGCTACCTCCCCGGGGCAATTAACATAGAAATGCGGGTGGGCCTGCATGGCTCCCCCGCAGGCCCGGGGACAGCCACTTCCCCGGGGCTCAAATAATATAATGGAGGGGGTCTGTTGCGTACCCGTGGCTAAAGTAAACATTGGAGGGGGCGCGTGGCCCCTCCTGTGCCAAAGATGGTCCTTGGGTCGCCTCCCCCAGGGCTGGCTCCTGCTATGGTGCCCACCACCGGGACATAACTGTTTGCTATGGCTTGGCGAGAGGTTTACCACTCCCGCCAAGCCATAGCAAACTGAGCTTCACTTTGAGCAAGTGTAAACATTTTGCTCTCGCTTGCTCAGCGTAGAGCACAATTGCTTTGACAGAGAGGGAGTTGCATGTTAGCAGCTCCCTCGTGTCAAAGCAATACTGTCACCCGCAGGAGGAGGGAGCCGTCAGGGGCCTTGAGGGTCCTCCCCGTGGTCCCCAACTCATCTAAAGGTGGTGTGCCCTGGGTTGGACCAGGGCAACCACATTAGAGGCCGGGCCCCGGAGCATGGGGTCCTTGGGATGAAATGGCCCGAGAGGGGCTGGACGCCCCCCTCCCTTAAATTTAAAAATACTATTTAAAAAAAAGTTTGGGCCCCAAGGGAGGGGGGCTGCGTGGACCCACTCCCCCATTAAAAAAATTCCTGACCCCGGGGGATGGGGTCCCCAGGGCTCAAATTGGCCTAGGGAAGGGGGGCCATGCAGCCCCTGTCCTTTAAACACAAAAAATGAGGGACTGGCAAGTCGCTGGAGGCCATGTCACCTTTCTCCACTACTCTGCAAGCGCGCCTCCCGGCACACTGCTGGTTGGGGATGAAGTACCCTGGGATGCTGAGGGTCCTTGGGGGCCGGGAACTCCTTCTTTTACCTCCATTAAGTCCCAGACAGCAGGTTTGCTGAGAGGTCTTTGGAGGCCACGCCCCCTTTCTTTTAGATTCTGAAAACGTGCCTCCAGACGTACCACTGGTTGGGGAATGAAGTCCACTTTACTCCTGAGGGTCCTTGGGCCAGTAAGTCCCATACAGTGGGATTGCTAAGAGGTTGTCGGTGTCCACGCCGTCTTTCACCACCACTCTGTAAATGCACCTCTTGGCACACTACTAGTTGGGGGATGAAGTCCCCTTGGCTGTTGAGGGCCCTTGGGGCGAACAACCCCTCCTGTTACCTCCAGTAAGTCCCAAACAGCAGGATTGCTAAGAGGTCTTCAGATGCCATGTCCCCTTTCTCCACCACTCTGCAAGCATGCCTCCTGGCACACTACTGATTGGAGGATGAAGTCCTCTTGAATGCTGAGGACCTTGGGGGCCAAGAAGCCCTCCTGGTACCGCCAGTAAGTTGTACGCAGCGGGGGTCCTGTGAGCTGGGCGGAGGCCCCCCCTTTCTCCACCACTCTGCAAATGTGACTACTACTTAAAAAAAACATAGAAATTCACTGAAAAAAACAATAGTTACAGGGACGTTATAGTTTAGAAATTAGCATTTAAAAAAATCTTGTAAATTCACTGAAAAAACCAAAGGTTACAGAGACGTTTTAGTTAGGAAATGGAATTAAAAAACCTTATCAATTCACTGAAAAAAACAAAGGTTACAGGGACGTTATAGTTAGGCTCAGGTTTCACTCGTACAAAACTAGTGAAATTCAGCAGTTAAAGTTACCTGAGCTAACTGTAACTTGTGACCCCGCAATTCACAGCTTATGACCTCACATATTACATCACTCATGACATGGTCAGTGACATCACTGATGACATCACTCATGACATCTCAAATGACATCACTGATGACATCACTGATGACATCATCCACATAATCACTGAGGCACCCACTCACACCCCATAGAACCTTTCATACATCCACTCCCACTCCTACACACCATTCACAAACCCATTCTCTGACCCATACCAGTACTTACATGACCACTCACGGATTCATTGATCTACACACACATCCACTCACTCACCCATACAGCCACTCATACACCCACTCACTCACTAATACAGCCACTGACATATCCACTCATGCACCCATACAGCCACTCACACTCTGAGTCAGTCACCCATAAAGCTACTCATACACCTACTCACTCATCCATACAGTCAATCACACAGCCACTTACTCACCCACACAGATACACAGACACACACACACAATCACTTACTCATACAGATACTAACAGGTACTCACTCACCTATACAGTCACTGACACAAGCACACACTCAATTCAACAATGGGGTACTGTTCCTATAGACAAAAGAGGCATAGGTTGCAGGACGGGATGTCAAGGGCAATCTGCAGAATTGTCTCTTGTTGCCCTCATACACCCCTAGGGATGTCATGCTCCATCATCGGGTGGGTGCTCCTCGTCGAGCTGGCGCCACAATGCCCCACGAGTCCCCCGAAGGGTCACTTTATCGGAGATCTTTTAGTTGTTACCGCCGTCTGATTGATGTGAGGGTGTCTGATGGATGGGGTTACAGTGATAAGTGTGAATAAAGTGAATTAAAAACTGTATATGGGATGTCAAATTAACCTTTAATATGGAGACTCCCCTAACAGTGTTAAAAGCCAAAAATGTGATTTAAGCTAGAACTGGGGTATATGGCATCTAAGTAGCTCACGATGTGTAGATGAAACAAAGTAGGGTCAGCATGTTTCGCACCCCTGCGGTCAAAATGATCAGTGGTGCTTCATCAGGACCAAAACTGAAATGGGCCTACCCCACACCAGTAATGTAATAAAAGTGGACCCCCTCTAAAAGGGAGTTACCTACTATTTTAAATTAAAATGATTTTCCAACCTAGAAAGGATGAGAGAAAAGGAAATATAAATACCAAAGTAAAGGGTAATGTAGGTTAAAGGGGAGGGGGTGCATGGTCAGCCCTCCCCAGGGCTTATTATTCCCTGGGGACCCCATTCCCGAGGGTCTTTTTTAATTAAAGGTGAGGAGGGCCGTGTGGCGCCGCCCTCCCAGTGCCTTGTTAGGCCCTGTGGAACCTTTCCCCAGTGCCACTCATTCAAATAAAGGGGAGGCTGACCGCAATGCCCCCCTCCCTGTGCCTTGTTAAGCCCAGGGGATACCACCCCCCTGAGCCATTTCTAAAAATTATGGGGAGACCTTCCCTAGCCCTAAAATATGTGGCACACCTTCCCTAGCCTTAAAAAGGCACTGGGGATCCCATCTCTCAAGGTAGTATATTTTTTTAAGGGGAGGGCAGTGTGGCCCCCCTTCCAGGGAACCCAATGCCCTGCATTTTTTAAAGGTGGGTGCCCACCCAGGATACCCACTGCATACTTGTTGGGAGCTGTGGGGGGAAGCCCCAAGGCCCTCGCGGCCCAACCGGCTCCCCGCATAAAACGGGAGCCAGCATTGCTCTCACCCAGAGGGAGCAGCTGCTAATGCTGCTCCCTCCAGGTGGGAGCAATATTTTGATCTGTTTCCCTGGCTGCTTCAGTGCAAGCAGGAAACAGATCAAAAGTCTGCTTCCAGTAGGCAGGAGAATTTTCAAAGCTCCCACCCGCTGGGAGCAGACTTTGTGTTTTCTCCCGCTTGGCAGGAGTTTTGAAAATGCTCCCACAAAGGAAGAGCAAAAACACAGGTTTTCATGCCCGCACTGATGCGGGCACAGAGACCGCTATCTCCCGGGGGTGGGCTCCCTGGGCCAAAGCTTGTGAGCTGGCCCTGGGGTTGGGGTCCCCTGGGTCAAACATGGCTCAGGGAGGGGGAGCGCATTTTCATTGGCCCAGGGACCCTTTGCCCCTTTGGTCAATTCGCTCCTGTGGGAGTCAGGTTCCAGCGGGAGAACGTGCGCTGATTGGCTAACAGCCACATGAGAAAAATGTGGCTGACAGCCATTACAAGACTCAGGGACTTAGTCAATGTGAAAAAAATAAGGGCAAGGGAAACAAACAAACAATGTAAATAATCAACCCTTGGCAACCTGAAATAAAGTTATATAACTGATAATTAGGACTAGAAATAGGCTATCTGATTTAAAAAGTCCAATGCTGTGTCTGTCAAAATGTGTTTTTGTAGAGAGTATCACAAATTATTGTTTTTTATCTTTCTTTCATAATCACTCAAGGGCTAGAGGGCACCTGGGCAAGCAGCTGCCACTTCTGCCAGTGCCAGGGTGGGACGACCACCACCACCAGTGTCGTAGATGCAGCAGATGGTTCTGCTGGCCTCAGTCATGTTTATTTCTTACTTTCTATTCTCACTTGGAAAATTATGGCCTTGTGTATACTTACTATTTCCCTTTTTTCAGTTCCCATTCAAATTTTTGTCATCCCTGTATGTCCCTGTGTTTCTTGTATTACCTTTTTCTGCAGCTGACTTTCTCCTGTCTGTAACTTTCTTCTGCCTACTTTTTTAGTAAGATTTCCCTCTTTTATATGTCTTGGGTAGTACTGTTAAGAGGAGAACAGATTTTAGGTAACATAAAGAGGATCACAGCTAGGCCCAAGTATTCTATTCACTAAACATGTTGGTTGAGAGGGCTTTCTTGATCAAACAGTCAAAAAGTACAGGGACAGAAATAGAATGGTCATGGACCCCCAAAGTTGTCTTATACTAGCAGTTTCCATGGCTGTTCAGCATGGCAGGAAGGAGATACCATTACAACTAACATTATATGTCCTTTGAATTCCCTTCCACTACTTCATTACATTTCACTCTTATCCTTTCGTAGCCTTACACCTAAATCCCTCTATTAGTAGAAAAAAGTTTTTGGTTGACTCAATGACTACCTGTTTTTTAACCCGTTGCCGCCAGCAAATAAACCTCCCAAATTGACAGAAGTTACTGATAGCTAACCTAAATGTAGTGAGGTATTGCTGTTGGACCATGTGCAAAATAAATACTTAGGTGACTGATCTGGTACCTAAAATGGGTGCATTATGTTTTTCTCTAGGGGCACAAATCACCAGGGAAGCCACAACAAGCATCAGTCAGCCAATAACATCAGAGGAGGCCCAACCAGTCGAGGAATGGGGAGAAGTCTCAGTGGTGGCAGGGACAAGTGGTAAGTCACCTTTCTTTCTAATTGGCAATACTGTATTTGTTAAGTGAGGCAGATATCCTAACCATAACCTCCAGTCCCTGCCCATGGCATTTCACCACCTACAACTGCAGCATGGTTTAATTCAGCGCTGCAGTGTAGGTGGTGAAATGTGCATCTGCTGTGGCACAACAAAGTCTGCAATGCATTCAAACCGAAGACAAGGTGCGTTTCCAAGTGCCCACTCAGTCACCTACTAGTGACCTACTAGTGACACTTCATCATTCTTTCTTTCTGTCCCAGCCTACCCAAAAATGTAAATTCTGGGGGGGCGTGGCTAACCGCCGACGGGAATGGCCGCTCAGTAGCTTAGCTCCGGAGCGCCACTCCCGCAATATCCTGAATTCCCTGACTCCAGCTGGCCCTATCCCCGCCCTGGTACCGCCAGAGTGTAGCTGAGGTGCCTGGCGACTCACCCACCGAGTTTGGGGACGATTGCTGAAGCGGCCCTGCGAGTGACCCGCGGATCGGACCCGCGCGGACTGCTCTGCCGCTCGAGGTGAGGCGACATGCGGGGCGCGTTTCACGCGAGCCTGCGGCTGCGGCCTACCTGATCAAGGTCCCAAGAGATTGCTGAGGGGCCCCTCGCTGCCCGGTGTTCTGGCGGGAGGGCGGACAGCGGTGGCGGTGATCCTCCTCAAAGACCAGTGAGTGACGAGGGCCGATCGGAAGAGGCGACGGCCCCCCCTGCGGGACGCAGCTGACGCCGGAGCGCGACGAGGTCGAGCGGGCCTCCGGGAGCCCGAAAGAGCCCGGGGACCCGTAATTCATCGCTGCCATAGTGACTGCTTGCGGCCTCCCGACTGGAGGTGCACCTAAGTTGGCCCCGCGGCGTGCAGCAGCGCAGCGAGGGGCGGAAGACCACGTGTGGGCCGGAACGAGCCCTGAGGCCTGTGGACAGTGGCTGGACACAGCGTGATTGGCGGCCTCCCGGCTGGGATATCTGAACCCGTGCCCCCGTGCCCCAGTTGCGCTGCAATCGAACGGTGATACAGCGGTAGTGCGACAGGCTGGAGGCCCGGCGGAGCCGCAAGACTACAACTGATTGCTACAGGGCCCAAAAGAACGCGACATAGGCCGCTGATGTGGCTGCGGCGCCAGGTGGGGACCCCAGCGAGTACTGAGCACATTGGCCATTCGAAAGGGGTGCAGCCGGCCGTAGAACAGAGGGGGTTTCCACTGTCGCTGTAAGTTGAGTTTGGCCCCGCACCGGCTGCCTACAACTCAGATATTGGAGTGCACGGTCCCCGCGGCTGCCAACATACGACGCAACATCTAATCTGACACCCTGCTGTATAGGGTGCCTACTGCGAAAACCGACAGGCCGGGTGAGCGTGTTCCTCACTGCTGACGGCAGAGAGTAGCGGTGGCGCCCTGACTTCGGGGGGTCTCAACGCCGCGATTAAAAGATGGCATCTGGACGCAATAATCGAACGACGGCCCAATCCAAGCTGGAGAAGTTTGCTTGGCAGAAGCAGCATGCTGAGGACCGACCGGAGACGGCGACCCCTGGTGATGCCGTGGAACCCTCGAACAAAGATCTGCTGGAGGCGATCACAGCGATACGGACCTCCCTGGAGGTTAAAATCGACACAGTAGCCACGGAGGTGGCCCTCATCCGTGCAGACATGAAAAAAGTAACGGAGAGAGTGGGTGCAGTAGAAGACACCACCAAGGAGTTGGTTACGGATACTACACTGCTTAAGAAACAAGTTGACGAGCTGCGCTCCGCCCGGGAGGCGATGACTCTCCAACTTGACGACTACGAAGGGCGAATGCGGCGGAACAACATTCGCATTATTGGCGTTCCGGAGCGCGCAGAAGGTCAGACAGCGGACCTTTTTGTAGAAGATCTGGTTCTTACACATTTACAACCTAGAGGTCTTTCCAACTGCTTTACTATTGAAAGAGCTCACGTGTGCCTGGGGGCCGTCCAAAGCCAGGGGCGCCCCCTAGACCACTCCTGGCTCGAGTATTTAACTTCCGAGACCGGGACATCATTCTTCAAACAGTGCGGGCGGCCCCACCGCTTACCCTGGAAAACAGCAAGATCCTGTTCTTTCCGGACTTCACGCTGCGGGTGCAGAAGCAACGCCGAGGCTTCCTTGAAGTAAAGCGGGCCCTCCGAGACAAGGCAGTAAAATACGCTATGATGTTTCCGGCCAAGTTACGGGTGGAAGCCAACAGGAAATCGTGGTTCTTCACTCGGCCTGAGGAGGCCTGGGACTGGCTGGAGGGATGGCATACGGTCGAGAAGAAATCACAGAAAGGACCCTCGGCGGCGGATGATCATGCAGACTGGCGCCAGCGGAGTCGATCGCCTCCACACTCTGACTCAGACTCTCAGGGACATACAGGAGGGCGCTGATCTTATGAGTGGTAAGACTGTAATTGCTTGACTCTGGGTTGGTGAGATTACCCGGGGAATCGCAGAGAGTAATCTCAGGCATGGGACCTTCTGACCTGGCGATTTCCGATGTTCAGCTCTGGTGGCGAGATTGAGGGGAGCTCCCTCCATTTGCACGATGATACTGTTCCGACTTGAGGGAGTGTCCTCGGGTTTTATGGCCTGCCAGTTGTGTGGATTGCTAAGCTCACCCAACAGGTTTCATAGTTCTACGGGTGGTAGGGGTTGTCCTTCTATATTTTTGATATTATGCCACTCGCAGGGGGAGGGGGCTGCAGGACATTTGCTGCGGACTGTGATAGGCCTCTGGGCTATAAGTTATGTTATGGGGGGTGGGGCTGGGGAGTGAAGGGCTGATTGAATGCATGTGATCATCTGGGGAGTGGGGTAGCTCGCGTTCCCTAGAATTGTTGAATGGGTGGGCGACAGGCACTCTGCATGTTGGGGGTGGCGGGCGGTTTTAGTCCCGTTAAGCAGGGAGGCAGGGAGGGGGGTGTTTTTTCAGGGTTCGGGGTACATTTGACTTTCATTTGTTGGAGGGATTGTATTGTTTAGTGTTTTGCAGCAGAACAAGTTGACTACTCGAAGATGCACATTTTAGCTGACATCCATGATAAAAATGTGGTGGGAGAGGCTCGGCGCATGGTGTCCAAAGATGCGGTCCTAGGGGAGGCCCAGATCGGAATTGGTGAAGGCTCACGAGGCTGTGTGCCCCACGAAGTTACCGTTGTATTGTTAATCATCACCCATGGCACGAGGTCAGGGACTTAAAGCCATTATGTGGAATGTCAATGGGCTGGGTGACAAGACTAAGAGAGGGATCGTGCTGCAATCTATCCACCGACAGGGACTCGATTTAGTGTTGTTACAAGAGACCCACTTGATTGGTAACTCCTGCAAGGCCCTGGATCGGAAGGGATATCGCATGGTGGCGCATTCGGGGTTCACTACTGGGTCCAGAGGGGTAGGAATCCTTCTTCGTAAGGGGTGCCCCTATGTGCTGCGGACTGTCTGGACGGATCCGCAAGGTAGATATGCAGCTTGCACTGGTCTGTGGGAGGGTAAGGTCCTAAATGTTATATCTGTGTATGCCCCACCAGGTTTGCAACGGTTGACACTGACAGACATAGGGCCACTGTTATTAAACTTACCTGTTGGAATCTTGCTCATGGGAGGTGATTTTAACTTGACGATGGACGACCTGCTGGACAGATCCTAGCCCAGGCGCGGTGCTACACAATGCTCCCAGTTACGAGACTTTATAGACGCTTTAGGGATGGTAGATGTCTGGAGATGGTCACACCCACATGAAACACGATTTACATTTCAATCTGGGGTACATGGCAGTCGCTCACGACTTGATTATTTGTTCACACACGCCCAGCATATACACGCATTTTCTGACTCGACATGTTTGGCGCGAGGTATTTCAGATCATTCCCCTGTTTTCTCGATTCTCGGTGCACCACACACACCACAACCAGGTCCGATCCGGATCCAACCCTGGGCATTAAAAATCCCACACATCCGAGAAGCCCTACGGAAGGACACTGACTACTTTTTCACAGAAAATACAGGCTCGGTTAGCTCCGCAATTACCTTGTGGGGGGCATATAGGGCCGTGATTAAGGGTAGGGCCCTATCAGCGATGGTGGGCCACAGGGCTGAGCGCCGTCAGAGGGTGGTGGAATTGGAAGCCGAGATTCTGCACCTTGAGGGCTCCGGCGACCAGAGCCCGGATGCCGATACTCAACATTTGCTGAGTATTAAAAGACAAGACTATAGGCAGTTGCTCTTGGAGGACGCTAATAGATGCGCTCTTGCCACTCGACATCAGATATACGAACAAGGGGAGCGCACTGGTAAAATGCTGGCATGGCTGGAACGCAAAGAACAAGCCGCACGATGGGTGCATGCCATTAAGAGACCGAACAACGAGCTCGTGACTGACCCCCAAGACATTGCCGAGGCCTTTGCGAAATATTATTGGGAGGTATACAGTGTCCCACCTGACTCCCAGGCGTCCATGGCGACAGAACTCCTCCCCACTATCAGGGTAGTGGGCCTCTCCGAACAGGATAGTGCGACGTTAGATAAGGACTTATCGGTAGAGGAAATTCAGAAGGCAATTCAAGACATTCGTGCAGGCAAAGCTATGGGCCCCAACGGACTCCCTATTGAGTTACTTAAGCCCATGGCCTCCAAACTCGCACCCCATTTACTCAACTTATAAACTGAGAGTTATGAAAAAGCCGTCCTCCCGGCTGATATTCGTGTAGCTACCATCGTGGTTATCCATAAACCAGGTAAGCCGATAGATGAATGCGCCTCCTACAGGCCTATCTCGCTCATAACAGTAGAGGCTAAAATGTTGGCCAAACTACTGGCGAACCGCTTGCTCCCCTATCTATCGGACTTGATCCATCCGGATCAGTCGGGATTTCTGCCGGGGCTGGAACACTAGCGTAATCTACGTCAGTACAGGCGCATTAGGCCATGTGGCCACCCTGGAAGAAGCTGGGGTCTTATTAGCTCTTGACGCGAAAATGGCGTTCGACACTATAGCATGGGATTATTTGTTTGCTGTTCTCACCCGTATCGGTGTCGGACCCAAATTCATGGGTTGGATTAAACTTCTATACACCCTGCCCATGGCCCACGTATCGGTTAACACCCACCGCTCTACTTCCTTCCCCTCAGCCGGGGAACACGGCAGGGGTGCCCGTTGTCGCCGCTGCTCTTTGCCCTTGTTCTTGAGCCGCTAGTGACTTGGATCAGGGGTGACCCTGCTATCAGAGGTCTTAAATGGTCAGATGACCACGAAGACCGCATATCCCTATACGCGGACGACATTTTGCTTTACCTCGCCTCACCAGAGCGCTTGCTCCACCGCATATTACATATTTTTCACATTTTTGGGGTACATTCGGGGTATCAGATCAACTGGTCTAAATCCCAACTATATTCTCTTTGGGGGCCCCCCACGCAATCCACGGGGATATGATATACCAGTGGCGGCCCGAGGCTTTCGGTACCTGGGAATTTTTGTAACGACTGACACCACACTATTTTTTTAGCAGCATTTACTAGGCCCGTTGCAGAGGTTTCGCGCAGACATCACACACTGGAAGACGCTCCCCCTCACACTGCTGGGGCGTGCGTCGTTGTTCAAAATGCTCGCCCTGCCACGCTTTCTTTACGCCCTCCAAAACACTCCCATCCCTATCCCTCCCACTTATTTTTTACAAATCGAGGCAGCAGTGAGGGACCTGTTGTGGGACGGTAAACAACCTCGCATAGCTTTGGCCAAACTCACCATGAGTTGGTATGATGGGGGGATTGGACTACCGGACTTGCGCCTACTATCAGGCTTCGCAACTTACGGCCATTAACCAATGGGTGTTCGGGCGGCAAGATGACCCTGGTTTTCGGACTGACCATTGGCTGATGGGGAAGGGGAGCTATAACAGAGCACTGTATACCAATCACAAGAAGTTGCTTCTCACGGGCCCGACGGCGCGTACGGTGGAGGTGTGGCATGGTGTCCAGCGACGGATGGGCAGGCAGGGGCGCCTAACGAAGGCTACCCCCTTGCGGGAACCCGACATTTTGGGGCGACTTAGTGCATACGCGGGCTTTGATAAGTGGGATCTGATTGGGATCTCAACAGTGGGGGACATGTGGATTAAGGGCACTAAGGCATCGTTCTCGGATCTTCAAGTTAAGTATCACCTAGCCCCAGGTGAAAAATTCCGGTATCTCCAAATTAGTCACGCCATTGACTCCACCCTCCCTAAAGACGCCTCTTTGCCGGACTCCTCTCCGCTGGAAGATAGACTCCTGTTGGATCCTATGCCTCGTAAGGCTATCTCCCTCACATATAAAAAATTGATTAATAATCGGACTGATCCAATGGTGAAACTATGTGTGACATGGGAGGCAGACCTGGGGGAACTGGCCGATGAGGACTGGATGGAGGCACTGGCCTCGCCCAGAGAGGTAGCCATCCCGATGCGCACACGTTTGGTCCAACTTAAAGTCCTCCACAGGGTATACTTTGATGCCCCGCTGTTGTACCGGTTGGGTAGGAGACCGGACGCCCTCTGTCTTCGACACTGTAATCAGACAGGTACCTTTATGCATATTTTATGGGACTGCCCCCACATACAGCGGTACTGGGCAGACGTCACCAGACAATTAGCTAGGACCTGTGACAAGCCCCTACACCCAACGTCCACACTGTGCCTCCTTAATATTTGGGAAGCAACTGACCTCACACAAGCCGAACAAACATGGGCCATGACGGGGTGGGGCATAGCGAAATGGAACATAGCTCAGAAGTGGGGTGTGGACACAATGCCATTGCTGACAGACTGGGCTAGAGATATGGACCACGCCATGATTGTTGAGAAAACTGTCTACAAAGGGAGGGGATGCCCACGTAAATGGGACCACAAATGGGGACGATGGAACAAATACAGGGGTGAGATATGTGTTTCCCCGACGGTGGAACTGAGAAGACAGAGATTGGTGGAGTGGGACGGAGCGGATGATGAGTTGAGAGCATGTATTGAGAGTAATAAGGATTAGATTAGATTGTTCTCACTTCCCAACCTGTTGATGGGTTCTTCCCCCCCCCTGAAGGATCGTAATGTATTGCTTCGGGTGTACTGTGCTGGGCTTCTACTGGGTCAAGAACTGGACTTATTGTGATGTCCTCTTACTCACCTTCTACCCAAGATGTCAATGTAATGTCATTTATTGCTGCATATGTTCTAATAAAAATTGTTTAAAAAAAAAAATGTAAATTCTGTCTCAGTATGTGCCACATTTTGCTGCTCAAGTGACATATTTCATGGCTTCCTTTACGGATTTATGACTCCAATTGTTTCCTTCCGTCTACTAATATGACTAAGAAAAAGCGTTGTGTATGATCAGTGACACCCAACTATTCCATAGCTAAACCTTTACCTGGCCCATTCCCTATAACGTACCTCCCTGTAGACTAACTTTCCCCACCACCAAGTTAAAGTATTTGTTGAAAATAATTTGTGTTGGAGGCCAGGGTGTAATGTGAGACTAAGTGCCTGATTTAGAGTTTTGTGGATGGGATACTCTCTGACAAACGTGCCGAATAAAATATATATCCTGTTCGCTGTACCACAGTGCATCTTTTATATTCCATGCACTGTCTACTGTAATACAGCGGATGAGATATCCGTTATCCGCCACCTGTAAGATGGAGTATTCCGTCTGCCAGACTCTATCAGCTCCAAAGTTTAAACTTAGGGTAGAATTGAAGAGGGAGTCGGATAAGAGCAGGGCCATTGTAATTATGTTAATAACATAACATGCTACAGCTGCCCCAAAAACATGATGCAGAGTAAGCAGACCCACCAGTATGGCTGTGTTATTGTCACATACTCAAGTACTAATCATGCAGCATATATATGCCTTACACATTAATATTATTAACACACATAAAGTGTCACTATGATTATGTTGGTGTTCTGACTTAATTCCTTGCATTTAGTGCTATTGCATTATGTGATGCATGAGCGGGAAAAACCTGGTCCAGGTTGTGACTAATCATCACATCCAAATTAAATTCCAGTGGCCCTACGGGACCTGCGGTGTTCTGCTACTGTGCCACCATAGACAGTATATACAAGTGTTTACAATGAGCATCACAATTTGTGTTTTTGTTTGTACTTTTTTGATATAGCTACTCCTGCTGCTGGAGCTTGCCAGTAACCATCCAGGCAGGAGATAGCCACCTGGCTGTGGCACCAGAAGTTGGAGGCCGTGGCAGTTAAATATTGCCAGCTGGTGGCCTTGGAGGAGGAAGAGAAGGAGGCATGGGCCTCCAGTTCCTTGGGCTGCCTGCTAGGCCTGCCTCTAACCTGGCCACGCCAATGCCGGTGCCAACGCCACCTGCAGCCAGGGCCCACTGCTACTCGGAACATCATCAGCCCTCCCTCCTGCTCATCATCTGACCACCTCCTCCACTGCGCCCTACGCAAGCTGGTACTGTTCAGGTGAGGGCAGCAGAACTTGGCCTGGGAATTGTCTGACATTAAAAATTAACTGGGTGCTCTCAAAGCTCTATTTATTGAACATTTTCTTTGGTGGGAGGGCCTGTTGTGGGTGGAGAGGGTGTGTTTCGAATGTAAAACAAAGAAATTGACTTTTTTTTGTCTCTATCTGTCTTTGCATTGCTAGTTGGCGAAGCATACCATTGTAGTTTTGTGACGAGAAGCGAGCGAGAGTGTACAATGACTTTTCCCCATAGGCTTTCCATACCTGAAGTCCTTTGCCATGTATTTGTTCTTCAGTAGGTTACTTACTTCTTCCTGCAGTCCAGTAATTGTACCCCGCTACAAGAGTGGCACTGGGAACAGAAAATTGGTTCATTTTGTTTTGCTTTATTGCTTGGTGAGGTTTTGCAGCACACAGCCACCTACCAATGATACTGTCTACTAGTTAGTTTAGTTACTGTCCTTGTCCTACTCTCTGTAACTATTGACCACTAATGGGGTCTGCTAACAACATACACAAAAACTCAGTTTTATCTTCAGTATTACAGTACTAAGGGCCTGATTTAGATTTAGATTTCTGTGGACGGGTTACTCCATCACAAAGGTGACATATATCCCGTCTGCTGAAATATAAATCTCTTAATATCCTATGGGATTATTATTTTTGTGCAGCCCTCAGGAGAAAAGTGGAATTCAATCCCCAACCAGAAGTGTGCCAAGAGGCATGTTTGCAGAGTGGTGGAGAAAGGGGGCGTGGCCTCCGATGACCTCTCAGCAATCCTGCTGTGTGGGGCTTACTGGATGTAGCAGGAGGGCTTGTTGGCCCCCAAGGATCCTCTGGACCCAAGGTACTTTATCCCCTACCGGCAGTGCGCATGGGGCACGTTTGTAGAGTAATGGTGAAGGGGGTGTGGCCTCCAGTGACTTCCCGGAGGTTTTTTTTCTTCTTTTTTTTCTTTGGCTTTTAGGAGAGGGGGGCTGTGTGGCCCTCACTCCCTGGGCCATTTTTGGCCCTGGGGACCCCATCCCCCAGAGTCAGGCCTTTTTTCCAATGTGTGCGGGGTCCCCGTGGCCCCCCTCCCTGGATCGATTTTACTCCAGGGACCTCATCCCCAACGGCAGTGCCTTTTTTTTTAATTAAAAAAATAAGGGGAGGGGGCAGCGTAGCCCCCACCTCATGCCTATTTTGGCCTCGGGGACCCTATCCCCCAGGGCTGAACTTTTTTTATTGTTGGTGGAGGGCCGCGCGGCCCCCCTCCGGGCCAATTTTGGCCTTGGGGACCCCAGGGGCCTGCCCTCCATTTTGGGTGCCATGGCACCCATTGACATTTGTTAGATACCGCGGGGGGAGCCTCAAGCCCCCCGCGGCCCCTGCCGGCTCTCTGCATCCTACGGGGGCCAGCATTGTTTTTACAGACAGCGAGCTGCTGGGAAGACAGCTCCCTGTCTGTGAAACCAATTCTGCTCCTCTTTCAACAAAAGAGAGCATTTTTTCTGCTCTCGCTTGTAGAAAGTAGAGCAGTGCTTGCTATGGCTTGGCGGTATCGGTGCTCTTGCCAAGCCATAGCAAACTTCAGTGTCCTGGGGTGGGCACCCCGTTATATTGCTGGAGCCGGCCCTGGGGGGTGGCGGTCCCCAGGGCCATCTAGGGCTCCATGAGGGGGGGCGCATGGCCCCCTCCACCATTGATTTTAGCCCCAGGGACATGGCCCCCAGGGCAGGGGGCCGCAAGGGACCCCCTTTATTGTTTATATTTTGCCCTGGAGGGGGTGGTCCCTGGGGCATGCGAGGGAGGCCATACAGTCTCCCCCGCATTATTTTAATTTAAAATCTGTGACCTTCAATAATAATTTGCCCTGGGGAGGTGGCAGTCCCCGGGGCATGGGGGTTGCCAAAGACAACTCCCATATTATATTCAAAATGTCCCGGGGAGGTGGCAGTCCCTGGGGCTTAATGCTCCACGAAGGGGGCCCCCAGGACCTGTTCCACCCGGGTCCGATTTCAAACGAAGCGCAGGAACATACGATTTGTTTTTTTTTAAATTTCAGTGGGAGTCCCGGATCCAGCTCAACTCCTGCTGAAAAGTTTAAAAAAATGCTTTTTTGGCCCTGGGGTCCCTGATGGACCCTCAAAGAGGCCTAGGGGGTCAGGGTGTTTTTCTACCCAGCCCCCTTTTCTTTTTAAAATCTTTTTTCTGTGACTCAGTTCTACCGAGTCACAAGATGGCTGCCAAAACTTACTGGTTTGAAGTGTTGGCAACCAATCAGATCTCAGCATGAGATCAGGCAGGGTCGCGGATCCACTGCATCCCTATATATACAACTGGGAATTTCTTTAAATTTCTCTGCAACTACTGAACGAATTTACACCAAATCACAAAAAGATATACCCCTGAACCAACATCTACCTTCCTGCCAAATTTGGTGTAAATCCGTTCAGCAGTTCGGGCTGTAGCCGTGTCTAAAGGTCCCATGGGAATAAACATGGAGAAAAAGGGCTTTTAAGCACCCCCTGGTTCTCGGCCCCCCACTTGACGGATCACTCCGAAACTTTCAAGATAGCAGCTGAAGTGAGTGTCGTATTAGTTTTGAAAATTACGTGAAGGTTTGTCAAACAGCGAAAAAGTTATTGGGAAAACATAAAATGCTTTTCCTAAGGAAACTAGGTCCTAACTATAACTACCTACTGGCAACCGCCGATATTTATATCTATATCTATATATATATATATATATATATATATATATATATATATATATATATATATATATATATATTCACTGAAAAAACCATAGGTTTCAGGCACGTTATAGTTAGAAATTAGCATTTAAAAAACCTTTGAAATTCACTGAAAAAACCATAGGTTTTAGGCATGTTATAGTTAGAAATTAGCATTTAAAAAACCTTAAAAATTCACTGAAAAAACCATAGGTTTTAGGGAAAGTAATAATTAGTTGGACATTGCACTCGTACAAAACCCGTGAAATTCCCCCGTTATAGTTAGTTCAGCTAACTATAACTCGCGCCCCGCAATGCACTGCTGATGAATTCACATATTACATCACTCATGACATGGTCAGTGTCATCACTCATGACATCACTGATGACATCTCAAATGACATCACTGATGACATCATCCAGTGACTGTGTGTTTCTGTAAAGTTTAAATATGTATAATATATATAGGAAAAGGCGTATTGAAGAACGAGTGGGTGTATAAGTGTCTGAATGGATGATTTAGTAGGTGCGTGACTGACTCTATAAGTGAGTGGTTAAATATATGTTAGTGAATGCATGGGTTAGTGTCTAAACTGTGTGAATCTCTGTATTCGTCTGTCTGTTGTGTGTAAGTGACTGCATGGGTTTGTGAATAACTACATAAGTGTCTATATGAGTTTTTGATTGGTTGTCTGAGTATCTGTATGGGTGCCTGAGTGTTTGTGTGGGTGGGGTGTGTGTGACTCTGTGCATAGATGTGAGTGGGTGATTCACTGGGTGCATGGTTTCACGAGTGCATCTGTGATGGACTGTATGGGTGGGTGAGTGTGTGTATGGGTGTGTTAGTGAGTGAATGTATATCTCAGTGGTACATGTGTGAGTAACTACATATGTGAAAGGCAGTATATATGTGTGTTGGAGTATATAAATGGCTATAAGTGAGAGTGTGTGATTGTGAGAGTGGCTGTATGGATGATTGTGTACGTGTATCAGTGATTGTATAAGAGCGTAAGAATGTGCTAGTATTTGTATGAGTAAGTGAGCTGGTGTGTGTATAACTGTATAGGTGAGTAAATGGCAGTCTGATTAATTATTTGCATGACTGACTAGGTGTGTGAGTACCTCTATGGATGAGTGGCAGTGTGTAAGTGTCTATGTAGGTGTATGAGTGCATATGATAGTCCTGTACTGAGTGACCGTAAGTATGAGTGACTGTACGGGTGAGTGAGTGGATGTGTGTGTAGACCTAAGAATCAGTGAGTGGGTATGTAGTTATTGGTGTTGGAGTGTCTATGGTTTTGCGAATGGCAGTCTGTAATTTAGAGTGGGTGTATCAAAGGTTATATTAGGAAGTGAGGAGGTGCATCAGATTATCACGTGGATGATGTCATCAGTGATGTCATTTGAGATGTCATCAGTGATGTCATCAGTGATGTCACTGACCATGTCATGAGTGATGTAATATGTGACGTCATCAGCAGTGCATTGCGGGGGCGCGAGTTATAGTTAGCTGAACTAACTATAACGGGGGAATTTCACGGGTTTTGTATGAGTGCAATGTCCAACTAACTATAACTTTCCCTAAAACCTATGGTTTTTTCAGTGAATTTTTAAGGTTTTTAAATGCTAATTTCTAACTATAACATGCCTAAAACCTATGGTTTTTTCAGTGAATTTCAAAGGTTTTTTAAATGCTAATTTCTAACTATAACGTGCCTGAAACCTATGGTTTTTTCAGTGAATTTCAAAGGTTTTTTAAATGCTAATTTCTAACTATAACGTGTGGATTCAAGGGAGTTAATCCCCCGACTTAAAACTGGGCGCGTTTGCACAGTGGTGAAGGGAGGGGGGCCTGAGGTGACATGTGTGTCAAATCGCCCCGTGGCGCGTTTTAAGTTGCGGGATTAAGTCCCTTGAATCCTGAGGGTCCCTGGGGCCCAACTAGCCCACCAGGTACCTACAGTTAGGACCACAGAGCTGAGTTGCAGAGAGGCGTTCCGAGGCCACGCACCTTTTTTCACCTCTCTACAACGCAACTCTGTTGTGCCTACTGAAGGTACCTGGTGGGCTAGTTGGCCCCCAGGGTCCCTCAGGATTGAAGGGGAATTAATTCCCCAACTTAAAACGCACCACAGGGCGTGTTTGCACACATGTCACCTCAGGCCCCGCCCCCTCCCTTCACCACTGTGCAAACGCACCCCGTGGCGCGTTTTAAGTTGGGGGATTAACTCCCCTTGAATCCAGAGGGTCCCTGGGGTGCAACTAGCCCACCAGCTACCTCCATTAAGCGCCACAGAGCTGCGTTGCAGAGAGGTGTAAAAAGGGGCGTGGCCTCAGAACACCTCTCTGCAACGCAGTCCCTGGCACATACTGGAGGTTCCTGGTGGGCTAGTTGGCCCCCAGGGACCCCCAGTATTCAAGGGGAATTGTTCCCCATCTGCAAATGCGCCAGGGCGCATTTGCAGAGTGGCTAAAGGAAGGGCGGGGCCTGCGGCACGATCGGTTTTTGGTTTTTTTGGGGTTTTTTTCCGAGAGGGGGCTGTGTGGCCCCCCTTCCTTTCCTCTTTTTGGGCCCTGGGGACCCCATCCCCCAGGGCCTTACCCCTTTTTATTTAAAAAAAAAAAGTAAATGGGAAGAGGGCCGCGTGGCCCCCCTCCGTGGCCGATTCCGGCCCGGGACCCCATCCCCGGGCATGGCCACACTTTTAAAAAAATTTAATTAGGGGGCTGCGTGGCCCCCTCCTCCAGGCCTCCCTTTTGCCCCGGGAACCCCATCCCCCGGGGCAGGCCTTTTTTGGGGGGGGGAAGGGGGGCCGCGTGGCCCCCCTCCCGGGCCACTACTTGCCAAGGGGACCCTATCCCCCGGGGCTGGCCCTCTCCGTTGGGGACCGTGGGGGGGTCCCCAATCCCCCCACGGTCCCACCGGCTCCCCACGTCCTGCGGGAGCCGGCATTGCTTTTCCACATGGGGAGCTGCTAAAATGCAAATCCCGTGTGGAAAGCTATTTGCTTTGAATTTTGGAAGAGAAAGCAGGTTTCCCTGCTCTCTCTTCCAAAATTCAAGCAAGTTTGCTATGACAGGACGGGAGCCACGAGGCTCCCGCCCTGTCATAGCAAACAGCAGTGTCCCGGGGGTAGGCACCCCGGGACACTGCAGGAGCCGGCCTTGGGGGGTGGTGGTCCCCAGGGCCATCACTGGCTCAGGAGGGGGGCCGCGCGGCCCCCCTCCCAACATGTTGAAAGACCCGGGGAGGTGGCGGTCCCCGTGGTGTGTGGGGGGGCTCGAGCCCCCCCACACAGGTAATTAAATTTTAAAAATAGAAGCCCCAGGGGGTGTCGGTCCCCGGGGCTGCGGGAGGGCCGAGTGCCCTCCCGCACCATTTTCAAATCAAAGCCCCGGAGGGTGGCGGTCCCCGGGGCTTGGGGGGGCCTTAGAGGCCCCCCCACTCATTTTTAATAAACCCTGCATGCCCCCGGGACTTGGCCCACCCGGGGGCCAATTAACAACGAAGCGCGGGAGCCCGCGCTTCGTTTTGTTTTTTGCACGGCGGGATCCGCGCATCCTAAGCGCATCTTGCCGATTTAAAAAAAATAAATAATAATTTTTGGGGCCCTGGGGGTCCTTGTAGGATCCCCTGAGCAGGCCTAGGGGGTCAGGGTGTTTCTACCCTGCCCCCTTTTTGCGTTTTGCGCACTTGTTTTTGTCTTTTTTTATGCCTCGGTTCTACCGAGGCACAAGATGGCTGCCAACACTTCCTGATTTAGAGTGTTGACAGCCAATTAGCATACAGCTTGTGATCGGGAGGGTGCGCGGACCCTACGCGGCCATAGATATATATGTGATTTTACTTTTGATTTTCTCAGGAACTACTGAACGGATTTACACCATTTAACTAAAAGGCACAAGTCTGAACCAAGGGCTACCTTTTTGCCAAATTTGGTGTAATTCCGTTCAGCAGTTCGGGCTGTAGCTGCGATGAAAGGTTCCTATGGAAAATTGCATGGGGAAAACACGTTTTGGGACCCCCCTTTTTTCTCGGCCCCCACTTGACGAATCACCCCGAGACTTTCAGGATAGGAGCGGAGCGCCCTACGAGTTTTGAAAATTTCGCGAAGATTCGTCAACCGGCGTCAAAGTTATTTCAAATAGAATGTTGCGGATTTCCTATGGAAAATAGGTCCTAACTATAACTATCTACTGGCGACCGCCAGTAGATAATATGTATATATATATATATATACACTGAAAAAAACAAAGGTTATAGGAACATTATAGTTAGGCTCAGATTTCACTCGTACAAAACCAGTGAAATTCAGCAGTTATAGTTAACTGAGTTAACTATAACTTATGTCCCCACAATCCATTTCTTATGACCTCCAATATTACATTACTGATGACATGGTCAGTGACATCACTGATGACATCATCAAGTGTGTGTAAGTGTTTTTAAGAGTTTATGGGTGTTAAACATATGTACTAATCTACTACAAAAGTTACATTAGTATACTAGGTGCACTACTACTAAGTGATACTACTTCTAACATATATTAAGTGAGTGGCTGTGTGACTGTATGTATCCTTGTGTGTATGGGTTTGTAAGTGGCAGTATGGGTGTATAGGTGGGTATGTGAGTAGCTGTGTGGGTAAGTGAGATTCTGTGTGCGTGGCAGTATTGGTGAGTGAGTGGATGTGTCAGTGCCTGTATGGGTGAGTGAATGGCAGTGTGTCTCTATGGGTGGTTAAGTGGGTGTGTAGTGACTGTATGGGTGAGTGAGTGGATGTCAAAATAGCTGTATGAGTGAGTGACTCAGTGTGCAAGTGGCTGTATAGGTGAGTGAGTGGCTGATTGAGTGGATGTTTCGTTAAGTGAGTTGATTTGTAAGTGGCTGTGTGAATGGCTGTATGGGTGAGTGACCAGATGTGTGAGTGCTTCTATGCATGTGTGAATGGGTATGTAAGTGGTTGTGTGGGTATGTGAGTGAGTGTGTGAGTGCTTGTATGGGTGAGTGAGTGGCTGTGTTGAGAGGCTGTATGGGTGAATGAATAGGTGTGTGAGTGACTATGTTCGTAGAAAAGTGGGTGTGTTAGTAGCTGTATGGGTGAGTGTGTGCCTATGTGAGTGGCTGTACGAGTGAGTGAATGGTTGTATGAGTGGCTGTATGGGTGAGTGAATGGTTGTGTGAGTGTATTTGCGAGTGAGTAAGTTGGTATATGAGTGGCTCTATGGAGGAGTGAGTGGGTATATGAGTACTGGTATGGGTCTGTGAATGTGTATGCCAGTGGTTGTGTGGAAGTGGGCATACAAGAGGTTGTATGGGGGTGTGAGTGGGTGTGTGAGTTATGTGGATGATGTCATCAGTGATTTCATTAGAGATGTCATCAGTGATGTCACTGACCATGTCATGAGTGATGTAATATGTGAGGTCATAAGCAGTGCATTGTGGGGGCGTAAGTTATAGTTCACTCAGGTAACTATAACCACTGAATTTCACTGGTTTTGCACTAGTGAAATCTGAATCTAACTATAACGTCCCTGTAACATTTGTTTTTTTCAGTGAATTTCTAAGGTTTTTTAAATTCTATTTCTCAACTATAATGACCCTGTAACCTTTGTTTTTTTAAGTGAATTTCCAAGGTTTTTCAAATTCTATTTCCTAACTATAACTTCCCTGTAACCTTTGGTTTTTTAAAGTGAATTTCTATGTTTTTTAACTAGTGGTCACATTTGCAGAGTGGTGGAGAAAGAGGTCGGGCCTTCGACCAGCTTTCAGGAATTCTACTGTGTTAGACTTACTAGAGGTAGCCAGAGGGCTTCAGGGCCCCCAAGAACGCTCAGTATCCAGAAGGACTTCATCCCCCAACCAGTAGTGTGCCCAGAGGTGCGTTTGCAGAGTGGTGGAGAATGGGGGCGTAGCCTCCAAAGACCTCTCAGCAATTCCGCTGTGTGGGACTTACTGCAGGTCTCGTTGGCCCCAATGGACACTCTAGAACCAAGAGGACTTCATCCCCCAACCATCAGTGCACCAGGAGACACATCTGTATAGTGGTGTAGAAAGGGAGCGTGGCCTCCGAAGTTCTCTCAGCAATCTTACTATGTGGACTGGAGGTAACAGAAGGGCTTATTGGCCCCCAAGGACCCTATGCAGCCAAGGGCACTTCATCCCCCAACCAGCAGTGCACCAGGAGGCACATTTGCAGAGTGGTGGAGAAAGGGGGCGTGGTCTCTGACAATGTCTTAGCAATCTCACTGTGTGGGACTTTATAGAGGTAACAGGCGGGATAGTTGACCCCAAGGGTCCTCTGGAGCCAAGGGGACTTCATCCCCCAATTAATAGTGCACCAGGAGGCACGCTTGCAGAGCGATGGCGAAAGGGTGCGAGGCCTCCGACAACCTCTCAGCAGTCCCGCTGTGTGGGACTTACTGGAGGTACCAGGAGGGGTAGTTGTCCCTCAAGGACCCTCAACAGCCAAGGGCACTTCATCCTCTAACTACTAGTGCAGCAGGAGGCGCGTTTGCAGAGTGGTGGAGAAAGGAGGCATGGCCTCCAGCAAACTCTCAGCAATCCCACTGCGTGGGACTTACTGGAGGTAACAGGAGAGGTAGTTGGCCCCCAAGGACTCTCTGGAGCAAAGGCAACTTCGACCCCAAACTAGTAGTGGGGCCAGGAGGCCCGTTTGCAGAGTGGTGGTAAAAGGGGGCGAGCCTCCGGCGACTTGCCGTTTTTTCTTTTTTTTTATCAATCAGGGGAGGGGGCCCGTTGCCTACCTTCCCTGGGCTGTTTTTGGCCCCAGGGGCCCCATCCCCTGGGGCCAGGCCTTTTTTCAATGCGGAGGCAAGTGCCCCCCTCCTCGGGTTGATTTCAGCCCCGGGGATCCCATCCCCTGGGGTCCTGCCTTCCTCTTTTTTGTATTAAAGGGAGGGGGGCCGAGTAGCCTCCATCCCAAGCTGACTGTAGCCCTGGGGACCCCATCCCCGGGGGCCCGGTCTTTGTACTTGTTATTTTTTTTTTTTTAAAGAATAAGGGGAGGGGGGCCACGTGGCCTCCCTCTTGGGCTGATTTCGGCCCTGGGGACCTCATCCTCTGGAGCCCGGCCTCTCTTCTGGGTGCCCTGGTCCCACCCAGGGCACTCAGTTACTTTTGTTGGGGAGCGCGGGGGGAGCCTCAAGGCCCCCGCAGTCCCTGCCGGCTCCCTGCCTCCTGCGGGAGCCGGCATTGCTAACATGCAGCTCCCTCTCTGTAAAAGCAATTGTGCTCCACTTTCAGCAAGCGAGAGCATTTTGAATGCTCACACTTGCTGAAAGCGGAGCAGATGTTTGCTATGGCTTGGCGGAAGTGGTGAAACTTCCACCAAGCCATAGCAAAAAGCTATGTCCCGGGTGTGGGCTCCCCAGGACATAGCAGGTGCCGGCCCTGGGGTTGGTTGGCGGTTCGCCTTCCTTAGAATTTGCCCTGCGGAGGTGGTGGTCCCTGGGGCTGTGGGGGAGCCGGACAGCCCCCAAATGCAATTGAACAAAAGCCCCGGGGAGGTGGCAGTCCCTGGGGCTTCCAGGGCGTTCGTACGGCCCCCCTGCATTATTTTTAATTAAAGCCCCAGGGAGGTGGCAGCCCCCAGGGCTGCAGGGGGTCCGATAAACTCCTCATGTATAAAATAAGCCCTGGGAGGTGGTGCTCCCCAGGGCAATTTTCAGCCCCAGGAATGTGGGGGGGGGGTGCGCCCCCCCATTGTAAAAAAAAAATGCCTCTGGACCTGGCCCACCCTGGGCCAAATAATTAACGAAGCACAGGAACAGCACCTTGGGCAAAATAGGTCTTAGTGGGAACCTTCTATTTCAGGCAGATGCCAGCCAAAAATCCTAAAAGTGCTGTTTTTTTTTGGGGGGGGGGGTTATATTGCGCAAACTTGACCCGAAGGTATCAGAGCGCTTTACATAAGCACCAGTTGCGTTACAGAAGGACACATTCATTTTTTTTGTTTTTTGCTGTTGGGATGTTGTGTTCATAGGGTCCCCTCCTGCCTAGACATGGCCATAATAATAGCTTGGATTTTTTATTTTGTGGTGCCACTGACACAGGCGACATCCTGAGACAACCAGGAGGTGGTAGACTCAATGTGCATCTTAGGGGAATCACTGTATATAACATAGGTGTCTGTATCTGAATCTTGTGCTATATGGAAGTTGCTGATGCAGGTGATGCTGACACACTAAGGGGACACGTTTGCTTTGTGTAATGCTGTCATCCTCTTCTTTATCATGACCACCTCCTTCTTCTATCATTGTGCTCTTAGCTGCTTCCCCTTTCTCATCTCCACCACTACCACCACCACCACCAGCAGGTTCTCCTCCCATCGTATTGTGTGATGTTTTCTCAGATGGGATGTTTTGCCTCCAGTACCGTAGTGCGAACCTGGTTTACCAACGAGAAACACTTGCGTGTTAAATGGAGCCTATTGCAATGATATCCTCCTGCTTCCTAATCGTAAAGAACTACCAAACTGGGGAGGATAACTATTTTAGTGTGCCACTGCCAATGCCTGAATAACTGAAGGTAGGCGACTGTGTCCTTTGCCTCTCTCTTAGGCATACTTCGACTGTGGTCTCACCGGGGTCTTACAAATATCGAAGCTTTCAGTGGTGGTGGTGGAACCACATTCATCTTAGCAAGTTAAATAGGAGGGGTCATCTCTGTGTCCTCTGAGCCATCCTCCATACTGACATTCACTGGTTCATCGTCATCACTCTCACCTTCCATAATTCGAAGGCTTTCCCTTGTCTCTTGAGCAGGTCTCTGACTCGGCTGGGGTCCAAACCATGTCCAGATCATCAGAAGGGGGCTTGGAGAAGATGATGGAGTACCTTTTTTTCCCTTGCTGCAGATTCTGAAGCCAGGGATTGAAGAACAATATCTTGATCAGCAGGAAGCTCAACCTTCTGTTTTGCTCCTATTTCAGGAAGAACTGTTGTGGAATTTGGCTCCTGTTATCCACTTTCCTGTAACGATTGGGTATCAGTTTGCGGCTGAGACAAATCCAGGTCAGACTCACTACTCATTACCATGACTGCAGTGGCTGCATCGCTGAGAGACATGGGCTTAGGCTTAGCCTTAGGTTGGGGTGCTGCTTATTGATGATGCGGGATTACTACACCCAGACCTTTGCTGCCCAGGCAAGGGTGCAACAGATACACCACATTTCCTGAAAAAGGTGAAGGCTGTCATGCCAGTGGTGGCAATATCCTTTTTTCTCCTCCTCCTCACTGTCTCACTGTCCACTTTCTAGGCAGCAACACCCTTCTTCAAATTCTTTCTTAGGTCTGGCAGTTGCCACCTAGCTTCACAAGTGGAAGAAGAGGAGGACTGAGGAAAATTGAATAATAATTAAAAACAATTATTGCTGGTGTGTGTACATGGCCTATGGCAGGCAGAGGGTGCAGGGGGGAAATGAAATAATTAATAGAAAAATTATTGCTGGTGTGCACCTATGGCAGGTGGAAGGTGCAGGGGGAAAATTGAATAATCCTTAAAAAAAGGATTGCTAGTGTGAGCCAATGTCAGGCAGGGGGTGCAAGGAAAAATCAAATAATTGAAAACAAAATATTGCTGGTATCTCTCTAGGGACTATGGGAAATCCTGTGGGAGGCAAAGTGGTGCAGGGGAAAACTGAAAAATGGATATAAAACCCCTGACATACATACTACAATCATCCTCAAGCACATTAAACTCACATCAGGGAACAATAAAAATACAAATAAAATAGACCTCTTTTATCATGCCCCTAGAAATTGGCTTTGAAAAGTGGAAGAAAAGGAGCAGACTGGCTACACAAAATGGCCGCACTGGCACACGGCCACCAAGGGCGAAGGCATGGACAACATAAAACACATGCAGGCCTATGGCAAAAGAAAATCACACTGACTACAAAATGGGCGCTGGCCACATGGCCACCAAGGGTGAAGGCATGGACAACAAAGAACACATGCAGGCCCATGGCAAAAGCAAGGCACACTGACTACAAATTGGCTGCCGGCCACATGGCCACCAAGTGCATAAGCATGGACAACAAAGAACATATGCTGGCCTATGGCAAAATGCACACTGACTACACAAAACAAAATGGCCACCCTGCCACATGGCATTGAAAACAAAGACAAAGTAGTGGCCTATGGTAAACACACACGCACAATTGCCAGACAAAAAAAATGGACACTTGGTCAGCAAAGAAAGGAGGCATGGTAAACAAATAAGAAAACACTACCATTATTTGAGAAAGGCCACAAACGAAAAATATCTGTAAAATTCGCCAACCCCAAGCATCTCAAAACATAAAAAATTACTGCACCAAAATACTTTAACACTTTGCTGAAAAACTTAAAATACAAAACACATTTTGCATTTAAACCAAGGCCATCCCTAAATCATAAGATTTTTAAAGAAAAACATTTGCCACATAAACACTTGTTTAATATATACTCAATGTGTAATAATAATAGCTGACTACCCATGGCCCATGGGCAGACTAGGCCCCAAAGTAAAATGAGCAAAATAATAGTGTAAAATTCCAAAACACGACACAAGAAAATAGAAAAGGGGTACGCTGGACGTTTTAAAACCAGGCCCCAGCACTCCCAAACCTGGGCAAAGTTTTTCCCTTACAAAAAAACGTAAAAAGTTATTGAAAAATAAGCCACTACTGCAACATCACGCCACCCACAATCAAATGTAAAAATGGAAGAAAAAAAGTTTAAAAAAATATACTGTTGCATGCCATTTATCAAACAACAAACTTATCTTAAAGTTCTTTAACTTACTTGATTCCTCAAACAAATCCTTAAAAATCCAATGATATATGCAGGAGGGATTGCAGACAAAGAAGAGAGTGATCCTTTCCCTTCAAAATCCAAATCAAAATTGATCAAGGGATGCTCAAAGCACTTGGGAGACAGGAAGAGGAAGTGGGAGCCTCTGCGACTCTTTCTTCCTGCTGGAAAAAAAGTAAAAAAAATGTGTTTCACTCTAAAAAACTACTTGAACCGTCCATTCAGGTAGAATAGTTACTCGAAAATCCAATTTCAAGTTTATTTTGCTGCCCCGTGAACGTGTTTACCCGCGTTAGAAAATGGCGCCAGAAGGCTTCCTAGTGACCAAAATTCACACTAGGGGATGCCAAATCTCGCTCGTGCTCACCAGCTCGCTTGCTGGTGCCTCACCCAGGTCCTGTTGTCATTGCTTTGCTCGAACAGGAGCAAAATTCTGCCATGCATCAATTGGAGGAATTTGGTTGTAACTCTGCGTTAAAAAAGTAACGCAGAGAGACCAAATTCTGCCAATTCTGTGATTGCAATCAGGTTTTCTGCCCACCATCTCTGAGTAATGGTTGCTTAACCTGAAATATTGGACATTCTTGGCATCATTCTTCCTACCCTGAATATATTGGTGGTGCAACCTTGTGATAGTGGCCATTTTTGGTACGATTCTAGCCTCCGCTTCCATAATAGTTACCCATCTTATTTTTACTTCAAATCTTTTTTTATTAAAGATATTCAAAAAAGCATGTAATGCAATACAATTAGAGGCCTGCGTCGAATTTCCAACTTTGCAAAGTAAAGTATCATCGTACCAAGCTAGGTAACAAAAGCATAGGTCAAGGTAGCCCATACAACTGTAGTCAAAGACGGCTACTAACCTTTGGAACAGCTGACTTTCTAAGATTAGAACCATCAGAAAATATCAAGGTGCATTCCAAATATAGGGAGAGATAGGGAAAAAGGGGAAAGGAAAATGGCAGGTTGAGGGTGCAGCAGTATGGGGTGTATTGATTCCAAAGATGGGGTTAGAAAAGAGAGTACCACAAACGGGCTGTAGAGATTATGTTGCAGGAAACTAAGGGGAGGAGGCTGGCAGGTCAGCACTAGAAGGCCAGCCCTCCCTCCGAGGGTTATCAGCTCCAGATTCAGGGGTGGCTTGTTCGAAACGTTCGAGGACTCTAAGCCGGGGTAGCGTAAAACATGAATGTTCCGCTCTGGTGAAGTAATCAATTAGGGGCTGCCTGTTGCGGGCGAAGGTGGGCTCAGTGTGTGCTATTCTATGTGATAAAAGTTCCATAGCCATGACATGCCAAAGGCGTGTGAACCACAGGATGATTGGCGGTGCTGTGGACGGTGCAGAGACAGAATATCGAGTACAAAATATCGAGTTACACAAATATCGAGTCATTAATATCATGGGTCAGGAATATCGACAGCAAGAATATCGTGGTCAAGAATATCGACTTAAGGTAAGAAATATCGTTTTTGAAAATATCGATGTGTTAAATATCGTTTGCAAAAATATAGTTGTTAAAAATATCGTTTTTTATTATTATGTATTTTAGTATATATTTTATATGTATGTGATGTATTTTTTTGTATAAGATTTGTTTGTATCTTCAATATATGTGTTACATTTTTAGTAGTTATTAATTTTTTTTATTTGAATTTTGCGCTTTTATTCCCGTAGCGGGTTGTGGGTTTATAAGGGAATAGGGTGGGAAGTAACTTAATTATATTAAATTTATGATTTGTTTTAAATTAGAATTTTGCGTTTTTAGTTCTGTAGCGGGTTGTGGGTTTATAGGGGAATAGAGTGGGAAGTAATTTAATGATATTAAATGAATTAATTTTTTTAATTTTATTTTTGCATTTCTATTTCCGTTGCGGGTTTATTGGGGAATAGGGTGGGAAGTAATTTAATTATATTTAATTAATTGATTAATTTTTATTTATTAGTATTTGTTTAATTGAGATGTTATAGTGTTAAATGTGAATATCACAATTTAGGAAAGTTGAAGATAATCGTGGACCTTGATATTACATATCAAACCATAGACATGCAAACTCTGTTAAATGGTATCAAAAATATTTTTTATTATTTTTATTACTACAAATGATTTTTACTAACTGTACACATTTAAAAGAGAAAACATATTATCCTCTGTATTCAATTTCAAATACATTTTGCACAGTGTCAATAATAAATGTCTTTAAGACACAGATTTTCAAGAGCCATGCCAATATTGAATGTCCTCTGTATATAATGAAGTGATTATTCACTAATTTTGTATATGTCTTGAAAAGGAAAAAAATTGAATCATTGTGAACATCCTCATCTTAAAGACATTTATTATTGACACTGTGCAAAATGTATTTGATAGTGGGTCAATATAAGAATTGATTTTTGAACCTTAGTGCCCGATCACAGTGCAAAATTGAATACAGAGGATAATATGTTTTCTCTTTTAAATGTGTACAGTTAGAAAAAATCATTTGTAGTAATAAAAATAATAAAAAATATTTTTGATACCATTGAACAGAGTTTGCATGTCTATGGTTTGATATGTAATATCAAGGTCAACGATTATCTTCAACTTTCCTAAATTGTGATATTTACATTTGAGTTATTTTTCCCTGATTTAGGAATTTGCGTCAGGGGTACCCTTGTTTTTACACACATAGGGGTCGATTCCGATCTCGGCCGGAAGCGCACCTAACAGTACTCGTCCGGAAAAAATACCAGCCGAACGCGTGTTTCCCGACCGATTCGAACACTCGTCCGAACGAACAAGTACGATGCGCATAACAGCCCAGATTCCGAGCGAACCGTACTCACCCATTTCAGCTCCTGTTCCCCGCCCGAGCCGGATCCGTAAACGCCGATTCGTGTCACACGGAAGCAAATACACAGCACCTTCCGGCCGGACTAGTACGATGCGCCTTCCGTACGCGCCCGAACCCGTCGCTACGTCCGGCACGTTTGAGCATCCGGGAGAGCCGTACACAAGCTCCGATTCGCGCCACAAGAATATCCACGACTTACGAGACGAACAAGCCAGCGACGAGTGCGAGTCGAAGACACGTGAAACCCGAGCGAGACGACCCAAGCATGAATCCCATCGCGCAGGTCCTACCTATACTCTACATCTATTACCGGGACCGGCACGGACGCGTACGGCGCAGACGGTAAGTCAAACACCAACAACACCAACAAATGACACGTACCCGAAATATGTCACACACACATAGGGATGCACAAATGGCGTACACTAGCAACAGCAGAACCATAGGGGTGGGATGCCCATCACCAATGCCATACACACCCACAGGGGGATGGATGCTTAACACTACCACCACCCCTACTCAGGGGGGCCTGGATGCCTGTCACTACTACCATCCCCACCCTTAGGGGGATCGATGCCTGCCACTACCACCACCCCTACTCAGGGGGGCCTGGATGCCTGTCACTACTACCATCCCCACTCATGGGGGGATGGATGCCTGCCACCACCACCACCCCTACTCAGGGGGGCCTGGATGCCTGTCACCACTACCATCCCCACCCTTAGGGGGATGGATGCCTGTGACTACCACCACCCCTACTCAGGGGGGCCTGGATGCCTGTCACTACTACCATCCCCACTCATAGGGGGATGGATGCCTGCCACTACCACCAACCCTACTCAGGGGGGCCTGGATACCTACCACTACCACCACACCTACTCATGGGGGACTGGATGCCTAGCACCACTACCATCCCCACCCTTAGGGGGATGGATGCCTGCCACTACCACCACCCCTACTCAGGGGGCCTGGATGCCTGTCTCTACTACCATCCCCACCCTTAGGGGATGGATGCCTGCCACTAACACCACCCCTACTCAGGGGGGCCTGGATGCCTGTCACTACTACCATCCCCACTCATGGGGGGATGGATGCCTGCCACCACCACCACCCCTACTCAGGGGGGCCTGGATGCCTGTCACCACTACCATCCCCACCCTTAGGGGGATGGATGCCTGCCACTAACACCACCCCTACTCAGGGGGGCCTGGATGCCTGTCACTACTACCATCCCCACTCATGGGGGGATGGATGCCTGCCACCACCACCACCACCCCTACTCAGGGGGGCCTGGATGCCTGTCACTAATACCATCCCCACTCATGGGGGATGGATGCCTGCCACCACCACCACCCCTACTCAGGGGGCCTGGATGCCTGTCACTACTACCATCCCCACCCTTAGGGGATGGATGCCTGCCACTACCACCACCCCTACTCAGGGGGCCTGGATGCCTGTCTCTACTACCATCCCCACCCTTAGGGGATGGATGCCTGCCACTACCACCACCCCTACTCAGGGGGGCCTGGATGCCTGTCACTACTACCATCCCCACTCATAGGGGATGGATGCCGACCACTAACACCACCCCTACTCATGGGGGCCTGGATGCCTAGCACCACTACCATCCCCACCCTTAGGGGGATGGATGCCTGCCACTACCACCACCCCTACTCAGGGGGGCCTGGATGCCTGTATCTACTACCATCCCCACCCTTAGGAGGATGGATGCCTGCCACTAACACCACCCCTACTCAGGGGGGCCTGGATGCCTGTCACTACTACCATCCCCACTCATGGGGGGATGGATGCCTGCCACCACCACCACCCCTACTCAGGGGGGCCTGGATGCCTGTCACCACTACCATCCCCACTTAGGGGGATGGATGCCTGCCACTACCACCACCCCTACTCAGAGGGGCCTGGATGCCTGTCACCACTACCATCCCCACTCATGGGGGATGGATGCCTGCCACTACCACCACCCCTACTCAGGGGGGCCTGGATGCCTGTCACTACTACCATCCCCACTCATGGGGGGATGGATGCCTACCACTACCACCACCCCTACTCACGGGGGCCTGGATGCCTGTCACTACTACCATCCCCACTCATAGGGGGATGGATGCCGACCACTAACACCACCCCTACTCATGGGGGCCTGGATGCCTACCACTACCACCACACCTACTCATGGGGGCCTGGATGCCTAGCACCACTACCATCCCCACTCATGGGGGGATGGATGCCTGCCACCACCACCACCCCTACTCAGGGGGGCCTGGATGCCTGTCACTACTACCATCCCCACCCTTAGGGGGATGGATGCCTGCCAATACCACCACCCCTACTCAGGGGGGCCTGGATGCCTGTCACCACTACCATCCCCACCCTTAGGGGGATGGATGCCTGCCACTACCACCGCCCCTACTCAGGGGGGCCTGGATGCCTGTCACTACTACCATCCCCACTCATAGGGGGATGGATACCGTCCACTAACACCACCCCTACTCATGGGGGCATGGATGCCTACCACCACACCTACTCATGGGGGCCTGGATGCCTAGCACCACTACCATCCCCACCCTTAGGGGATGGATGCCTGCCACTACCACCACCCATACTCAGGGGGGCCTGGATGCCTGTCTCTACTACCATCCCCACCCTTAGGGGGATGGATGCCTGCCACTAACACCACCCGTACTCAGGGGGGCCTGGATGCCTGTCACCACTACCATCCCCACTCATGGGGGGATGGATGCCTGCCACTACCACCACCCCTACTCAGGGGGGCCTGGATGCCTGTCACTACTACCATCCCCACTCATGGGGGGCTGGATGCCTGCCACTACCACCACCCTTACTCATAGGACGGGTAATGCATGACACAACCAGCATACTCCCACATAAGGAATGTCTGAAAATTATATCTCCCCCCAACACCATGACAAGCGTGTGTAGTCTGTGTCAAATGCCTACAACACTGAACATGACATTGAACATACAATGTGACCCCCTATCACATGTGTCACACATAAATGTGTGTGGCCTCCACAATGCAAGCAGACCATGACCACTGTAGCAATGGGGTCTAACACCCTATCATCACAGTGACCAAAAGGTAAGTGTGGGGTCCATAGCTGAAGCACATTTTGAACAGTGTGGCAATGGGGCCCAAAGCCCCATCACCACAGTGACCAAAGGTAAGTGTGGGGTCCATAGCTGAAGCACATTTTGAACAGTGTGGCAATGGGGCCCAAAGCCCCATCACCACAGTGACCAAAAGGTAAGTGTGGGGTCCGTAGCTGAAGCACATTTTGAACAGTGTGGCAATGGGGCCCAAAGCCCCATCACCACAGTGACCAAAAGGTAAGTGTGGGGTCCATAGCTGAAGCATATTTTGAACAGTGTGGCAATGGGGCCTAAAGCCCCATCACCACAGTGACCAAAGGGTAAGTGCAGTCATGGTAAAAGCTGCAAAAGCCAAACTGCATGGATGATTCCTGGTCACACAACAACAAACACATCAGTGGCATAGTAGTGCTTGTGTCCCATAGCAACATAGATTGGGTGAGGCAAACAGTGCAGTGGCAATGAAACATCGTTTTGGCCATGTGCATACAAACATCACCCATGGGGGCTCACATTGTCAACATTCACAAATAACACAATGACAGAAGTGACTATCATAATGCAGACCCACATATCTGCACCAATGGACACACAAATGTAGATATCCTGGGGAGACTGTAGATGTCAGGTGAACAAATACCATACCATGGCAGCAATGGGACATACAAACCATGATCACTGTGCTGACTGATGACCTAGGAGTCCCAGGGACAGCAGGGGAAAGCCACCAAACAACATACAGCCAATGGCACACTCAAGATATGCCAATGCAGTGGTGCAAATGCACAAACACAAACAGGCAGACTCACACTGCATATCAAACACAACAGGTGAGGGGGTGGTGTGCCAGTGTCCCCAGGCAAACACACAACACATGAGGAGGCCTGAATCCCTATTACACAGATGTCAACACAGTGCCACACAAAAGTAACTCATGGATCGGATTCCCCTATGTGGGCAAACAGGCATTGTTAGATGAGAGTTAGCCCAAATTACACATGTCACACAAGCTTGTAGGAACAGCAACTAACACAGCAAGAGACAGACCCACCACAGCACTACCCCCAGGGACCCCACATTATGGTGACACTAGCCTGCATGATAATCCCACTGTGATGACAAAGGTAGATGTCATTCACACTGTGAACCACAGCCATGTGTCCTGAGCAACAAACTACCATCACACCTACACAAGCACAAATCAATCAGCACGGCCTGCCAGCAAAGGCCAATATGGAGGTAGGGGTCTAGCCGTGCAACAACTCACATTTGCACACACTCAACACCACACACCTTGATCTACACCAATGTGCAGCAGTGAAGCTCACATGGACTGGTAACATTGCACATGCACCTATGACAATCCCAGGGGTGGTGGGAGAACTAAGGTGCAGAAACCCATCACACATGGCCAGTCAACAAGACTCGTGAATGTCTGACACACTGCACAGTACGCGGTACATGGGCATGACGTGAAATCCACCACAATCAATGGGCTCCCGGCCATAGTCACACACCAATGAAGAAGCCAAGGTGACCCACAAAGAACACACGTAGACAACTTCCAACATTACAGCTCTGACCCTGAGGAGTGGTAGCAGTCACACACACAACGTGTCACAATCACTGAAAGCTAACACAAACTGTAAATTACATGACTTGTGTAACCAACAAGTGCCAAGAGGAATCCTGACTGTGTCCCATCTGCGTTTGCCCACATCCCCAGCCCTGACAACAAAGACAACTAGGGATGACAACCTGATGAACATTAGTTTGCCATGCACCCACATCCTGGAGAAACCAGGTCCAAGATGCTGGATGAACACAGAACAACTCAGCAAGCATCACAAACAGGAACATCCGTAGGGACACAGCCTGTGTAGGAAAAGGGAAGGGAACACGCACAGACATGCTTACACAACACACAACACGGGCCCAGGCAATGTCACAGGATTACACACTGCCATGAGGGCACTCCACTCCTGTGGAAGGTCCGCTGTGCCAAACCTTGTCTTTGCACGACTCAAACATGTCAGCAGAACACTCGGTCAGTGAGTCAACAACTACAACACACCGAAGGCTCTGCTCACATCAGCCTGGGTACGGGAGTGTCACGTCAGTCATCTGCATACACCCAAAACACGTGTCAAGCAAGTTGCACTGAATACACAGATGAGTCCTTCAACATTGATGTGCTAAACTGCATGTCCAGTGGAGATGGGAACACAGTCAGGGAAATAGAAACATTGAACAGTGGTAAGCCCACCAGATGTGCATCAGTGTAAGACAAAGATGTTAATTTACAAATGCAAAACGTACATCCCTGTGTCAAATGCTGAACATTACACCCTCAGACTGCAGCAAAGGATGCTATAGATCCAGACTACATCAGGACACATATCCCATGGACCACATGGAGTCCATCACAGCAACACTTCATTTTCCTGATCTGAACACTATTACAACTGCAAATGCATGATGATACTCATCTACATCATGTACATCAAAAGAAAAACCACAAGTAAACAAAAAAGGCTTTATTCAGCAAATGTCAAACAAAATTTTTAACAGTCCAAATACACAGTCCCAACAGGGTGATGTGTGACAACTCGTCAGCCATTGCTTGCCTGCACTGGTACGGACAGGGGACATCCCCCTTGGAGGGGCATACGAGGGGCAGGCCAGGCACCGCAGGGACAGGATCAGGGGATGCTAGAAGGAGGCAGTGAAGGGGTGGTGGGTGCAGGAGTGTCACCGGCAACTGCAGTGGAGGTGTCTGACTCAGGGGGGGCTGGCACCACTGTAGGGCACAAGTCAGACGGGGTGGTTGTGGACTCCACTGCAGTGCATGACTCCAAGGGAGTGGAAGGGGGGGCAGATGAGGTGGGCAGGACAGAGGGGGGGACCCAGTCTCCACACCAGTGGCACAATCAGGCAGAGCGTCTGGTTTGGGGGTGGAAGAGCAAGTGGCAGGGGGGGAGGGCCTAAGCAGTTTGGGGATGCGGTATCGGTGTGTGGGGGAACCTGTGGAGTGGTGGCCTGGGGGATGGAGGAGAGAGACTGGGTGGTGGAGCTGCGTGGTGGTGGGGTCTTGCCCTTCCTGGTCCAGGGGGACTTCCGAATGGGGTCCTCAGTCTGCCTGCGCCTGGGGGAGGGTGTCCGGGGGCAAGGGGCACTCCCCTCTGTGTGGGTGGACTTCCTCTTCCCCCGGTATGCTGGATCAGCAGGATCGGAGGGGAAGAGGCCGAGGTCACAGAGGAAGAGCTGCTGTGTAGGTGGGGTTGCAGGTGAGGCAAGGGAAGGGGTCTTGGAGGGAGAGGATTTGGAGGACTGCGGAGTGATTGTGGATGCCTGTGTGTGTGTCTGTTCCCCATCCCCTGTGTGTGTGGTATCAGTCCCCTGAGGATGCTTGTGTGCACGTCTTGCCTTTCTTTTGGGTGTGTCTGTGCTGCTCATGTCTGTGTGTTTGGGTGATTGTGCAGGTGTGCATGTGCTTTGGACAGGTAGGGTGCCAGGAAGTGTGGATGAGGCAGAGGTAGGAGGGGTGAGGGACTGTTGGAGGAGGGACACTGCTGCCGTCAGGGAGGAGTCCATGGACTTATTGCTCCTCTGTAGGGCAGACATACCCGTCGAGATGCCCTCCATGAACGACACCAGCTGTGTCAACAGAGTGGTGTGTGCATGGAGGACACTCAGCATTGCTGTCTGCCCTACATGGAGCTGCCGAAGTAGGTACACAGACTCCTCACTCAGGGCAGCAGGGGACACAGGGGCAGGGGGTGCGGTGCCTGGCACAAAGGAGACACGCTCCCGGACACGGGAGCCTCCATGGACCTCTGGAATGGGAGCCAATGGAGGGAGGTGGTGGTGGTGGCGGGCCCAGACAGACTAGCTGGGGTTTGGTGGCTGCTGAGACCCGCCTCCACAAGGGAGTCATCCTCCGAGCTAGTGTGGTCCTCAGCTGAGGTGGATGGTGCTGAGGACTCCTCGGTGTGGCTCCCCTCGCCCTCCGTGCCACTGGGTCTCTCCGACCACTCGTCGGCTGTTGACCCAGTCTGGCTCTGCAGCTCCTCCCGGTCCGTGGAGCTGTCCCCTCCTGTGGCCGTGGATGTATCTGCAAACAATCAGGGAAACAGACAAACATCAGTCACCTGCACTGACCGCACACACCACAGTAAGTACAGCACATTACAGAGCAAGCCCTGGCATCCTTAGTTGAACATTGCCAAAAGTCCTCACCCAGATTCTGAGAAGCCAATTGTCAGTCTGATGGTCAACCATGGAACTCACACCCCTCCTGCCCTTGCACCCATCTGTCTGGTGCCTGTCTGATGCTAATACCCCAGTGTGGACACATGCACCACCTACACAGTTGTTGGACATTGCAGAGAACACGGTGAAGTATGTGAACATGCACACATCACATCTCTTGCCACTGAGTCAGTGCAGGTGTCCGGATAAAGGGATGGCCAGAGTCTAAATTGTAATGCATGTGATGCATACCAGCACCAGACACCATGATGCACCCATGTCCGGATAGTCAATGCCACAATGGGGTGCATGTTGCACATGTCACTCCCCTGCAGGATCACTCTTAGGGAGTGTAATGCCATGACACAGGCATGCGTGCAAAGTCATACATCACTGTCTCCAGTCACATGGCCATGGCAGCCAGCCAACAACAGTCTGCACTGTGTCACAATCCTAGGACATGGGGAATGCAAGTAATGTAAGTGACAAGTGCACATGTCCATCCCCCACAAACCACATCATCTGTACTCGTATTTGTCCACGTTATACCAATTGGACATATGGGAGACATGAAACACAACTCTCAGAACCTGAGCACCTCACAGTGTGCTGTGAATGAAAAACAGCTGCCTGAAAGTCACAGTCGCATACACCTGTGTGCACAGTCAAGTGATCATACACCTATAAGTCACAGAAGTATCGTCTGTCATGGTCACATCTCAGATGGCATGCTGAGCCCTAACCGATAAACATACCAGTAGTCCTGACAACGAAGCCACAGCACAATGACACAGAGGCAGACACCTGAGGGAACATGTCACTGAGCACAACATGTCAGCTGATACACGGGAGTGGGAGTACAGAGTGTATTGTATGCCCTGGAGTAGGCATGACTGTCCAGCTCCACCTGTAAGAGGGATGAGCCCTGGACAGTAGGCAGGTGGCTAAGCATGTGTGACACACTTGACATACATACTCCTGAGGCCCAAACATTGTTCCCACCCGCAGCATGGAGGTGTGCCATATACCCCAGGGACATGTGGTGATTCAGATCAGCAAGTGGACCACATATCAAAGTTATACCCAGATTACATTTCACGACTTAGGCATTGTGTGAGCAATCGACCCACCCATGAAGCCCACCACAAAGTCACGGGAACTAAAGCTGTCCCCCACCTTGAGCAAAGCAAAATGCAAGGACCCTGTACCCAAGTGACACAATTTCCTGACCGTAAGGACCACACCTGCGTATCAGATGAGGAGTGGGCATGTCACAATTGAGGCACATGGGTCCTGGACCACAAGACTGATGTACTGTGGAAGTTTAACCAGGCCAGAGGAGGGCACATAGCATGTCAGACAGAGTTCACAGTGCATTCATGGACTCACCCCTCCTTGCTGCTGTCTGTCCTTCAGCTGCCCATCCAGGTCAGGGAAGACCACCGCCAGGATCCGGAGCATGTGGGGGTCAGGGTCCGGTGTCCGCCCCTCCTGCGAGGAGGCGACAGCTTCAGCTGGACCCTTGCGATCCTCCGGGTCCAGCCACGAAGGTCCTGCCACCTCTTCTGGCAGTTGCGGATCCGGCGCTTGTAGACCCCCACGGATCTTACTGCCCGGGCGATGGTCAGCCAGATTTCCTGCTTCTGGTGGGCATCAACCTGTGAGGATGACAAAGTGAAAAGGCCATTACTACACATGCAAGATATCCGTGCATCACACAGTCGGATATACATGTCTCAATCACAGGGGCATATGATGTACACAGGCAGTGCAACGATGGCTATGAACAGTTTGCCAGCAGTTACTACATGGTATCATTGCATGTGTAGTAAACCTTGTTGGAATGCACTGTTACTGCACTGTACCTGTTCAGTGCATGTGACTACACACTTTGAGGGGTGAGAACTACTCAGTGAGCATGCTAGCCAGTGGTGTGCACACTGTAAGTCTTGCTAGTCAGACAACATGCACAATTAGTAAGGCAGTGGACAGCACACTCACCTGCTCCCCTGGTGTCCCATACAGCTTGCTGTACTGTGGAAGGAGGTTGTCCAGCAGGGCCTGGTTCTCCTCAAGGCTGAAGGCTGGGGCTCTCTCCACAGTACGTGCCATTGCAGTAGCCAGAGGATGCAGAGACAGCAGCAGTGTTGGTGGCAGATGTCGTCCTGGAGCATGTAGTGCAGGCAAGTGAGCCCTCAGGGGAACAGCCAGCATTATATGTGTGCTGCAGAGGCAGATACTGTCCCATGTGTCCAAAGTGATAGGTCCAAGTCGTTTGCATCTTCTGAATCTGACCAATCCATGGAATAGCAGCACTAATACACGCCCACAGCATCCTTCAAAATTTCAACTTCATGACACCCATGAATTTGCAACATTGTTGTGGCTGGCCAACTGAATTCACTGCATCAGACTCGTTAAAGCTTCGAAAATGCGTCCGTTGCCATGCCAGGCCCCAGCCAATGCGTGCGCACCGTTCGGTCCATTGCTGTACAATGCGTATTCCGGGATACAACGCGTACCCGCTCACAACAGATGCAATGGGCCGTGCGGGCACACCGATCGGTCCATTGCTGTACAACGCATACCCGCTCACAACAGATGCAATGTGCCGTGCGGGCACACTGATCGGTCCATTGCTGTACAACGCGTATACCGGGATACAACGCGTACCCGCTCACAACAGATGCAATGGGCCGTGCGGGCACACCGCTCGGTCCATTGCTGTACAACGCGTACCCGCTCACAACAGATGCAATGGGCCGTGCGGGCACACCGATCGGTCCATTGCTGTACAACGCGTATCCGCTCACAACAGACGCAATGGGCCGTGCGGGCACACCGCTCGGTCCATTGTTGTACAACGCGTACCCGCTCACAACAGATGCAATGGGCCGTGCGGGCACACCGATCGGTCCATTGCTGTACAACGCGTATTCCGGGATACAACGTGTACCCGCTCACAACAGATGCAATGGGCCGTGCGGGCACACCGATCGGTCCATTGCTGTACAACGCGTATTCCGGGATACAACGCGTACCCGCTCACAACAGATGTAATGGGCCGTGCGGGCACACCGATCGGTCCATTGCTGTACAACGCGTATTCCGGGATACAACGCGTACCCGCTCACAACAGATGCAATGGGCCGTGCGGGCACACCGATCGGTCCATTGCTGTACAACGCGTACCCGCTCACAACAGATGCAATGGGCCGTGCGGGCACACCGCTCGGTCCATTGCTGTACAACGCGTACCCGCTCACAACAGATGCAATGGGCCGTGCGGGCACACCGATCGGTCCATTGCTGTACAACGCGTATTCCGGGATACAACGCGTACCCGCTCACAACAGATGCAATGGGCCGTGCGGGCACACCGCTCGGTCCATTGCTGTACAACGCGTACCCGCTCACAACAGATGCAATGGGCCGTGCGGGCACACCGATCGGTCCATTGCTGTACAACGCGTATTCCGGGATACAACGCGTACCCGCTCACAACAGATGCAATGGGCCGTGCGGGCACACCGATCGGTCCATTGCTGTACAACGCGTATTCCGGGATACAACGCGTACCCGCTCACAACAGATGCAATGGGCCGTGCGGGCACACCGCTCGGTCCATTGCTGTACAACACATACCCGCTCACAACAGATGCAATGGGCCGTGCGGGCACACCGATCGGTCCATTGCTGTACAACGCGTATCCCGGGATACAACGCGTACCCGCTCACAACAGATGCAATGCGCCGTGCGGGCACACCGCTCGGTCCATTGTGGTACAACGCGTACCCGCTCACAACAGATGCAATGGGCCGTGCGGGCACACCGCTCGGTCCATTGCTGTACAACGCGTATTCCGGGATACAACGCGTACCCGCTCACAACAGATGCAATGGGCCGTGCGGGCACACCGATCGGTCCATTGCTGTACAACAAGTCCCTGTACAGGTCACACGCATATGTCACCATGCTTGTCACTGGTGAACCTATGCCAGCCACATAAACTTTCCAGGGACTCTGGGGCACACCTACAACACCACACCCAGTCCACACTGTATCTAAGGCATGTAAGGCTGCATTACCTTTTCTGTGTATGGTGGTAAACATGTGGTTTTTGGGGTGGCACTTGGGGGCAGCCACACCCAGGCTGTGCACGTGTTCATGGGGACAGGATCCTTTGTGTGTTGTGCACCTGACCACTGTGATGTGGAACTGTTCATTTTGGAGCATGTGGCATGGTCACATTTCCAGGTTGTGTATGTGTATGACATGTCACATACCCCCAGGCTCACATGTGGGAAGGCATGTACGTCACAGGGTGACCCATTGCCACAATAGTGATGGCCCTCCACAGTCTGTGTGCATGTTGTGTTTCCGATGTCTCTGACTCCATGTGCACAATGGGAGACAGTCTCCACATCCACGTTGTTTGTGCATGGACTTTGATGTTGTGTGTGTGTGTGTCACAGACGTCCATGTCTGTCCTGCAGAGGCAACAGGGTCCACTACCTGTGGGAGCCATGTTTGTTTTTCTGACGTGTATTTGATACGCCATGTCATGCCAGTGTCCATGTGGCAAGACAGGGTCCCTGGGAATCTACCTGTCAATGAGCTGTGATGCCTGTGGCGCATCTGTTCAGACATGTCACTGTGGTGTGTGTGTGGAACGTGACAGCAGTAAATGGGTACCGTGACACAGCCTAATGGTTTCCCATAGCACACCCTGGAACCTGTTGTCAACACTTGTTGAACAGAGATGTTAGATGATGTCCATGTAGGTGCCATATATGTCCAAACAGAACAGCACACACATCAAGTACTTGTGTCTCGTAATGAAGTATCATGTGAATTTGAGTATGGTGGACGGCACATATGTGGGGTGACTGACAATCTTGCTTTCTTCAACGTATGCACTGCAGGGCTCCAGCTGTCCATAGACCATTCCCTGACCTGGCAACGATGGTGGAACGTGACAGCATCCGACGGTACCGCTTCACCAGGCAGCTGATTGAGGATTTGGCAGTGCGCTTGGCCCCACATTTGCAACCTGGCCGGCCGTACCCTACAGCGCTGACCCCCAAGGTGAAGGTGATAGCAGCCCTACACTTCTTTGCCACCGGTACCTTTCAACACACTGTGGCGACTGGTGGGATGTCACAGACTATGTTCAGCCGTGTGCTACGCGATGTTTTGGGGGCAATGTTGAGATGCCTGAACCAGTACATCTATTTCCCAACACGTCAACAACTCACTGACGTCAAGAGTGACTTCTATGCCCTGGGGAGTATGCCACATGTCATTGGCTCCATTGATGGGACACATGTGGCTTTGGTACCACCACAGGCACATGAGCAGGCATACCGGAACCGTAAACATTACCATTCGATCAATGCTCTGGTGGTATGTATTGCAGATATGACCATCACACATGTGTGTGCCCGTTTCCCCGGTTCGGCACACGATGCCTACGTGATGAGGAGTAGTCGCATCCCGAGGATGATGTCACAGATGCAGAACCAGCGTGCCTGGCTTGTCGGTGTGTACTGACTTTATACCATTGTGTGTGTTCTGCGATGTTGTATTCCGCCCACTTTTCCAACTCAGCTAATGTGCAATTGTCTGTCTGTAGGTGACTCCGGATACCCCAACATGCTGTGGTTGCTGACACCCCTCAGGAACCCTGTGACACCAGCCCAGATGCGCTACAATGAGGCACATGGTCGGACCAGGAGAGTGATCGAGCGGACCTTTGGTCTCCTGAAGAGCCGCTTCCGCTGCCTGGACAAGACAGGAGGGGCCCTCCCATATGCCCCAGCAAAGGTGTGCAAGATTGTCATTGTCTGCTGCATGCTACACAACCTGGCAGTGTGGAAGGAGTTGCCTCTCATCCTGGATGATGATGACCAACGTCCGCCACCTGTGGAGGATCCTGGCCCGGGCCACGATGCCAGTGATCATGATGATGATGATGGTGATGTCCGCACACAGCTCATCACCAACTTCTTCAGCTGAATGTGAGTATCCAGAGAGTTGTCATGTCAATGATTTGAGTTTGCATGATATGTGTGGGTGGTGCTCTGGTGCTGTTTGAGTGTGGCCATGTGCTACTTGACTGGATGCGTGCAGCGATGTGTCCTTGCAGGTAGTCTGTACTGCCCAACAGTGTTGACATGCTAACTTGGGTTTGTGTAGTTATCTTGTGACATGTATTGGGCATGAGTATTGCAGTTCTGTGCTGTTCTTCAGTGGTTTTGACTGTGTGTCATGATTGTCCTTCACAGGGTGCTTACAGAGTTGTTTGGTCAACTTGGATCCCCCGACTCCATGATTCAGCTTTCAGGGTGGCAGCAGTCGTTTCCCTACAGGTGATGTGCCACACACCCCTGGACTTTCTATGTTCTGCACTTTTTGACTTTGTGGCCACATCCACGTGGGATTACCTTGCATTTGTAGTGGAAACAACATGTTGCAAATGTGTAATAAACCTGTGCTTCACTTTGGGATGTGCGTTGACTGTGGTCACACATCTGACTGACATTTGCTTGCTGCACCTGTGGGCTAGTTGACACAGACTCTGAATAGGTGTGGTGTCTGTGCATTCCACTGTATTTCCTGCCAACATCAGTGTAGGCAATGAGTCTGATGGCCCTGGTGTGTATGTGTTGTGTAGCCCTAGTGGTGTGTCTCCCTCATATGTGCCACGTCGCCATGACTCACATGACGGTGTTGAACTTGCTGTGGCAGTTAGCATGCACAGTGTCATTTATCAGATCACCATCTCCATGACAGAAACCACGTTGGAATCACAACAGAGGCAAGTATGGTGTATTAGTGAGTTTATTTCCATACATGTGTGAGGATAGTGCACAGGATGGTGGGTGCTGTACATTGGTATTGGAATCCAAAGTTCCCATGTGAGTTGGAAGTCTTGGTAGCAGAAATGTCCTGAGTAAAGTCCACAGTTATCTGATACATTGGGCCAACTTAAGATCCCCATGTCATGTGGGAGAGTTGGGTTGCATTCGACAGGGCGTGCAGTTTGCACACAGAGGAAAAGTTCCAGAACAGGTGTTGGGTTCCTGGGGGATGTACATGCCCATCGGCCTCTCAGTTTTCCTTCCTCGGACGGCCCCTCTTCTTTGGGGGGGACCCTCAAGTGCAGGCTGCTGCGGTGCAGAGGACTCTCCGCCAGAGTCATCCTCCCTCCCTGTGGCATTTGCAGTTGTTGCAGCACCAGATGTTGTGGGCACACAGGGAGGTGAGGCCATGTTGGTGCTAATCTGGCGGAGGCATGACAATATGTCCCTATGCACCGCTGTCAGTTGTTCCAATGTGTCCCACTTGGACTCCATGCCAGACATGTGTGTCTCGACACGGGACATGTGTGTCTCAACACGGGACATGTGTGAGTCCAAGTGGGCATGATGGGCAGCCTGCTGCTGTTGAATGTCCTTGAGGATCCCCACTACCTGGCTGACCTCTCCGGTGCTATTCTGGTACGCATCCGCAATGCGTGCCAGTTGTGGGTCATCCTGCAGTCCAGACCCCTCTGCAAACAGCGACCTATGTCTACCACCCCTCCCACCACCCCTGGCGACACGTGCGGGACCTGCGGTGGCACGCACAGGTGACCGTGGGCCCACTTGGGGGTTGTTACTGGGCTCGTTGTCGGTTGCTCCACATTGGGCCTGGGTCCCTGTGCTGTTGTCATCGGTGGTCCTTGGTCTGTCCGTGTTGGCAGGGGTGGCCTGTGTGTTGGCAGTTGTTGGAGGGGTGGGTGCAGGGGGTGCAGATGTTGGTCCTGCTGGTGCTGCATGATGACTCACACCGGAGGGTCCAGCTAGGTCTTCGCCATCTGAGGTGGGCAGAGGCTGATCCACACCAGTGAGCTCAGTGTCCCCCGGAGCCTGGGACAGGGACTCCTCATCATCTGCTGCTGTGTCCCCATCATCACCTGTTTTTGGAAGAGACACACATTGTATGTTATGTTTCTACAGGCATCAATGGATCACACACCTGACAGTTGTGACTGTACCTCTGGATGCGGGCCTGTACATTGCATTCTCCTAAATTGTGACAGTCAGAGGTTGATATTGGTGTAGCACATTGTCCTGCCAACTTGTGGCATTTCAATGTGAATGTTGAGGTGTGTGCATGAGCAGCATTGGTGGTATTTGGTTGCCATCCGGCCCTCCTTCTCCCCCCAGCCCAGTTATCCCACCATGAAGCATGCCACCCTTGCAGTGGGTGCAGGTTAACTCTCAGGATGTCAGTCAGTGGTGTCCTGCTGTTGGTTTGTGCACAGTTCCCAGCAGGGCCTTGTGCTCCCCACAGCAGTACCCAGTGTCAGCCATCTTGTCAGTCCTTTTCCACTCCCTGTGATGTGAGCATGGTTCAGGGTGGTGTTGATGGGCCAATTGTGAGGGTGACCAATATCTGTGACTCCAACTCCCATCATGCTATTGCCTACACCCCCTTCCCAGCATGCCCATACTTCCTTCCTTTTGACTCTGCTTCCCTGTGGGGTAGTGTGCCTGTGCTGACAGGATGGCTGACAGTGTTGTCCTGGCGGTTGTTTGGCTACAGGTCCCAAGAGTGTCCCTGTGCTTCACACAGCATAACCCAGGGTGGTGGTTCTTTGTAGGATCTTCAATTAGAGTGTGAGGCATTGCATTCTCCCAGGTGGGTTATGTGGAGTTAGTGTTGAGGGTGTGTGTGAGGAGAACTGCTTGTAACTATGGTCAGTGCTGTGAGTCCTCCTTCCCACCCAGCCAGATATCCCACCATGGAAGGTGCTTCCATTTCAGGGAGTGCAAGTTGGCTTTCAGGATGTCAGTCAGTCGTGTCATGCTGTTGGTTGGTGCACAGTTCCCAGCAGGGCCTTGTGCTCCCCTTAGCAGTACCCAGTGTCAGCCATCTTGTCAGTCCTTTTCCACTCCCTGTGATGTGAGCATGGTTCAGGGTGGTGTTGATGGGCCAATTGTGAGGGTGACCAATATCTGTGACTACAACTCCCATCATGCTATTGCCTACACCCCCCTTCCCAGCATGCCCATACTTCCTTCCTTTTGACTCTGCTTCCCTGTGGGGTAGTGTGCCTGTGCTGACAGGATGGCTGACAGTGTTGTCCTGGCGGTTGTTTGGCTACAGGTCCCAAGAGTGTCCCTGTGCTTCACACACCATAACCCAGGGTGGTGGTTCTTTGTAGGATCTTCAATTAGAGTGTGAGGCATTGCATTCTCCCAGGTGGGTTATGTGGAGTTAGTGTTGAGGGTGTGTGTGAGGAGAACTGCTTGTAACTATGGTCAGTGCTGTGAGTCCTCCTTCCCACCCAGCCAGATATCCCACCATGGAAGGTGCTTCCATTGCAGGGAGTGCAAGTTGGCTTTCAGGATGTCAGTCAGTCGTTTCCTGCTGTTGGTTGGTGCACAGTTCCCAGCAGGGCCTTGTGCTCCCCACAGCAGTACCCAGTGTCAGCCATCTTGTCAGTCCTTTTCCACTCCCTGTGATGTGAGCATGGTTCAGGGTGGTGTTGATGGGCCAATTGTGAGGGTGACCAATATCTGTGACTACAACTCCCATCATGCTATTGCCTACACCCCCTTCCCAGCATGCCCATACTTCCTTCCTTTTGAGTGGACTTCACTGTGTGTGAGTGTGACAGCAATGGCAAGATGGCTGACAATGTGGTCCTGTTGTTTGTTGGTGCACAGTTCCCAGCAGGGCCTTGTGCTCCCCACAGCAGTACCCAGTGTCAGCCATCTTGTCAGTTGTTTTCCACTCCCTGTGATGTGAGCATGGTTCAGGGTGGTGTTGATGGGCCAATTGTGAGGGTGACCAATATCTGTGACTACAACTCCCATCATGCTATTGCCTACACCCCCTTCCCAGCATGCCCATACTTCCTTCCTTTTGAGTGGACTTCACTGTGTGTGAGTGTGACAGCAATGGCAAGATGGCTGACAATGTGGTCCTGTTGTTTGTTGGTGCCCAGTTCCCAGCAGGGCCCTGTGCTCCCCACAGCTGAGGCCAGTGTCAGACATCTTTGAAGTGGCTTTTCAGTGCCTGTGAGGTGTGCATGCTTCAGTGTGAGCTTGCTGGGCCATGTGGGTGGGGGATGTTGAGCGGTGACTACCACTCCCATCATGCTATTGCCTACACCCCCCTTCCCAGCATGCCCATACTTTCTTCCTTTTGACTCTGCTTCCCTGGGGGCTAGTGTGCCTGTGCTGACAGGATGGCTGACAGTGTTGTCCTGGCGGTTGTTTGGCTACAAGTCCCAAGAGTGTCCCTGTGCTTCACACAGCATAACCCAGGGTGGTGGTTCTTTGTGGGATCTTCAATTAGAGTGTGAGGCATTGCAGTCTCCCAGGTGGGTTATGTGGAGTTAGTGTTGAGGGGGTGTGTGAGGAGAACTGCTTGTAACTATGGTCGGTGCTGTGAGTCCTCCTTCCCACCCAGCGAGATATCCCACCATGGAACGTGCTTCCATTGCAGGGAGTGCAAGTTGGCTTTCAGGATGTCAGTCAGTGGTGTCCTGCTGTTGGTTGTTGCACAGTTCCCAGCAGGGCCTTGTGCTCCCCACAGCAGTACCCAGTGTCAGCCATCTTGTCAGTCCTTTTCCACTCCCTGTGATGTGAGCATGGTTCAGGGTGGTGTTGATGGGCCAATTGTGAGGGTGACCAATATCTGTGACTCCAGCTCCCATCATGCTATTGCCTACACCCCCCTTCCCAGCATGCCCATGCTTCCTTCCTTTTGAGTGGACTTCACTGTGTGTGAGTGTGACAGCAATGGCAAGATGGCTGACAGTGTGGTCCTGTTGTTTGTTGGTGCACATTTCCCAGCAGGGCCTTGTGCTCCCACAGCAGTACCCAGTATCAGCCATCTTGTCAGTCCTTTTCCACTCCCTGTGATGTGAGCATGGTTCAGGGTGGTGTTGATGGGCCAATTGTGAGGGTGACCAATATCTGTGACTACAACTCCCATCATGCTATTGGCTACACTGACTTCACCAGCATACACAGAATTCCTTCCTTTCAGTGAGCTTCCCTGTGAGGTGGTGTTCTAGTGGTGGCAAAATATCTGACAGTGTTTGTTGGTTATATTTGTGCCACTGCCTTGCTGTATTTGTTGTTAGGTTTGTACATGTCATGACACAGTTACATATCACTATGAGATGGCAGGTATTGTGTTTGTCTGACTAGCATTCACATCTTGGGATGATTATCTTTTGGTTGCTGTGGATTTGCTAAGGCTGCATGGTTTGACTATCCCCTTGACAGTGATGTGTGTGTATTGTCACACCATATTGTGTATATTAGTTGTGTACTCACCAGGCTCTGGGATGTTTGTTAGTCCATATACGCTCACTGGTGGTAGGATGGCCCGCACCTTCTCCTCCCAGGGCCTGAGGTATACAGGTTTTGCAGGAGGGCCACTGCCGGTGTGCCGACTCAGGAGGTAATCCTTCTTCAGTAGGTCCCTGATCCTCCTGCGCACATCATACCACCTGTTCTGGATGTCTTCCTTTGTGCGCAAACATGGTGATTGTGCGTTGACCCTGTCGATGATCCTCTCCCACATCTTGGTTTTCTGCGCCATGGGGGTCTGTTGGACCAATGTGCCAAACAACTGTGGCTCTACCCTGAGGATCTCATCTACCAGGACTAACAATTCACTGTCTAGGAACTTTGGATTCTTCTTTAGGGGCATGGTGATGGGTAGTGGTGGGGATTGATGTGTGTGTGTGTGCAGGTGAGGGTGTGTGACTGTAGGTTTTGCTGGGTGTATGTGAGGGTGCTATTTGTTGAGGTGCTAATGGTGTGTGGCTTGTGTGATGGATGAGCTATGAGTGTGTCTGTGGTTGCTGTCTGATGGTGTTCTGTGCTGGCAGGTCAGTGGAATTTGCAAAGGATCATGGTAGGGATTTGTGGCCTTTATATAGGTGGAGTTGGGGGTGTGTCCTTGTTCCATTTTTTTTCCACCCCTGTATTTATTGGCTTTGTGATTGCTTGTTTGGCCCTTTTTTTTGTATTTTTTCCTTAGTATTTTTTGTGCATGTAGGAGACGTTCTTCTGACCGAGTAGGACGCTGCAGTTGTCTCGTGCGATGTTCTCCGAGTCGTTCCCGCTGTGTTTCAGCTAGGTTTCATGTGCGGCGTACGAGTCGGTCGCGGAGTTTAGTGTTGTTTCGGCTGGCTTTTGTATGCGTGTCGGTCGTACGGCTTGTGCTCCGTGCGAGTCGGTCTGGTTTTCCACGCATTGCATCGTACTGCACGGGTCGGAGTTCGCGGGTGCGTTTCGTTCGGGTTGATTCCTGGTGCGTGTCGGTCGGTTCGATTCACGTGGTTTCCTGGCCGGATAGCTTGTTTCCGTCCGGGTCGGTCGTTCGTTTTGTGTTCCGTACGAGTCGGTCGTGATTCACCTGCATTTCATCCAACTACCCGGGTCGGACGGCGCCAGTACGTGTCGGTCGGACGAAATTCCCGTACCGAGTCGGTCGGTACATTTTCCGGCCCGAATCGGAATCGGCCCCATAGTGTTAAATGTGTAAATTAATTTATTATTAATTAATTAATAATTTGTTGTTAATTAATTAATTGGTAATTAATTATGGTAATTGTGTAAATAATTTTAGGTGTGTGTTCTGGTGTTTATAGGTGTAAATAGTGGGAAGAAATGTATTTTCAATTTATGAATTAATAATTGGTTGTTAATTAATTTTAATTAATTAATTTGTAAATAATTTCGGTAATTGTGTAATTAATTATATTTATGTGTGGTAGTTTTTATAGGTGTATAGGGTGGGATGGGTGGGAAGTAAATTATTTTTAATTGATGAATTAATAATTAGTTGTTAATTAATTTTAATTAATTAACTGGTAATTAATTATGGTAATTGTGTAATTAATTTTATGTGTGTGTTGTGGTGTTTATAGGAGTAAAGGGTGTTAAGTAATTTGTGTTTAATTAATTAATATATAGTTGTTAATTGATGTTAATTATTTTATATTTATTTTGGGTAAAAGTTTTTTTTGTGTGTTTTGTTTTTACTTTTAAAGGAGTAAAGGGTGGGTATTAAATAAAATTTTGTTATTTAATTGTTAGTTGTTAATAGTAATAGTTTAAAAAAATAATAATATATAATTGTGTTTTATTATTTTATAGTTTAATTTAGGTGTGTGCTGTGGATATTAGAGTGTTAAAGCTTGTGCACTCAATTAATGGTTATTTTTTATTTTTTATTAATAAGATGTTTTTTAATTTATTATTAATTATGTTAATTATGGAAATAAATGTAATTAAAAAATGTTGAAGTGTTTTGTTATTGGTGTAGTGTTATAGGGTATACAAAGCAAACATAAGGAGATGATGGACAGAGCGCTGAAACTTTTCAGGCACTCACCCCCAGTCACAGATCTGGGTTGAATCCATCATCGTTATTTAGCTCACTTCGCCACCCCAGTTCAGACACATCTATATGCAAATCAGTCTTGACCCTGTAGCTCATGGGAACAGTCCAGCCCAAACTGTCAAGCCATGTCTTCCCTGGACTGGAAACAAGCATCTGTGACTGGGGGTGAGTGCCTGAAAAGTTTAAGCGCTCCGTCCATCATCTCCTTGTGTTTGCTTTGTTCGCCCTAAGTTGGCAGGGTATGCCCAGACGTGGGTCCCTTGCTCACTTTGCCACTGGATTCAAGCTAGCCTGGCTGATTGAGGGCTGTTAGCCCGAAACCGGTCCCAGGATGCTTGTTTCCGGTTCTGGGAAGACATGGATTGGCAGTTTAGGCTTGACTGTTCCCATGAGGCACAGGGTCAAGACTGATTTGCATACAGCTGTGTCTGAACTGGAGTGGCGAAGTGAGCTAAAGAACGATGATGGATTCAACCAAGATCTGCGACTGGAGTGAGTGTCTGAAAAGTTTCAGAACTCCGTCCATCATCTCCTTGTGTTTGCTGTGTTATAGGGTATGAAATAAAATAAATAAATTTATGTTTTAAATCAGTTTTTTGTTTGTCAATATTTGCTACTTTTAAATAATTTTTGTTTATAAATGTATGTATTAATTTATTTTATATATTATTTGTAGCTTTTTGTTATTTGTAATTAATATTATAATATCTGTTCTTTTTATGTTTAATAGATTTAAATTTATATTTTAAAATTTTTATTTTTTATTTTTTTGACTTTTTAAATATTTTAATATTTGTTGGTTTTTTTCAACTGTTTAAGTGTTATTAGTAATTTTTGTTTCTCTGCTAGCCAACACTTTCCCTAATGTTGCACTCACTGAAGTGGGAATAGTAATTTTTACATCTTCACTTTCCCTACTGTTGGATTCACTGGAGTGGAAATAGTAATTATTACCCCTCCGCTATCCAGAACTTTACCTAATGTTGCACTCACTGGAGTGGGAATAGTAATTTTTACCCCTCAGCTATCCAACACTTTCCCTACTGTTGCACTCAATGGAGTGGGAATAAAACATTTTACCCCTCTGCTATCCAACACTTAGCCTACTGTTGCATTCAGTGGAGTGGGAATAGTAATTTTTACCCCTCCTCCATCCAACACTTTCTCTACTGTTGCATTCTTTGGAGTGAAAATAGTAATTTTACCCCTCCGCTATCCAATACTTTCCCTACTATTGCACTCACTTGAGTGGGAATAGTAATTTTTGCCCCTTCGCTATCCAACATTTTCCCTACTGTTGCACTCACTGGAGTTGGAATAGTAAATTTAATCCCTCCGCTATCCAACACTTACCCTAATTTTGCACTCACTGGAGTGGGAATAGTAATTTGTATCCCTCCGCTATGCAAAACTTTCCCTACTGTTGCACTGTTTGTATTGGGAATAGTAATTTTTGCCCATCCGCTATCCAACACTTTCCCTACTTTTGCACTTACTGGAGTCGGAATAGTAATTTTTACCCCTCCGCTATCCAACATCTTCCCTACGGTTGCACTTACTAGAGTTGGAATAGTAAATATAATTCCTCCGCTATCCAACACTTACCCTACTTTTGCACTCACTGGAGTGGGAATAGTAATTTATACCCCTCCGCTATCCAACACTTTCCCTACAGTTGCACTGTTTGGAGTGGGAATAGTAATTTTTACCCCTCCGCTATCCAACACTTTCCCTACTGTTGCACTTACTGGAGTGGGAATAGTAATTGTTCCCCCTCCGCCATCCAACACTTTCCCTACTGTTGCTATCATTGAGGTGGGAGTAGTAATTTTTACCCCTCCGCTATCCATCACTTTCCCTACTGTTGCACTCACTGGAGTTGGAATAGTAAATGTAATTATTCTGCTATCCAACACTTTCCCTACTGTTGCACTTATTGTATTGGGAAATGTTAGTTTACATTTTTTAATAGTTTAATGTTTTAATTTATTATAGAATGTTTTTTTATTTTAAATTATTGATATATATATATTTTATTTCTATATATTTTAAAGTTTAAAAATTGAATAAAGATAATAGTTAATAAATTATTTTTAAGTAAATATATGTATATGTATAAATTATTATGTTTGTGTGTTTATATTATTTAAAATTAAGGTTATTTGTTATATTTAGTTAAAATGTATATTAAATTAAATTTATTTTGTTAAAACTAATATTATTATTTAATATATTTAATATATTATTTTATATATATTTTTAAATTGATATTTTTTACATCTATATTTTTTACCTCGATATTTTTGAGTCGATATTTTTATACTTACCTGTTAAGGTATGGGAGTCGATATTTTTGTAGTCGATATCTTTTACTCGATATTTAGAACATCGATGTTTGTGACATTGATATTCTATCAGTGAACCGAGGTGGACTTCTTCCAGTGCAGAGCAAGTAACTGTTTAGCTACACCTTGCACTTGGGCTATGAGACACCATTCAGAATTAATCATAGCAGTAAGGGCCCGATTACGATCTTGCTAGGACGGGCTCCTGACGGCATCCGTCAGGAGCGAATCCGAGTCGTAAGCGTGATTTCCGGACGACTTGTACCGCTGTACGAGCGAGCAAGTACGATGCGCATATAGCCTCGCGCTCCTAGCGACTCATACCCGTCAGCGAGGCCCTCTGGACGACTCCGACATGGCCGACACGCACAGCACAATGGGGCCGATTTCCGAGCAACCAAGTACGATGCGCGCGTCGAGCTCCCGGATCGAGTTGGAGCCTCCGACACGAAAAATCTCCAGGTAGGCGGACTTCGGGAGGCCGTAGCGGGCCCCCCTTCACCCATAGCCCTACGACTCAGTCACAGGAAGCATGTACGGTGCGGGGGCACCGATGCGTCCCCATGACAGGAGTGCCCTTGTCCGCGACGTACTTTTTTCACAATGGAAACCTATGTACGCAACGTACAACAGGCTCCCATTGACTTCAATGGGGCACAGAGCGACCCGAGTCTGTCAGCGCGTCCTTGCATCATACTCGGGCATTCGGAGCCCAGGAGCATGAGTCGGTCGGAAAGCTCTACGGGACCGAGTCGGCTGTAAGGCTTTCCGAGCAAGATCGTAATCGGGCCCTTAGGGGTCGATTCCGATCTCGGCGGTAGGGCTCCGAATCGGATTCGGCTTTACCGGATCCGATTCGGAGCCCTGTTTCCCGACCGATCCGTACGCGCGTCCGGACGAGCAAGTACGATGCGAAATCGCCGACCGACTCGTCCGGGCATCCCGACCGCTCCGACCGACTCGTTCCCGGCTCGAACCGCACCGACCGACTCGCTCGGACTCGGCTCGCACCGCGCAATGGAGACGTTTCCCGGCCGGGTGAGTACGATGCGCGCCGCGAGGCAGTCCGACCGAGCCGCACACTCCGGCTCAGAAGAGCTGTCGGAGCCGTGCCCGGGCGTCCGTGTCGGACCCCCCTGAACGCGTAGCCGCGCGAGTCGCACACAGGGGGGACCCATGGGTCCCCCTACCTGTGCGTGTGCGGGGCGAATCGCTTCGCCGCGTACACGCTGTGGGGGCGCCCTTGTCCGCATCGCACCCATTGAGTCAATGGGAGCCCGTGTACGCGTCGTACAACAGGCTCCCATTGACTTCAATGGGAGTCCGACCGAATCGAGTCCGATAGCATACGGACGCATCGTACTCGTTCGGTCGGGCTGCACGGGTCCGATTCAGTCGGAAATCTCTCCGGGTCCGGCTCGGTCGGAGTGATTTCCGGCCCGAATCGGAATCGGCCCCTTAGTGTTAAGGGGAGAATGCCAAGGATGATGGTGTTGTATGAATTCAGAAGAGGGAAGCCTATAGTGTCCTTAATGTTGCTCAGGACGTCTTTCCAATATAGGGTCAATAGAGGTCAAGACAACCAGATATGAAAAAAGTCACTGGTCGCCGGTTGTCAACGCCAACAGTAAGCGGAATTAGTGGGGAACATTCTGTGCAGGTGCTTTGGAGTGTAATACCATCTAGTCATTAATTTATAGGCAGTTTCACGCTGGAAAATGCTCCTGTATACCCTTGGAATGTCACTCCAGAGTTGCTCCCATTGTTTCTGAGAGATCCCCTCTGTGGAATCTGCGTGCCACTGTACTTGATAGGTATGTGGGTGAACAGGGGTGGAGTGTTGCAGCACCTGGTATATGCACGAAATCATCCCCCATGTGCTGTTGAAGGATCACACCAATGTCTCAAAGGGGGTGAGTTGCCGTGTTGCTCTCTGTGAGTTGGAGGGTTTAAGCAGCCAGTGCCTCAGTTGATAATACTGCAATCGGGAGGGGTCCGAGAGGCGAAAGTTCCCTTTGCATTGGTCAAAGGTTTTAAACGAGCCCCCCACAAAAATGTCCTGGATTGTACGGCATTCTCCCTCCCTCTAAGTGAGGAAAGAATTTGGTTATAAGGCTTGGGGGAAATCCGGGTTATGGGCCAGGTGAGTATTAGGGGAAGGGAAAGTGGTGAGACTCCATGTGGTGGTCGCTATCTTGTTTGTCCCTAATTTCGAGAACTAACCTGCCTGGTGGTTGTGGCAATATAGGAACTCTGGGGTCTAAGATGCCTCGTAAGCCACGCTAAGTCCCAAAGGAGGTGACATGACACCGCTCGGTCCATGTGGAACCAGTGCTTTATGCTCTCACGGACAACCACTCAGAGACTTAAAATAAATGTGCTGTCCAATAGTATTCCAAAAGATTAGGACATGCCAGGCCTCCCTGGTCTCTAGGAAGCATAAGAATTTTATTAGAAAATCTTGGGCGTTTCCCACCCCAGATAAACCTGCATAGGTCACATTGAATGTGAAGGATAGCATCTTGGGGGATAGGGGTGGGCAATGTATGAATCAAGTGCAGGATTTTCGGCAATATGGACATTTTAACCATGTTAAGGTGGCCGAGCCAAGATATCTGGAGAGGTTTCCACCCACGTGGATCCTCCAGGATGGACTTTCTATATTCTGACCAATTGGTGTGGGTCCAAGTTGTCAAGGACGGGGTTAAGTGCAAATCCAGATATCGAAGTGAGTGTGTGGCCCACTGGAAAGGGGGAAGAGATTGCAAACCTGCCAGGTCCTGTTGAGGGATTGTTAAATTCAATACTTGGGATTTGGCCATATTGATTTTAAACCCTGAGATTTTTTCAAAGGACTGAAGAATATCTACTAGGGCAGGAAGGGAAGATTCAGGCCTGACCAGAGTGAGCAGGAGATCGTCGGCAAAAAGAGCAATCTTATGGTTACGCCCGCCAAAAGGAACACCCACAGTGTCTTCCGCCCGCCGTATAGCTATCGCTAATGGTTCAACCACCAGAGCAAAGAGCAGGGTTAAGAGAGGGCAGCCCTGTCTGGTGCCCCTCGCCCGCTAGATTGGTTGGGAGAGTAAACCGTTAATCCAAATCTGTGCTATGGGGGAGGTGTCGGAAGCCATTATCCGAGAGATCATGCCCGTCCTTAGACCTATTTTTGTAATACTGCCCAAAAAAAGGCCCAGCGAACATGGTTGAAGGCCTTCTCTGCATCTATGGAGAGAAGTCAAGTTGGGATGTCCCGGCAGTGAGCTTTCTCAACTAAATGGGCTATTTGGAGCGCTTTGTCTGCAACCTGCCGATGGCGGATAAAGCCAACCTGGTCTGGGTCAATCAAGCCAGGAAGATACGGGTCATGGTGATTCGCCAAGATCTTGGTGTAGATCTTAGTGTCCGTGTTTAACAAGGCAATAGAACGGTAAGAGGTACATAATGAGGGGTCCTTGCCAGACTTAGAGATAAGCACTATTTCGGCAGCAGACATAGTTGGAGTAAGGCCCGTGACTTCAGTAAGCAAGTTAAAAAGCTGTAGCAATTGATCTTGGAGTCGAGGTAGAAACAAGCGATAAAAATTAACCAGGAGACTATTCGGTCCAGGGGTTTCCCCCACGGGGAGCTCATGGAGGGCACACAGCAGCTCAGCCAAAGTGATAGGGGCCTCCAAAAGCTCCGTGTGTTGGGAGTCAAGGGGTGTCCATGAGCAAGTGTCCAGGAAAGAATACATTTCATACAGAGGAGGGTTATCTCCCTCGTAAAGAGCAGTGTAAAAATACTGAAGCGCACGTTGTTTGGCTTGCTCAGAGACTGCCCACGTGCCATTCGCGAATTAAATTTTGTATATGTGGGTCCGTGCCATCTGTTGGTGACAAGTCAATGAGCAAAGATGGAACCCACCTTATCACCCCTCATAATACTCTGCTTCAAAGCGAGCAAGGATCTTTCCGCCCTGTTCATTCGATGTATCCTCCTCAACTGGCCCCGAAGCAGAGCTAATTGTCATTTGTGGTGTCTAGAAGGGGCCGAAGGGTCCAGTCATTCCAAAGCTTTAATGCCCTTAGTCAGGCCAGACTCCACCAGTCTGACCTCTCTTGTACGGGCAATAGTGATAGATGTAATGACACCTCAAATTGTCACCTTAAGGGCATCCCAAAGAGTAAAGGTTAAGGTGTCTGGAAGGACGTTGGACTCAAAATAAGCCGAGAACTCTCTCTGGTTCTCGGCCACATCTATGGGATCTCTCAGCAGATGAGGGGGAAGCTGCCAGCGGGGGAAGGATTGGGATGAGGGACCCCAACAGTGCAAGACCAATTCTATGTGAGCGTGGTTGGATAGGGAGATATCATAGAAGTGGGCAGACTCTAGGTCCCACAGTAGTGAATGTGAGAGAAAAAAATAATCAGTACGGGAATAAGAATGATGAACATGTGAATAAAAAGTAAAATCAGTTGCCCAAATGTTGACACAGAGGATATTCTTGACATCATTCTGGTTACCCCCAACATATTGGTAGCCGAACCTTAACTAAGGAAGCAATATGGGCATCTTTCGGCTATCCCTGGCACAATGGTGGCTCAACCTTGACATATTTGGCATTCTTGTCAATGGTCTGCAGACAGAATATCGAGTAAAAAATATCAAGTTGCACAAATATCGAGTAATACATATTGTGGTTCAGAAATATCGACAGCAAGAATATCATAGTCAAAAATATCGACTTAAGGTAAGTAATGTCGATTTTAAAAATATCGAAGTGTTTAATATCATTTGCAAAAATATAGTTGTTGAAAATATTGTTTTTTAATTAATGTTATGTATTTTTAACTGTTTGAGTATGAATATTAATTTTCACCTCTCAGATATCCAGCACTTTCCCTACCGTTGCATTCACTGGAGTGGGAATAGTAATTTTTACCCCTCCACTATCCAACACTTTCCCTACTGTTGCACTCACTGGAGTGGGACTAGTAATTTTAACCCTCCGCTATCAAGCACTATCCCTACTGTTGCACTTACTGGAGTGGGAATAGTTAATTTTACCCCTCCACTATCCAACACTTTCTGTACTGTTGCACTCACTGGAGTTAAAATAGTAATGTTTACCCCTCCGCTATCCAACACTTTCCTTACTGTTGCACTCATAGGAGTCGGAATAGTAATTTTAACCCCTTTGCTATCCAACACTTTCCCTGCTGTTGCACTCACTGGAGTGAGAATAATAATTTTTACCCCTTTGCCAGCCAGCACTTTCCCTACTGTTGCACTCAGTGGAGTGGGAATAGCACATTTTACCCCTCCACTATCCAACACTTATCCTACTTTTGCACTCAGTGGAGTGGGAATAGTAATTTTTACCCCTCCGCTATCCAACACTTTCCCTACTGTTGCACTCTTTGGAGTGGGAATAGTAATTTTTGCCCCTCCGTGATCTAACACTTTCCCTACTGTTTCTCTCACTGGAGTCCGAATAGTAATTTTTACCCCTGCGCTATCCAACACTTTCCCTACTGTTGCACTCTTTGGAGTGGGAATAGTAATTTTTGCCCCTCCACTATCTAACACTTTCCCTACTGTTGCTCTCACTGGAGTCCGAATAGTAATTTTGACCCCTCCACTATCCAACACTTTCCCTACTGTTGCACTCACTGGAGTTGGAACAGTAAATTTAATTCCTCCGCTATCCAACACTTACCCGACTGTTGCACTCACTGGAGTGGGAATAGTTATTTTTACCCCTTTGCTATCCAACACTTTCCCTACTGTTGCACAGATTGTATTGTGAAGTTTAGGTTTAAATATATTTTTAATAGTTTAATGTTTTAATTTGTAATAGATTTTTGTTTTTTTATATTTTAAATAATTAATATATATTTTTGTTTTATATTATTTTAAACTTTATCATAAATTAAACATAATAGTTTATTAATTGTTTTAAAGTAAATATATATGTATAAATTATTATGTTTGTGTGTTTATTTTTTATTACGTTTATTTGTTATATTTTATTTAAATGTATATTATTTTTTTTTATTTTGTTAAAATTGTATTTAATATTTAATATATTTAATACATATTATTTTATTTTATATATATATAAAAGTCGATATTTTATACATCTATATTTTTTACATCAATATTTTTACTCAATATTTTTGTACTTATCTGTTTAAGTATAAGAGTCGATATTTTTGTTGTCTATATTTTTTACTCAATATTTTTAACATCGATATTTTTACATCAATATTGTGTCAGTGAACCCTTGTCAACTTTTTGGCTACTAGTGGCATAATGGTCGAACATAATTTAATTAGAGGGTATTCTTTGCAAGACTCTGGTTACCCCTTGAATGATAATGGAACATCCTTGACATAGTGGGCAACAATCTGCATACCCCTATCATGATGGTGGCACATCCTTGAACTAGGTGCCACTCTTACCAACATTCTGGCAGTCTCTGTAAACTGGTTATGAAAATCCCTGGTGTTCGATGGGCATCTCTAGTATATGATGATGGTAAAAAATGGGCATGAAAGACAGAATCTGTATGTATGCCAAGAATGCACGTGAGTGCCTGGTCAAAATGGCAATCTATGGGGGTGTGGCATGGCGGTCTACCATGGAGGACGCGCCGTAGCCGAGCTCCCTGTAGCCCACTCAAAATCCTTCAATTATCCTGACACATTTTTAACACTACCGAACTCTGCGCTTGAGGAGACTTCATAGCGCCTTACCGACACTCGCTGCTGGCTCCGGAGTGAAGATCAAGGTCCGTGGCGGGCGCTGCGGGAACTGGAGGTGTGCGGCCTTCGTGAGCTGAGCTGGCGACTTCCCGTATTGAGGGGCCGGTGAGCGGAGGCTCAAGCGCTGTTCGTTGGAGACAGCCGGTGCTGCATGCGAGGCCGCGTTCCTACAGGTAGGAGGGCCTGCGGCGGTGATTTGGGGCCCCCGCCTATGTGCATCTGATCTCTGCTGCCGTGAGAGTCCCGGTGGCTAACTCGAGCCGCGGTGGGCCAGCGGACCACGGACCCCGGTGTCCTCTGGGTCTTAGACAGTGCGGTTGGCCGCGCGGAATTAGGGCCCCCCCTCTCCTGCTGGACGGCCTTCCTTTGCAAATCTATGGTGGAGGGATGGGCGGAAGTTGAGGCCATGTCTCTGCCACTTGCCGGCTGATTCTGCGCTCCGGCGGCCTGGTCGGGCTGCGGTAGATGGCCCGGCGGCCTTGCTTGCTGTGTTGCCTGAGGCCCCGGATCTTGGGAGTGCTGTGCCCCAGAGTTGCTGCCGCTGTGGGCGGCGGGAGGCCCCACCTATATTCTTGGTGGCAGTGATCGAGGATTCGGGCTCGCCCCTGCGTGGCACCCCGCTAATTAGAGGATAGAGCGGGGGGGGCTTTTCCCTGCATAGTCTGCTTGGCGGGCCAAACCCCCTCCTGGAGGAGATCGAGGAGGGGGTGGGATACCGGGCCCCACCTTACTGTACCATTTGTCAGCGCGAGCCTTGGATGGGGGATTGGACCTCTGTTGGCGCTTCTCTGTGCCTGTGAATTGGGGAGCTGACTGGGGCGGCTGCTGGACTACTACTACCCCAGAAGGAGTGTCACAAGGGGCCTGGTCACATTCAGCCATTGTTCCCCACCTGAACTCTTGGGCCAATATTCGCCAGAAACTGTTGGGTTTGCGCAAGTGGGGTGGCACTCGCATGGGGAGGGTGGGGGTGCCCGGCTCACGGAAGCGGCTGGATAAGTTTCAGTGTGGCTTGTGGACGTGGCAGCCCCCCCTGGCCGCTTCATTCAGCTATAGGAGTTGCGGATTGCCAGCGACTCGCTTTGGACTGTATCGTGGAGACTGAGCTTGCTGGCCTCAGATGCAGGAGAACTGCAACTTATATATCCTCACAGCATGGCCAAGGATAAATCTACCGGAATGGCTTCCAAACAAAGTACAATCGATAAGTTTACGGGGGCGGTGTCGCAGGGGCCGGGCCAAGGCGATACTGATGCAGTTAAGCCCAACAATGCGGCGCTATTAGCGGCAATCACACAATCCCGGGAGACTCTTGAGGCCAAGATCAGGGCCGTTGGCTCCGACGTCATGCTCTGTCAACAGGACATTCGGAACGCCGTGCAGCGGATTACAGAGACGGAGTCCCGGATCTCCACTGTTGAAGACACAGTGACCGGCCTTCAAAAGAAAGTTCACACTCTCGAGACACTAATGAAAGGCCTGGCATTGAGAGTGGAAGAAGCGGAAGGGCGGGCTCGCCGCAACAATCTCCATTTCATCGGATTTCCCGAGGGCTGTGAGGTCAGCCACATCGAAGACTTTCTGACCAGATGGTTGCTGGACTGGCTCCCCCCAGATGCGGTCTCTCCCTGCTTTATAATCGAGCGCGCACATCGGGCTCTGATGCAGAGGCCGCCACCTGGGGCACGTCCCCGGCCGATAATCCTTCGACTCCTCAACTATAAAGATCAATACACCATATTGCGACAGGCTCGCCTTAAAGATAAGCTGGTATTCGACTCCCAACGTATCATGATCTTTCCGGATTACACTAGACTGGTACAGCAGCATAGGCAATCATTCATGGAGGAGAAGGCACGTCTCCGCGGCCTTAAGATTCAATACTCTCTGGTCTTCCCTGCCCGCCTTAGAGTGATCTACCAGTCAAGAACGCACTTCTTTGAAACACCGGAAGAGGTGTTTCGCTGGACCGACGAGACCATCAGGCCCAAGGCGCACCCCCCCCCTAGATTTGACTCAGATTCTTCCTCCGGGGGCTGTGGACCTAATTCTCTGGGGGCGATTGAAAAACAGCGCTGCCGCTCACGCTCCAAGAAGCACTCCAAGACCCGTAGCCAGTCTCGCCGGCGCCTGACAGAGGACCGACCGGGGCCAGCTGCATCCTGAATCCTGTTCTGGTCTGCTATGGCTGCGAACTGAACTTATCTTAGGACTTCATTATCACTTGCGCTACTACGTACAAGTTTTCCTCTGCTATAAGACACTAATATGTGCAGGGGTTTGTTTCAGGCGATCCATTGGCTGCATGTTGCTACCATCCCCCGTTTGGGGTCGGCCGCACTGCATGTTTATGAGGTATTGGGGTGGGGGGAGGAGGGGTCGAGGTTTTCTTTGGGAGTTTTTGTTGCGATTACTTTGGGTTCGTGCCATTTCAATCCGCTTCTGCATAGTCTTAGACAGGTCAACTACATCTATAGCTCATACTTTCCTATGGGATTCCCATGCCAGGCGTGTCATGTAATCAGGGAATATAGCAAAACCAAAGGGGATGATGGATGGAGTGTTGAACATTGCAAGCACTCACCCCCAGTCAACTGATCTGGGTTTAATCCATCATCATTCTTTAGCTCACTCCGCCACCCCAGTTCAGACATGGCCATATGCAAATCAATCTGACCCTGTGCCTCATGGGAACAGTCCAGCCCGAACTGCCAAGCCATGTCTTCCCTGGACCGGAAACAAGCATCCTGGGACCGGTTTCTGGCTTACAGCCGTCATCAGCCAGGCTATCTTGAATCCAGTGGCAAAGTGAGCAAGGGACCCACGTCTGGGCATACCCTGCCAAATTAGGGCGAACATAGCAAAACCAAAGGGGATGATGGACGGAGTGTTGAACATTGCAAGCACTCACCCCCAGTCAACTGATCTGGGTTTAACCCATCATCATTCTTTAGCTCACTCCGCCACCCCAGTTCAGACTTGGCCATATGCAAATCAGTCTGACCCTGTGCCTCGGATTTAGGCCCAGATCTCTGTACTGGGGTGAATGTATGACATTGTTCTGCATTCTGTCCATCAACTGTTGTTTTTGCATTTGTCACCCGAGTGGGACGGGTATGCCCAGACGTGGGTCCCGTGCTCTCCATGCCACTGGAATCAAGCCATCCTGGCTGAAGAGGGTGAAACCCCGAAACCGGTCCTAGGATGCTTGTTTCCAGTCCAGGGAGGACCTGGCTTGGCAGTTCGGGCTGGACTGTTCCCATGAGGCACAGGGTCAAGACTGATTTGCATATGGCTGGGTTCAAACTGGAATGGCATGGTGAGCAAAAAACGATGGATTTAGGCCCAGATCTCTGTACTGGGGTGAATGTATGACATTGTTCTGCATTCTGTCCATCAACTGTTGTTTTTGCATTTGTCACCCCGAGTGGGACGGGTATGCCCAGACGTGGGTCCCGTGCTCTCCATGCCACTGTAATCAAGCTATCCTGGCTGAAGAGGGGTGAAACCCCGAAACCGGTCCTAGGATGCTTGTTTCCAGTCCAGGGAGGACCTGGCTTGGCAGTTCGGGCTGGACTGTTCCCATGAGGCACAGGGTCAAGACTGATTTGCATATGGCTGGGTTCAAACTGGAATGGCATGGTGAGCAAAAAAACGATGGATTTAGGCCCAGATCTCTGTACTGGGGTGAATGTATGACATTGTTCTGCATTCTGTCCATCAACTGTTGTTTTTGCATTTGTTACCCCGAGTGGGACGGGTATGCCCAGACGTGGGTCCCGTGCTCTCCATGCCACTGGAATCAAGCTATCCTGGCTGAAGAGGGGTGAAACCCCGAAACCGGTCCTAGGATGCTTGTTTCCAGTCCAGGAGGACCTGGCTTGGCAGTTCGGGCTGGACTGTTCCCATGAGGCACAGGGTCAAGACTGATTTGCATATGGCTGGGTTCAAACTGGAATGGCAAGGTGAGCAAAAAAACGATGGATTTAGGCCCAGATCTCTGTACTGGGGTGAATGTATGACATTGTTCTGCATTCTATCCATCAACTGTTGTTTTTGCATTTGTCACCCCGAGTGGGACGGGTATGCCTAGATGTGGGTCCCGTGCTCTCCATGCCACTGGAATCAAGCTATCCTGGCTGAAGAGGGTGAAACCCCGAAACTGGTCCTAGGATGCTTGTTTCCAGTCCAGGGAGGACCTGGCTTGGCAGTTCGGGCTGGACTGTTCCCATGAGGCACAGGGTCAAGACTGATTTGCATATGGCTGGGTTCAAACTGGAATGGCATGGTGAGCAAAAAACGATGGATTTAGGCCCAGATCTCTGTACTGGGGTGAATGTATGACATTGTTCTGCATTCTGTCCATCAACTGTTGTTTTTCATTTGTCACCCCGAGTGGGGCGGGTATGCCCAGACGTGGGTCCCGTGCTCTCCATGCCACTGGAATCAAGCTATCCTGGCTGAAGAGGGGTGAAACCCCGAAACCGGTCCTAGGATGCTTGTTTCCAGTCCAGGGAGGACCTGGCTTGGCAGTTCGGGCTGGACTGTTCCCATGAGGCACAGGGTCAAGACTGATTTGCATATGGCTGGGTTCAAACTGGAATGGCATGGTGAGCAAAAAAACGATGGATTTAGGCCTAGATCTCTGTACTGGGGTGAATGTATGACATTGTTCTGCATTCTGTCCATCAACTGTTGTTTTTGCATTTGTCACCCCGAGTGGGACGGGTATGCCCAGACGTGGGTCCCGTTCTCTCCATGCCACTGGAATCAAGCTATCCTGGCTGAAGAGGGGTGAAACCCCGAAACCGGTCCTAGGATGCTTGTTTCCAGTCCAGGGAGGACCTGGCTTGGCAGTTCGGGCTGGACTGTTCCCATGAGGCACAGGGTCAAGACTGATTTGCATATGGATGGGTTCAAACTGGAATGGCATGGTGAGCAAAAAAACGATGGATTTAGGCCCAGATCTCTGTACTGGGGTGAATGTATGACATTGTTCTGCATTCTGTCCATCAACTGTTGTTTTTGCATTTGTCACCCCGAGTGGGACGGGTATGCCCAGACGTGGGTCCCGTGCTCTCCATGCCACTGGAATCAAGCTATCCTGGCTGAAGAGGGTGAAACCCCGAAACCGGTCCTAGGATGCTTGTTTCCAGTCCAGGGAGGACCTGGCTTGGCAGTTCGGGCTGGACTGTTCCCATGAGGCACAGGGTCAAGACTGATTTGCATATGGCTGGGTTCAAACTGGAATGGCATGGTGAGCAAAAAAACGATGGATTTAGGCCCAGATCTCTGTACTGGGGTGAATGTATGACATTGTTCTGCATTCTGTCCATCAACTGTTGTTTTTGCATTTGTCACCCCGAGTGGGACGGGTATGCCCAGACGTGGGTCCCGTGCTCTCCATGCCACTGGAATCAAGCTATCCTGGCTGAAGAGGGTGAAACCCCGAAACCGGTCTTAGGATGCTTGTTCCCAGTCCAGGGAGGACCTGGCTTGGCAGTTCGGGCTGGACTGTTCCCATGAAGCACAGGGTCAAGACTGATTTGCATATGGCTGGGTTCAAACTGGAATGGCATGGTGAGCAAAAAAACGATGGATTGAGGCCCAGTTCTCTGTACTGGGGTGAATGTATGACATTGTTCTGCATTCTGTCCATCAACTGTTGTTTTTGCATTTGTCACCCCGAGTGGGATGGGTATGCCCAGACGTGGGTCCCGTGCTCTCCATGCCACTGGAATCAAGCTATCCTGGCTGAAGAGGGGTGAAACCCGAAACCGGTCCTAGGATGCTTGTTTCCAGTCCAGGGAGGACCTGGCTTGGCAGTTCGGGCTGGACTGTTCCCATGAGGCACAGGGTCAAGACTGATTTGCATATGGCTGGGTTCAAACTGGAATGGCATGGTGAGCAAAAACGATGGATTTAGGCCCAGATCTCTGTACTGGGGTGAATGTATGACATTGTTCTGCATTCTGTCCATCAACTGTTGTTTTTGCATTTGTCACCCCGAGTGGGGACGGGTATGCCCAGGCGTAGGTCCCGTGCTCTCCATGCCACTGGAATCAAGCTATCCTGGCTGAAGAGGGGTGAAACCCCGAAAGCGGTCCTAGGATGCTTGTTTCCAGTCCAGGAGGACCTGGCTTGGCAGTTCGGGCTGGACTGTTCCCATGAGGCACAGGGTCAAGACTGATTTGCATATGGCTGGGCTCAAACTGGAATGGCATGGTGAGCAAAAAACGATGGATTTAGGCCCAGATCTCTGTACTGGGGTGAATGTACATTGTTCTGCATTCTGTCCATCAACTGTTGTTTTTGCATTTGTCACCCCGAGTGGGACGGGTATGCCCAGACGTGGGTCCCGTGCTCTCCATGCCACTGGAATAAAGCTATCCTGGCTGAAGAGGGGTGAAACCCCGAAACCGGTCCTAGGATGCTTGTTTCCAGTCCAGGGAGGACCTGGCTTGGCAGTTCGGGCTGGACTGTTCCCATGAGGCACAGGGTCAAGACTGATTTGCATATGGCTGGGTTCAAACTGGAATGGCATGGTGAGCAAAAAAACTATGGATTTAGGCCCAGATCTCTGTACTGGGGTGAATGTATGACATTGTTCTGCATTCTGTCCATCAACTGTTGTTTTTGCATTTGTCACCCCGAGTGGGACGGGTATGCCCAGACGTGGGTCCTGTGCTCTCCATGCCACTGGAATCAAGCTATCCTGGCTGAAGAGGGGTGAAACCCCGAAACCGGTCCTAGGATGCTTGTTTCCAGTCCAGGGAGGACCTGGCTTGGCAGTTCGGGCTGGACTGTTCCCATGAGGCACAGGGTCAAGACTGATTTGCATATGGCTGGGTTCAAACTGGAATGGCATGGTGAGCAAAAAAACGATGGATTTAGGCCCGGATCTCTGTATTGGGGTGAATGTATGACATTGTTCTGCATTCTGTCCATCAACTGTTGTTTTTGCATGTAATCAGGGAATGCCAGAGGGCCGGGACCTCAAAATCATCAGTTGGAATATCCGTGGTCTCCTAGACAAAATTAAGCGGGGGGCGGTGCTGCGACAAGCAAATCGATACAGAGCGGATGTCCTGCTACTGCAGGAGACCCACCTATTGGGCACCAAGACGCCATGCCTAGTGCGCTTCGGATTTGTACAGATATCTCATTCCGGGTTTACCAGGGGCTCCCGAGGTGTAGCGATCCTTGTTCATCGCAACATTCCCTTTGTCCACAGTAAGACATGGTCTGACCCCCAGGGGCGGTATTTAGTGGTCTCCGGATTGCTGTATGGGGAACCTCTGGTCCTTGGTAGCGTGTATGCCCCCCCACCCATTGGCATGGAATTTGATAGAGAGATTGACAGCATTATGGACCGAGATCCCGTCGGGATTCACGGTGGTGGGAGGTGATTGGATTGATGTGATGTGTCCGGTGCTGGATAGATGGCGTAGCAGTGGGAGGCAATCATCGATGCGGGAATCTAAATTGCTGCCCATGATTCAGGGCATGGGCTGGACGGACACCTGGCGGGCTATGCACCCGACTGCACTTGAATACACATATTTTTCCAGCGTACACAAGTCATTTTCTCGCATCTATTATCTGTTTATGTCAGAAATTCATGTTCATAGACTAAAATCCGCTGAGATATTGCCACGAGGTCTATCGGATCACTCACCTGTATCTATTCAGCTGACCTTGGGTCCGAGGCTATCCTCATTCCGATGGCGGCTCTCACCCTGGCTCCTTCAGGATAAGCAGTATCGACTGCAGATCCACACATCCATTATCAACTATCTTTCACTCAATGCCGGGACGGTTTCCTCCCCTATGACACTATGGGAGGTTCTGAAGCCTACACTTAGAGGGATAGACATCGCCTTTTGTGCAGCGAGACGTAGACAACGTCGGGAGATGTTAATTCAGGCCGAGGCCAGACTGATAGACCTGGAACGTAGCAGTCGGGAGTTCGGGGGGGGCACTGTGCGTAGACAACTGCTCAGTGCTCAACAAACATATGCTAGCGAGCTCCTGGACGAGGCACGGCTTTATTGGCTTGCGACGCGTAGCCGGATATACCAGTGGGGAGATAAGTCGAGTGCTATGTTACATCGCTTGTGTCAGCGATCAGTGCAGCCCCTGGCACTCCCAACGATACAGGACTCTGAGGGAGTGACTCTTACAGATCCACAGCTAATAGCGACTAGTTTTGCTTCATATTTTACCACCCTATATGCTTCCTGGGAGACGTTGTCTGCTGACATTATATATAAATTCATTGACGATCTTCCCCCACGGTCCCTCTCAGACACGACACCGGACGTCTTAGATGCCCCACTGTCGATAGATGAGATACAGACAGTCCTAGCTAGCAAGAACTCAGGCAAGGCGCCGGGCCCTAACGGTTTCCCCTGCAAATTTCTCAAATATAACCAGTCCCAGTTAATAGCACCATACCTCGCGGCCCTTAATGCAGCAGCCGAAGACGGTTGCCTCCCGCGGGACTGGAGGCACGCCGAAATTGTAGTCTTCCTCAAACCAGGTCGCCCACCGGGACTTCATTTGTCCTATCGTCCGATCTCGCTTCTAAACGTGGAAGCCAAGCTATTGGCCAAGGTAATCGCAAATCGCCTTGTTCCATACCTTTCAGATCTTATACATCCTGATCAATCAGGATTTATACCCGGCCGGGCTCACGCCACAATATTCGTAGAGCACATAATGCTATCGCGGCAGTGGAAGACTTGGGGGAGCCTGCGGCATTACTTCTGGCTGATATGGACAAAGCCTTTGACTCCCTTAGTTGGGTCTATCTTTTCGCCCTGCTCAGTCGCTTAAATATTGGCCCTCGCCTGCTAACACTCATACGGCTGCTATACACCGACTTATCGGCGTCTGCTAGGATCGCGGATTCCATCTCAGGCACCTTTACTATCGCGCGGGGCACTCGTCAGGGCTGCCCCCTATCTCCGTACCTGTTTGCCTTGGCCATGGAACCATTGGCGGCGTGGGTGAGGATCGATGCGCAGATCCGGGGCTTTGAGTGGTCGAGAGAGGTGTCTGACCGTATCGCGTTATACGCGGATGACGTTCTGTTCTTCCTCACCCGACCGGAGGTGACCGGCCTGCGTCTTCTTCGGGTCATGCAGATATTCGGGGAGACCTCTGGCCTCTACATGAATAGTAGCAAATCGTATCTGTGGCCGTTGCGCGGCGGAAATCGGCTGGGTGCCTGGTCTCAAGCAGTCACCATAGTTCGGGATGGTTTTAAATATCTGGGGGTGTTTTTATCCACATCCCAATCTATTTCATGGGATAGGAATTTGGCTCCCCTGTGGGCGCAAACGGCGGACCAGGTTCGCGTGTGGTCTCATTTGCCGCTCTCATTACTTGGCAGATCTGCCATATTCGAAATGGTGTCCCTGCCCCGCCTGCTTTATCAGCTTCAGAACCACCCTTTTTACATACGGCCGACCTGGTTCCGGCAGTTAAACGCGATCCTTGCTCGCTTTTTCTGGGAGGGAGTAGCGGCACGCGGCGCTCTGAGAACCTGCTGTCAATTTACCTACGGTGGTGGTATTGCCACTCCGGATGTTCAGGCCTATCATTCAGCCTCACACATATTGGTCCTTAACGACTGGTGCTATGGAGATCCTAGAGACCCAGCATATGCAGTGGAGCGTTGGCGAATGGGGGCCACGTCGCTACACCAGATCCTATATTCCAGCTCGCAGCTTAAGGCATTAACGCCGGCGACCAAGACGGTATTTGCGGTCTGGAAACGAGTGCTGCATGCGATGGGCTGGTGGGATAAACTGACGAGGGAAACCCCCTTATGGCGCAATGGTCAGCTATCCCAAGTGCTGCAGCTATCTGGTTTTCGGGGTTGGGAGGCCATTGGCATTGATACAGTAGGGGCAGTTATACGTGGAGGTTGCTTGAAATCTTTCCAAGAACTACAGACAGAATTTAATATGCCCCACACACAATTCTACAAGTACTTACAACTGAGACATGCCCTCTCCCCATATTTGGCGCAGATTGATACTATACCTGAATTTAACCCCATTGAGGCTAAAGTCTTTATGGGCGATCTGGGGATCACAAAATCACAAAGATCTACTGTACACTCATAAATAATACCCCCACCACACTACACAAAACACGGGAGGCCTGGCAGCTAGACCTAGGGCCCCTTGACGAGGATGATTGGGTGGAGGCGCTCGAATCTCCGCGTGGCGCAGCGATAGCTGCCCGCCTGCGGCTGATCCAATTCAAGTACCTGCATCGGGTGTACTTCACCAGATATAAGCTGTGGCAGGCGGGGCTGATTGCGTCCCCTAGATGCTTGCAATGTGGGGCGACTGAGGGCAACTTCTTCACACACAATATGGCAGTGTATGTCCTTGTCGTGGTTTTGGAGGGGGGGTTACTGCGTGCCTTTCGGAAGTCCTGGGTTGGGACATTCAACCCACACCTCGACTATTCATGCTCCATATAACTGAGGGAATAGGTGGCAATAGATATAAGCGCCACTTAGGGCCAGGTCCGCCCGCCATCCTCGCGGTGTTGGGACCAGCTGCCAGACGTGCGGCGGTCCCGCACCGCTAATTAGGATGCGGCTGCCACCCTGGCGGTCGCATTCTGCAGCACCCGCCGCAATGCCAAAGTGCCATGGTGTGCATTTGCATGCACAACGTGGCAGGCACCGTGCGGTGCCTCCCACCTTGTGCATGCAAATGGAGGGGGGTACCATAGGTACCCCCCAAGTGCAGCCCCCCCCGGGGGCCCGCAACGGGCCCCCAAAGCACATCCCTGCCAGCCTTTCCATGGCAGCGAAAGGCCAGTTTACCCACACATCCTAATATGACAATGGGTCAATATCAGAACTGTTTTTTTAATTTTGGTGTTTGATTACGGAGTAACATTGCACGCAGAGGGCAACATGTTTTTCCTTTAATGTGTACAGTCAGCAAAAATCATTTATAATAATAAAAATAATAATAAATATTTTTGATACCACTAAACAGAGTTTGCATGTTTTTGTTATGATATGTAATATCAAGGTCCACGCTCATTTTCAACATTCCTAAATTGTGATATTTACATTTAGTTATTCTCCCTGATTTAGGAATTTGCGTCAGGGGTACCCCTGTTCTTACACACATGAGACTCCTGTTCAACATATCTTGAGTGCCTCAATGACTGTGCTACATTTCTTCACACTATTTGGGCATGCCCGGCTATCCAGGGTTTCTGGAGGGATGCATAGCATGCCCGAGAAAGCTTCTGGGTTAGTTGGTTTCCATATAACCCAAAACTAACCCTTTTACACATATTTGAAGATATAGATGCTACCTGTATTCAAAGACACACGAGACACACCGTGACACAGGCCCTCATCACCAGCCGACTGGACTACAGCAATGCCCTCTACCTAGAAATCGCCGCACACCTTCTACAGAGACTTAGGACCATACAGAACGGCGCAGCCAGATTCATCCTCAGCCTTCCCCAGCTAACCCACATCACACCTCACCTCATGAAACTCCACTGTCTCCCTGTACATAAGAGATGCCAATTCAAGCTGATGACCCACACACACAAGGCTCTACACAACCAAGGACCCGCCTATATTAACCACCGCCTGAACTTCCACCAACCATCAAGAAGACTACGTTCCACTTCCCTTTCACTTGCCCATACTCCCCACATCTACCGAAGCAGAAGTAGAGGGCGCTCCTTCTCCCACATCGCAGCAAAGACCTGGAACATCTTCCCCACGCACCTCCGGACCATCACCTCACTTCCGGGATACCGAATGGCCCTCAAGACCTGGCAGTTCGATTAAACCTCTGGGGCCTGAAAGCACCTGGATACCCTATTCTTTGATTAGCCACACTTTTTAAATCCTTATTGACTTAGTGTTTGACACTGTTACATTTGTGAAGAGTTATCACTAAGCGAGACGTAGCTCAGCACTGGAAAGCTGGTAATTCTCCATCTCTACGATGGTGGGAATGGGCATGAACAATGTAAGTTGTTTGAAAAGCCTACACAAAGCTCGAGAGTGTCCTTACAAATATGACTAGATGGGATTTCTGGAGGAGGATCTTTCATTTAGACTGATGCCTTCAAGATTGGATCATTGAAGTCTTGGAAAAACCATGCACTACTTCTACTCTCGAATTCGTGTGATGGGCAGTGCCTACGAATCATCAGTTGCGGTTCTGTTTCTGATATGCCCATGCCCACCTGAAATGTCTGGTGAACTTGTAGGACCATTTCAGGATGGGCTGCTCTGGCTCAGCACAGAGCTGAGCACTTGTGATTTTTATGCACCTGCATAAAAACAAGCATTGATATTTCTCCAAGTTAGTGAATTATTTTAGACACCACAGCTCAGAACAGAAATATGCAAAACCTAATTACTGTTTCCTCGCCGGAAGAACCCAGAGAGTCCGCCTCCCCCCGTTCAGATCCGAGGCCACTGAAGTCATCTGCGGCGTTCCACAAGGATCTTCACTCAGTCCAACGCTCTTCAACGTCTACATGAGCCCCCTCGCAGCCATCGCACGCCAACACAACCTCAACATCATCTCCTACGCCGACGACACCCAGCTGATCCTCTCCCTCACCAACGACCCCACCACCGCCAGAGCAAACCTACACGACGGGATGAGAGACGTCGCCGACTGGATGAGGAACAGCCGCCTTAAACTAAACTCAGACAAGACGGAAGTCCTCATCCTGGGCTCATCACCCTCCGCCTGGGACGACTCCTGGTGGCCCCTGGCCCTGGGCACCGCGCCCAAGCCAACGGACCACGCACGCAACCTGGGCTTCATCCTGGACTCCTCCCTGTCGATGACCAGACAAGTCAACGCCGTCTCATCCTCGTGCTTCAACACCCTGCGCACGCTCCGCAAGATCTTCAAATGGATCCCCACTGAAACCAGGAAGACCGTCACCCAGGCACTCGTCACCAGCCGACTGGACTATGGGAACACCCTCTACGCCGGAACCACAGCCAAACTTCAAAAGACTCCAGCGCATCCAGAACGCCTCCGCACGACTCATCCTGGACATCCCCCGACACAGCCACATCACCGGACACCTGAAAGACCTGCACTGGCTCCCCGTCAGCAAGAGAATCACGTTCAGACTCCTCACCCATGCACACAAGGCCCTCCACGACCTGGGCCCAAAGTACCTCAACAACCGCATGACCTTCTACACGCCCACCCGCCAGCTACGATCAACCAGCCACGCCCTCGCCACCGTACCACGCATCCGCAGAACCACCGCCGGAGGAAGATCCTTCTCCTACCTGGCAGCCAAGACCTGGAACTCCCTCCCAACTCACCTTCGGCGAACCCAGGACCATCTCTCCTTCAGGAAGCAGCTCAAGACCTGGCTGTTCGAGCAGTAACTTACCCCCTCCCCAGCGCCTTGAGACCCTCCCGGGTGAGTAGCGCGCTCTATAAATGCCGTGATTGATTGATTGATTGAGCTGTGCTGTCTGACAATCAAGCACTAAATCAGAGATATATTGGGTTAAATGAATTCACTTTACATGCTGCAAGCACATAATAATAGTTTTGAAACTGCCCATAATGATTTTTCCTTCAATTGGACTTATTTATTGAAATCCCAGTAAACAAACATTTTTTTTTTTTTTTTTAAACATGAAAAGACAACTAACTAGTCTTGCAAAGGCTACCTACTAGCAGCCCTGGATACGTTCTGGGGAACTTACATGAACCTGAAGATTTCTTGAATCCTGGAAGATGGCTGTCATGTTACCTCTAGGCACAGCATGATGGCCATCCTGGAAGTATACAAAACCACACTCCAAGATGACCACCCAGTGATATTGGCTTTGCTGATGCTCGTGCCCTTTGAGCCAAAAAGCCTAATTTACCCGTGAATGCAAAGACTGATAGGAAGGTAATGTAGCTTAATATCAAGACATAAACAATAGATTCATTAGGCCAGCTAAATAATATAAGGACAGTATCACCTTAAGGTTCAACCATTTGCTCAATTTTGCTGAAAAGGCCGATGATCAAGCAATAGTGGAGGCTTTAATCAATGCTAAATTGATTAACACAAATACCCCTTGGTGTCTCTAAGTGGCAGACTGCCCGCCTGAGCAGGTGCAGATTGCGGCTGCTTGTCTTATTCTGTATATGGGGAAGTTCGACTGCATTACACCAGGGCTTGATACATTGCACTGCCTGATGGCCTCTAAAACTGACTACCTTTTCATTTTTATATCTGGGGCATACACAAGTCTTTAAGTGGGCCGGGTCCTTTCAGTGCTCAGCACCTGCAGTTCTAAAAAGCAGGTGCTGAGATGGGGCCCTATCGGGCTCTCCATTTTTGCCCTCACCATCAGGGTGAAAAAAAAATCTTAACTCTGCAGCAGTACCACCCTTCACTGCCTTTGGTGTAACTCCAAAGAGACTCGTTCTATCAGTTTCATCATTTCAGAGCTGAACCATTTTTGATATTATATACAACAAAGCCAAAGTTGTTGCTTATATATCTTATGCAACTAACAACCATTGACAAAGCCAATAGTCCTGGCTTGTTGTAGGTGTAATGTTACTTGTTGCATTATATATCTGGATGTAATGACCAAAGCAGCAAAATGCTGGTCTGGCGGCACACTATGCTAAGCACAGATTTTTAGCAGGGGGGGCTCCTCTGCTAAGGCGGTGGAGTGCCGCCCCACTGCAGAGCAGAGCAGCAAAAATAAAATGATAATAATGTCATTATTATCATTTTTTTTTTTTAGCTGCTCGCTGGGTTAGGGCGGGGTGGGGCTAATGGCACAGGGGGAGGAGTGGTTTGCACACCCCCTAAGTGCACATGACTGTTTGGCCGGCTGGTTGGGCCGGCCAAACAGTCATGCGCACTTTGCATGTTCCTCTCCAGGCTGCATTACACAGCCTGGTGAGGAACGTCCAAAGCTTCCCTGTCCCCGTCTGAGCGCCGAACCACAGCGCTCAGACCAAATCACAACGCTGCATTGCAGTGTTGTGATTGGCTCAGGGGATCCTGGAAGCCGGGTGCTTCCTGCTCCCAGGACTGAAGGAAGAAGGAAGCTGAATAAGGCGGAGGAGAGGCGGCAGCCGGCGAAAAGGTAGGTGGTATTTTTATTTTTATTTTTTATTTTATCTCCCCCCCTGCCATCCCCGCCCCTCCACCGCCGCTCACTGCCAGCTGCTACTGATTTTTAGCTTACGTGTTCTTTAGTCACGCTCTTAATTACATTGGCCACGCCCCTTTGAGAGCCACCCCCCCCTCCCAGTTTTTCCATCCCACTTTAAGCCCTGGGTATACACGTGTTCAAGGTAATGCCCCACCACAGCTACAGAATAAAATTGCCAGGTACTCTGTGTCCCCGGCTCTGCGATCCAACAATCAAGGACTAGTTAGTGATAGTCCAAAGAGCTCGGCTTTGATGGAGAGGACCGCGCCTTTTGGGATCCATCCTATGAAGCTCTCTGCTCTTCAATATTAGTGTCGATAAGTCGATGTTTTGCAGCAAAGTCGCGAAAACTTTTCATGTTTCTTCCCGAGATGTTACTGTCACTCAGAAAGTCTAATCTTATCTTGTTTTATAATTTTCGCTTTCGGGTATCTAGAGACAGTTTAGTACGTAGGGTGCACCATGTAAAATAAATAAATAAATTGCATGAGAGACATTAACAAACGAATAGCAAGTGTCATGCACCTTTATGAGATGATTCTTGAATTTTTTTGACAAATGGTACATCAGTCATTTATTTCTCACGTGTTATGATAGTTTTCCTGCAAAAAACGAATACGAGTGTGATGAAGGAGTGTGTGGGAGGTAATAAGAAAAAACTGAGCTGAGATCGCATAATGTGGTGTCTGAGTAGGACTGTTCTGTTCTGTTCTAAAATCTCACATTAATGCTGGATACGGTGATAACATCAGAGAGGAGAAATTGGGTCAAAACTGTTTGATCCGCTTTATTCGCCAATGATTGTCTGCACCCAAGCTGGCCTTCAAAAGCCTCCCATGCTCGGCTCATTACTGTAAGTGCAGACCCATTGAGCGGCCATCATGTGCTTTGATCCCCTTGACGCGGACTCCTCTTTGATGACACCGTTTCCAAGGGCAGCGAAGACAGGGGTCAGGGTGGGCACCCATGAAAGAACCCTGGAGCTGGCTGGAAATTGGAATGGACCATTTCAGAAACTTGTGACTAATGATAGATAAAAGGGGTCCTAGCAGGCTAAAAATATAAAGCCACCAACCGGAAGACTGAAGAATAGTGCAAAAGGCAAGTTATTAAACAATAAAGCTAGAGTAAGTCTATCACCTAAATGCAAGGGATAACTACAGCAATCCCACATATTCCAAGAAAAAGGAAAGCCAAACTGGGTCTCCAGCTCTGTCAGTGAGACCTCCGAAGAGTACACAAACACCAGGACACTCTAACAACTTCCTGCCAAATGTAGGCAGCAATAATTTCTATTCCAACAGGTGTCTAACTGTGTGCACCACAGCAGCAAAGCAAATTAGTAAAGGCATGGCCGCAATATGCAAATATATCTATAGCATCAAAAAGTGAAACTTTTAAATCATCTGGCACAGGCCAGAGAAGAACGATTAATGAAGGAGGTCACTTGATACATAGAACAGTTCTACACACAACACAAATAAAGAGGCAGAAGCCACAACAGAGCAAGACAGACATGGCTGCTAAGTGCACTACAAAGCAGCAGAATGAGAAAACACACCTGCCTTGTGCACATAAAGAACTAACAGAACTAGCATGCAAGTAAGCAAAACATATGTTCATTTATACAAAAGAAAGATAACTCAAAAGGCCATATCCGGATGAGATCAAGGAATTAGATTGAAAGCAAGCAGGGAGCAGATCACCCATGAATCCCAGCATCCATGAGCAAAGATAGCTTCATGATAATGAACAGCAAGGATGGACGCATACCTGCAAACAAGTCAGTTGCTACAAGCACCACTATCAGGGTGGAGGTGAAGGGGTACGGGTGACCAGTGGGATACGTCCCTCTCCAAGGCAAGGCCAGACTGGGAAACAACTGCAGTCCTGGCAAACATGTTCAAACCAGCCCTCCCACTTCTTCTCCACTCTTTGTCTCCCAACCATCCATTTTCTGTCTGTCTCCTCTCTTTCCTCTCCATTTCTCTCTGATCTCTCTCCACCCTCTCTCTTTACCTCCTTTCTCTCCTTTGCATATGTCATCTGCTGTGCCTGCTGCAGTGAAGTGACAGAGGTGCCAGAAGCAGCCTGGGACTTACAAGACTAGCCTGGAAAGGCTCGAGCCCTCCGGGGAAATGCCCGATGAGATACATGGCCTCTCCAGCCCGTTGTTCCCTTCACTCACATTTGGATTCTCTGCACTGCTTATTAGGTCTCGCCTGAGCCAGCGCTTAGCGCTGCTCTGGCCGAGACATTTAGTAAGTGGGTTTTTGAAGTGCTACCAGAGAGGCTTTTGCTGGCCTCCAGCTTGCGTTCACGATGGCGTGCACGCGCGCAGCTGCCATCTGGGTGTTCTCTAATGGCTCCTCTGCTCACACTACCCCCTCCCTTCTCAGAGGCGCCATCTGGCTTTCCTCTCGCTCGGACAAGCGCTTTAATGCCCCCTCCCCCACCACAGATCACGTCACCATTGCATCTGCATTTGCCTGTGTTTTGTCAGCAGACGAGGAGTTTTTACATTGCTCATTTTCTTTCTTGGCATCAGAGAAGCGCAATGGTGCAAAAGGCAATTTATCTTTTGAATTAAAGGAACAGATCACGTCACCACTGCTTCTGCATTTGCCTGTGTTTTGTCAGCAGACGAGGAGTTTTTACATTGCTCATTTTCTTTCTTTGCATCAGAGAAGCGCAATGGTGCAAAAGGCAATGTATCTTTTGAATTAAAGGAACAGATCACGTCACCACTGCATCTGCATTTGCCTGTGTTTTGTCAGCAGACGAGGAGTTTTTACATTGCTCATTTTCTTTCTTTGCATTAGAGAAGCGCAATGGTGCAAAAGGCAATGTATCTTTTGAATTAAAGGAAGCCGAAGCAGAGTCTACACATGTTCCTGTTTTACAGACACTGCGCGCACTACCCCCTCCCTTCTCAGAGGCGCCATCTGGCTTTCCTCTCGCTCGGACAAGCGCTTTAATGCCCCCTCCCCCACCACACATCACGTCACCACTGCATCTGCATTTGCCTGTGTTTTGTCAGCAGACGAGGTGTTTTTACATTGCTCATTTTCTTTCTTTGCATTAGAGAAGCGCAATGGTGCAAAAGGCAATGTATCTTTTGAATTAAAGGAAGCCGAAGCAGAGTCTACACATGTTGCTGTTTTACAGATATTCATTAACAGGCGGCCCTTATCTGCCTATAGGATTTGAGACATCCTACCTGCCCCCTATTTAGTCTGCATACTCTTGTCTCTGTTATCGGCATCATAACAGGCTGCATTCTTGTCAGCCCCAAGGCCACCACGGACGCTTACAGCAAAGAGTTAAACAGTCAACAAGCCAATACAATGGGCTAGGTTTGTCTCTGCTTAAATGCATTCATTTTAAAGTCTTGCTAAGTACATAGTCTGTCAAACATCTTCCCCTTCTCACTCAGCCTTGCACATGCTTGTCGCTGTGGAGAAGGCAGCATAATGCATATCTATCTGTGCCTAGAGTGTAATTATCTACACAGCGGGATGTACAGATTAAATTCAAAACTTCGTCTAAGCATCACTCTGCACCACCACAGCATCACTCTGCACCACCACAGCATCACTCAGCACCACCACAGCATCACTCAGCACCACCACAAAATCACTAAGCACCACCTCAACACCACTAAACACCACCTCAGCATCACCAAGCACCACCACAACAGCATCACTAGGTACCACAACAGCATCACTAAGCACCACCACAACACCACTCAGCACCACCACAGCATCACTAAGCACAACCTCAACACCACTAAACACCACCTCAGCATCACTAAGCACCACAACATCACTAAAGCACCAACACAGCATCACTCAGCACCACCTCAACACACTCAACACAGCCTCAGCATCACTAAGCACCACAACACAACTCAGCACCACCACAGCATCACTCAGCACCACCACAGAATCACTCAGCACCACCACAGAATCACTCAGCACCACCACAGCACCACTAAACACCACCTCAGCATCACCAAGCACCACCACAACACAACTCAACACCACCTCACCATCAATAAGCACCACCACCACAGCATCACTAAGTACCACAACAGCATCACTAAGCACCACCACGGCACCACTCAGCACCACCACACCACCACCACAGCATCACTCAGCACCACTAAACACGACCTCAGCATCACTAAGCACCACCACCACCACAGCACCACTAAGTACCACAACAGCATCACTAAGCACCACCACAACACCACTCAGCACCACCACAGCATCACTAAGCACCACCTCAACACCACTCAACACCACCTCAAGCATTAGCATAGCCAATAGGTCTGGCCTTTGGGGCCTTATAAGTGTTTAACCATGCAACAGTTAATGTTATTGCACCAAGGATATTATGCTGCATAACTAAATACTTATAAGGTCCCAAAAGCGAGACCTATTGGCTATGCCAATGCTGGTTTGCTTTGTGTGCAGTATCCTCTGCGACAATGCCTCGTCCAGTCACTTCCTGAGGACAGGTTGCCCATGATGGAACTGCCCACCCATTAGTGGGGCCATCAGGGAGGGCCTTTGCAGAAGAGATGCGCTCAGGGCAAACAGAAAGGTCAAACGTGAAGGGCAGGGGTAGCAATTCAGACAATTTAGATATGAGATTTTTCAGCTTTTTATTTTCAGGTTTTCCCTTTCCTGAAAAGGACAGTTTACCTTGGTTTTAAGAAATTATCTGAGGTGAATACGCGTGGAAATAAATTGAAGGTGGGTGAAACTATCCTCCTGACCAAGACGTGGTTTGCTTTAATAAAGACAAGTAATATCAAAACATTAACTGCACTGTTCACATGTAAGGACAGTTTACCTTGGTTTTAAGAAATTATCTGAGGTGAATACGGGTGTAAATAAATTGAAGGTGGGTGAAACTATCCTCCTGACCAAGACGTGGTTTGCTTTATTAAAGACAAGTAATATAAAAACATTAACTGCACTGTTCACATGTCTGCATTTCAGCTAATTGATATTGGTCACCTGCAGGGCCACTGGACATATGTGGCAGTGGAGGACCAAATTATGCGGTATGGCTGACTAACTTATGCGGCAAGTAACGCAATTTATGCAGCATAATGCGGAACATTTTGTGATAGTATTACCACATTAGTTTTGAATTTTTACTCAAATACAGCAATTTGCAACAGAAAGGTGGCGAGTCAAACTCTTCAGAGGGCCTTCCACTGTGCACCAACACGTGCCAGAGCGTTTTTAGCAACGTTTGATCCCTTTGAGCTAGAAACACATTTTTTTGTTAAAATCTGCAGATTATGAGACAGGTGATGGATTATATGGCAAATGCTGCAAATCTATAACTATGCGGAATACGCTACCGCTCCAAATCGCATATTTCCAATGACCCTGGTCACCTGTAAAGAAACACTTACTAAATATGTAGAAAATCAAAATAGCTCATTTTAGGTTGACACTTGATGCTGCATGAAGTTGTTTTGAAAATTGCCGTTCTCGAAATTAAACGCGCTTTACAGAAATCAAATATTGAAAGTCTCTGGGGGATATTCACAAGAACGTGTGCTAAACATCTCCCAAAAATTTTAACGCAACTTTACACATCGCAGCCTATCGCGGGAAAATAACCCCGTGTGAACGTGGAATTCACAACACGGCGGTACTATGCGATAGTCCCCCGAAAACGCGGCCAATGTCCGTGATACAACAACCACGACCGTGATAAAAACACAAACCTCAACGCGAAAAAACATGCGATGGGCCAAAGCGCAATGAGGAAATCAGCGATAAGCAGCGCCAGGCCTGCAATACACACATGGCAGGCAGGAAAAACCACTATAAAAGTAGAAAAAACACACAAACACAAAATGACCAACACCCAAGCACCATGGAGGGAGCAGGCGCAGAGGACAAGCGCCCCGGACGACCAGCCTCGGACCTCGGGGACAGGGAAGGGCAAGGACAAGAAGAAGAGGAAGACGAAGTTCAGTCCGCAGGAAAACAGGATCCTGGTCACAGAGGTGATGGAACACCATCAACAACTGTTCGTCACCTCCAACGTCATTGGGCACCAAAAATGGAATATGGCGGGACATCGTGGACAAGGTGAATGCCGTCGGAGAGCACAAGAGGTCAATGGACGAGGTCAAGAGGCGATGGATTGACATCAAGCGCAAGACCAAGGAGAAACTCGCAGGCAACCAGAAGGCAGCAATGCAGACTGGAGGTGGGAGCCCAGCACCACAGCTGGAGCTGAATGACATGGAGGAGCTGGTGTCGACAGTCATCAGTGTGGAGACTGTGGCCGGAGTCGGGGGACCGGACACTGCTCGACAGGACACAACACAACCGCAACAGGGTGAGTGACCACCAGGTACTGGGAGGAAGGGTGGAGATGGCAACAATGGCACACATGCAAAATCGAGCAGAGCACAGTGCACACCCACAATGACTCTGGAACATGGCCCTGATCCACAGACTGTCACAATGTACAATGCCATGCTGTCTGAATGTGAACCTGTACCATGCGGCTATATACATGCAGACACATTGTAATATACCATCTCCCCTTCACATTGCAGGGGCACCGTCAACACCTCCTGCAGAGCAGTCCCAGCCACTCTTCACTGATGATGAGGAGGACACCACCAGCATCGACACCCAAGCCCTCCAAGACATCATTGACATCATCCACAACTCACCTCCAGGATCAGGGCAGCCCAGCTGCATCGAGGAGACCCCACCCACTACCCAAACCACCCAGCAGGAGGCACCCACAGCCCCAGCAGTCCCCCAAGACCCCCAGGAACAACACATGGCCTTCCAACGCCGTGTGCTGCAGGGCCAGAGGGAGACGACTGAGCAGGTGCGGGTGGGGTTCGACCTCATGGCTACCAAACTGGACGCCATCCATGGGTGTCTAGGTCCCATCAGGGACCAGCTCCAGGCCCTAACGGACACCCACGGCCCGCTCCATGGTCTACAATGAGCCCTGACTGACATCGCTGGAGCCATAACTCGGAGACAAGAACACCTGTCCGCTCATAGTGGCTCCAGCGATCCCAGCCGTGAGCTGGCACACATGCGGAGGCTCATGGAGGACATGGTGCAGATGGAGGCGGAAAGGATGGCAGCCACCGCTGCACATCAGCAAAATGTAGCTGGGATCTACCATGCCCTGCAGATCCTCATCATGGCATTGCTGCCACAAGGCGATGCGCAGATGAATGCTGCTGCCCCCACACCATCCACATCTCCGCCCCCTGGTGTGTCAGTGCCTCCCAGTGCGGCAGGCGTATCCACTCCGGCACCTGATGTGTCACTGCCACACAGTGCAGCCGACAATCCTCCTCCGGCCCCTGATGTGTCAGTGGCACACAGTGCTGCAGCCGGTACTGCAACACCCACAGGTGGGGCAGAGCACACATCCGAGGACGTGGATGGGATTGAGTTCAGAAGGAGGCACTAGCATTCATTTCCGCCACCTTGCCTGTTTCTGCTTGGTGCCGCACATGGCCCCATGACCTTCCACTGACCCCTGATACACTCCGCTGCACTCACCTTGGACCGCAACATGGACTGCCATATCCTGTTTGATGACCAATGACACGGCGACCAGACTGCGGACTGTACCCTTCCTCTTCCGCAGTACTTGTCATCCCCGGATGGACTCTGGCTGGCCCTCCACGGGCCCCTATTGTGTAGTGTGCTTGGCATGGCCCTGTACCGCTCCAGCTGCAAAACTCCACTGGATGTGCAATAAACATCCAGAAACGCACTGCTGTGTCATGGCTTTCATCATTCATGGATGAATGTGTGGATGAATGTAGGGACAGTGATTTCCCTTACGTCAATGATGCTCATCTAGTGGGATGCCAGTCACAGTGTGCTACATTGCCTATTGTGTTCCGCTTGCCGTGGACACTACAACAGGGACACACGCATTAGTCACTCCCTTGTCCGGACATGGACTGAACCACGCCCAGAGCCCCCGAGTCATTGTTGCAAGCCCTGTGCTGGTCCGGCGTACGCCAGGCCAGACCACTCCGCTACGCTCCGAGGGGGGCCCACATAGCTACATGTCGCAGGCGTACACGCTGGTGGTATGCAGGTCACTGGTCTAGTTGTCAGCATGTCACGGCCACTCCCTGAGGGCAGGACTGCACACACACCACACCCATCCGGCACAGGCATCACAGGCCATGTGTCCCCGCCAATATAAGGGGCCGACAACATCACATTCCCCACTGCCGGTGGTGACTGGATGACGGACGCTCCACGGTTCTCAATCATAAAGGGCCCATGAGTTGTGACGCACAGGGTTGGTCGCACCCGAGGCCTTGCACCCGTCACGGGCCTACCACCACGTGTTGCTGACTGGGGTTGCACAGGGTTAGTGGCACCCAAAGCCTTGCGCCCGTCACGGGCCTACCACCACGTGGCGCTGACTGGGGTTGCACAGGGTTAGTGGCACCGAAATAGCTGAGCGGGTGTGCAGCCTGCAATGATCACGTGTGCACTGATGTGGTCTCTGCCATTGATGCCTCAGGACTCAGTGTCATGTGTGAGACGTGCTGGGCCGCGGGGCGGGTCCGCATGACGTGGACCATGCCATGGTGGCAGGTCCGGGGCCTAGAGCTTGCACGGGCACGTGGTGTGCCCACTGGTGGACACACCGTTGGCGGCAGGTGAGCAGTGGGCCCGGGGTGCGCAAGTGCGGACAGCCAGCGCTGGCCGGCGGGAGGGGGTAGGGTGCGGCTTTATGCGTGCGCAGGGACGGACAGGCGTTGTTGCCATGTGCTGTGTGATGGACTCTGCCATGATTGACTCTGGCCTCGATTACGGATTGCAGACCTGGTGGCTTGCAGTGTATCCCGGCACGTGATTGGAGACACACCGGTGGCAGCAGGTGAACAGTGGGGCCTGGGTTCGCAGGGGCGGCGGTGTCTCTCTCTCTCTCCCTTCCTTCCTTCCCTCTCTCTCTCACTCTCTCTCCTTTCCTTTTCTCTCTCTCACTCACTCTCTCTCTCCCTTCCTTCCCTCTCTCTCACTCACTCTCTCTCTCCCTTCCTTCCCTCTCTCTCACTCACTCTCTCTCTCCCTTCCTTTCCTTCTCTCTCTTTCTCTCTCTGCCTTTCTTTCATTCTCTGTTTCTCTGTGTCTCGCTCCTTTGATGTGCGCATGGTACACGTTCTGATTTTGTGCTTTATTTTCCAGGCTGTGACATCGAGATTGTCCCGGAGGGACCCGACAGGATTCTTCCGCATTGGTGTTTTGTGTTGTATTTCAATAAAGTTTTTGGTTGTTACTTCAGTGCTGTGTGACTGTTTCTCGTTCTTCTGGCCACACATGTGTGTTATTTTTTGACAATGTGCGCCATCATGCGCTTTTTGTGGCTCTTGTGTTGTGCACGGTATGTGTTTGTCCGGGGAGGGGGCTGGGGGTGGTGGAGGTGGGTGTTGTGGCCCTCATGGGTATCCGAGCTGCATGATCATTGTCTCCATGGCATCTGTGGGTCTTCAGGTGTGGCTCTTGGCTGGGCTTCCTTTCATGCTGCAGGTAGTCGTCCTGCTTAACACCAGCAAAAGGCAGGTGTTAAATCACTGGTGCAACCGCGGCTTATCGCCTGTTTTTGGTTTGCATTGCAGATCTGGCAGTTCGTTGTGAAAGTGGTGTTGTGGTTTTTTCGTGTGTTTTTGCACGGGAACGCCTACTCTGCATCTCATTAGGGTTGGTTGGTGGTGTCCACCGGGGAGATACATTTTGGGGCAGTTATCGCGGGAATACAGGCGATGCCTGCAGTTTGCACCCGCTTGTGAATGGGGTGTTGAATCTATCTCCACTTTGGATGAGTTAAGGTGGAGATAAATCGGCGGTAGGTCCTTGTGAATATGCCCCTTTGTCTGTGTATGAAAGATAAAATAGCCCTATTATGTTGGTCCTCTCATTATCATCGTCAAATTTTACCTTGACGCTTAACTATTCGGGAGTGACCTTCGGAGTGCTTTATTACAACCAGGTGATGAATGCAGGATTAAAATAAACACAATGTGCTTTTTTTTGTTTGCAGCTAAGGGCGGACATCTACTGACAGCATATTGGATGCAGTTGTGTTCTCAGTAGAATGGAGATCCCTCCGGCACCCACAAGCTCAGAGACCGTGGCTAATGACTGGGGGCTCCCCTGTGCTGCAGGTGCTGCAGGGGCCTTTGTTATGCCCCTGGGTAGAGAGAAAAACCCCTTTCCGACCGGCAGCGGCTCCCTCTCCAAGCTGTCTGTTGTGAATGCCAACAAGTTGTGCGCCAGCTGGATGAAAAAAGTCAGACCTCAGTTCAATGCTGCAGTGTGAACTAACCCTGGGCGTAGTTCGCGAAGTAGCGCTTCGCGAAGCTACACAAAGTGCAGTTCGCACTACGCGAGCTACGCGTAGCACTACGCGAACTGCGTAGTGCGTGTTCGCAATGATTGCACAGTGCCGGATGCTTGTCCGCACTGTGCAATCATTGAAAACGGCATCTTGCACAGTGTGAGCTGTCTTTTACTGCCTCTCGAGTAGATTTTTACTCGAGCGGCAGCTTTCTCAACGCGGACTGGTAGTTTCTCATCGCGAGCGGTCGCGAGCATACGCGACCACTCGCAATGAGAAACTTGACCTCCCCGCGTTGAGAATCTCGCCGGGAGGTTTATTTTCCACACTCGCGATCGGCAACTTGATGTTGCTGATCGCGAACGAGGAAAAAGTCTCGCCGGGATGTCATTTTGCTTGCTCGCGGTCGCCAACTTGACGTTGAGGACCGCGAGCAAGCAAAATGACCGCTGCACTACGCTACGCGTGTTTGCACTGTGCTACGTGCAATTCGCGTAGTGCGAAGTAGCGCAAACATCGCAAACTACGCGAGCGTAGCGTAGTTTTCCGCCCAGGCATAGTGTGAACTTGAGGCAAGAAACATCTGAAGATAATCTGTGCTGCAACCTTGGTCCTTGGTTGCCATGTGTGTGGTTATCTGACATGAGGGGCAAGAGAAACATTAGATAGCATTTTATTTTGGTTCTTTGCAGAGACAAACGAAACCCATCCCATTTTTATGTCAAGCCAAGAAGATTTTAACTGTCTCTAGGCTAAAGCCTCTTGTGAACCATACCAAACACTTGCAGTGGGCTTAGAGCTCGCACATTGCCCATAATTTGCAGCCTTTAGTGTAACGCTCATATGTTTGCTTCTTATTCAATGACTTAATGCTTGGACTCTTTACCATGAATTTGATTTGCTGACTTGTATTCTTCCACTGCTAATATTTATGGAACTACTTTTTTCTTTTACACTCCATGAGAGCACAGGCATATTTTTGCTATCTCTCGTGCTACTTCCTATCCGGCGGCGTCGACCCCACCCCACCCCCCCACCAGCAGCGTAATAAAAAAAGAAAAGAAAAGAAAACGATAATAAACCCGGGTTTATTATCGTTTTAATTTGTTTCCTGACCGAGTCTTGGGGACAGGGTTAGGGGGATGATGGACAAAAATGGGTAGTGGTGCGCTCTGCTGTCAGTGCGCATGATGTTTGGACGGCCGTCTCAGGCCAGCCAAACTGTCATGCACACTGAAGCTGTCTCCAACCCAGCTCCGTTGCTGGGTTGGAGGCAGCTATGCACCGGCTCCCAGTCTCCCTGGGAGCGTAAATCGAGGGTGCTCAGGCCAAATCTTGCAGTGGAGCCAGGAGAGGAGCAGAAGACCGGCAATGCGGCGGGATGCAGGTGGCAGGTAAGTTCTTTTATTTTGCCCTTTTTTCATTGTCGTCTCCTTTCCACCCCATGCCCTGCCACTCTCCTCTAACGCCGGCCGCTCCTGTTCCTATCCCCTCAAATATCCATACCCACCCACGTTGCTTTGCCTTCTCCCGTGCCCCCACCAACTCTTCCATTGCTCCACTAACCCTTGCGGTAAAAGTAAATGCTTCAATTTGTTTCTTGAGGGCCCGGCAGCTGCAATTTGCTATCAGGCCACTCCGCAGTCCATAGGGCACTCACTTTTACATACCTCTGTTGCTCCCTCCTCCCCTGTCTATTGCCCGTTGCTTATCACCACCCTGCACCAGCTCCTCAACTGCTCTCCTACACTTGTGATCCGTGAATAATAATTTTTTGTTTTATGTGTTTTTTGGACAGCTTCGCAGCTGCCAATTGCTGCCGGGCTGCTCCACATTGCAAAACTAAGCTTTCATGCTAATTTTTTTTTTCTTATTTACCAATCCAACTGGTGTCGGCCATTGTGGATACGTAAATATAAAATTGAAAACGGTACCTGGGTCATTTATCTGGTATGTGCATATGTCATCATACATGCACCAGTTAAATTATGCAGTTGCCAGTGGAGGCTGCATCATCACATTTTCTTTCCTTTTTTAATTTTTTTTTAATGTTGCACATTATCAGCAAAAGCATTGTCAAAGCCAACAGGTAAACAAGATGGCAAATATTAGCTTTGCCAATGCTTGTTTGGCACCCAGTCATCAAAAGAGTCACTTTCAAGCTACTCACACACGCCTACAAAGCCCTCCATGATGCAGGACCAGTATATCTGACCCACCGCCTCTCATTCCACGTGCCCACCAGACACCTCTGCTCCGCCCAACTGGCCCTGGCCACCGTACCACGGATCCGCAAGACCAGGACTGGAGGCAGATCCTTCTCCTACCTCGCTGCCAAGACCTAGAACACCCTGCCTCTCCACCTCAGGCAAGCCCTGTCGCTGACCCAAATCAGGAAGGATCTCAAGACCTGGCTCTTCGACTGAACCCCAGCACCCAGACGGATCAGCAGGACCCCCCCAGCGCCTTCAGACCTTCACGGGTGAGTAGTTGCGCTATAAAACCACGATTGATCGTTTGTACATGGTTCTATCAGAAGAGCATGCTGAAAAACACAGCAACACGTCGCATGACAGTCGCTGCCCTGCTCCACATATGCCCTTCTAAAGCACTGTAAAATGCACTTTGAAGCTCTAGTAAAGCCAGAATGAGAGGGACAGTGTGTTTACTATCTGTGCAGAGGTCACTGAAAGCAATTCATTTAGTTCAATGATCCCACGCAAACACAGTTCATTACCAACAATTAAAGGTAGTGCTTAGGAACTTGCTCAAATATTTTTGTGGTATCACTGCAGGCAGCTCAAGCTGTCTGCCACAGACAGCATTGTAACCATTGCTTTAAAATATATAAAAGTTTTCGGTCCGCCTCGCTCATGATTGGTTGGCTTTGTTGTCAAATTCTTTGCTCCTGATTTGATGGCTTTCTTCCCTTTTCTTATGTTTGTCCTATCCATGGAGCATTTAGGTTTCCCTCTGCTTTTTGATTGGATCAGGGTATTGTTTAACTGCTAATGTCAGGGAACTATATTTCCCTTTACATGTGTCTGTGATATTTGAGCTTTAGCACTCAATGTGCTTGTTTTTTTTATTCCTTTCTCATTTTTCTTCATGTCTCAGTGTGTGCCTGTCTCCCCCTTGCTTTCCCTTCCCACTTCCTGCCTGGCCAGTCGTCACCCCACACAATGCTTTCTCATTGCCCTCCCCACTCCACTCTCTCCTTCCCACCTATGCTGCAGAGATGGATCTCTGCTGCTACTTGGTGTCTTTGTCTCTGTTCCAACCTCTCTCCCCCTCCACCTCCCCTGCCAAACCCTGTCTATGCCCACTGGCCAATGCTTGTAAAATTGAGACACAAGTATCAGCAAAGGCAATAGCGCCAGACATTCATCTTGGAATGTGAATTTGTGTGCTTCTAAGATGTTGCACCTAGAGGTAATATGACAGCCATCTCTGAACAGTAAAGCAATGTTATTTTATATAATTGTTGTTATATTGTTCTAGGATGGGTGTTACGTTCTGCCTAGACACAATGTGATGGCTACCTTGGAAGTATACAAAATAACATTCCAAAATGGCCGCACACTGCAATTGGCATCGCCATGCTTGCAAAATAATTCTACTGCCATCCACAAAGCCAATGTCATCAGCTAGCAGGCATTGGCAAAACATATAGAGGGGCAGATTTACAAGCCCCTTGCGCCACATTTGCGCCGCCGTTGCGTCACTTTTGTGACACAGCGGCGGCGTAAAGCTAGCGCCATGCAGCGACGGATTTACAACGTGACGCATCTAGGGAGATGCGTCACGTTGTAAAGCTCTGCGCCACATGAAACCTGCGTCAGGTTTCATGTGGGCGTTCCGGCGCAGGGTGTGCGTTCTGTTGCAGGAAAGCCTCGTAAAAGTGACGCAGTGAAATCTACAAGATTTCACGGAGTCACTTTTACGTCCATGCTGCGTCAATACCCTGCGCCTGCTTGAAGCAGGCGTAAGGAGTGACGCAGCATGTTAGGCATAAGGCGCCCCTGAGCATTGCTGGAGCCGCGTCGCGCTTGCGACACGACTCCAGCAATGCGCCGCCCTTACACGACAGGATGCGACACGCATCGCCCTATCCTTGCGCCACAGTGCGCCGCATTGTAAATGCGACGCATTTGTGGTGGCGCAGGGAGGGAATTGCGTGTCGCATCTGTTCTGGCGCATTTTGTGATAGGCAATTTTGAAGTTGCCTCAATACGTTTTGGGCCCTTGCCTGTCGCGGGTACTTGGGCCTCCCACCTGAGTGAGGCACCATTTTTATCGGGAGACCTGGGGGAATGCTGGGTGGTAGGAAATTTGTGACTGCCCGGTGATGCCACAACTTTCCCACACAAAAATGTGTGAAAAAAGTGATTTTTTCAGCAAAATGTCAGGTTTGCAGGGGATTCTGGGTAAGAAAACGTTGGGGGATCCACGCAAGCCATACCTCCCTGGAATTCCCCAGGTGTCTACTTTTCATAAATGTGTAGGTTTGGTAGGTTTCCTTAGGTGGCCGCCGAGCCCCGGGCCAAAAAGTCATGGGACCCCCCTTGCAAAACCAGGTCGTTTTGTGATAGGTAATTTTGATGTCGCTTCAATACGTTTTGGGCCCTTGCCTGTCGCGGGTACTTGGGCCTCCCACCCGAGTGAGGCACCATTTTTATCAGGAGACCGGGGAGAATGCTGGGTGGTAGGAAATTTGTGTCAGCCCGGTGATGCCACACCTTTCCCACACAAAAATGTGTGAAAAAAGTGATTTTTTCAGCTAAATTTTAGGTTTGCAGGGGATTAGTGGGTAAGAAAACGTTGGGGGATCCACGCAAGCCATACCTCCCTGGAATACCCTGGGTATCTACTTTTCAGAAATGTGTGGCTTTGGTAGGTTTCCCTAGATGGCCACCAACCCCGGGGACAAAACCTCATGGGACCCCAATTGAAAACCAGGTTAGTTTGTGATAGGTCATTTAATGTCGCCTCACAAAGTTTTGGGCCCTTGCCTGTTGCGGGTCCGTGACCCACCCATGCGATTGAGGTACCATTTCTATTGGGATACTTGGAAAAAGGCGGAGGGGTAGGAAATTTGTTGTTTCTGTCTGCAGCGTGAACATTTTGGCACAATAATGCAAGAAAAAAGTGACAGACACAATTTGAGGTTTGCAGGACATTGTGGGTAAGATAACTTGTTGGGATCCACAAGAGAGACAGCAGCATGTACTCCCATGGGTGTTTAGTTTACGCCAATATCTACAGTTGGTAGGTTATTCTTAGATAGAATGTACACCTTGGCAGAGAGACAAAAAAGACAAAGATTACTGCGCAGCCATCTATTCCTCAAGCACACACACATACTGGTTGGATTTGGCACGAGGGCGAGAGATGGTTCAGTATATAAAATTTTATTAACAAGAGATTTCACAAAAATGAAATGCACTGTCAATAATTGAAAGGACAAACAACTGAACCAGTGACTCGCAGCTCGTGAGCTGTAAAGCCATGTCAAGGCCCCAACCGCATTACAGGCCATTCACACACCTTTCATACGTGATACACACAAGACCATTCACACCACCAGGCACAAAACCAACACATTACAACATTCATAAAAAGGGACAAGGTACACCCGGCTTGAGAAAGACAGAAAAGACAAATATTTCTGCACAACCACCTATTCCTCAAGCACACAGACATACTGGTTGGATTTGGCACGAGGGTGAGTGATGGTTCAGTATATACAGTTGTATTAACCAGAGATTTCACAAAAATGAAATACAGTGTTAATAATTGAAAGGACGAGAAACTGAACCTTTGACTCACAGCTCGTGAGCTGTAAAGCCACGACAAGGAACCAACCTCTTTATAGGCCATTCATACACCTTTCATACGTGTGACACATACAAAACCATTCACACCGCCAGCCGCGGGCCCAGCACGTTACAACACTCACACCAGCAGACAGCGCCATTCAAGGGCCCATCACTTTCATACGCCCACATTCCTGACACAGCAACCACACCAGCTCACGGATTGCGTGGAGTGGCGTTTGGCTAGCAGTGTGTGTAGTGACAAGCTGCAAGTCACTACTCACACACCGCCAGCCAAGCGCCAGTCCACTCACACCGCCAGCCAAGCGCAAGTCCACCCACACCGCCAGCCAAGCGGCAGTCCACGCACACTGCCAGCCAAGCGCCAGTCCACTCACACCGCCAGCCAAGCGCCAGTCCACTCACACCGCCAGCCAAGCGCAAGTCCACCCACACCGCCAGCCAATCGCCAGTCCATGCACACCGCCAGCCAAGCGCCAGTCCACGCACACCGCCAGCCAAGCACCAGTCCACGCACACCGCCAGCCAAGCGCCAGTCCACGCACACCGCCAGTCAAGTGACAGTCCATGCACACCGCCAGCCAAGCGCCAGTCCAAACACACTGCCAGCCAAGCACCAGTCCACGCACACCACCAGCCAAGTGCCAGCCTACACACACCACCATCACATTTAGGATTTTTTTATACAAAAAAGAAAACACAAACAAATTGAAATAGAAACAAATCTACTAACACAAAATCTGAAACTAAATACATTGCACAAATGCCAACCTTGAAACTGAACAAAAAATATAAAACAATAGAGACCAGGCAGTTCACTTTAGCACTCATGGATGCTCCCAAAAATTCTTTTGCGTGTGGTACATTCTAAAACAAGCAGGCACACACAGCCCAGGGTTAGAAGGACACTCGGGGCAGTACATACGAGTCTCCTTCCGCGTACCTCTTCGCCAACAGACTCTACATCTCCTACTGGGAAAGTCTTTTGAGGGTGTGGGAGGAATGTGATCAGGAAAGTGGCGATCTTTCAATCTAGCCACATCCTCCACCACTCCAACTCTAGGAACACTTGCCTGTTCCACTAAAACAAGGCTGCATATTACAGACTCCTGAAACTTAGTAAAAGTCATCTTTGACTCAGGACAAGAATCCTTGAATACAATAAAAACCATTAAAGGTTGCCAAGTGGAAAAGATGGATAGCCAACTACTTATACCAAATGTAAGCCTTACGAAGAGCAGCATAAGGTTCCAACCTCTGATCTACTCTGTCAACACCACCCATGTGCCTATTATAGTCTAAAATGCACACAGGTTTGCGCGCTTCAGCAACCTGACCCCAAACAGTCACAGGTGAAGTGCTTTCATCATGGATGGTAGTCAGCATGTAGACATCTCTCCTGTCTGAAAACTTCACAGCTAGAAGTTCCTCGCAACGCATTGCACTGTCCCCGCACAAGCTTTTGACAAACTAGTTCTTTAGGGAAACCTTTACGGTTAGAGCGGATTGTGCCACAAGCAACAGTGTCCACTTTGGCCAATTCCCTGAACAACCGCACACCAGTGTAGAAGTTATCTACATATAAATGGTGACCTTTCTTAAAAAGTCCTCTAACAAATTCCCACACAATTTTCTCAGTCACTCCAAAAGTGGACGGACAACCAGGGGGGTTAATCCTGCATTCCTTACCGGTGTACACCCTGAAATTAGAGACATATCCAGTCCTACTGTCACACAGCATATACATCTTAATTCCAAAGCGTGCCCTCTTACTAGGAATGTATTGCCTAAAAACCAAGCGTCCCTTGAACAGGACCAAAGACTCATCAATAGCTATTTCTTTGCCTGGAGCATAAATCTCAGAAAATAGATCAACAAAGTGATGAATGACAGGCCGAATCTTAAAAAGACGGTCACACTCAGGGTGATCTCGTGGCAACGCTAAACCATTATCGACAAAATGCAGCATCCGAAGCAGAAGCAAATACCTATCACGACTCATGACTGCCGGAAATATAGCCGTCGCCATCAAGGGACTAGTAGACCAATATGAAGACATTGATGGCTTCCTTAGCAAGCCCATCAAAAAAGTTAAACCCAAGAACTTCTTCATCTCTTCCAGATTTGTGGGAGACCACCGGGTAGCTCTAGAGTGGGGCTTAAGGCTGGCACTGTTGTCCCTCAAAAACTGTTCGGCATACAAATTAGTCTGCTCAACAATCTCTGCCAAAAACACATCGTCCATAAACAACTGAAAAAAATGTATCTGCAAAAGATTTTCTGTGTTCACTCTACACCCTGGAACACCACTAAAGTCTGGCAATGCCGGCTGCACCATGCCTGGGGCAACGCAGATGTAATCACTTTCAACTGGAAGCCTTGCAGCCCCAGGCTGCAACCCAGATGCCTCTTGCCGCACTATACCAACGGGAAGCCTTGCAGCCCAGGCTGCAGCCCAGATGCCTCTTGGCGCAATATCGGCACATCAATGTCCTCCTCTAACACAGGCACTTCATCCGCACTAAGAGTAGCTTCATCCGCACTGAGAGTAGCTTCATCATCCGATGATTCCATGTGGAGAGAAAACTCACTGCCTGAATCTTCCCCTCCCTCCTCTGCCTCAGATGCAGAGTCAGTCTCTGAACCATGGTCAGAGGAAGACTAAAAGAGCATACCAACAACCTGCTGAGCAGTAATCCTGCGGCTAGCCATTATCCTTACTAAGAAAGGAGACTGCATAAACAACTAAGTAAGTCTGTTTTTATATAGCGCAGCTACTCACCCTTACGGGGCTAAAGGCGCTGGGGGCCGTAGTGGAAATTAAGTGAGCTATTGCCCAGAGTCACATGGTGCTGAGCTGAGCTGCCGCCGGAGCCGGGGATCGAACCGTGAACCCTGTGCTCCGAAGTCAGCTGCCCTGGCCGCTGCACCACACCTCTCCAACAGCTCAACAACCAACACTGTGCAAAATAAGTAAGTAATAAAAAATGTGTGCCTTTATCACAAAGATCTATATACTCAAACTATACAATTCACTTGCAAGAGACAGCAATACTCACCAGCACCTACTCTGCAGAGAGACAGCAAAAACCAACGATATCCCACTAGAAAGAAAAAACCAAAACCAATTACTCACAAGACAACAAAATACACATCGAGCACAAATGCAAAAAGTTTTTGACACTCAAAAAACAGAAGCCAAACATACTGCTATTATTACACCATTTGCAAAAAACACATTCATGCAGAGAGAAAAAACGCATTTACATTGTACAAAAAAAAAATCTCTTACCAAACACAAGCAACTACACAAACAGCAGAACCAAAAGTAACGAAACCGCAACCTGGAACAGTCTAAAGAGCAAAAGCCTTGAACCAGAACAAAAAGGGAGAAATAAAGCATTACAATTGCAATTCACAAGAAATAAAACAATTAACATTATAACACGCTATGTCACTACCCAAATGGGGGCAGAAAGGGCAAATAAACGGGCAAATCTGCCCCCAGGGGGGGCAGAATACACATAAAAAAATATATGTCCCCTGGAAGTGACCCTTGCCCAAGGGGTCGCTTCCAATTTATTTATTTTTAAATCCCTGGCTCTAGTGGGCTTTTCTGCCCCCCCCCCAGAAACGCCCCAAAAAATCAGGCGAGCTGTCCCCAGGGGGGGCAGAAAAGTCTTAAAAATAATTATCCCCCATAGGAAGCGACCCTTGCCCAAGGGGTCGCTTCCATTTCAAAATTAAAAAACACCCTGGTGTCTAGTGGGGTTTTCTGCCCCCCTGGGGGCAGAAAGGCCAAATAAAAAAAACGATCTGCCCCCGGGGTTGGCAGAATATACTTTTTAAATAATTAAGACCCCTGGAAGCGACCCTTGCCCAAGGAGTCGCTTCCAATTCAATTACAAAAAATTCCCTGGCTCTAGTGGGCTTTTCTGCGCCCCCTGGGGCCAGAAACGCCAGAAATCCAGCCAATCTGTCCCCAGGGGGGGCAGAAAAGTCTTAAAAATAATTGTGCCCCTTCAGGAAGCGACCCTTTCCCAAGGGGTTGCTTCTATTTAATTTTTAAACACATCCCTGGTGTCTAGTGGGTTTTTCTGACCCCCGTGGGGACAGAAAGGCCAAAAACAGGAGCTGATCTGCCCCCAGGGGGGGCAGAAAACACACACAAAAATTGTAGGCCCCCTGGAAGGGACCCTTGCCCAAGGGGTCACTTCCATTTTAATTTTTTTATTAATCCCTGGCTCTAGTGGGCTTTTCTGCCCCCCCTGGGGCCAGAAACACCAACAAATTCGGCGATCTGTCCCCAGGGGGGCAGAAAAGTCCTAAAATTATTATGCCCCCTAAGGAAGTGACCCTTGCCCAAGGAGTTGCTTCCTTTTAACACAAAAGACATCCCTGGTGTCTAGTGGGGGCATTCCTGCTGCACGATTGCGACGCTGTGCGCGATCGTGCAGCAGGAATGCCCTGCATTGAGCCATCAGGGGAGAGGAAACACTGTTTCCTCTCCCCCGATGGCTCAAGGCATCGTAAAATGCCCCCCCGGCCCAACCGGACAAAGCAACACTCACCCTCCTCCTTGGGACGCCTAGAAGCAAATGGTTTCCGGGCGTCCCAGCGCTTCCTGACTACGTCGGCGCGCGCTGTGCGCGCTGACGTCACAGGATCGCCGAGGGGGGTCGGGGTGGCAGCGGAAACTCTTCCGCTGCCATCCCCCTTTGTGGGACGATTTTGGGCTGCCCATGGGGGGAGCGCCAGCGCTTCCCCCATGGGTGGGTGCCATGACAGAGCGGTTCCGTCATGAGCACAGCCCAACCGATGCTCATGACGGAACCGCTCCGTCATGAGCATCGAAGGGGTTAATTAAATGTATTTACATAATTAACATAACTAATAAGCAATTGAAAAAATCTTATTAATAAAAATAATAATAAACATTTATTGAGTACACATGCTTTAACACTATAATATCCACAACACACACCTAAATTAAACTATAAAATAATAAAACACAATTAAATATTATTTTTAAAAGAAAAACTATTACTATTGACAACCAGTAATTAAATAATTAAAAATGTATTTAATACCCACCTTTTACCCCTTTAAAAGTAAAAACAACACGCAAAAAAATAAACAATTGCACAAAATAAATATCAAATAAATAACATTAATTAACAACTATATAATAATTAATTAAACACAAAATACTTACCACCCTTTACTCCTATAAACACCAAAACACACACCTAAAATTAATTACACAGTTACCATAATTAATTGCTAATTAATTAATTAAAATTAATTAACAACTAATTATTAATTCATCAATTAAAAATAAATTACTTGCCTCCCTTCCCACCCTTTACACATATAAACACCACAACACACACCTAAACTTAATTACACAATTACCATAATTATTTACCAATTAACTAATTAAAATGAATTAACAACCAATTATTAATTAATTAATAATAAATTACTTTACCCATTTAACACTATATCATCTCAATTAAACAAATAATAATAACTAAAAAATATCCAATACATTTAATTAAATTACTTCCCACCCTATTCCCCTATAAACCCACAACCCGCTATGGAACTAAAAACGCAAAATTCAAATAAAAAAATATGAATAACTACTAAAAATAATCAATTAATTTTATATAATTAAATTACTTCCCACCCTATTCCCCTCTAAACCCACTACCCGCTACGGAACTAAAAATGCAAAAATCCAATAAGAAAAAATTAAGAACTACTAAAAATTGAACGCATATATTAAAAATACAAACAAATCTTATACAAAAAAACATACATCACATACATATAAAATATATACTAAAATACATAACTTAATAAAAAATCGATATTTTTAACAACTATATTTTTGCAAACGATATTTTACACTTCTATATTTTTAACATCGATATTACTTACCTAAATTCGATATTCTTGACCACGAGAATTTGTCTGTCGATATTTCTGACCCACGATATTTTTAACTCGATATTAGTGTAAATTGATATTTTTTATTCGATATTCTGTCTCTGCACCAATAAAAAGTAGATGGTTTTGGGCAATTCCCTGGGCTACTCTGAATTATTCGAGGTCACCCTGAAAAAATATGGGCACAAGTTCAAATGTGCCCCAAATTGTCTGAAAGTACAGACGTTTGAAAAATTTTAAATCAATGTTGCATTCTTGTTTCATTACTTTTTAATACTTTTCACTTCATTGTAAGCAGATCTGCCCTCCGCTTTTATAGAAACCAGCTGAAACTCTCCTTAGGTGGATGGCAGGGTGGTCAATGATTTATTATATGTAGATGATGTGGTGCTAAAGGACAATACACCATTTGGTTTACAGGCTCAATTAAATGCTTTGACTCACTGGCGTAGCAAGGGGGGTGGGGGGCGGTCTGCCCCAGGTGGCACAGAGTTTTGGGGGCGGCGGCCTCCTCCTGCTCTTACCTGCTGTCTCGGGGGCAGCAATCGCCCCACCCTGTACATTGCAGCCGTGGCGGGGTGGCGAATCGCCGCTGAATCTCACCAGCACCCCCCCGTTCTTCAATTGGGCCGCTGCGGTGCGGCAAAATCAGGGACCGCCATGGGTGGCCATAGGGCTAGCTACGCCACTGCTTTGACTACGTATTGTGCAAATAATTTGTGGATCAGGTGGACAGCATGGAGAGAGCAAGTCATTAGAACTTAATGGAGTAAATATTTAGGAGTAACTATTGACAAGGCTTTGATTGATGTGCATCACAATACAACATCAAAAACGCGCTGTTGGTCGTCAAACAGCTTTGTAGGTTTAATCACCTGTTTTTGTGGTCATTCCTATCAGTCTGCTATTAATGTCTGCCTTCAATCGATAGTTTAAATTATGTTATATAGTCGTGGCCCTTATACTTAAAGTCAACATTAAACTTTGATTAAAAAAAAGAAAGAAAAGTTTAAAAACATCTATACCACCAGCATTCCCAGTGTAGGCTGTAAGAATTGAGCTTGGCCTATGTTCTTGCAACAGGGAAGTAGAAATGCTGAGTATTAAATGTATTAAAAAGCCAGTCCAATCAGAAGTACCATTAGTTGATGCACTGTGTGGGAGGGACCTATGACAACCCAAAAAACGATTCACAGGACAAGCCCACGCTCAGTGGTCAGATGTTTTGGCAAATATGGGATTAATTGTAATATTAAAGGAGGACTGGCCACCACCCCATGGTGTAAACAAAACTTTGCTGTAAGACAGAACATTTACACTACTACTAATAGTAGGTTGGTGGGGAAACCATTTGAGCTCTTGTCAAATATTAAGTTGAGACACTGTATTTCAGAATAGCCCATCTAACAACAGGTAGAAGAACTCTACTAATGTAGGTAGGCCAGTTAGCCCTTGAGACGAATAATGGATTTGGCTGGGCTTCCAGAGCAGGAGGAATGTGCCCTTAAGAAATCAGATGCTTTAACACGTTTGATTGTGTCCAAGATTTATTTGACAGCAGAAAGCGTACTAAGAGCCCTTATTCAACCAACCTAAGATCAGAACTGTAACAGAGGTTTTCACAGAGGCTTTCCAGGTTACTTCTCAGGTGCAGTTAATATGTAACTTGTACTGTGGTGGGAAATTTTATTCAAGCGTCTATCAAGAAATTGAGGTCTTAATGTTGTCACATACTTATTATGAATGTGTGTTAGCACATACGTTTCTTAATAAACGTTCTTTTAAACCATGGGTACTCACAAACATTTTCCCGGAGGCCGCAAAGTTTGTTCTATGGTGTGACCGAGGGCCGCACTGATGCCAGCGGGGGGTGTAAAGTGGGTGTAGGGGAAGCAAAGCATGTATATCTAGTGACTGTCTTTAAAAATGAAGGTGTTCCTAAAGTTAAGGGCGTAGTAACTTCCTTTCTCCTAACTGCAATTAACCATTAAATAAGTGCTTGCTGTATATTTAAAACATTTTTCCATGTTAGTGCTGAGTCGAGTAAACAGCAGCCCAGTGCTGCTGCAGCCCTGGGGGCCATATGTAAAGGTCAGGAGGGCCACGTGCGGCCCCCGGGCCGTACTTTGAGTATCACTGTTTTAAACTAACTACTGGGTACATTTGCTATAATCTACACTTATTGCCACCAAATGTCATAAGCATTGTTTCTAGAGAAGACGGATAGGTGCTCCGCAAACTGTTTTTGACCTGGACCCCACAAAGGTATCTGGCTTCATTCAACAGCAGGTACCACGTAACTTGCTAGATGACTGATCACCACCATAAATGGGGCAGAACACAATCGAATGAGCACAAACCACTCTCCTTTGCCAAAACAGTGCATGGGAAGTGGATAAATCAAAACAAGAAGCCAGTCTTGTTAGCTAAAAAGCAGGTGCCTTGGCCGTTAATTTATACAACCTTTCTACCTCCTGGGAAGCACACCTATTTCATTTTCACTCTTATTAATTAGTTGGTCGACAATGTATCCACCTTAAAATGCACTATGCGGTGTAGGGAAACAGTAGTGTATACAATGTGTTTTGTGTACCTACAAAATAGAAATGGGCACCTATGATGTCCAGTCCCTATCCTCCCTTCCACACACATGCTCTGCCATTTCTTTAAAATACTTTTTTGTAGGTTTGGGGCATCCATAAGGTAAGATAAGGTAGCAACGATAGGACTCCACCGAGTAGTAGTGCCAAATGACTATAAAAGATATGAAAAAATGCCTTTTTCAATGCATGGGGGGCAAATCTGCTGGCAAAATGCTTTTTTTACTGGATCACTCTTGCATTGTTCTCACTTTTGGGATTAGGGAGGAAAATATTGACAGTGCTCAATCAATTAGTTCCACCATTCGATCCTTCGGAAGTGTTCCTCCTGGAGACGCCCGGAAGACCTTGCGAAACTAATCAGCAAATCCCACCTCTCTCTAGTGAAAATGCATGCAGGAAAGCAACTGGTGTGATCAGTAATTTGAATTACTAATGACACCCACAGACATACCTTGCTACTTACCTGATGTAATGCTCAAAGTTGTTAAGGGTAGGCCCAGACTTGGGACTCTTGCTCACGGTGACACTGGAAGTAAGCTACACCCTACTGAAGAGGCCGAAATCAGTCTGGGCTTGCTTGTGTTCAAGTTCAGAAAGGAAATGGCTTGGCAGTTCAGGCTGGACTGTTCATATTGGAGCAAGACCAAGACTGATTTGCATATGGCTGGATCTAATCTGAGGTGGCATGGTGGGCAAAAGAACAATGGGTTAGAATTTTACACCAAGCGATTGCCAGTGCTTAAACCTTGTGCAAGCATTCCACCCAATACATTATGAGCATGATTACGATGTAGGGAGGACTCACGTCTACCCTACACCGTTGCAGTCTCAGGACCGACTGATCTCCAGTCGGTAGTCCCGACACCGCAATAACAATGCGACTGCACATGGTGTGGTCGCATACTCCAAATTCTCAATGGGAGCTTGTGCTGCTGCCATAAAGCGGCTGTAGCACAAGCTCCCATAGAGAGGCAGGCACCACACGGTGTAGGGATTTACAGGGGGGCACACCAAGCCCCCAACCGAAGGGCCAGGGGAGAACGGGGCCCTGCTTGGGGCCCCCAAAGGCACTTTCCGACAGCAAATCCATGTCGGAAAGGCCGACATGGATTTGCTCTCGGAAAGTGCCATCATAATCCAGAAGGCGGAAATGCATTCGTCATGTGATTATGCGGCCCTTCCGACTGGCAGACAGGCTCCTCGAGCACTTTGGAAGTCAGCCGGATTGACCGGCCGGTTTGAACTACGACCGCCGTAATTGTAATACGGCGTTCGGAAGTCAAACCAGGGATGATAATTAGCTCGTTTTGTGCGTTTGACTTAATACCCCCTAGTGGCAAAGGGCATGTCCAGACATGGGTTCCTTCTCAGGTTGCTTTTGTTCTGGTTCAAAGAGGACCTGACTTAACAGGTCAGGCTGGACTGTTCCTATTGAAGCAGGACCAACACTGATTTACATATGGCTAGATCTAATCAGAGGTGGTATAGCGAGCAAAAATGATGGGTTGGAATGCTACTTCGAGCGATTACCAGTGGTTAGGATTATTGCAAATGTATTGCAAGCATTCCTCCCATTACCTTTTATGTGTTTTGGTGCTTTCATATTCATTTACCAGTCAATGTGGAATCTGCCTTGCTGTCCGTATTCAGAGCAGTAAAGGTGACAAAGCCAGGGGTCCTCAAAGAACTCTAGGAGTGGGGTTAATTTATCTTCGTTGTCTTTATAAAATTTACGAGTCAATTAGTAGATAATAATAGCTGGCCACATCTTTGTGTAGCCCAAATGGCAGTGCAAATATTTATTTAGTTGGAATTGGAATGCTGTTTGTGGAATATTCAGGCCCTTATTTATGAGGGCTTGCGCCGCCGTTGCGACGTTTGTGATGTTGCAGCGGCGTAAACAATGCACCACGCTGCGCCCTATTTATAAAGTGATGCATCTAGGCAGATGCGTCATTTTGTAAAGCCATGTGCTACATTATATTTGCGTCAAGTATAATGTATGCAGTGTGGGTGTTGCCACGTAAAAAAGCCTTGTAAGTGTGGTGCAGTAAAATCTATGAGATTTCACTGAGCCACTCCTACGACTTGACTCCATCACAATTCTTACGCCTGCTTCAAGCAGGCGTAAGGTGTGATGCAGGGCCTTTGACATGGGACCCGCCCCATGTGTAATGACACATTGCTGGAGTTTACCGACACAGTCCAGCAATGTATCATTACTGCGCCAACAGATACGTCAGGATTCCTGACATATCTGTGCAATCCTTGCGACATGGAGTGCCGTAGTGTAAATACGGCGTATCAATGGTGTCGCAAGGATGGCGCAATGAAAAGTGTTGCATCGCTGTTTTTCCCCAGCGATGCAACATTCGTCATAAATGAGGCCCTCACTGCTCCAGATGGATTTTTTAGGTTGTGCATATGGCACCACCTAAAAACTCTATCGTTGTGGAAATAGGAGCCTTGTATCTTTTTTTTAGTTTAATATGTTTACTGAACAGTCTTGCTGCATTTTCAGGCATGTCCTTAAGAAAACTTTCCCCCAAATATTGAAGTTGGAGGGCAGCATTTTGATACAAGAGTCTGGAGCCACTCAGGTTAGAGGTAAGTTCTTGACCCCATGTGAGGCCCTTGGGTGACAGCAACAGAAGGTTGGCCCTGTCGGGCTGCTTTCTCCCTCCTTCTGTCTTTTGCTCCTAGCTTTCACTGCAGACCACACACAAACATTTCATTACATCATCACTCTCAGCATTCCAGAAACCAGTTCAGATATACATGGTAAGATGCACACAAAATGTGGTAGCGTTCTAGCTCCGCACTTATTCTAAATGTTGCAATATATTGTTTTATTTATTTATCATGGTGTTTTTTTACAGCACCAAACTGCGGACGTTTACTGACTTGGGAGGACCTTGATGTGCAAGCAGAATAGTTCAATATGGCGGCTTTATATATAAGTGGGCTAAATGTCAATATGTAATGTGAAAAATGTCTAGGGTGTATAAAGAAGTACTTATAACCAGGGCTTTAAGTGGGCCGGGTCTCACCGGTGCTGAGCACCGGCAGTTTTTTAAAAGGGGCCTCGAAACGGGTCTCTATCGGGCTCTGTTTTGTGCCCTGGCACAGGCGGTCCGTATTTTTCAGGACTGTAGTGACAGCAGACACACCCATGTGCGCGTGCTCACACTGCTCACTAGTGGAGAAGTTACGGCATGACGTCATGCCAGGTGAGCCTTGTAGGGGAAGGGAAATCCTTTAAAGAGAGTCATTTCCTCTCTGGATTTCCCTTCTCTTTTTGAAACTCAGGAGCAGCAACATTGTCATGGTGTCACCAGGGCTTTAAGTGTAATCTTTTTCAATATTATATAAAAGCCATAGTTGCTGCTTATTTATCTTATGCAACTAACAACCATTGACAAAGCTAATAGTCCTGACTTGTTATAGGTATGTAGCTTATGTTTTTAAGCCACACCCTTAATTACCTTGGCCACGCCCCTTTGAGAGACCCCCCAGTTTTTTCATCTCACTTAAAGCCCTGCTTATAACTGAGGGGCCTATTAGGATATCTGGCGGATCGCCACCGCCGGGCCGGCTGTGGCGATCCGCCCGCCAAATTTCCTTATTCACCCCCCGCCATATTAGCATGGCGAGGGGCACTGCGGCGGACAGAAAGACCGTCCGCCGCTTTTCTGCTGGTCGAACTGTCGACCGGGCGGAATAGGGTCACAATATGGTGGCGGTGTCTGCAAGACACCGCCATTCATATTATGATGTATGCGGTGACATGCCTTTCCATGACGGAGACTCCGCCATGGAAAGGCATACGGAGAATGCCTTCGGGGGCCCATTGCGGGCCCCCGGGGGAGTGGGGGGTGGATGCCTGCACTTGGGGGTTACCCATTGTACCCCCCTTCATTGGCATGCACAAGGTGGCAGGCACTGCGCAGTGCCTGTCACGTTGTGCATGCCAATGCACGACATGCATATATTGCATTGTGGCGGGTGCTGCTTACAGCACCGCCCGCCGAAATGCAACATATGCGGGATGCCACCGCCACCATGGCGGTGGCATCCTAATTGTCATTGCGGGACTGCCGCACCTCTTGCGGGCGGTCCCGTTTGCCGTTGTGTCCGCCCGCCATCGTAATAGACCCCTACGTGCGGTGCGCGTGCTCAACCCTCCCAACTGAAAAGCACAACCTGCAGTGTCCTCGGGATATTTTTTTATTCATATGTGGAAATAGCGCTCTTTTCCTCTTTTAAATCAGAATGTGTAAATGTGCAGGCGGAAAAAAACAGGTGGCAAGGGATTGCTGGCGCTGGCGTTTTTTATTTCTAAAACTTAGTTCACCTCCCGGTAGTGTTACATAAAGTGTGATTTGTTAATGCCACAGAAAGCTCTTTAATTTTATGCCTTTCCGAGAGGGCAGCCTTGCGGTTGAATGCATAAGTGATAAGGCGAGGTGAGCGCTGCACAACTTCTCGAATGTTCCCACGTTTGAGCCCCCGGGGGTGTGATTATCTCCTGAGAACTGCGCCCGCCTTACCCTGTTTTATTGCGCTTGTGGAATTCCGATAAATTAATTTTGTGTATGAATTCCTCTGATAGCTTGCAAGCCCAGTTTCCCTCGGAAACACATCTGTGCAGTTCACAGAAATTAATCTGGCTCTTTGAAGCGCCAGACAGCCCTTGGAATGGCCGGGGCTCTGTTTTCACATCCAGTGCATCTGTGAAATTCGCACGTGGCTGCTCTGGGGTTTTAAAGTGCTGAAACAAACATGCATTGTTCGATGTACAAGTCAGCATAGTATTCCACACCGAGATGTTCTAAATTAATTGAGTTGGATAATTGTCACCTATTGTGACTTTTTAGAGAATAACATGTGGATTTTGTTCCTTAATGCTCCAAAATCCACTTCTTGGTAAATTCTAGTCCTTTTTCTCTTGTTAAATCCCGGCAGGTTTGACCTGTTGAAATTTATCAAAGGATTTGAGGCTGAATGACTGCAGCAAATATTAATGGGCATATTTTTCAAAGGTTTTTCTCTGGCTTAAGAAGGTTTTAGGGCAATCAAAATACCCTGATTTCTGAAGGGTTTTACCTGGGTGAAGACACTTGTAGCACTGTCTAAAAACGGAAATTGCAGTCTCAAAAGAAAACATTTGTAAATCACTTTCATTTTCTTAATAATCAGACTCAATAAGCTTAATGCAAAACAGGTAAATTCGATCATAAATGTTTACAACCGACGTGACCTTTTAACACCTGACAGTACTCCACAAAAGGAGTCTTGGTGGATATAAATGTATTTTTGAGTGCAGATTTCACCACCAGGGGGCATATTTACAAGCCCCTATCATCACAGGAAGCCACTTTTTACGACGCTCCTGTGGCGATAGGGCCTTCGCCTTATTTGCAACACCCATTGATTCTGACGCTGCCCCATATTTACAAGGGCGGCCTAAATAGGAGGCAGCGCCAAAATTAAGACCAGGGAAAACCTGGTCTTACCCTGGTGCAAAGAAGAGAAATGTTTCATTTCTCCTCGATTTTTCTGTTTTCATGTGTGCTGCCTTGTGCAGCACATATGAAAACAGCAAAAGGTCCCCCTTCCTGCACATAAACAATCATTTTTTTAAAATGCAGTTTTGCAACTTCTATGTGTTCTGCATTAAGCAGCACGCATGGTAGTTACAAAACAGCATTTAAAGATTCTTTATGTGCATTAAGGGGGACCTTCTTGTGCATAAACAAACTTCCCCTGCACGCAGACACCCTTGCACTACGGTGCAAGGGTGCCTGCGTTGGCGCTAGGCTGCTTAGTGTATCGCCAGCGCAGGGGGAAACGCAGGGCTGCACCATATTCTTGTAAATATGGTGCAGCCCTGTGTTTCTGAAGTGGCGGAGTGAGGCGTTAAGCCAGGAAGGCTAACGCAGCACTCCGTCACTTCCTTTGTAAAAATGACCCTCGGTGTGCAGAGAAATCTACTCTCATAAGTCCCATTCAAGGCGTTTAAGCGGTTGTTTCAAGGCGTGGTATGCCTTGAAAGTTTGGGAACACCCACAAACATGATTATTTGTGGACCGTCCCAAACTATGACCTGACCTGACCCCTTTCCTCCCTGGAGTTACTCCATCCAAGGACTAGAGTAATTACCCTTCCAGGATGGGAAGGAAAACGGATCATCCCGACATTTGGTGGGGATGTAGAGGAAGGGCTTTCTCCACATGAAAAAATGCTTTCCTAACAGACAAAAAGAAATAATAAACGTGCATTTGCACAAGAGTGCCATTCCCTCTGGGAGGACTTCTTTCCTTTTGGAGAACTCCGAACAGGGTGAATAGCAGCCCTCAGTATAGTCACATGACAATTCCTCATGTAGACTTAGAAACTAGCACCTGGCACAGATTTCCAGCTGTACTTCTGGGAATGTTTGAGAATTTCAAAAAGTAGTTAATCTTCATCTTCACACAAGGGTAAATTGACATTTGCAGATTTGCTACTTTTTTGTGAATCAGGTCTGAGGTTCTCATTTGTAAGAATTAGAGAAAAAATAAATATTATTTGTTTTTGGGGCAAACATTACTGTGTGCTGCAAATATGCAGCCGCAGCCCGTGCAGGTATGAGCGGTGGGGCCAGGTGGGGGGGTATTTCAACATACGACAGCGAGGGAAAATTAAATAAATAATTCGTTTTCCCTCGTGGTCGTATGTCGAAATCTCCCCCCCCCACCGGGCCCCAACACCCCATCGCTCTTACCTGCATGGACCGCGGCTGAAAATATGGTGTAAAGTGACACACAACTAAAAAATATGTATTATGGAGCTAAATTCAACTTGAGTGCAGATTAACGTTGACCAAAAAACAGCACCAACCAGGCAGTTTTTGCTTTATTTACAGAAGTGCAGTCAATGTTTTGGATTCACTCCTAGAGTAAATCCAATCACACATGTACAATAATAAAAGATAAATCTATCCCACACAACATTTTAATGTCAATAAAATAATTAAAAGGCACTTACAGTTTAGTAGCTGAAGACCCTCAAAGCAAAGATCTAATGCCACAACAAAAAATGCAAACTAACAAATTCTACTTAAATTCCAAAATATACACCATCATTAAAAAAGAATCCTTCGAAAATATCACCATAAAATCCTTAGAATCCTTCCAAAACAAGAAAAATATATCTAATAAAATTAACGTTCCGAGAAAACTGAAAATCTTAAAACAAAAATGTTAATCTTTGGATTTAAAAAAATCCAAAACATTAAAAAAAAGCTCAATCTTGATCAAAAAATCTTCTTTTCAGTACCCAACTTTATCTATAAACAAAAAGCATACATTCTACCCACAAAACAAAAAAATCCCATAGTTAAAATCAGAACATCCATAGATACACTACATAACATAAGTACAATAGTCTATCTTGAAAACTTAAACAATTACTACCATGAACCAGGCCTTAACACACTTTTTAAAATACCTATAATGGTTTCCTTCAGCCAACTAACCAGACCACTTTAGCTAAACAAAGTATCATACACTAACCATACTTCCACTTCACCCGATTGAAAATTATAAAAGAAATGACCTTGCCTGAAATGCAGAGCCACCTTCCAGAAAACTGCCATCCTCGTCAAATAGTGCTGCATACTGAAGATGAAATAGTCTATAAAATACAGTTAGTGGTTAAAGTCGTTTTACAAAAAAACACAGGCCTATGCATAAAGGCATTTTGTAGTACATAGCAATGTAGTGTTGCGGTACTTTTCAATATGCCCTTACAAGCCTTTGTGAATTGGCAGATTCCCTACTCTCACTTGAATCCTACTAAAATTCATGAAAATGTAGGATTTTATAGAGTGTATATTTAGGGTCTGATTACGTGTTTGGTGGTGCGGCGCCGGGTCCGTCCTGCCGCTGCACCGGCAAACCCGTGGTCAGGCCACCCGCCGAATTAGGAGTTTCCTCCTGCCTGGCAGGCTTTTTTTGGGTGTTCCCGGTGCGGTGCCTCTAAAAATGGGCACCGCAATGGGAACACCAAAAACAGTTCCTGCACAGCATGGGCTGAAAAGTCCATTCCGTGCAGGAACTGGGGTGCATGCACACGGGGGGCACATGTTGTGCCCCCCTGCATGCACCCAAGGGCGCAGAGGCAGAAGGGGGCCTTATACGGCCCCCTTTGTTTCCTCTCTGCCAGGGTTTTCATGGAGGAGGAACCGCCATGAAAACCATGTCAGAGAGGAAACTCCTAATATGCTTGCCGGGAATGCGGCGGTCCCACCAAGCATACTGATGCCTCCTTACCGCTGCAATACCGCCAGGGAATGGCATTTTTCTGTCGGCCGTGGCGGGACAATGGCGGTCCAACTGCCTAAATCGCAATACGGTGGTCAGCCCGCCAAGCATATTACGAGTTTCCTCTCTGCCAGGCTTTTCATGGCAGTGGAACGGCTGAGAGGAAACAAAGGGGGCCCTACAGGGCCCCCCTGTGCCTCAGACATATGTGGATGCACAAAGGGGGGCATAACATGTGCCCCCCTGTGTGCATGCACTTAGGTTTCTGCACGGCATGGACTTACGAGTCCATGCCGTGCAGGAACCTTGTGAGGCGTTCCCATTGTGGAACCTTTTTAAAAGGCACCGCTGCCTTTTAAAAGGCACCACAATGTAAACCGCTCGCAGCCCTCCAGCCAGAATACGAATAAATCGTAAGCTGGCGGGTGAGAAGCGCAAGCTTTGGCGGAGCGATTTGCACCGCTGTGCCACCTCTCTGACAAATTCTCTTAGTTTGGCTCTTAGTGTTTTAACCACAAACCCACACACCTTAGTAATATACCTTAAGTTAGACTAACTAGCTAACTCATTTATTATTTCTCAAAATTCTACTTTACTAATTATTAATATATTAATATTATATTTTATTATGTTTAGTAATTTAACTAAATATATTTAAAAGTATATTACAAATGAAAATTGCTTTCCATGACACTGGAGTCAAGCTAGCCTGGCTGATGAGGGGTAAATTTCTGAAACCGTTCCCAGGATGCTCGTTTCTGGGCCAGGGAGTACCTGGTCTGGCAGTTCGGGCTGGACTGTTCCCATGACGAGCAGGGTCAAGACTGATTTCCGTATGGCTGGGTTCAAACTGGGGTGGCAAAGTGAGCAAAATAACGATGGATTAAATCCAGATCTTTGACTGGGGGTGAGTGGTTGAAAAGTTGCAGCACTCCGTCCATTATATTGTTGTGTTTGCTATGTTCGCCCTAAGTGGCCAAGGGAATGCCCAGACATGGATCCCTTGCTCTCTGTGCCACGGGATTCAAGCTAGCCTGGCTGATGAGGGGTGAAACCCCGAAACCGGTCCCAGGATGCTTGTTTCTGATCCAGGGAGGACCAGGTCTGGCAGTTCGGGCTGGACTGTTCCCATGACGAGCAGGTTCAAGACTGATTTGCATATGGCTGGGTCCAACCTGGGGTGGCATAGTGAGCAAAAGAACGATGTATTAAACCCAGATCTGTGACTGGGGGTGAGTGGTTGAAAAGTTTCAGCACTCTGTCCATCATCTTGTTGTGTTTGAATTGGAGGGCATTTATAGCAGCTAGTGCAGCAAAAAGATGGAGTGGGGATATAGTATGGAAGGGCAGGGGTTTATAATGGAGAGGAAGATGGGTATTGGGGTGAGGCTTACAAGATGGATTTGAGGAATTAAGTGGTGTGACAAAGCTACGAATAAAAGACAGAATGTGAATAAAAGGGTTGGGTGATGTTCAGCGGTGACCTAACCTCCAAGTGGCTACACAGTGGCAAGATGTTGCTTTAAGAGATATGTTTAAATTTATTTGTAGAAATGTATAATAGATGGAAGTGGGCTTGCTCAGGTTTGGAATTCCATTTCAGTTCCTAGAAGCATAACATTCAAAAACACCTGAAATCTAATCTTTTCATTCCTGAATTTCCGGTTTTCCATTCTGGCAATGCTGATGCTCCGTGTCATGCATTCTCCACTGGATATTTTAATATCAGTCACCAGGTGCTGTGGGGTACCAGAGATGACTGCCTTCTAGACCAGACTGCAGGTATTAAATGTGATGCAGGATGGGAGTGGAAGCCATTAGAGTTAACGAGACATGCATCAACAAGGTGAACTCTACAGTGGAGTCAAGCAGATCTCAGCAATGCCAGCCAGCGAATCGCTGCTACCTCTGAGATGGGGAATAATCAGAGTGTGTTTTGCAAGTATGAAGTTTGCTTAAAGTTTGAAAGACTGGGGGGCATATTTACAATGAATTGGTGGAGCGCAGCGTTAGCCTCCTTGGCTTAACCCCATGCTCCGCCACTTCAGAAACGAAGGGTTGCACCATATTTACAAGAATATGGTGCAGCCCTGCATTTCCCCATGCGCTGACACTAAACTTACCAGCCTAACGCCAAGGCAGGCACTCTTGCACCATAGTGCAAGGGTGTCTGCAATGAGGGGATGATTGATATGTGCAGGAAGGTCTCCCTTCCTGCACATAAACAATCTTTAAATGGTGTTTTGTCATTTCTATGTGTGCTGCTTAATGCAGCACACATAGAAGTTGCAAAACGTCATTTTTTTTGTGGATTGTTTATGTGCAGGAAGGCTCACCTTCCTGCACATAAACAATCAATGGCAATTTGCACAACGCAGCACACATGGAAACAGCAAAAACGAGGAGAAATAAAGCATTTCTCTTTGTTTCGCCAGGTTAAGACCAGGTTTTCCCTGGTCTTAATTTTAGTGCTGTCTCCTATTTACGCCACCCTTGTAAACAGGGGGCAGCAAAATCAATGGGTGTTGTGGTGGAACACCCACCGCAACACCCATTGCCCGCCCCTTTCACGCTAAGTACAGCCTGAAAAGGTGCCTTATTTACAAGGCAGCGTTAAGCTACGTTAAGTGGCTTAACACTGCCTTGTAAATAAGGTGAAGCTCTATCGCCAACACAACGTCACTTAAAGTGATGATGTGTTGGCGATAGGGGCTCGTAAATATGTCCCCAAATCTGCAGAGCAAGGCTATTGATGACAGGCCGTCTTCACCTTGTGCTAAATGTGAGTTATGAAGCTGAGGTTGGTGTCAATGGCTCAGATTTCAAAGAACTCATCTTTCAGGTATGACTTAAAAAACTAGAGTATAATACTGACAAACCCGTTACAGATATGAAGTGTCAAGTAGGGCTTGATGGCTCATGGTTTCAAACACTGTTGAGATGTCCAACAGGATTAGGAAGTAAAGGTCACCATTATAGATCATTAGAGATAATGGTTATTTAAGAAACTTCCTGTCTAAGTATGGGTAGGAAATATGGTGTTGTATATATTAAATGATATATCTGATATACACTTGGTTCTCGTCACTTTAATATGGTAATGTAGATTATTGAGAATATAGTGAGGATTAGATTGATTTTCTTATTAGGATGCAAATAAAGTCATGTATGCAACCTCCCCTAGAGTGTGTAGCAAGATGAAAGTGCCAAATCCTGATGAAAGATAAATGGAGACTTTATTGACAAAACGCTTCATCAACACAACATTGATAGGATTAGATTGTGTGAGAAGAATAAAAAAATATAAGCAGACAACTTTTAATGTTTTACAAGGAATCTTTATTGTCCTGGTAACATGACAGAAATATTCGTGACTTGACATTTGTGCAAAAATTGATAAGTAGGTAAGCGGGCAGTGAGGAACGGCTACTTTTTCTGACATGGTTTATGAATTTATGGAGACTTAAATATTGGAAATAGCTGTACAGATAATTTGATGTAAAAACAAGTTCTTTTAAAACAATCCAAAAAACTATATATTCTAAAAAATATATACATATATATATATATATACTTCTATAAAAATGGGACATTGATGAAAATATAAAGTGTATTACCTGAGATATTATTTTTGGCATTGTTATTTGTCTTGTGTGAGTTTCCCCAGCTAATATGCATTAGGGGTAACTTTCTGTGAGTAATATTATAGTGCATTAGACATGGTTGAGCATCTTCCAATGTTTCCATCCTTACCACACCTTACCAGTCAAAAAGACAACTGCGATCAAAATCTAAAAAAATTCCATTCACTTCAGGAGAAAAAATTGAGAGTGTCAGAACCTGTTCCAAAGAGCCACTGGGCATGGAGGGGCTACTGGGCCTAACCGTAGTGGTTGAGGCCTTTTGCTCCTAATGTCCGGGGACCTGTACTACTATGGATCCTAAGCAACTGAGCAAGTAACCCTTCTGCAGGGGGGGGAGTGTATATAAAGATAAATGAACACTGCTCATAAATCAAATTGCACACAGTACGAACAATAAACCAATGTCTAGTCCAATACTTAATTATATTAGAAAAGAAGTATTTTATTTCCAACTCTACACATGTAAAGAAATAACAACCCTTAAGAAGTAACAGCACACTCCCCTTGAGGTTGGGGCTCTAGCAATTGTCAGGCAAATCCCTGTCCCACCCTCTTGCTTGTAACATGTTCGGGGTTATTCCTCAGTCACTGGCGGCCACATCCAGGGAATGCTTACTGGTAGGCCATACTCAAGAGTTCCTCTTTGACTCTTTAGTTATTAGTCAAAAGTGTCTATGGTGCTGCAGCAACGTTAGCAGTGAGTCCTCCAGGGCAACACAGGCCCAGTTCAGTCTTAGACGTTCCGACGGTATGGAAGCGTTCAAGGGTGCAACAGATCGCATGCGGTTCATATGGTAGCACCCGGCAGGCACAGACTCCCTCCTCTGAGCAGCACTGCCGGTTCGTTCCAGCGATCGGAGCTGCTTCCGCTCGGCAAACACAAGGTGAGTCACTCTTTCCCTAATGGGGGTGGGAGATTCTCAGGCTCCCAACTAGAGCCCCAGCAAGGGTGCGACGCCTTCAGTGCCATCCTTGTGGTCCGCGGGATTAAGTCAGGTGCAGATCATAATGAACGGGCTTGACCCGCCGATCACAGCAATAATTTTCTTGTCTGGGCCATGACCTGAACACTTGGCCACAGTGGCACCGGACGTCCCTCCTGGCATACGGGGTTGCCGATCTCGGTGAAGGTGTTTGGAGAAAATATTGAGAAAAATATCATAATACAAAAAATTGTGTCAAGAATATCGTAATATCAAAATCTTTATGCAAAATATCACTGTATAAAATATCGATGTACAAAATATCGTTGTATGTAATATTGTTTGTAAGTGTTAATTAGTATGTCATTTATTGTAGTGTGTTTGATTGTATGTGTATTTTTTTATTTGTATTTTTAGTTAGATTACTTTTTGAATTAGGAAACTTGAAATTTGTTTCAGTAGTTGTATTAATGTGTATAATTAATTGTTGAATACTTGTTTTTTAGTAGCAGGATATTGGGTTTTTAGGGGTTAAGTGTGGGGAGCTCTTAAAAAAGTATGTTTTAATGTAATTTAAAAAATATAGTTTTAAGGATATGCAAATTAATAATTAGAATGTTTTATTTTATTTTGTCAAATTGATATTAATATATTTTACTTGATGTTAATTAAAATATATATTAAAGGAATAAAAAAATTACAAAAACAATGAAGGGGCCGATTACGATGTCGGTCGGAAAGCCTCCGACTGCTAGTCGGAGGCTTTCCGACCGACTCGGTCGGTTTACGGTCTGACCGACCGATTATGATGTCAGCAGTCGGAACGCAAACCGGCCTGTCATTCCGACTCGGTTCCGGTCGGCTCTCGGAGTCTTTCAGCTGGTCGGAACTGCACCGTAATCCCATATGGACGACGTTTCCGCCGTAGGGATTACGTTATCGGTTTCCAACAGCCTTTCCGTGCCGGCCTACCAGACATGGAAAGGCTATCAGAAAGTGACTTTGGGGGACCCTAGCAGAACCCCCTTGCCACCGCGGTCTACTGTCGGTGGACGAGGGGGTACCTAGGGTACCCCCCTGTAAAACCCTGCACTGTGTGGCAGGCACCATTGGGTGCCTGCCACAGGGTGCAGGGTTTTACAAACACCCCATTTCTCTATAGGAGCCTGTATTACGCTCGGTTTATGGCCATGACACAAGCTCCCACAGAGAACAGTGGGAATCCGACCGAACAGTGTTCGGTCGCATTGTAATCAGGTGGTCAGAACCGCCAACCTCAGGTCGGTCGGTCCTGAGTCCGAGACGGTCGGTCAGAGGCAACTCCGACCGACACCGTAATAGGCCCCTAAATATCAGAAAAAAATTAAATAAAGTAGAATATTTAGAAAATATTTAATTTTAAATTAAAAAAATTATTTTATTTTTAAAACAAATATTTAAAATTGCATCAAACTTATAACTTTTTAGATTTAAGTTTAATTTTAATTAAAGATATGTTTTAGAATTTTTAATTATATAATTTATTAAAATATGTTTTTACTCTATGATTGTCAATTTTGCATTATGATTTTATTTTCGGTTTATTCTTTAAAGTTATGACTGGTAGTAAATGTTTTCAGCAATATATTTTGCAAATTTACATTTTAATAAATATATAAAGGTTTGTAGTTTAGATTAGTGTGTTTTTAGATAACTTTTTAGTTAATTTTAAATAGTAAAATATGTGTGATTATGGAGTATTGATTGTGTATGTAATTTGTTTAATTTGTATCACCTTGTGTAAAATGTTTTTTTTTTAAGTGGCTATTGTAAATTCCATCTTTTTAGCGTCCAACACCTTCTTCGGGGAACTGCTACGGATGAAACGTAATTGTACCAAAGAATTCGATTACAAACGAGCAAAGATTGAAGCTCTACAACGTTTCAGAGCAAGGGGCTATACTAACAATAGCCTATACCAAGCTGAAGCAAGGGTAGAACAAGTAACAAGATCACAACTGTTAGTGACTAAAAATATCAGTGATACAGGTAAACAGGATGGCACAGAACCTGTTAGAATGATTACCCAATATAATGATCAGTCATCTCAGTTAGTCCAAATCTTTAAAAAGAATTGGCACATTTTACAAACAGACCCGCTCTTAAGAAAAACATTTCCTTCTACACCTTTAATAACGTATAGGAGGTGTAAATCTTTGGGTGACCATCTGGTACATAGCCACTTCTGCTCCATACCACCAAAAATAGATGCAATTACAGGATTTTACCCCTGCACTAAATGCAAGGTGAGTAAATATAGTAAAAAAGTTACACAATATAGGATTAGAGAAGATGACCATAAAACATCATGGAAGATTAATCTGTTATTGAATTGTAACTCAGAATATACAGTCTATTGTCTGGTATGCCCCTGCCACAAGCGCTATATTAGGAGTACGATTCATCCCACTAAAAAATGCATTTTAGAGCACATGCGTGCCATTAACAAAAGAGACAGCAGTTACCCGGAGGCCCATCACTTCGAAACTGTACACCAGAGCAATAGGGATCTATTAAGTTTCATTTGCTTAGACCAAGTTCCCAAAGACGAAAGAGCGGGGGATAGGACCAGAAAACTACGTGTCCTAGAATCCAAATATATAATAAAGCTTCAAACGATGGCCCCCTAGGTCTCAACAATGATGAAGAAATGTGGGTACACCTTGATTAAAAACTGGCCACATCTCAATAAGTAGAAAGACAGGGCTCTGTACTTCTATGCTTCATCTCAACACTATGGGATATCTCACCTCCAAATTCCATTATCTATACTAGGCAAATACAAGAATATCAATGAATTGATATGTATCCTAGTATACTTTACCATCGATGAATTATTAATCTGTAAATAATTTTTGCAAATATGGACTTGAGAAAGGGTGACAATGAATTATACGCATACCGCTCCACACGTTCTGTGATCAAAATGAGATTGCCCATTCAGGGCACAATTATGAATTGAATGTTCCTATTATTGTTCATTCCGCATATAAGATATGAAAATTGCAAACAGCCTAAAAGGATTGTTATTAATGACGAATTATCGGATTTACTTAATCGATAGTATTGATTGCCCACTTAGGGCTCAATTGTGAGACATCATAGGAATCGTATGGCACCAAGGGGAATATGTGATCGAAACATATTTATAAGGGGTTGAGACCGAGATAATGATCCCCTATGTGCCATTACTTAGGAGAATGTAAAATAATATGCAGAAATGATCATTATTTTATATATTTTTCATTATTGTTTGCACGTTTATAATACACTGTATAATAATTTTTAGCACGTTTAAAGATGGCTGCCACGATTTTGGCGAAATGAATGAGGCCAGAGAACTGTCTTTGTTGTTTATTACTAACACGTGACACACTGGGTTGGATTGAAATGACTCTGTGACAACTTTGTTACCAACATCGAGAAAGGCTTAACGCCGAAACGCGTCTGTTGGTGCAGGAGGCTTGCACATTAAAGATGTATTTTACTTGAATATCCGTGAGTGCGCCCATTTCTTGGCTTCTGGACATCTTTGCCAGTGTGGATGTATATATATATATATATATATATATATATATATATATATATATATATGTATATATATTTTATTTTATTTTTAAAAAGATATAGTATGTTGGTTTTTAGTTTGTCATACTTTTTGAGGACTTTGGGGGTCATTATGATGGCGGAAGTCCCACCACCGCCAGCCGTGCAGTGGCGGGCCCTCCGCCATCGGACAGCAATTTTCCCCGCCACATTACAATGGCGGGGGGAATCGCTGTGCGACCGCGGCGGTCGCAAAGACCGCCCACCACGCTTCCGCCACAGGCAATCGTTCCGATTGCCTGGTGCAGCGGTCAACATGTGTGAAATGGTGGCGGTGCCTAGCAGGCACCGTCCGCCATATTACGATGCTGGCCGCACCCAGCCTTTCCGTGGCGGGTAAACCGCCATTGAAAGGCTGGTGGGGATTGGTTTTAGGGGCCCGTTGGGGGCCCCCCTTGTGTTGGGGGAAGGTGGTTGTGCACTGGGGGAGTACCCATGGTACCCCTTGCATTTCCCTGCACTGAGTGGCAGGCACCGCATGGTGCCTGCCAGGTAGTGCAGGGAAAGTTACTACATGCATTTTTACTATTGCGGCGGGTGCTGCAGCCAGCAGCACCCGCCGCAATGCTAAACATGCAAGATGCGACCGCCACGGTGGCGGTCGCATCGTAATTTCACGTGCGGGACCGCCGTGTTGCAGGCGGTCGGTCCCAGGCACCGCTACGGTGGCGGGCGAACTCGAGTCCGCCCGCCATCGTAATGACCCCCTTTGTTTGGTTACTATTTATTCTATAATATGCTTTTGGCTATGATTTCTAAGTAATCTACTCCTTTGTTTTTTATGTTGAGTTTGACTTTAAATTGCAGCATGTCATACATTCTTTTGGTTTGCTTGCTACTTTTAGGGGCAATTTGGCTAACAGATTGCTCCATTCGTAGTTGTTGGCAGCTTTGCTCTTTTTGCAATGTTTCTATAAATTTGTGGAGTGTAGGTTGAGTTCTGCCTAGCGTGAATTGGAAGGCTTTGTGCCATCCTTCCACTACATTGTTTGTTTTGGCTTCCTGTGCCAAGGTGCTGTCGTGGACATTCCACCATGGTATTGGGAATTTGGGTTGAAATCTGTGTCTGAAGCGATGCAGTCTGCCAATCCAAGTGTCTTCGAAATAGTCCATTAGGGGACTAGGTTTGTCTTCCTGTTGCTGGTAGAAAGGGCTTTCTATTAGTAAATTGTAGTGGTTGGCTACTTCTGTGACAGGGACATATGTTGGTGCTATAATGTTTTTAATTTCAATGGCAAATTGGTTGATTGTAGCATATTCTACACTTAGGGCCCGATTACAAGTTTGTCGGTCTTCACGTCGGAATGTCAACACAGTGGTCCCATGAAGTCAAACAAGCTTACCGTCTCTCGCCCGCCGGATTACGAGTGTTATCCAGGGCTGGTGGTGCAGCAGCGGTGGTGTCACAGCGGCAGTATGTTTGGCCCACAGGAGAACTTTACAAGCATACTGCCACCATAATAGTACCTCCAGGTCATCCGTGCATGGTGTGGCGTGCAGCATGTCGTGCACGCCACACAGTGCACGCACAACCATGAACTTTTGGGGGGCACATCATGTGCCCCCCCGTGCACCCTGATGGGGAGAATAGGCCAGGGGCCCTGTTGGAAGACCCTTTAAATGCCTTTATTTATTTTATTTAAACAACTTATAAAGCGCACAAATACCCATAGGTGTCTCGGCGCTATGTGCTGCAGAAGGTAAGGCTTAGGATGGAAAGAGCCTGTTACTTGAAGAGCCATGTTTTTATTTGTTTCCTGAAAAACAGTAGAGTAGGGCTGGCCTTAATCTGCGAGGGAAGAGAGTTCCACAGTTTAGCAGTGGCAACTATGAAACTTCTGTCGCCCCAGTTGGTTCTGTAGTTCTAGGGAGGACAAGAAGGTTGGCACCTGCTGAGTGAAGGGATCTGATGGGAGTGTATACCTGAAATGACTTCTTCAGAAATTCCGACCCTGTATTGTGAATGGCCTTATAGGCAATACAGAGAGCTTTAAATTTTGTTCTGCTTCATATGGGCAGCTAATGGAGCTGTCGCACCATGTTAGAGATGGACTTGAATTTGGGAGTACCCGACAGTATCCTAGCAGCCGCATTCTGCACCAACTGCAGCTTACTAAGAACCCTTTCTTGTGCATTGATTAGAAGGCCATTACAGTAATCAACTTTGGACATAACCAGAGCGGAAATGAACTTTCTCCTGGCACCATCCGGGATAAACGGAAGCAATTTCTTCACCATTTTTAGGACATAAAAGGATGAGGAGACCACTGCGTTAGCATGATGTTTAAAAGACAGTTTATCATCAAGAATGACACGTAAGTTCCTGGCTTTAGAGACCGGGATAGGGAGCGATCCCAATTTATCCGGCCACCAGCCCACAGACCACCCCGGGGATACATTTCCAAAGACCATTACTTCTGTCTTGGATGAGTTTAATTTAAGGCAATGCCTTGACATCCAGGTACTGATGGCCAACATGCCATCGTGAAAGCTAGCCAATACTTCGTCCCCGTTTTTATGAACGGCGAGCACCAATTGGGTGTAATCTGCTTATGACGTGAGAGCTAGTCCAAACGATTTGATCACTCGAGCTAAGTCGGTGACGTAAATGTTGAACAGTGTCGGACTTAGTGAGGATCCCTGCGGGACTCCGCATGGAAGTGAAAAGTCTGGGGAATTGAAATCACCCAGACTAACTAGCTGGGTACGATTAGATAGAAATGAAGACAGAAGGGCTTTTGCCTTGTTCCCAATGCCTAGGGCAGAGACACAATTGATCAGCGTAGCATGATCAACCGTGTCAAATGCTGCTGATAGATCCAATAGCACAAGTACCGCTGCACCTCTTTTGTCTAACACAAACCTAATTTCGTCAGTAGCTTTGATGAGTGCGGTTTCTGTGTTATGATCTTTCCTAAAGCCAAACTGTGTTTCATCCAACAGCTTATTCTTCTCAATATATTGGGTCAATTGAACGTTCATAATTTTTTCAACAAGTTTGACAGGCAACGGGAGACTTGCAATTGGTCGATAATTGTTGGTCTCCCCTGGATCCAGATTAGGTTTCTTTAACAAGGGGGGGATAGAGGCCTTTTTCCATTGGAAAGGGTAGGTGCCTGAGCTGAACATAGAGTTGAAAATGTTGGCCAGGTTTGTACCTATTAGGTCTGGGATCAGTTTCAGAGGGGGTACAAGGGTCAAACGGTGAACCTGATTTGACCGTGTTTACCAGATCGATTATCTGTTCCACTGAGACTGGCCTAAATTCCCTGAAGGCAGAGCAGTCTTGTCCCTCGCTATTTAGACCAGCTGACTCCTGCCCTCAGCAGAGGCATTAAAGTTCGAGTAAATTTACCCCACCTTTTCCTGAAAGCTGAGGGCTAACGAGTCACAAAGCGCTTGGAATGCTACCTTAGCGTAACTGCCTGCTGGCGCTGCCAGTTTAGAAACCACCTGAAACAACATTTTGGAGGAATCTTGTGCGGTTTCTATTTCCCTTGTATAGTAGTTACTTTTTTCTGTTAGTAAAAGGCGTTTATAATTCGCCAGTGCCAACTTATAGAGAGATTTCTCCTGGCTGTCATTTTCTAGGCGCCAGCGCCTCTCTTGTTTCCTACACCGTTGTTTCTGCCAAGCATTTCATGGCGGGGTTGCCACCATGAAGTACTTGGAGAAAAGGCAGGTCATAATCTGCACTGCAGTTCCGGGATCAGCACCCCTGTGGCAGATCGCTGCCTTCCCCACCGCTGCCCTGTCAGAATCCAGGACCCTGGCGTGGTGGCAGTCTTCTGTTGGACTGCTGGTGGTCCCACTGCCACCATAATAATATGGCGGTTGGACCGCCTGCAGGGCCAGACTGGCCGTAGCGGGCACCGGGCGTTTCCCCGGTGGGCCCCAAGGGTGGGGGCCAGTTTTGGGCCCTGAAGGGGCATTTTTGTTATGGAGGCCGGCAATATCGGCCCCATGTAACATAATCTGCTGAAACCGGCCCTAGCAAACAGCTCGGCCACCCCCCCCTCCTCACCTCCAGGGGGGGCAGGCAGAGCAGTTTGCCAGGGTGGGTTTTGGTTCCCAGTCCAGCCCTGACCGCCTGGGTGGTGGCGGTCGGACCACCATAATGAGTACGGTGGTCCCAGGACCGCCGTACTCATAATAAGTCCCTTAGTGCAGATTTCTGAAGGTGTTTCCATATACTTTGGTTGAAATGATAGTAGCAGTCTTGTATGACTGTGTGGGGGTAAATTTCTAGAATGGTTTGAATCATGGCTTGCTCAAAGTCTATGATTATTTTTTGAGGGTAATAGTTTTTTTTATTTTTTTATTTTATTTATTGAATTTTCCAAAAATGAACAAAAAGGATGTATCACAATACATAAATGGAGGAGACAAATTATAAAGTTATGTTGCAGCGTACCAAATGACATGCTGTTCCTCTGCTGAAATCAAAGCCAACAGCAAAAGAAAAAAAAAGGAAAATACATAACAACAATGGAGCATATGCAGACAGCAGTACAATATAATGTACAGAGTACCTCTTACGGTATAACATTCCAGTTAGTATCTACGGGTGAATAGGATCCATAACAAAGTATATTATAAACATATATCCGGCTCCTGGTCGTCGGACTGAACAATATAAGCATGTCATCGTATCACCCCACACTTCACCCATGTCCCCCTAATGTTTCATCTAAAGGATGAATCTGCAGGTAATCTCTAAGTGGTTGCCAAATATCTTGAGGGCGGGAGGCAAGAGTCAGTAGTGTTGCATCAGTGTCACTAGTTGTATTACAATAAATAAGGTCCCAAACCCAATCTCTTATAGTTGGTATTTGTGCTCTACCCCAGTGCAAAGATACTTGACGTTTAGCCAGGAGGAGCGCAAATGCCGAGAATCTTCTGACGCTTCTCTTGAGGGGTTTAACATAACCCAGCAATGCCGTCAGTGGGGAAGGTCTTAACGTGAGTTCAATCATAAGGGATAAATGATGAAAAATGTCCTCCCAATAGTCCCTGAGTGGCGCGCAATCCCAAGCGAGGTGCGCGAAATCTGCGTCTGGCATCGCGCATCTGATACATGAGTTCGAGACAGTGGGGCTAATTCTAGCCATTAATTTTGGGGTAATATATGCTCTATGGAGATATTTTAAATGTATCAGTTTATGCCTATAATTATTCGATACATACCGAGTTTGTGCACAACAGTAGGACCATATTGCATCTGTCAAGGTTTCACCCAGGTCTAGTTCCCAAGCCATTCTAGACTTGAGGCCCACTGGAGGCCGTAGGGATTGCAATACATGATAGAGATGGGAGACAAGGTGCGTACTATCTGTGGATTTGATAACTAGTGTGAGAGGGGGAAAGTCAGCTGGTTCTACAGCAGCATCAGACAAAACGCTCATCAGGGCACCCTGCACTCTATGTAATAGAAATCTGTCCATGTAGGTAGCGGCACCCCGTGCTGCCAGATCCGAAACAGTACATAGTCGAGAGTCTCTAAACAGGTCCCCCACGGTACTGAGCCGCAACCCGTCTAGCGTCCGTTTAGTAAGAGTTTCGGTGGTAGGGGGTATCCACAGATTATCGTGCAATGGTGTATGAGGGAAGTACAAGACAGCAAACTGCATATATCGACGCAGTTTGGTCCATGCCCAGCAAGTTGTATATAACGTCTGTATTTCCGCCGGGCAACGTGGGAGCCCTCGGGGTAAAATCGACGAAAGTGAGTTTGGGTGTGCCTGGGATCTTTCAGGCCTCAGATATTGTATGCGAGCATCGGGATGGTACCAAAAATAAGTGAAATGAACCTGTGTCACCAGATAATAGAGGTAGAAATCCGGAACACCGAAACCTCCCCGCTCGTACGGCATTGTGAGAGTATCCCATCCGATTCTGGGTTGTTTGCCCACCCACACCAGTCGGATTAGTATAGAGTGTAAAGTGGCAAAAAAAGACGCTGTCAATGCAATTGGAATATTTAAAAATAAATACAGCAGGCGTGGCAATACAACCATTTTAATTATGGCAATCCGGCCGGCTATAGAGAGAGGGAGTTTAATCCAGCGGTCGACTTGCGTCGTAAGTTGGTCAATTGCCGGCCCGTAGTTGATGCGGATGACTTCAGCGGCGCTGCAATGTAAATAAATGCCAAGATATTTAGGGGGAGAAGTACACCAGCGCAAGGGGAATTCAATGTCTACTTGGGTGGTGGCAGGTGTCAGCGGAAAGATCTCCGACTTTGTCCAATTTATATCCAGACCTGAGTGTACTCCAAAACGGACTATCTCTGTCAGTAATGGGGGAAGATTTTCTGCTGGGTGTCGAACGAATAACAGTACGTCTTCCGGGTAAAAGGAGGCAGTGAGTGGACCAGTGTCTAATTGCAAGCCCCTATGGTGATGGCGTTCCTGTATATGGTGGGCTAGCGGGTTCATGGCTACAATAAACAGTAGGGGAGATAATGGGCAACCCTGCCGAGTGCCTCGTGACAAGGGAAATGGTGCAGTAAGTACCCCGTTCACCCTCAATCGGGCAACTGGATTGGAGTATAGAAGGCGAACTAAGTTAAAAAATCCTACTGGTATACCTAGCTTCTGCATTACCGCATATAAGAAGGACCATTCCAATGAATCGAATGCCTTCTCGGCATCTAGCAACATGACAGCCGCTGGGAGCGTCGGCTCCATCTGGTTCATCATCGAGAACACTGTACGCAGGTTGATAGTCGTGGACCTACCGGGAATAAATCCCGCCTGGAAAGGGCATAATATGGTATCAACAAGTAGTGAGAGACGGGTGGCTAAAATTTTTGCGAGAATGTTATTGTCGTGGTTTAAAAGTGATAACGGTCTGTATGACTGGCATTGGGTGGGTGATTTGCCCGGTTTAAGAAGTAGAGTTACTATGGGTTTTCGCATGGTCGGAGAGAGAGAACCCCCTTCCATGGCCTCAGCATACACCTCAATTAATCGAGGGGTGAGTATATCTTGATAGGCTTTGTAAAAATCCGCGGTGAGACCGACGGAAGCGGGGGCTCGACTACTGGCTAAGTCTTTTATTGCTTGTCGCACTTCATCAGCATCGATGGGGGAGGCTAAGAATTCACGCTGCCCATCTTCAAGCCAGACCATAGCAATTTCTTGCAAGTAGTCCATCAGAGCCTGCCCACCAGGAGGAGACCGTGTTTCATACAGTCGCGTATAATACGTTAATAGGGTCTGAGTGATGTCAGCGTTAGTAACCAATGGAGCCCCCGCGTCCGAGTCCAGTTGTGCAATGTACGTCGATTGGTATTGTGGGCGAAGGAGTCTGGCGAGCGTCCTACCCGGCCTTTTGCCCTCGCCATACACCCTGGCCTTAGCATATTTACCAAGGTATTTGACTTCCCTGGCAGCTGCGTCATTGAATTCAACCATAAGCGCCGAGCGAGTACGAAAAGAGGCTGGCGAGGGATTAGTGAGGGAACCGGTGTCCACATCTTTTAGTTTTTGTTCGATTGTGCTCAGCTCATTACGGATTGAACGGAGCACTCCCGCATGTTTAGAAATGCAGACCCCCGCGCACCACTGCCTTGAAGGCGTCCCAAAGCATCAGTTGGGAATCTATTGTGCCTTCATTGAGCTCGAAGTATTCCTTAATGGCGTCACCTACTTCAGTCCGAAACACTGGATCCAAAAGAGCAGACGAGGGGAACCTCCATAATGGGCGCTGTTTGGGGAGTAAGGAAAAATCTAATACAAGGAGGACAGGAGAATGATCTGATATCGTGTGAGGTAGGTATTCAATGTCACGCACATCCAATATCAACTGTGGTGTAAGGTAGCAGTGGTCAATACGGGACCAGGACCCATGTGGAGCTGAGTAAAAAGAATATGTACGGGTCGTTGGTGGTGCGTGCGCTAGGGATCCTCCAGCAACAAAGCCTGCAAGAGATTCAAAAGGCCTAGAGTGGATTGCGGTTTCGTGTTACGTCCCGGGCCAGTAGTGTCAGCAGCAGGGTCAAGTGTGAGGTTAAAATCACCCCCCATCAAAATAATGTCAGATCCCAGTCTGCCAATACATGCGGAAAGTGTAGGGAAGAAGTCGGCGGAATCAGTGTTCGGAGCATAAACATTTACTAGCAATATAGCTTCCCCTCCCAGTATTCCCTTTGCGAGGACATATCTACCCTCGGGGTCAGCAATCACCTCAACAGATCGGAAAGGGAGGGAGTGGTGTATTAAAATGCACAATCCCCGTGAGTAAGAACTATAGCATGAGAAAAAACGGTTTCCACCCCAAGTGGATGCAAAACTGTGCGTAGGAAGTGGTGCATAATGGGTCTCCTGTAAGAAGGCAATTTGGACAGTGTGTCAAGCAAGATATGCTAATATTTGCCTACTCTTCTTGGGGTTAGCGAGGCCCCTAACATTCCATGAGAGGCAACTGAGGCGGAGTCCAGGACCGGTGCCACTGTCGGTAGTCGTTTTCTCACCCAGAGGGCAACCATGTACACAATCTGCAATATGAATAGTTAAAATGCTCCATACCAATAACCAACATGACCAATAGAGTCATAAATCAAGAACACCCCTTCCACCCCCCTCCACCCCCATCGGATACACAATAACAAGGTACCCGGTGAATCCCAATATAAGAAGACCAGAAAAGAATGAACAGGGAAAGAAACAAAGAGAAGAAAAGGGGAAAACGGGTAGTCATCCTGCGGGGGATGGCAACGCTTCGAAGAGCCATCAGATTATATAAGAAATGAAAACAGTAATTACCACCAAACCAATACCAAGCACAAGGTTATCAATCAGCCCCATCAAAGTTCATAGAGGGCACTCCCAACAAGCAGGCAGATACGTGATATCGAAGTATAGTTGCAAACAGGGGGTCTAGCAGCTTCAAACAAACGAAAAACAATTCGTGGTGCACACAAAGTGGTTCAAACATGAAAATACCAGTCCACCATGAATTAGGAAATCAAGGGTCAGGCACCGTGCCGTCCTCTCGACGTTGTGGCGATGCAGATGGTTTATGTTTCTTCCAGAACTTCTCTGCTTCATCTGGGGAGTCAAAAATATGAGTCTTGCCACCTAGCTGAATGCGGAGCCTGGCAGGATAAAGCATCGCATATTTAATGTTCGCCTTTTGGAGGGCGCGCTTCACATTTGTATACTTGCGCCTAACCTCCTGCACCAGCGGTGTAAAGTCAGGGAAGAGGAAAATAGTGGAACCCTGGTAAGTAAGCGTTCCCCGTTCCCTGGATAATCTAAGAGCCACATCTCGATCACTGTAGTTGAGGATTTTCGCAAGTATCATCCTCGGAGGAGCCCTAGGGGCAGGTGAGGATTCCAAAGTCCGATGGGCTCGTTCGACTGCAAACGACGCGGAGAAGGCATCTCTCCCAAATAGATCCACAAGGACAGATTTGATAAATTTCGCCATAGGCCCGGTGTTTGTGAATTCTGCAATTCCCGCAACTCAGATATTGCTCCGGCGCGAGCGCCCCTCCAAATCCTCGGCTTTAGCGGCTAGCTGCTTGAGGAGGGATTCCGTTCATTCAAGACGTCGCTGCAGGGAGGGCTGTGCATCCTCCAGGTCAGAAATACGCTGCTCCGCACCCCCTATTCGTGTGTCTTGGGCCCCAAGGCGACCATGAATATCGTCTAGCCTACTGGTTAATGTGTCCAAGCGAGTGTCAATAGCACGGAAGCCCGCCCGGAGTTCAGCCATTATGGCTGCAGTGCCCTCCAGTTGGCTCCCCTCCTCCCCGGTAGCGTTATCAGATTCATCCCTCCTGGGGGTCTTACTCCCTTCGAAATTCAATTGGCGTTGTTTAGGGTCAGAGCGCCCCATTGTTGGCTACCAGTGTTGGGATGGGGCCTCCCAGTCAGTGCGTAAATATCAGGTTGAGCCGCCAACACAAGACGGGCAGGAGAGGCACCCCAAGCAGTGGTCACAGATGAGCTGCGGTGTGCTCACACCGTCCGAACAAGGGAACAGGGCGCCAATCACCAGCCAATGCGTCGCTTAGTAAATGCTGGGTCGCTTATCCGTACTACGTAGGGCACTCCAAAATGGCGTCCGGGAGTATTATGGCCGACTAGGGGTTCAGGGAGAGCCTGGCTAGGTGAGGGAATCAAGGTATGACTCAGAATGCATGGGGGGCCATACTCACGGTGCAGTAAGTATCAATGCAGAGGAGCAGGAGTCTTCATTCTGCCATCAGCAAGCCCCAGCTGATTGTCACTAGGTGCGCAATTCCGGGGATCTATCAGCGCCCTCCGTAGTCTGCACAGGGAAGGAGCAGGTCACCACGGGGCCGACAGCAGCCCCGAGACTCCACCGTGTACATTTCTGGTGGCACCACTGTAGGATCTTCGCCCCTTGTGGGAGCAACAGCACTCCACGGAGCTCCCGACCCTGGCGCTCGCGCCCATGGCCCCGCCCTCAGGCTCACCCGAGTCCCCTGTCGACTCAGGGCCTCCGAGGGCCGTGGCAGGCCCGGGCACGGTGCGGGACCGTATCCAGCACTAGCGAGAGCTAGAGGCACCACAACCAGCACATCAGGCGTGCCAGGGTCTCCGGAGCACGGCGCAGTGCATTAGGGCTGCAGAGGTCACGGTAATGTGTGGTAAGGCGGTCGCAGAATCGCAATGGCTCTGGAGCTCCTGAGTCAGGCGGCCATCACGGTCACCGGCTCAGCCACGCCCCCTTTTGAGGGTAATAGTTATTTGTTGTATGTGTTTTCTTGATATTCACTATGTATTGTGTATATCTGAGTGAATGCTTTGGTACACATTTTGAAGGTTCCATCCATCATCCATGTTTGACATTGGGTACGTGTTATTAAGTTGTCTGCTGTAGAGAATATTAGGCTTAGTTGCTCATTATTTAGGTTGTCATGTAAAAGGAAAGGTTCCTCATTATTTGTTATTGTTAAGTGCTCAGGTATGTGTATGACTTGGTATCTTCTAGGGGCAGGTGTGGTATCACTGGTGGCTTTTTTTAGTTTGTGCTAGTTGTCCTGTTATATGTTTGGGGACTTTAGGTCGTATATCTTTAAGGATTTTGCTTGTGGGTTCCTGGAAGCTAATGCTTGCCCCTCTTATATCCTACAATATTTCTCTTTCTTCTATTTCTGTCACATTTGGGGGGTGGTTGTGCTCTCTGACATGAATTACAACATCATCTTTTGTAGCTGCCCTCCCATTGCATGTATTAGAATAATATTAAGTACATTTCCAGTTTATATTTTCTGATGATGCACTTTCTTGGCTGTAGGTGTAGCCCATGTGATTTAGTAACTGCTTTCCGTTCTGTGAAGTGATAACTTTTGTAGTCTCTGTCATTGTATCTGAAAGTAGTGTAATAGTATAAATATATATTTTATATTAACTTTTGCACGTTTGTTATTAACATATAAAAAAATGCAACTACTTCTGTTTAGTATACATACGTGTATGTTCTATTTAGATGTTTCACACTATTTTGTATCTTTTCCATTGGGGGTGTTCTGATGGAGCAGGTGCTTTCTTTTCTGTTGGAAAAAATATATATGTTTTTTTTAAATGTTCATTTGTTGGTAGTTTGTAGAAGTAGAGGTTTTTAGGTTTATTTTGGTGAGTTCATACCTTTTTATTAATTTATGTATACTTACTTTTTTATATCTTTTTGCTGGTTTGTTATAGTTGTCATTTTCCTGATGCACCCTGCACTGTGCTCTTTACATGGCTTACATCACAGCAGCCCTCTCCATATAGGCATACAGGAGTCACCAGACCGTTCCTGTACAGAGCAGTGACCTGATCGGTGTGCAGCTGTTCTCCAGGCACCTCACTCAGGGAGTACTCTCGATAGTGTTCCCCACACGACCTCACTCCCTCCAACGTTCTCCTCTTCTTCAAAGGGCACACTGGTCTTGGCAAGAAGGCAGGCGTTGGTGCTTCAGACTCCTGGACAGGTGATCTTGCTTTTCCCTGGGAGATGTTCCTCTCACCCAGCAGGGAGACTAGCAGGCCTTGGTCCCCCGTTCTGTTCACAGGCAGAAGTCTTGCAGAGCGCCCCCTTCTCACATAGCCCATTTGGTTGCTTGGTCGATGACAACGTTTGGGGTCTCAAATTCCCCCGCTTATGGTACATTTCCAGACACCAAAATGGGATTTAGAGTCTAAGGGTCTGATTTAGATTTGGTGGGACTGGTCCCACCGTTGCTTTTTTGGTGGTGTTCCCGCCTGCCACCTTGGCGGTCCTCCCGCCTGAATTTAGATGTTGGCTGGGCACTGAAGAGATGACCGACGCGGTCCCTTTGGCTTCGCCAGGCTCTGTCTCCCCGTCAACGGTGTCAGAGGCTGAGGCGGCTGTTAGACAGAGTCCTACCGAGAATTCTGCCGTCCAGATTACAAAGTGCCTTTCCTTCGAGGCAACTATGCCGGGAAAACCACCAAGTTCGGGTTGGCGAAAACAAAGAAAAAGGGGTGAAAACATACCTTTTTTTGGGGTCCTAGCACCGATTCCATCTTCAACGCCATTGTCCTGGTCCGCACTGTGCTGTTGCTTCTTGGCCACGACGCTCAACCACCCCGTTGTCGCCAGATTCTAAGGTAGGCTTTTGTGGTGGGTGTGCGTGTACAGTGAGTGGTGTGTGTATGTTGTTGGTGTGCAGTGCTTAGGCTATCCTGTTTAAGGTTTATACCTTCCCTGTAAGAGATCCTTGCCACTTGCTAGATGGTATGCAGAAAACATATATACAATCTTCAGAGTTATTAAAGAATGCTATTGACTTTGTAGTCCATTCAGGTGCACTGTTTCGTTATGCGCGGTAACTAAAATGCAAATATTTCTCATTTTCCATAAGCACCGGAAAAACACTGCTTCTGTTGTTTTTAATATCATAAAAATGTGTAACCACTGATAACCAGTTTTTTAAAGTATTGAAAACCCTGGAAAACACTGGAAAAAAAACCACCAGAATTTACTAAAAATAGAAACTGAAAACAGGAAAGCCTAGCAATGGCCAGTACACATTACCTACATGTGCATGTTGATATATGCACAACATATATGTGTATTGAGTTGTAAATAAGTAGGACGTACCTGTCTTCACGCCACCATTGCCACACTCCGTCAGGACTCCACCACCAGGACACCACCAGGACAACAGGAACATCTAAATCAGCTTGGTGCAATTTCATCGGCCTGACGGCGATGGAGTACTGCTAGCCAGCAGAGAAGACCGCGCCACAGTGTTCTCCTGTCTATTGCCACAGCACCTAAATATGGCGGGCGGACCGCCGTCAACTCGACGGAGTACTAGGGACCACCGCCATGGCAGGACAGCGGTAGGACCGCCAAGATCTAAATCAGGCCCGTAGTCTGTGAAGTTTTGTGTTGCGGGTTCTGCTTCTTTTGAAGTGTCCACTTCTCTTTTTCTTCTCCCCCCTCGAAAGGATGTCTGTCACAGAAGCCAAGACTCCAAAGCTGATTGACCCACAACACAAATCATGGGAGTGACCAGGGTTCATACCTGGAAGTCAGCCACAGTGATATGTGCACCAAAAGGTTAATATCAGACCCCCAGCCCTACGCTTTATTATTGCCTTATCAGCCCCATCTCCTTTCCTGAGATGTGTCCAATCACCTTCCTTGTGATCTATCACTGAATGAAAGAGCAACCTTTGGAAGTGCAAGGGGGGGTCCCTTTCTTCTGTGTGTCCCACCCAGCTCACAGGAATGCAGCAATATGCAAATCTGTCTGGGTGGATTCCTCTACTCCTCATCTTCACCAGGCAGGCCCTGGCTTCCCAAAATGGAACCCAGGGCCCGCCATATAGTGTACCAATGAAATCACACTTAGGCCCCGATTACGGGGGTGTGGTGGTAGCGGTCTCCTGACCGCCCTCATACGATATGGGCAGTGAGACCACCACATCCCCACTGTAGTCGCTAGAGAACCGCTGTTCCCTGGCGGTGTTGCGGCAGTCAGGAGGCAGTAATATGCTTGGAGGGACTGCCGCGGTCCCACCAAGCATATTTCAACTTTCCTCTCTGCCACGGTTTTCATGGCGGTTCCACGGCCATGGAAATCGTGGCAGAGAGGAAACAGCCTCACACCCTGTGGATGCACAAGGGGGAGGCACAACATGTGCCTCCCTGTGTGCATGCACAACAGTTCCTGCACAGCATGGACTTTTTAGTCCATGCCCTGCAGGAACTGTTTTTGGCATTCCCATTGCGGTGCTCATTTTCAGAGCACTGACGAGGGAACGTCAAAAACAAATCTCGCCAGGCAGAAGGAAAATTCCTAATCTGGCGGGCGGTCCAACCATGGCTTTGGTGGTGCTGTGGCGGGGCGGAACCCGGGCCCTAAGTGTACATTCACAGCACACTTACTATCCAGTACTGTCACCTCCATACATTGTGCCACTAAAGGCACACATGGATTCAACACATACATTCAGTCTGCGCCCATTGCTCAGTACTGTAGTCTTCTTTTATTGTACCAAGATGAGTTATTTGCAAACACACACTTTGGCAGCACACACACTCATCATGTTTGAGCTCACAACACTTGAACAATCATGTGGGTTTGCTATTTGCAAACACACACTCTACCAACACACACTCACCATGTGTGCTAAATTCATAGTGAAGGTGGTAGCGTTTCATCACTATGAGGATAGCGTACTGTGCGCCCCTTCAGGTCCAACAAGATCGCAATACATGAGACAGGCCTATATCATGATGCACACACATGATCCGTGTTTACTTATGACAAAAAAATCATCATTAGGGATTCAAATAACAGTATAGTTGGGCATTCAGGGCAGCAGTACAGACCTTTTACCATGCAGAGGAATTTTTCATCCCACAGAGGGTAAAATGCTTCCCATACAATGATCCTATATCTGCAACTTGCTGTGTCTGCCTCTTTGCATTGAAATAAATATGCTGAAAATCAGGAAAACTCACAAAATGTATTTGCTCTGACAAACCTTTATTCTTCATCTCTGCCGATTCCCCACTGGAATTCTTTCAGCCAGAACTGTTAACATATGATCAAGAATTATTCTGTTCCTGCTCCCTTTGTAACTCCCCCTGCCCATAAGCTCTTTGAAGAAGTCCCTGGACAACATCAGCGCTATTTAGATACAACCAGTGAAAAAATATATAACCAATTACGGGAGTCATATTTCTGGTTCATGTTAGTGAAAGATAGGGTCTAATCTTGCTTTGTATATCATAACGTACACATTCACCTAGGACTTTCTAGACAGTGCATGATAGATACTTATTGGCACACAAAACCACCCATTTTATCAACTTTGGTGGCTTAGACGGGAGTTAGCTTGAACCTGTGACTAGGGGGTCAAACACAGATCCCTGCAGTAGGTGCATTAGCCCTGCGAACCATCATCCCTGATAATGCAACACTTTTAAGAGGAGAGGCCAATGATATGTCACCATCTACTAACATTAATCGAGTAGCATAGCAAGTCAAGTCAAGTCAATGAAACTTTATTTGGCCAGATTGTGGCCATAAAAGCACAATTACACATAACAGAAAAACAAATAAGACTATGTGATACATGATACTAAAGGGCAAATCCGATATTTCATGTACAGAATAGATGCTATAAAACAATTTCTTTGCCCTTAAAGGTATTTGGTTTATAACTTTAAGGAAAGTGTTGCCTTATATTCCTTCAAGCCTGCAGAAGAGGGTAGTTACAATTATCATATCTTCAAAAGTTGATTATGGCAACGCCCACTTTATCAATATTCAAAAGCGTTTTCTTCACAAATTACAAACATTACAAAATGCTGCTGCTCGGTTACTATTGGGCATTCCGAAACATAAATCAGCTTCCCAAGCATTGATCCAACTACACTGGCTCCCTGTGGATAAACGCATTCAGTTTAAGGCACTCTGCATTGCCTTCAGGGCTCAACAAACTGTCGGCCCTGACTACTTGATACAGCTTTTTCAAAGCTATGTGCCGACTTGTCCCTTTGGCTCATACACAAGTGGCAATCTCGTGGTCCCCAGATTTAAAAAAGCTAAATGGGGAGGGAGAGGCTTCATTGTATGCACTTCAAGGCTATGGGACACTCTTCCTACTTAAACTCAGGACAGATCTGCTAGATTTCAGGAAACTTATTAAAACCTTGCTTTTCAGTAAATAACTTGGGTTTTTCTGGATCTTCCTAGCCTAGTATCTGATCAGCGCCCAGATACCCCCGGGCAATTTGTTGCACTTTATAAATTGTATTTTCATTTCATTTCATGGCAAGACTACAGTACCCAAGTCACATAAAGTACTCCCCTATTGCCTTAGGCATATATAATTATAGATGGAACCTAAATCAAATAACTATAGACCCTAAATGAAGACAACAGAGTACACCACCGGGCGGTGGGCAAGGAAGCAAGTCCTTCTTGTTTTATATACCCTCACACACCCTAGTGGTGTCATGCTTCATCATCGGGTCACCCTGACGCCTAGAAGTCAGGGTGGGCTCAACCAATCTTTCAGGGAGCTCTTAGAAATATGTTTTTGGCCAGGGGGAATAAAGATTTAAAAATCTCAGAGAGAACCCGGTGTCCCTTTATTTTGGATCTCACTGAAATATTAAAAGAAAGTAAAATAGGGACTTTGGGATATTATGGTCCTAGGACCCTAATGCCAACATGTTTCAGTCCATAAACAGCCCCCTATGGGTGCAGGACTTTCTTCAGGGCAAAGGTATGACACCCCCTGGGAAAGAAAAGAAGAAAACGAGGGTGTGAGAATTTCCCTACCCTAATTATAATAAGGGCAGATAGCTGCTCCTTATACTACTCTTCAATGAAAAACAGAGTTGATTGCTCCATCTGTAAAAAGAAAGAAAAACAACAGCAAAAAGAAGCATAGTGTATGAGTCTTTTTAATTAATGTACTTTCTCAGTTTTGTAATTAGTGCTCCTCACCTTTGTGCCAAATAGGATGATAAGGTAACACCACACTCACTGCCCTCTATTTGGCGTATGTGATACCATTCTTACTCCTAAACTCACTCAGTTGCGTGATCTAGAAAAAGTTCGCGTGTAGTGGCGGAAAATTTCCGCAAACTGACACTATCTGCAGCCATGTGTCCGTGATTCACTGTGTGTTCCAAAAGTCACTCATTCTTAAAATCAACATCCGCCGTACTCACTCGCCATCAAGCCCATATTTACATCCAACCATCTTACCCCTTCTTGGGTGATGTAATGTTTCGCGTCGGGCCTCGCAAATACGGGGTAGTCTTGTAGTCACACACTAGTGTGATTTTAACCCCATATCAGATCATTATCATGTGATGGTTTGCCATAAAAATGGGAAAAATAAAAAGAAGAAGAAATGGAAAGGAGACAGAGATCAGGTAATCAATATGTAAATAAACTTAAACAAAAACCTCCGATCGACGGAGGGTAGCACTCATGTCTCTGCCCATTCATACCGTTCACCATTACTCACGCCTCCAAAGATCCTGCCCCGTGGTACACCTACTCGGTCTGGGTCCCGCCGGCTCTGTACTCTGTATGAAATAACAGCCTTATTTAAAACGCTGAGGTTAACGCAATACAAAAAATACACAAAGGCAGGACACCTCCACCTGGCAGACCCATTGTGTCCGGGGTAGGGTCTCTTTTGGAACCTATCTCGAAATACACTGGTTCCTCCGTCCCCTTGTCCCACACATGAGGTCATATGTACAGGATACCAAACATTTACTCAACCTCCTCACAGATGTAATTTACGATCCGGCACGTAAGAGAATGGTTTGCCTGGATGTGGAAGCATTGTACACTAGCATTCTACAGGAAGAGAGCATCAGGGTCATTGAGGGCCTCTTACGAGAAGGGAACTGGGCTTGGGATGCTGCAGTAGACTGGGTTATCAGTCTCATGCGCCTAGCTCTTACTGAGAACTTCTTCAGTTTTGAGGAACAGTTATATCTCCAAGTCCACGGAACATCTATGGGCAGCACGTTTGCGCCTAGCATAGCGTGTCTGTATGTTGGCCAACTAGAGGACCATCATATTTGGTCAAACAACCCCTACTCGAGCCACATTAAGAAGTGGCTACGGTACATAGATGACATCTTGGTCATTTGGGAGGGTGACCCTTCCTCTCTAAATGATTTCTACACATGGATCAATCAGCTTAATCCACATTTGAAATTTACAATGACTAGTAACAACGAACAAGTGGCCTTTTTAGATGTTAAGATCAATGCTAAAGAGGGAAGATTGGTCACCTCCCTGTATACCAAGCCCACTGACAGGAACAGTCTCCTCCATTTCAATAGTGCACATCTGCGCGCACTACGGGAGAATTTACCAATTGGGCAGTTCTTGCGAATTCGCAGGAACTGTAATGATTTAAAAGACTACAAAACTGAGGCTGAAATTCTGTCCAAAAAATTGACAGAAAGGGCATATCCGAAGAGGATCATTGATAGTGCCAAAAGAGATCAAGGAACACTCCTAGAGAAGCACTCCTCGAAAGCCACGAAAGGGAAGCGAAAGACACTCTTATATGTGTCACAACATATAACACCTCTTCGAACGCCATTAAGAAAATAATCAATAAAAGGTGGTCCATTTTAACATCTAATAAACTCACCTTTGATAAACCGTTGTTTTCTTTTCGTAGGAATAGGAGTATCAGAGATACCCTCATACATACTAAATTTGGTACTCATAAAACTACTCAGCAGGCTACGCTCTGGAACAATCCACCAGTTACTGGTCACTTCCAGTGTGGCTCATGTGTAGCTTGTGCCTTTACTGAACACACGAGAGAGATTGACCTAGGTATGCACCATGCATGGGAACAGCGGTCGCATACAAATTGTAATTGCGACAATGTTGTATACATGATTAAATGCCCATGCCAATTGATGTATATTGGCATGACAGGAAGGAAGGTTAAGGTGCGTATAAGTGAACACAGGAGCACCATACGCAGGGCTATCACAGCGACAAAACTGACATCCCATTATTTGGAGATGCAACACACTGACAAGGACATCAGATGGACAGTTATCGAAAAAATCAGAGGACCGGGCAATCTGACTAAGGCCCTATTGGAACGAGAACAAAGATGGGTCTATAGACTTAAGACTCATATCACAGGGTTGAACGATTCTATACCTTGGAATCAATTAAATCAGTAGTAGTCATGTAGCTCCCTTATACATCTGTTGATCTTCGGTACCCCACGGATCAATTTGACATTTCGATACTATAAGGTGGCATCCAGGGTTCTACATCGACACCTAAGATACCATTAGTTTTGTCTTAAATTTGGAATCTTAACCTAATCGTATTTTTAATTTGGTCTGTACTTCTTATGGGTACGTACCTGTGAACATTGGAATAAGTGGTCACTCTATAGACCGTCTTATCGGCGGTCATCCGCCATAGGCATTTATTTTCACCGAACCCTGTAAGAAACAGGCAGTATCTACTCATATTACTGCTTCTTGTTTAAACACGCGTTTAAATGAAAAAATATAAGGGCTTATTATATGACACAAATTTAGAAATTAGCCTTTTTGATAGACTGGGTTAGAGTCCCCCTTGTTTTCCCCGACCTCCTGGGCTTTTGCAGTACGTAACTTTACCTGGTACTACAATCCCCAGTATCCTTAGCGGTCCGCATGAGTCATTATGAATCATCATAACGCGACCCGGAAGTGAGCGGCAACCCCTCGCCCCGTGATCACGCGTTAACCTCAGCGTTTTAAATAAGGCTGTTATTTCATACAGAGTACAGAGCCGGCGGGACCCAGACCGAGTAGGTGTACCACGGGGCAGGATCTTTGGAGGCGTGAGTAATGGTGAACGGTATGAATGGGCAGAGACATGAGTGCTACCCTCCGTCGATCGGAGGTTTTTGTTTAAGTTTATTTACATATTGATTACCTGATCTCTGTCTCCTTTCCATTTCTTCTTCTTTTTATTTTTCCCATTTTTATGGCAAACCATCACATGATAATGATCTGATATGGGGTTAAAATCACACTAGTGTGTGACTACAAGGCTACCCCGTATTTGCGAGGCCCGACGCGAAACATTACATCACCCAAGAAGGGGTAAGATGGTTGGATGTAAATATGGGCTTGATGGCGAGTGAGTACGGCGGATGTTGATTTTAAGAATGAGTGACTTTTGGAACACACAGTGAATCACGGACACATGGCTGCAGATAGTGTCAGTTTGCGGAAATTTTCCGCCACTACACGCAAACTTTTTCTAGATCACACAACTGAGTGAGTTTAGGAGTAAGAATGGTATCACATACGCCAAATAGAGGGCAGTGAGTGTGGTGTTACCTTATCATCCTATTTGGCACAAAGGTGAGGAGCACTAATTACAAAAATTAGAAAGTACATTAATTAAAAAGACTCATACACTATGCTTCTTTTTGCTGTTGTTTTTCTTTCTTTTTACAGATGGAGCAATCAACTCTGTTTTTCATTGAAGAGTAGTATAAGGAGCAGCTATCTGCCCTTATTATAATTAGGGTAGGGAAATTCTCACACCCTCGTTTTCTTCTTTTCTTTCCCAGGGGGTGTCATACCTTTGCCCTGAAGAAAGTCCTGCACCCATAGGGGGCTGTTTATGGACTGAAACATGTTGGCATTAGGGTCCTAGGACCATAATATCCCAAAGACCCTATTTTACTTTCTTTTAATATTTCAGTGAGATCCAAAATAAAGGGACACCGGGATCTCTCTGAGATTTTTTCTAAGAGCTCCCTGAAAGATTGGTTGAGCCCACCCCGACTTCTAGGCGTCAGGGTGACCCGATGATGAAGCATGACACCACTAGGGTGTGTGAGGGTATATAAAACAAGAAGGACTTGCTTCCTTGCCCACAGCCCGGTGGTGTACTCTGTTGTCTTCATTTAGGGTCTATAGTTATTTGATTTAGGTTCCATCTATAATTATATATGCATAAGGCAATAGGGGAGTACTTTATGTGACTTGAGTGTTCTAACACGGGGGATGTACTCTCCACTTAACATTTCCTCTTGACCCTTCTGGTAACATTGGTTACTTTTGTGTGTGAAGACTTCAGTACCAGCAAAATCCTAGATAAAATCAATTTTGTACAATATCAACACAAAATTAAAAACGGTACTTCCTAAAAGATTACATTACTAGTCCCAGTATGCTGGCTAATAAAAGTCTTCCTTCGGCACGAGGCCCCTGCTAAGAAACTCACAACTCCTTAACACGTCGAGTGTGTGGACAGCATTCACAGATATATCAAAGCAGGTCTCGGTGGTGCAAAAATAGCAATTTATAAAAGTACTGGCATAGACCTCCATAAAGTGCATTTTATACAGTACTAACCCTAAATTAAAAATGATACTTCCAACAAAATTTAATTCTTCATCCCAATTCGGTGGATAGTCAAAGTTTTTCCTTCGACGTACGGCCCCTGCTAAAAAACTCACAACCCCATAACATATCAAGGGAGAGGACAGCATTTGCAGATATATCAAAGCAGGTCTCACTTGTGCAAAATGGTAGTTTTTTAAAAGTGGTAGGATATATTTTGTCCAGAGATCATTATAAAAACCACAGAAAAACATAAAATGCAATAAGTCTTGATCTGAAAAATCATCACAAGAGCAAGGCTTTAGGGTCTCTGACTTACAAAAACCCTTGGGGACCGAGTGACACCAATGAATATAATTAAACCTAAATCTAGTTAAAAGAAAACGATGATGTGGGTTTTTAATAAAAAACCAGAAGGATTGATCTAAAATCCCAGGGCTTAATATCATATATTGTCCAATCGTGGGTTTAGTAAGTTCGCTGTTTTCCTTTTCCATCCTCCTCCTAATTATAAATTGACTTTTAATATCCCTCAGCTCTCCGCGATGTAACTGTCTGGGATGCCTAAAAAGCTTGGGCGCCCTAAATTCTCTAATTGCTGAGAAATATAACCTAACCAGGGAATATCTGTGGCCCTATCTAGCCTCATACAATCTTCTAAAATAATTTGATTTAAACAGGATGTGGGGCTAGACCAGGTTTTTAACCACCACATTATGGGTGCCACAGCTATACAACCAGAAATATAACCCTGCCCTAATTCTTCATGCACCATAAAGGAGGGGGTACCGGGTGGCACAGCTAAGAGTTTCCGTAGATATTTATTTTCCGCCCCTTGCAGATCATGGACCTCTGTAGAGCCCCAGACCTCACTGCCATACGTTGCCATTGGGACGCATTTCTCGTTATAGGCCATCAATAATGGTCGTAAAGGTTTGCTCCCCAGTCTCCTGGCAAAATCCATTGTTGCTCCTGCTGCTCTAGATAGGGTATTTTTCTTAAGTGTTTACTGTGCCACCCATGACCGCTTTTCATCGAATAGGATACCCAGATAAGGAAATGTTGCGACATTGGTCCGTTCCCCGCCTTTACATATGAGTGTACTCTTATCACATTTTATATTACCAGAAGACATTATATGGGATTTCGAGAAATTAATAGAAAGGTCGAGAGAACCATTAAAATCAATAAAAGCATTTACAAGACGTTTCAACCCTAAAGGTGTCCTAGCAAGTAAAACTGCATCATCAGCATATAAAAGAGCAGGGATAGGTTTAGAGCCTACTCTAGGAGTGTCCTTGCTGGCAACGGACAGTGCAGCCCCCAAGTTATTAATGTATAGGGTAAATAGGACCGGGGCCAAAATGCATCCCTGCCTCACCCCCCCGCTTAACCTTCCACGATTTAGTAAGGGAGCCATTTTTATTATATCTGGCGGAGGCAGTCAGATTAAAGTGGGACCAGTGCAAGAAGGCCACCAGGTCTACATCCATGCCCATTTCTAACAATATAGGCTATAATTTTGATCTATTTACTCTATTAAAGACGGATGTTAAGTCCATGAATGCCATGTACATACATCCCTTTTTAGCTAGTGTATATTGGCTAATCATCATGAGTAGGTTCATACACTGGTCCACTGTCCTCATGCCTTTTCTAAAACCATATTCCAGATCTGATATCACATTGATAGCATCTAGCCAAATGCTTAGGCAATCGAAAATCACCTTCCCCATAATTTTAGCTGCCGAATCCAGTAAAGAGAACGGGCGATAACAAGCAAGATCGTCCCTAGCAACCTTTTTAAAAATAGGTAGGATCACCGCTGTTGACCATGATGGGGGTGGGCCAACTGTTGTTGCAGCATTAAAAACCCTCGCTAGGATCTTTGCCCATGTCCCTGGATCAGCCTTATAAAGATCCGCAGGTACCCCATCAGGTCCCGAGGCTTTTTGAGCTGAAGTGGCCATGATGGCTTTCTGGACTTCATCTACCCCAAAACATAACGGGGACGACTTAACACTGGATTTCCAAGGGGTAACTTTTTTTCCAAAGTCCACACCTTTGTAGATCTGCTCAAGATGGCAGACCCACCTATCGGCGGGAATAACACAATCTATTCCTGAAGAGTTATTGTCTAGGAAAAAATGTCTATTTACTATTTTCCAAAATTTTGTGCAATTGGCCAGAACACTAGCCTGGTTTAAATCCTCCCATGCCTGTTCCCGTATCTTATCTTTCCTTTTATTTAATGCCAATTTATATGCTTTTCTGCATGCATTAATCATTTCTGCCTCCCTGGGTTTTTGTTTTAATGCAACTAAGAGAGCCTTGTGGGTTTTAGAAGAATCTACATCAAACCATTTTCCCCCTTAGTAGCACAAGATCTTCCTCGTCCTGTGAGATTTTTTGTGATTCGCTTTGCCAGGTTGTCAAAGGCCTCTATTACCACACCAGGCTCAGTGTGATTGTCAAGGTACTGCTTGATGTCTTCTTCACCATCTGTGTATAGCTGGTTTAGAAAAACCTCTGGCATTATCTTTCCTCACCTAATTTTACGTGCCTGGTCTATTGGATTAAAATCCCTATTTGAGGGGCTCTTTGTCTCAACTCCACGAAAGACCAGCACCCTCGTTATTTCTAGAGTCATTGGGTTATGATCACTATAACCGCTCCAAAATTAGATTACTTTTAGTATATTTAAGAGCAGAGGGGCTAAGAAAAGTTAGTTCTACTGCTAACAAATGAAGGTGTGGACTAGATAGGCTCTTCATTGTACAAGGTGAGCAGGCCGCCCTTAGCACGTCCTGTAGAGGAAGGGGAAGCAGCTTTATAAAAAGACGCAAAACCATCCATAACAAACGAGTCTGACATATATCCCAGGTTTCTTGTAGTGAGACAATACGACTAGCAGGGCCGGACTGGGAACCGAAACCGGCCCTGGCAAACTGCTCGGCCGCCCCCCCCCTGGGGGTAGGGGGGGGTGCAGCCGAGCTGTTTGCGAGGGCCGGTTTCGGCCGATTTTGTTACAGGGGGCTGATATTGCCGACCCCCGGTAACAAAAACGGCCCCCAGGGGCCCAAAACCGGCCCCCACCCTAGCGGCCCACCGGGGAAACGCCCGGTGCCCGCTACGGCCAGTCCGGCCCTGATGACTAGACCTTATTATGTTCAACCACTGCTCAGCATCCTTTTTTGCCCTTAGTCCTGCAATATTCCAGGACATTAATTTACAAATTAAGGGATCTGGTTGGGAAGGAGCAAATTGTGGGCGAATATCAATAACCTTCCCTGCTAATGAGGAGCACCCTGTAGTATCCTTGACCTTACTTGGACTTGGTAGTCAATCAATGCTGTCTAAATCCCTCAGAGGGGCAAATCTATTTTCGAGGGGAATGGCTGTACTCACGTTTGGACACACAATTGGACGTTGTGATGTCCTTTCCTGAAGAAAACTAAAGGTTTTGCTCTGGAACCTTAGACATTAGACCCCGGCAGGATAGAAAAAATAAAGCTGGGTAACCTGGATTCCAGTGTTTGATTCTTGTCTATACTGGCTCTGAATCATGGCTCTTGTGTGCGTCGGGTGTGTTAAATTGAACTCAATACAGTCACCCCCCTGTCTTTTTTTATAACACTCCCTACCCCACCCACTCTTCTAGCCATGATAACATGGGATGCTATGTGGCATCCATTTATTAGTGATCTATCCAGCCAGTGGGTCACTTTGTGTAACAGATCTACCGTAGACTCCTTCGAACCCCGTTTGACTGGTGGAACTCCAGTTAAAACAGCCACTAAGGGTGCTGACTCGGGGGCAGGTTTAGGATATCTGTTCTTTCATCCGTCTTTAGAGGGAGACTGGAGGATAAAACAGTACCTTGAATGAATCCTCAGGATGCAGGAGTTAGAGGCGTGGCCCAGCCCATCCTCTTCCTGGCTCTGACGGGTGCAGACTGCCCCGCTCGTGGCCCGGGCATATGCCGGGGTGCGCCCCGTGTGCGTCCCGCGCTGCAGGGGCCCAGCCGGTAATTATAAGCACCTCCGGGCGCAGGCAGCCTACGTGTGGTGGCAGCGACAGCCGCCAAGAGTGCCGGGGCTTGGGGTCCTGCCCCTCCCTTTAGCACAAAAACGGGCTGCCACACTGCGGGCCCAGCCGGTAATTATAAGTGCCTCCGGGCGCAGGCAGCAGGCATGTGGTGGCGGCGACAGTCGCAGAGAGTGCCGGGGCTTGTGGTCCTGCCCCTCCTTCATAGCAATAATGCCATGGGCCCCAGTGAAAGCAAGGAAAATTGCTGCTTTTACTTAAAATACAGCAATTATCAGGATACAGTAGGGCTCTGGATCCGGTGCCACTGCACCTGCTGCAAAAATGGTAGCTCTGCCCCTACATTAATCCATTGTTCGTTGTGAGGCTTCTGACCAAAAATAAGTATTGTCTTTGCCTGGAAATCCGGCAGTTTATGATCTGCTGTAAAGGAGAGGGGTTTAAGAGAGAACTCCCCTCTCTACTCCTATGCCTAGTTTGGAGAAGGCCAGTTAAACGAATCACAGCCTTCCCTAGGAGCTTCCGGGGCGGCCACGCGCCTGTAATTAGCAGATCCATTCAGCATCCAATGCGAGCCACGCAGGGAGCACGTGGCATCCTTCCAGCAGGAGCCACGGCAATCCACCGGACCTTGCAAGAAGGGAGCAACATGCGCTTCCATGGTCAGGTAACAGGGAAATAATTACTAACTAGCAGCAAATTCCTTTTCTTGATTAAAAATTCTAACGTCAAACGAGCGTGCGCAGTAACAATAGGCGAGGCGGCTGCTACGTCTTATTACCTGCAGACATAGGGCCCAGCGCATATAAATTGCACTGTCTCCGAAAGACCTGTTAAAAAGACTCTTCTGATTGATATCCGCTTGCCAAATGAAGCTTGCAAGTGATCTAAAAATAAATGTAATTCTGTGTTCCGCATTCTTGGTGACAGTTCCTCGTGCTTATTGCTCCCGGGCACTTGTGTTTTTTTGTCATATTTTATAGGTATTTGCCTGGCGAGCCCCACGGAGGGCCACTTCTTGCAATGTGTCAACCCTGGATTGTTGACGACCTGCCAGATTCAATGCACTCCGTGGCCAGACATCTCTATGACCAAATATTCGCCTGAGCCAGCAGAAACACCTTTAAGTTGCAGGAACTCTACAAATAGGGTGACCAACTGGCATGGGTGTGAATTCAGGACGGGGAGTGTAAAAATTCAGGACAAAGGGTCAAAATTCAGGACAAAAATTCAGGACGGAGGGTCAAAATTCAGGACAAAAATTCGGGACAAAGGGCAAGTTTTACCGACACTACAAATTAGGTTGTGCAATAGTATGTAAGTAAATAGACAACAAACATAAGTACAAGTCAAAATAAGTTATTAGGTTAAAAAGTAGTACAGCACACCAAGCGAAATTTGACCAAGGAAATAGCAGAGTTTTGACACCGGTAATATGGGTTTTGGTGCTAGTGTTTGAAATTATATTTTTTCTCTGAACTAGCACACTTCAGAAGTTCTTTGTTCTTAAGAGCTAATTGGTAGAAGTCAGCACACGAATGTTTCATGTTCGCCTGGATCTGCAATTCTGCCTTAACAAGATCCACATCACACCTATTTCGTGTGTCAGTCCAGGTGAACTTCAACTGAGAAAAATCCTTTCAGTAGGTGCATTACTGCCTGGCAAGCTAAGTATAAATGATATTAGAAAAACTCTTTCAACTCCGCTGTCCGCTTTGCGGAAGAAGAGAAATGACTGTAGACTTTTAGAACAAAGGATTCTACATCCATTGAAAGTCCATTAATAGCATGTTTAGCACAGTTATGCAGGATATGGGCAGAACAGTTTGCAGGCAGAATGTCTCCATTTGCTCCGTTCAAGAGCTGGAACACAGAATGATGTCGTCCATAGTTGACACTTGCGTTGTCCCCACAGTATGCTGCGACGTGCTCCATTTTCAAACCATGGTTATTTAATTTTGTGGTGATCTGCTGTGCAATAGCTGTAGCAGTCTCTGCTGCATCCTCGTAGAAATCCAGCAGAGTGTAGGCCACACCGGAGGTGAAATTAAAGTGCTGCAACAAAAGTTTAATGTTACCTTTGTTTGAGGCATCACTGCAAGCGGAAAAATAACCATCTTTTAAGTCTTCTTGTACTTGCTGCAACGATAGAGGTGCAAGCACATTCACAGTGATGCTCGATGCCTTTGTGCGGCCACAGGATGCTTTCATCGCAATGGATGAGTCGGGATACATTACTTTGCTTAGCTTGATACCACAATCCAGGGAGCGGTAGGAGATGTGATGCTTCACAGCATGGTACACCTGAGTCACCTCAGCAGCTGTGACCTAAAATGTAAAAAAAGAATACACAAAGGTATAAGTACACAAAGAAAATCTCCTTTGATGAAATTAAAGTGCTGCAACAAAAGTGGGTAGAGTTTAATGTTACCTTTGTTTGAGGCATCACTGCAAGCGGAAAAATAACCATCTTTTAAGTCTTCTTGTACTTGCTGCAACGATAGAGGTGCAAGCACATTCACAGTGATGCTCGATGCCTTTGTGCGGCCACAGGATGCTTTCATCGCAATGGATGAGTCGGGATACATTACTTTGCTTAGCTTGATACCACAATCCAGGGAGCAGTAGGAGATGTGATGCTTCACAGCATGGTACACCCGAGTCACCTCAGCAGCTGTGACCTAAAATGTAAAAAAGAATACACAAAGGTATAAGTACACAAAGAAAATCTCCTTTGATGAAGAAAACAGTGGCCACAATGGCGCTTAGAACTGCAAATTTAAACTAAAGTGTCAGCTGGTAACCCAAAAGCAATTATGATGTGCTCTTAATATAAACCTATGTCACATTATGATGAAGCAAGCAATGACTTACTTTGGATACTTCTGGCTGGAAGCTTGGTTGCAGGTAAGCTGAAATTGAGGCCATCTTCACCCTGCCTGAGGCATTTTTCCTATGCTGTGCTCCTGCCTCATGGGTTTTGATATCACGCTCTCCTCCATGGGCAATGGAAAAGTCTTTATTGCAGAGGTTGCACCTGGCCTTGTACACATCTTCTGACACCTTGCGGATGTTGCGGTGTGAAAGTTCCCATTCTGGTCTGTACTTCACAAAGCGCTTTTTTGCTCGTTTCTTGGGTGGCTCTTGCATGGAGTTTGCCTGCGATGTAGATGTTGCATCCGAATATTGCTCGCTATCCGATGTGAAGAATTCCTCTGCAGCACCTTCGACTGACTCATAATCAGACATTGCGTTTTTTCCCTTAAAGTACTCTGTAAAATACCCAACACATTTGCTTGTATATTCATACTGTATTCAATGAAGAAAATAAAACTTATCAGGCGCTTACTTTCCTCTCACTCACTGGACTGCCCCCTCACCAATCCTGGCCATAGTGGAATAGAAGGACTTCTATGAAGCCCAATAAGTCTTAAAGGCTCAGTCTAACCAGGCCCAGTGTTAAGTTGAAAGCTCAAGTGAAAACACACATGCATTAGGGTAAACTATATAAAAGGGTGCACTTACATTTGGCATGACCTACCCCATAAATACCTAGTAGATTATAGGGTAGGGGTGTTGAACCTACCTATAAGTCCCTACTATATAATAGGGCCTGCATTAGGGTAAACTATATAAAAGGGTGCAGTTACATTTGGCATGACCTACCCCATAAATCCCTAGTAGATTATAGGGTAGGGGTGTTAAACCTACCTATAAGTCCCTAGTATGTAATAGGGCCTGCATTAGGGTAAACTATATAAAAGGGTGCACTTACATTTGGCATGACCTACCCCATAAATCCCTAGTAGATTATAGGGTAGGGGTATTAAACCGACCTATAAGTCCTTAGTATAAAATAGGGCCTGGCTGTTTTGAGGCCAGCAGCCCTTTCTGCACTTGCTTGTGTGCACTGCTGAGTGCCTGAGGCCAACGTACTACTGCACTTTTCATAACTCGCCACCCCCCCCCCAAAAAAACACCCCACAAACGTCCACCTTGCAGGCTCCGTTAATCAGATGGGTCTCCTGCTCACTGCATCACCTTTTGTGGACCAGATTTAGTCAATGGCATGAAATAAATTGAGCGAATGGAAAAACTGACTGCAGCCCCATGTTTACATCAAGTCCACAATAAAATATATTGTGTGATGCTATGCACTGAAGTTTGAAGGGAATCACGGTGGTTAAGGTGAGGTCGACAAGCAGCAGAAAGAAAAAACATCCTTAGATATAAGTAAGAAGAGTTCAGGGCAAGACTCAGTACTACGCAAAGGAAGAGCATGCTCTCCCACAATACACCTTTGAGATCCAAAAATGCAACTTTCTGAAAACTTAGCAATCCAAAAATAACATCCACTTGTAGTGCACCTCACCATAGGAGTATGTATGTTGGGTTTACAGCAAATAAATTAAGGCATTCAGGACACAGTGTAACACTGGGTTGCAAGTGGCATGTTCATATGTAACATTAGTGACCCGCTGCTGAATTATAATATTGAAAACGCACTATCCTGGCCTGAACAGTAGCTGTAAACTCATTTACGATTTGTACCAGCCTGCCTGTTTCAGTGACCTCGCCAAATAGGGCATCAAAGAGCTGAAATTGATAATAAATTCAAAGGTGTTGTGAAGAGTGGCCCCCAAAATCCTTAAGATGTGACTTGGAATTGCAAAAGGGAGAATATAGTATGACAGCATATGAAAATAAAAATAATCTCAACCAAACGTATTGTAACTCAACCTAAGTAAATAAAAAATAGAATTAAACATCACCAACAACGTTCAACGTGTCACCTCAACCAAAAATAACTCCACATACTGAGTGCCTAAAGTAATGCAACTTAGCACTCTAGTGAGAACAATGTAATGAGTTTGATACAGCCATGCTATGCTATATTAAACTCATTACATTGCGCTGACTAGAGTGCTGAGTTGCCTTACTCTAGGCACTCAGTATGTGGAGTTATTTTTGGTTGAGGTGACAACTTGTGCATGCTACTATCACGCAACATGATTAGGCCTAAACATAATACTGTGACCGGAGACTCAGCCATTTTTAGGCTGATCTGGTCACCGGAGACTGAGGCATAGGGGAATCACAGCATTTGTAAAACTGAAATGTTTAAACAAACTTAAACAAACGTGGGATAAGAAGTCAGAGGCGGACTTGCCTACAGGGATTTTTATTGTTTTCACCTTAATTGTGCCAGTATCTTAAAATATTCTTAATTGAACACTGCCTCCGCTATTTATAAAACCTGCCCGAGTTCTGCATACATTGTCTGATCCTGATCCTGGGCATGTGCAATTTCTTTTTGTTTTTGTGACTTAGTGCAGGTACAGGCAGTGCTTTTTCCCATACTCAGTGGTAACACAGATTGGATAAAACCTCTGTGTTATCAGCCTCCTAGCATTTAAATAATAAGACAAATATGAATAGGAGGAATTTACTAAAAATGTTGAGGGGGGCTGGTTCTCGTTCTTTAGTGAGTAGACCTTTTAAGGACACAGCCTATAAAATGGTGTTGTCCTAATCACACATATTACTGCTTTGCAAGTTACGTAATTGAGAGCAACCCATTAACATTGTGGCAATGCATGAGTCCATTTCACCTGCAGGATGGACCTGTGTCTTTTATTCATTTTGTTCCAAACATATCTTCTCTTAAATATTTATACCACGAGGGGCACTTTAATCTCTGTAGAAGGGTTGTGTATTTATAAAGTGATCTGCACCAGGGACTTCTCATTTACAACATGCAGCTAGGCAGTGGAGCAGTAAAAATGAGTGGTAATCGGGTTTCCTCTCTTTGTAACCTCTGTGCCGTTTACTGAAGGTAAATTCTGTTTAGCTGCAATGTCATTTTCAGGGACCAGGACTTATTATTCATCATCAGACTTTGTGCCAGAGCAAGAGAGAGAAGCAGAAAAGGGGGAAGAAGAAGGAAGAGAAAAACAGGAAAGCAGTGACAAAGGGAGAAAGCAGGGATTAAAAAGAATATTCAAGTGTGAGTAGACAGGAAGTGTAGGGGGGTGGAAGAAAGAGGCAGGAGGTGGAATCAAGACTAGCAGCTTGGTATTCTGCAACCACAGCATTGGGCAGTGCTAGCAGTGGGCCCCTTATAAAAAAAAAACCTTGCACTTCAAATTTTTTTAGGAAACACTATGTCCACTTCAGTTGCACTCTGCAAAGACGTGCCTGACTTGGTCAATCATATATTCTTTATTTGATTTCCGTGTAAACTTCTGTATGATTACAGTACAGCCAATTCTAGCAATTGCTTTTTCTTATTTATGCATCAAATAACGTTGAGTATTTTAGACATCTGTGTCATGATTCTTCTTTGCTCATATCGCTTCCATTCCTCATACCTCGCTTCCATCTTTGTATGGATAATATTCAGTATTTCCCACTTTCAACACAAATACAATTCTCATTCCTACCATTATTTTCTCTCATATAAGTTAAAGCTCTTCTTTTCGACCTAAAGCCCATGGAATTGAGAGATGCTGTGCACACTCGGATTTACCAGGTGGAAATCTGCATGGAAATTTAATTACATAGGGCTACAGCGGCAGCCTCGTTCCCCTGCACGCCTGACTCTCTAACAAGGCCCAGGGAACATGTCAAGCTCCATGTGGCAGCATCCTCCCTTTCACTCAATCATTCCTCTCAACCCCATTCATCCCAGCCCCCTCCACAGAGTTACCACCTTCAGGGCAGGTTGTGAAGGTGTGCATTAAGCTCCAAGGCATCAGAAGTTTACCAACTGGATTCCATCCCCTTGGAAAACAAGTGTGGGAAAACCAGCCCACTTTTATTTGAGGAGAGCAGATTTCCACTGGATATATGCTACATTCCTATTGTAATCCGGGCCTTTGGCTTCCTTCAAACTCTCTTGTTTCCCTTCAGTCTTTTTTTTAAATCTTATACTCCAGTTCTTTTCCACCTAGCTCTCACGTCTTAGATCACCGCCTCCTTGGTTTCTCACTGCGGATTTCCCTTTACTCTTTCCATCATCTTTCCTTTCTAGTGTATTCTCTTTACAAGATTGCATGTACCCGTCGCCTAGTTTCCCTGCCCACTCATTATTGTTTCAGATATTCAGTGCTGTGATCTCCACACAGCCTCACATATCCTACTCGATTCCCCCTCTTTCTTCTTGTTCAAAATCTGTTACACATCCCTTTTCGATTCGTTTCAAACTAAAATTCAGATGCATGTTATTTCTGTGCAGTTTTTGTTTCATCTGTTCATGGATAAAGCAATAGAACTAAATTGAAAATAAATATCAAGACAGGAACTTCCGGTATGTTGTCTGTATACCTGGGACTCGAAAAATAATTTCCTGACGTTTTATAGAACATGTATTAACTCAAACAAGTGTTTGAACTTACCGATCACCAAATCAGAATGCGGTGGTGTTTGCTGGGTAACGGCAGGTCCGCGGTAGACTGGTGATTCCGGTCCGGGTCTTCCTCCTCTGGCAGACTGGCAGTAGCAGCACACAGGAGCCTACAGGTCAGGGGTCGAGTCCGGGTCCCGAAAAATTTAAAAAGCTCGAAAGGCGTTCTGCACGTCCAGAAGTACCGTGGCTGGGTACCTTAAAGCTGTTCTCATTGGCCCTGAATCAGGGCCAATGAGAACACTCCTGCAGTGTACCAGCGAGCTCTAGGATTGGCTGATGGCTTTCAAGCCAATCCTAGATCGCTTTGTTTGTTCTCCACAGAAAACATTGGAGCACCAGTTGGCGAAGAAAGGCACATGATTGGCTGTCACCCAACAGCAGGTAAAATTACGGACAAATGGCGTCCGTTAAAGAAACCTTCACGGACAACGGACAGACGGCCGAAATTACGGACTGTCCGTGAAATTTACGGACGGTTGGTCACCCTATCTACAAACCACTTCCCAGTGACAACCGTGTACCCAGGGCTGTAAGTGGCAGCTCTAAAAAGCAGGTGCTGAGACGGGTCCGTATCAGGCTCTCCATTTTTGCCCACAGGGTGAAAAAAAAATCGTAACGCTGCAGCCCTACCACCCATCACTGCCTTTGATGTAACTTCAAAGAGACTCGTTCTCTCACGGTCTCATCATATCAGAACTGAAGCATTTTCAATATTAAATACTAGGAAGCCAGTTGTTGCTTATTAACTTATGCAGCTAACAACCATTGACAGAGGTAATACTTGGCTTGTTGTAGATGGAATGTTACTTATTGCATTCAATATCCGGATGCAATGACCGTAGCAGCAAAATACCAGTCATGTGGCACTCTAAGCTAAGCACAGATTATTAGCTTATGTGTTTTTAAGCCACGCCCTTAATTACATAGGCCACGCCCCTTTGAGAGACCCCTCCCCCCCAGATTTTCCATCCCATTTAAAGCCCTGCGTGTACCCCACAGCTAGAAGGTGACAATGTGAAATTCAGTTAGCAAAGTGGTTATTCAATTACTATGTCCCACCTACAGACAGCTTTACCTGTCTGTTGTCAAAGACCAATTGTAGGCAGTACCAATACTTACAGCGGGCTTTTAGGTCAGATGACTGTTTACCATTGGTTGGTAATCTGGTCAATCTCATTTGATTGCTTCCTATTTTATGGTTTTCCTTCTTTTTCTTGTGTTTGTCCCTCCACTGGAGCATAACTTCTTTACCATTCTTTTTATTGGAAGACTTCTGTTCTTCCATTGCTCACATTCAGGAGGCTACTTGTTTTCTATTCCCCTCAGTCATCCACAGGACTGCATGTGTTTTTAGGTCGAGCCTAGCAGCAGCGCACATGCGCTGCTCGCTCTGCGAGGCATGCTGTAGTCGAGTATGCTTTAAGAAGCCTCGCATACTCACCTCCCATACTTTTCATTGGCAGGTGACATTGTCCTTGGTAAACTCTGGCTTCCGATTCATTATGAGGCTTCTAAGTCCCGCCTTGGTACCGCCCTGTCTCCATTTGTTGCTGCCCATAAGAACTGGACCTTTTACTTCGCTCCTAACACGGCATGCTTTATCTAGTGGGTGAGCACTATTTAGTTTATTGACAATGGTGGCTGCTTTTTTTTTAGTTGTATGTTCATGCTGAGCGCAGCATCTGCTTCAGGGACTGTAGTGTAGCTCCTATTTCCCTAATAGGCTCTGCGCATTGGAATAATATATCCCATAGGTGTGACATAGGACTAAGGTCAGTATGTCCCTATCGAGTATATTAAACTTAATTACTTGTGCCAGCTAGCTCAGAGGCCACTAGAAACTCCTTGACGACAAGAAGGGAGTAGTTTCTGGCAGCCGCAAAACATGACCACTTTGTTTCCCTTTAGAATCAGAACGTGTCCCAGAGTCGTGGAAACAATAGATAACTATTTCACTCAGCTCAATCGTGCATGCTTAGTTTTCTCCAAGTTACACAGAAAGAACAGACGGGCGTTTCAATAAAAGATTTATTGAACAGTCTTGTTTCTGGTGTAAGTAAAATGTGCTGTTACGATCACAAGACAGTATGCGATATAAATAATGTACAGTGTGAGCAGTAGAAATAAATAATACTGCGATAGCATTATTTTTTAGTATATATTCATTTACATAAATGACACAGACTAAAAATGCGAGTACTCATACGATGCGTTTCTAATCTAGTTCTACCCCAATGTACCTAACCTAACCTAGGTGTAGGGAGAGGTATGAAGTAGGTGAAGTATTCCTTACTATGGTATACTAAGAGTATGTTAAGCCTAGTATGCCTAGTATGCCAAGAGTCCCTCTAGGTTCTTGTCAGCTCCATACCTTAAGAATGAGAGAGGTAGGAATCTCTTGCCAGACTCGAACTCCAACACCCCGCAAGGGAAGTCAGATCACTGGAAGCTGGACTCTCTGCGTGCAGGGATGACAGCGTCTTCTCAGTGCGTCAGGCAGGGAAACAAGCCCCTCTGAAGTCGAGGTCTCCTCTGATTTACAGGGGCTAGGGAAGGTATATTTATACCTGAGAAGTACCTAAGAATGTTAGCATTGACGTGAATCGGACAGAGGAAGACGTCATGAATGAACCCCTAAGGAATAATGGTTCATGCATAATATATGAGTCCTTGAAGAAATCAATAGTCCTGTGCTAGGGAAACTCCCGCAGCCTAAGGGTCTGTTCTTCATGAACTCGTTGTGACGTTAGGGTGGACGGATGTCGGAGACCATGCCTGTATTTGGAGTGCACGGTTTAATGCCTAAATAAGGGCTGGGATTTTATGCCTATATACGGGCAGGCCGAATTGTGCCTATATAAGGACATGATACAGGAAAGCCCGTGTATGGACACCCTAAGAGGAATACAACGCCCACTCCACTTTCGTGTGTACGATAATACTAAAATGCTAGACATTCAAAAAATGTTAAACATAAAATGGAGTACCGCATATTTAAAAAATATCTCTTAAAAGCATTAAAAAACATAGTAAAAATGCAAAAAGGTACTGTACATATTAAGCAATGCTTTTCATTTCAGGCATAAAGTTCGAAATTAAATGCAATTTGAATGAAAATAAGCAGTAATATTTACATGTGACAAAAATGATCGATAAGTTGTTCAAAAATCAAAATCATTTCATGTCTTGAAAATTAATGAACTGTTTTAGACACACAAGATGACAAGTGTCCGTGGAAGTACCGCGAAGTCTGTACTATAAGGCTAGTTCTACTTTAAGCAGATTGAAGTGCCATTTTAGTTCGAAAAAATGGGGAAAAGTTCAATTTTGGAAGGGTCCCAAGTTTCTGAAATATGAAGGCCAAATTGTTACTGCATCTCTGGAACACTGTATGCTGAATCAGAGTCAGTTTACGGGTCTGGTGTAAACATGAGATCATCTATTTCCGTAGACAAAACATCATCCACTGAAGTTGGTGTCAGTTGGAACACCTCGTGTAGTAGATTAATTGCACAGAGATGTGAAGCATCGCTTCCAGCATAATTTGCTGCAGCAATGTTCGCGTCCGATGTTACCTGTGTGCCTGTAGATCTTTCTCGTACCTCAGCAGCAGCCGGAAGCGTCTGTGAGATCTCAATGAATGCCGACATCAGGATTGGTAGCCTTTGGGGACAACACAGAGCATGGGCCGTTATCGGGACCAGCAGAGTATCGACGTCCGTTGGCGTTGCTGATGGAAATGTGAGACAAGTGTCTAACACGCATTCTTCACCGCATAGCAGGCATCGTAGAACAGGTAAGATGCAATCTTGCCAGATTGGTCTGAATGACAGGAACCACGTGGTATTCAGGTCCCGTAGACGAGTCATGCCCAATAGCTGTACTATTCGCTCACGGCACTTGCGTTCAAGGAGAGCTTTCTCCATTTCGCTCGGAGTGATGTCTGCGAATAGGCTGGCCATAAGCGCAATAGCAGGAAGAGAAATAGAATTCCGGCAACAAGTGCTAGAATTAATGGTATGCCACCAAACACCGAATGTGCAAAGTTCGGGATGATACTGAGTATTGCCTGGAAAGGTGCTAACAGACCGGAGCAGATGCTCTTAAATACATGTACAATTCCTGTTGTATCAGACATATTGAAGATACGTCCTATCATTTCCACGAAATGTATAGGGCAGTTTGTACGTATTAAAGTCTGTATCTCAGCCGAAGTCCTTGCTACTTGTAGATCATAGGTTTCTTTGGCCGAGGTCAAAGGCACTGTTTGCTGTAAAAGCATGGCTTTCATTCTGCTCAAAGTATCAAATCTTATAAAAGAGACGTTCAGCGAAGGCCATAGAGGCGACTCCCTGACTGTGTCTATTGGGGCAAACAATACTTGCATACAGCAAGTGACCCTGGAGTTGACCGTTACTAGATATGGGATGCCTGGCAACATGCCGCAGCAACTCTGATTATTCAACATGAGGTAACTCCCATTAGAAAGTTGTCCAAACCTTGGATTAATCACAGCAGCTGGTGTACCCTGCTGATGGCAAGACAAATTTGCCACAGAACCATCACAAGCCCGTGTAAAGAAATGTCCTGACATATTAGTGAACCGCTCAGTGCACGTTTACAGTGTGTACCGCTCAAAAACACTTCACGATCCCCACTCCAACATCTATATGTATACGGTAAATCCCAAGATGTCTTAATGTATTCCTTACCCAACCTTTCATATTTGCCTGCTAGCATTTGTCTGAGGCAATACTGAAACTGAAAAGTAGTCACAGGTAATGTTATTTTGCCATGAATAAGCCATTCTGTAGCTGGTTTTTCTGACACTGTGAATGGTAACTCTTCCAGTTTTTCAATGCTCAGCAATGTGTACCTTGCTCCTCTTTGTGCCAATTCGATCTGTTTATCAGTTAGATTGTATTCTGCAAACAGAGCTGACATGTTGATAAAACGCCAAGGCACATAGCCCGCTCGCAAAGATTGCAGCGTCCAGCTTAATAACACAATAGAACGTAATTGAGACTGACCTTGTTGTAACATCGCCAAATCTTGTTCTAGTATGTCGATAGCAGAGGATACAATGCCATCCAATGAATATATTCTGGAGGACAAAGTTGTTAACCCATTGTCGACCACAGAGAGGGTTTTCTCTAAATTAATACGATCAAGTTCACGTATTCGTTCTGCGGCCTCCATCTGTGACACTTTCCATGCTTCATTATAGGCAGCATAAATGCCGGCATATATGAAACGTTTTTGACGCGGTTTTCTTGGTCCAAGCAAGAATTCCCTAAGGTCTGCGTCCTCTTTAAGTAAGGATAAGTGTTGTTTCACATCCTGTAGTGTAGACTTATGCAGCCAATCGAGGCATAATTTTCCTACACTGTATGTTGTTACTACCCCCGGATGCTGTCTTTGGACGTATCTTGGGTCTGGCCTATTAATAGTAAAGCCCTGAGTTTTATTCAGGAATCTATCCTGACAGTTATTCGTGTCTGTGGGCCAGATCAACCATTTTTTCCAATCAGGATTAGATCTGTTGAGTTGTAATATATTGTCAACTGTCACCACTGCCTGTGTATCGTTATCACTTGCAGGTGTCGGTACAGAAGGTGTTTTCATCTCTTTGATCTTGGCTAATCCAAGACAAGATGTTCGTTGGATGGTTTCATTCAAGAACATTATTTGTTCAGGGATGATACAGGCTCTAAATAAAGCTTCTATCCCCTGCACTTGCCAATCTTTAGTACCCCAGACAGTTTTTGTGTCTATTGTGTCTTTCCATAAGTCGAAACCCTGTCTAGACAGTTGGGCAATAAATGCTGCAGAGTAAATCTGTTTTGTATTAGTTAACATAATTTTCAGTCCTGTTTTGTTTACATTACTAAAGTAAAATGTTTCTGGGTCAGATGTATTGTAACCTGAAAAATATGGAAACTTGCTAGCAAATGTTTTTGAACTACCTTTTGGTGGTGTAGGACAATGTTCCCATTGTTTAAACATAAACACATTTCTTGGATATGCAGATTTATGCAAATAATGATGACCATAGTGGTTATAACAATACAGTTGTTCATAGTCTGATGAACCCTCTAAAAATTCATTTTTAGAAAATGCAGCAGATTTTTCTAAGTCAAACATTATGTCATTAACCGTCTCAAAGTCCCAATCATCTGAATAGGTGAAATTTTAAACAAATGTGGAATGTTCAATTGTTCCGTCGGGCCGAAGATGTCAAAATCTGTTTTGTTCCACACTATACCATCCTGTACAGGAACGGCTGAGATGTTCACTGATGACAAGTCTCTTGCTTCACGATGGGAAGATTTATGAGGTTTCAAAAGTACGTTCACATCTTTTCCTTCAGTGTTCACATGGATGTATCTGCCACTTATAAGCACGCTCACAGTTGTAACCAAAGCTAGCCAGAGCAGGAAAACAAATAGTCCAGATATAATCCAGAGTTCAATTCATGGAGAAACCAAATATGTTTTTTTCATAAAGTGAAGAAAGTCTTGTACTTGCTGCTTGAGTTTGAATGATGCTGGCGTCGTTTCAGGTTCACTCGGATCTTCTGAGAACGTATCAAAGTTAATGAAATAGCCAGAAGCAGTTCTATCAATTGTTGAAATTGCATCAGGATTTGTAGAAATCACTGGAACCAGTTGATCACTTGCTACATTGGTGTAGAAAGTCGTATTTGGACGAACTGTTACTTGGTTTTCAAGAGGGATGAGTTCCATTGCAACAGCTCAGTCCTTCATCTGTTACAGCTGAATTCTCGATAGTTATCAGTCTTTCAGTCTGAACCTCTTGGATAGTAGCGAGAGGAGTGCGTCTGCTACTATGTCGGAGTCCACGAGGCCTACTGTTTAGTATTGGCCAAATACTGTGGTTTGATGAGGTCGATGGACACAAATCTTTTCTCCTTTCTTCCAGCAAGGGGCGGCAGAAGTACTGTTCTTGTTCCTTGAACTGCTAGGACAGGTACTGGTTGTCTGTAAGAAGGCCCAAATTCCTTCTTGTCCGCAATCTTTTCTCTGACTAGATCCCCAACTTTTGGAATCCAGACAGGCCGTGCTGGGACCGCCGATTTTTCCCCAGTGGTGGTTGGCTGCAGGAATACGTTGCTGTGTTTCGTTCTTAACTCATTCAGTTCCTGTAAAACAGCCAAACGATCTTTGATATCAAACGGTTTATTTTCCACCACTGTGCCTACGTGTTCAAGGTCTGGTACCCACATTCTTGTCCCAAATAGGACCTCATATGGAGTGACCCCCCCTAGAGATCTTCTTGGCAGGTTGTTCAATGAGCGTTGAACCCCATAAATATGTTTGACCCACCCATCACCCGAACCTAATACCCTAGCTGTTATAGACTGCTTTATGTCCCGGTTTTTCCTTACCACAACCGAATTTCCCTCAGGATGGAATGGAGAGGAGTACCGCAATGCAACGCCCAGACTGGCCATGGCTTCTTTGTAAGCCCGAGAGCTAAACGCAGGACCCTGGACAGAATGTAGCGTGCCTATTGCGTATGTGCCAATAAAGACTCGCAAATCTTTTATAACAGTTCGAGCGTCAGCCGAGCGCTGAGGCCATATCCATAGGAACCTATATTCAGTATTCAGTGTTTGTGGGATTGCATTTGTCCAGAAGGACGCATGCGCGTAGTTAGTCTAATGCTGTCTAACAATGGTGTCTGTAATGGGCGGCTACATTCGTAGCATGGTATCTGTTGGCTCTCCCGCTGTAATTTACAATCTAAGCAGTTATTAATGAATATGTGTATTTCTGTATTCATTCCAGGCCACCAGTACATCTCTTTTAATGTCAAAATTGTTTTAATAATCCCGTGATGTGATAGACCCTCCCCCAAATGTGTTTCATAAATCAAGGCTGCTCTACGTTCCATGTTTGGAATTACCCTATCCCCCACTCCAGGGATTCGAGCAAAAGGAACGTTGTTCGCATCAATTACATAAGAGTACTTGAGTGGAAACTTTTTGGTAACCCTGCACTGCTGCCCTTGCTTGAAGCATTGACAGCCAACATTATCTCACCGTCTATTTTAGTTTTTGAACGAGTGATCGCAGCTACGGAGGCCGTCTGAACAGCCCCCTTTGCGGCTTTGTCAGCCAATGAATTCCCTGCAACGTGAACGCCATCAAGTTGATGACTCAGTGTGTGGATCACGCGAGCCTTTGGTAGTTCGTTTTTCAACTGAACTACTTGTTCCCAAAGCATTTTATGCTTTATTGTGCCACCTTTCGCATCTTTGAAACCATTTTCAAGCCAGTTTTGTATATAGTCATTATACGACTGAACACAGTAAAAGGAATCGCACACTATTAGTGTGGGGAATTCTCGATCTATACTTTCAAGTGCCAGTTTGAAAGCTTGTAGTTCAGCTCGCTGAGCTGTACAATCTCCCAGAGATTGAGTTTTTGTGACCATAGGTCTGAAGATGCCATCTCGCATGCGACCTTTAACGATTGCAGATGCTGCACTGTAAGCTTGCTTACTCCCTGTTGCGGGCTGTGCGGATCCGTCAGTGTAAATTATGAATTCGTACTGATCGAGAGGCAGAATTTCAGTGGGCAGAGGACATTCTTGTTCATATTGCAGGAACGCTTGTGTTTTTAAATCGGGATCAAAAACCTATTCAACATCTGTTGCAGCAAGAGAATTAACCCATTGTATCCATCTTGGATGTAATGCTTTAGCATTTGGAATGCTTGCTTTTGTGACCGCTTCTAAAGCTGGTACTGGGATTACGACAATAATGCGTTTCCCTTGGGCTAAGGCTCTTTCTTTTGCTACAGCCGTTTGAACTGCTGTCAGAATTTTTTCAGTTGAACTGAAGCGCATTTCCGCTTGTGTGTACAAATGAGATTTGTATGCGATTGGTATTTTCTCACCCTCATTGAAGGTTAAGTAGGTGAATCCGCATTGACCCGAAATTATTCAGATCACCAAATTTCGTTGACTTACGCGTGTTTGTAAGTGATTTGTTGCTAACATGTTAGCCTGTAGTGAACGCAAGATTTCTGTGTGTTCCTGTGTCCAGTTTTTGATCGAAAAATCAGGTTTGATTAATGCGTAGAGAGGTTTAACCCTTTCTGCGTAATTTAGAATGTATGTTCTTCCAAAATTTAAGAAACCCAGGATGGATTGTAAGTTTTTTAGCGTTTTTGGAGGTTGGAGCAGCGCACATTTCTCTAGAAAGTTAGCTGCCAAGCTCTTGCCTTCACTTGAAAGCTCATATCCTAAAAATAGGACATTGAGATGGGCAAATCGGGACTTTTTAAAGTTGAACTTGTAGCCCTCAGAGGCGAAACCCAGTATAATGGTGCTCACCCTGTTCAAGTGTTTATCCAGGTCATCGTCTGTTAGATAGATGTCATCGACATAGGACAATGCCTCATTATCATAAATTTGTCGTAACTCTGTTACCCTCGCTGAGAATAACCCTGGGCTGTTCTTGAACCCTTGTGGGAGTCGACAAAAGTGACGCTGGGTCCCCATTATGGAGAATGCTGTTAAGTACCTGCTTCCAGGTGCTATGTTTTGACAAAAGAAACCATTTGAGATGTCTAATGTTGTTTTATATTTTTTACGCACAATGTTGTTCATTAATGCTGTGCTATGTGCATTTTGCACTGCAAATGTTTTAGAACAAGTGTTTAAGTGTCTGTAGTCCAAAACTAGACGATAGGTGTTGTCTGGTTTGGAGACAGGAAACAAAGGATTGTTCATTGAGGAGGTGCATGTTTCAATCACCCCTTGGTATTCAAGTTGATCTAAGATCTCCCTGACCTGTTTTTTAGCTTCTTTCTTTATTGGGTACTGCCTTTGTGCAGTTGGTTCATGTTTTAGATGTATTTTATGGTGAGGTGAGTCCTCATCCCATCATACATGATTTTTATATAATGCTGGGGCCTGGGCTACTGCCCATTTCCTGGCATATGTGTATTTTAGGTGTATTGGAATATGGTTGGAGAAGGCAGGCATAATAATGTCCTCGCCATGTGGGCACTCTCTGACAAATTGTGGTGGCCAGTCTTTTTCTGCTAGAAGTATGTCATAGCCCCTTGATAGTCTTTCCCAAAAAAGTGCTTTCACCTGTCTAGGTATGTCTCCCTCCATCCGGAGTGTTATTTCATATAACTTTTGTGGAGTACTAACCCTGGTGTCTACAGTCTCTACTGTAATGTACTCATTCAAGTCCACTATCTCCAGAAGTTCCTTCAGGTTCTGGCGAGCTATTGTGACTTCTGCTGCACTGTCCAGCATTGTCTGAGCCCATTCTCCGTTCTTGAGTTGTGTTCTCAGTATTCTCGGCATGTCTGATCTTTAGACCTGCTACTTTCTTTTTGGAGAATTGAGGTTTTGCTTTAGTTTTTGGAGCGTGTTGTTCGTCTTTCGTTTTCACGCGTTCTTCTCTATGTTCCGATCGTCCTCTTCTTTCCGAAGTCTGTGATGAGATCTGAAAGGGACGAGAGGAACGTGTATCAGTATCTTGATACCTGTCAGGCTTTCTCAAATTATCCCTATTCCTGAGGTTATACCTCCTTTCAGAGGGCTCCTTTTGAGGAGACCTACCTCGGGATTGAGAACGTTTCTCATTTGAATTTTGTTTATTAGTCTCCCATTTCTTTTTAGAAGATGTAGGAGTTTGTTTAATTGAGTCCTTCTCAGGACTTTCAGATAGCTTCGGCTTCACTGGTCTTCCACCCAAACTATCTCCGCCTAATTCTGCATAAGATTGTTCTATTATTCTGGGTAGCTCAGTTTGATGTTCTGTAACATCAAATTCCCTTAATTTTTGGCGGATCGCCACTGCTGCTGCCTCCCCTTTAATATTAGATAATATTATTGTTGAGACCTGGTCGAAATTTTTCAGTAATTTCATACCTAAATTTAGAGCAGGCTCTGCCCCGTATTCATTTTGAATTTGTTTCAGGACATCAGGTATTACCGCAATTGACGGAATGCCATGTGTTTTAGTATAGATGGCAGCAAAGACTGAGCCCCAAGTGGTGCAGTCTTCCAGTTGTGGTGTGATCCCCATTGGTAAACTGATTGTCAGTATTCTGTGTTTCTCATATGGGCTAGTATTTGGAAATACTGCTTCTATTTGAGTAATCTTTTGAGCTATCCAGAATGGAATTTGCTCACGTTTTGTGGGCATTTTACCCATGACTGCCTATAGAGTCTGTGGTGTAATTTTTAGTGTATTCCCCGGTTGAGGGGTTTGATTTGGAAGTGTCAGTGGTTGCATGACTGTGAAAGTCCGCATGACATATTGGACCAATTGTCTGTAGATTTTTATTAACTCTGTAAGTTGAGTAAGTAGTTCCTCGTCTGACATTTCTTCAATGTCAAGATGAGGTGTGTAGCCGGCTAGAATCGGCCATGTTGCTCCTGGTCTACCTAGTGGACCGAGCCTGGTAATGTTTCTGTGATGTTTTAGGGCGCCTTTAAACCAGAGCTGATGCTCCTGGTATGTTAATGGAATTTCAATATCCTCGAAAGGAATGTATTCCTCTGGTGAATCATCTTCTTTGTAGAAGTGAAACATGTGTGTTACTGGATTGGATTCAGGAAATATTACCCATGAATAGAATACCTCTGTCTGAAAGGATTCGTGTGCCTCTATCACGAAAACTGCTCTACCTCCTCTTGGTGGTAGGCCATGTTTTATGAGTTTTAGAGTGATGGCTCTTCTTAAGTTTGGAGGGATGTCTATAACACCCTCCTCGGTTTCAATAAAACCTGTAAAGTTAAAAACTGCTGCTTGGGCTGGATCATTGTCTAGAGCGCCCTCCAGTGCAAGTCGTGGTAACGACTTGCGTTGTAAAAGCAGCGATCTAAATGTACTGCGGTGTTTTGACCGCGTTGTTAAGGTCGTTTCCCTTGTCGGAGTCAGGCATTTTAGTTTTTTGAAAAATGTAGAACAAGTTTCAAGGAAACAAAGATAAGGTGCACAATATTTTTGGAACACTGTATCCTTCAACGTTGAGCAAACCAAACAGCTAATATATAGGGTACTGCCCTATGTAGCCGTGGTGGATACTTAACCCTGCCCACTCCAGACGTCTTTTGGAGTATATGGGTAGGGGTCTCTGAGAGAAAAAAGCACGGCTGAGTTACTCAGTATCTAACGTTGAATTACCGCCTTACCAAACCGTTGGGCGCCATGTAGTGTAGCTCCAATTTCCCTAATAGGCTCTGCGCATTGGAATAATATATCCTATAGGTTTGACATAGGACTAAGGTCAGTATGTCCCTATCGAGTATATTAAACTTAATTACTTGTGCCAGCTAGCTCAGAGGCCACTAGAAACTCCTTGACGACAAGAAGGGAGTAGTTTCTGCCAGCCGCAAAACATGACCACTTTGCTTCCCTTTAGAATCAGAACGTGTCCCAGAGTCGTGGAAACAATAGATAACTATTTCACTCAGCTCAATCGTGCATGCTTAGTTTTCTCCAAGTTACACAGAAAGAACAGACGGGCGTTTCAATAAAAGATTTATTGAACAGTCTTGTTTCTGGTGTAAGTAAAATGTGCTGTTACGATCACAAGACAGTATGCAAGATAAATAATGTACAGTGTGAGCAGTAGAAATAAATAATACTGCGATAGCATTATCTTTTAGTATATATGCATTTACATAAATGACACAGACTAAAAATGCGAGTACTCATACGATGCGTTTCTAATCTAGTTCTACCCCAATGTACCTAACCTAACCTAGGAGTAGGGAGAGGTATGAAGTAGGTGAAGTATTCCTTACTATGGTATACTAAGAGTATGTTAAGCCTAGTATGCCAAGAGTCCCTCTAGGTTCTAGTCAGCTCCATACCTTAAGAATGAGAGAGGTAGGAATCTCTTGCCAGACTCGAACTCCAACACCCCGCAAGGGAAGTCAGGTCACTGGGTCTGTTCTTCATGAACTCGTTGTGACGTTAGGGTGGACGGATGTCGGAGACCATGCCTGTATTTGGAGTGCACGGTTTAATGCCTAAATAAGGGCTGGGATTTTATGCCTATATAAGTGCAGGCCGAATTGTGCCTATATAAGGACATGATACAGGAAAGCCCGTGTATGGACACCCTAAGAGGAATACAACGCCCGCTCCACTTCCTTGTGTACGATAATACTAAAATGCTAGACATTCAAAAAATGCTAAACATAAAATGGAGTACCGCATATTTAAAAAATATCTCTTAAAAGCATTAAAAAACATAGTAAAAATGCAAAAAGGTACTGTACATATTAAGCAATGCTTTTCATTTCAGGCATAAAGTTCGAAATTAAATGCAATTTGAATGAAAATAAGCAGTAATATTTACATGTGACAAAAATGATCGATAAGTTGTTCAAAAATCAAAATCATTTCATGTCTTGAAAATTAATGAACTGTTTTAGACACACAAGATGACAAGTGTCCGTGGAAGTACCGCGAAGTCTGTACTATAAGGCTAGTTCTACTTTAAGCAGATTGAAGTGCCATTTTAGTTCGAAAAAAATGGGAAAAAGTTCAATTTTGTAAGGGTCCCAAGTTTTGAAATATGAAGGCCAAATTGTTACTGCATCTCTGGAACACTGTATGCTGAATCAGAGTCAGTTTACGGGTCTGGTGTAAACATGAGATCATCTATTTCCGTAGACAAAACATCATCCACTGAAGTTGGTGTCAGTTGGAACACCTCGTGTAGTAGATTAATTGCACAGAGATGTGAAGCATCGCTTCCAGCATAATTTGCTGCAGCAATGTTCGCGTCCGATGTTACCTGTGTGCCTGTAGATCTTTCTCGTACCTCAGCAGCAGCCGGAAGCGTCTGTGAGATCTCAATGAATGCCGACATCAGGATTGGTAGCCTCTGGGGACAACACAGAGCATGGGCCGTTATCGGGACCAGCAGAGTATCGACGTCCGTTGGCGTTGCTGATGGAAATGTGAGACAAGTGTCTAACACGCATTCTTCACCGCATAGCAGGCATCGTAGAACAGGTAAGATGCAATCTTGCCAGATTGGTCTGAATGACAGGAACCACGTGGTATTCAGGTCCCATAGACGAGTCATGCCCAATAGCTGTACTATTCGCTCACGGCACTTGCGTTCAAGGAGAGCTTTCTCCATTTCGCTCGGAGTGATGTCTGCGAATAGGCTGGCCATAGCGCAATAGCAGGAAGAGAAATAGAATTCCGGCAACAAGTGCTAGAATTAATGGTATGCCACCAAACACCGAATGTGCAAAGTTCGGGATGATACTGAGTATTGCCTGGAAAGGTGCGAACAGACCGGAGCAGATGCTCTTAAATACATGTACAATTCCTGTTGTATCAGACATATTGAAGATACGTCCTATCATTTCCACGAAATGTATAGGGCAGTTTGTACGTATTAAAGTCTGTATCTCAGCCGAAGTCCTTGCTACTTGTAGATCATAGGTTTCTTTGGCCGAGGTCAAAGGCACTGTTTGCTGTAAAAGCATGGCTTTCATTCTGCTCAAAGTATCAAATCTTATAAAAGAGACGTTCAGCGAAGGCCATAGAGGCGACTCCCTGACTGTGTCTATTGGGGCAAACAATACTTGCATACAGCAAGTGACCCTGGAGTTGACCGTTACTAGATATGGGATGCCTGGCAACATGCCGCAGCAACTCTGATTATTCAACATGAGGTAACTCCCATTAGAAAGTTGTCCAAACCTTGGATTAATCACAGCAGCTGGTGTACCCTGCTGATGGCAAGACAAATTTGCCACAGAACCATTACAAGCCCCGTGTAAAGAAATGTCCTGACATATTAGTGAACCGCTCAGTGCACGTTTACAGTGTGTACCGCTCAAAAACACTTCACGATCCCCACTCCAACATCTATATGTATACGGTAAATCCCAAGATGTCTTAATGTATTCCTTACCCAACCTTTCATATTTGCCTGCTTGCATTTGTCTGAGGCAATACTGAAACTGAAAAGTAGTCACAGGTAATGTTATTTTGCCATGAATAAGCCATTCTGTAGCTGGTTTTTCTGACACTGTGAATGGTAACTCTTCCAGTTTTTCAATGCTCAGCAATGTGTACCTTGCTCCTCTTTGTGCCAATTCGATCTGTTTATCAGTTAGATTGTATTCTGCAAACAGAGCTGACATGTTGATAAAACGCCAAGGCACATAGCCCGCTCGCAAAGATTGCAGCGTCCAGCTTAATAACACAATAGAACGTAATTGAGACTGACCTTGTTGTAATATCGCCAAATCTTGTTCTAGTATGTCGATAGCAGAGGATACAATGCCATCCAATGAATATATTCTGGAGGACAAAGTTGTTAACCCATTGTCGACCACAGAGAGGGTTTTCTCTAAATTAATACGATCAAGTTCACGTATTCGTTCTGCGGCCTCCATCTGTGACACTTTCCATGCTTCATTATAGGCAGCATAAATGCCGGCATATATGAAACGTTTTTGACGCGGTTTTCTTGGTCCAAGCAAGAATTCCCTAAGGTCTGCGTCCTCTTTAAGTAAGGATAAGTGTTGTTTCACATCCTCTAGTGTAGACTTATGCAGCCAATCGAGGCATAATTTTCCTACACTGTATGTTGTTACTGTCTTTGGACGTATCTTGGGTCTGGCCTATTACTAGTAAAGCCCTGAGTTTTATTCAGGAATCTATCCTGACAGTTATTCGTGTCTGTGGGCCAGATCAACCATTTTTTCCAATCAGGATTAGATCTGTTGAGTTGTAATATATTGTCAACTGTCACCACTGCCTGTGTATCGTTATCACTTGCAGGTGTCGGTACAGAAGGTGTTTTCATCTCTTTGATCTTGGCTAATCCAAGACAAGATGTTCGTTGGATGGTTTCATTCAAGAACATTATTTGTTCAGGGATGATACAGGCTCTAAATAAAGCTTCTATCCCCTGCACTTGCCAATCTTTAGTACCCCAGACAGTTTTTGTGTCTATTGTGTCTTTCCATAAGTCGAAACCCTGTCTAGACAGTTGGGCAATAAATGCTGCAGAGTAAATCTGTTTTGTATTAGTTAACATAATTTTCAGTCCTGTTTTGTTTACATTACTAAAGTAAAATGTTTCTGGGTCAGATGTATTGTAACCTGAAAAATATGGAAACTTGCTAGCAAATGTTTTTGAACTACCTTTTGGTGGTGTAGGACAATGTTCCCATTGGTTAAACATAAACACATTTCTTGGATATGCAGATTTATGCAAATAATGATGACCATAGTGGTTATAACAATACAGTTGTTCATAGTCTGATGAACCCTCTAAAAATTCATTTTTAGAAAATGCAGCAGATTTTTCTAAGTCAAACATTATGTCATTAACCGTCTCAAAGTCCCAATCATCTGAATAGGTGAAATTTTAAACAAATGTGGAATGTTCAATTGTTCCGTCGGGCCGAAGATGTCAAAATCTGTTTTGTTCCACACTATACCATCCTGTACAGGAACGGCTGAGATGTTCACTGATGACAAGTCTCTTGCTTCACGATGGGAAGATTTATGAGGTTTCAAAAGTGCGTTCACATCTTTTCCTTCAGTGTTCACATGGATGTATCTGCCACTTATAAGCACGCTCACAGTTGTAACCAAAGCTAGCCAGAGCAGGAAAACAAATAGTCCAGATATAATCCAGAGTTCAATCCATGGAGAAACCAAATATGTTTTTTTCATAAAGTGAAGAAAGTCTTGTACTTGCTGCTTGAGTTTGAATGATGCTGGCGTCGTTTCAGGTTCACTCGGATCTTCTGAGAACGTATCAAAGTTAATGAAATAGCCAGAAGCAGTTCTATCAATTGTTGGAATTGCATCAGGATTTGTAGAAATCACTGGAACCAGTTGATCACTTGCTACATTGGTGTAGACAGGCGTATTTGGACGAACTGTTACTTGGTTTTCAAGAGGGATGAGTTCCATTGCAACAGCTCAGTCCTTCATCTGTTACAGCTGAATTCTCGATAGTTATCAGTCTTTCAGTCTGAACCTCTTGGATAGTAGCGAGAGGAGTGCGTCTGCTACTATGTCGGAGTCCACGAGGCCTACTGTTTAGTATTGGCCACATACTGTGGTTTGATGAGGTCGATGGACACAAATCTTTTCTCCTTTCTTCCAGCAAGGGGCGGCAGAAGTACTGTTCTTGTTCCTTGAACTGCTAGGACAGGTACTGGTTGTCTGTAAGAAGGCCCAAATTCCTTCTTGTCCGCAATCTTTTCTCTGACTAGATCCCCAACTTTTGGAATCCAGACAGGCCGTGCTGGGACCGCCGATTTTTCCCCAGTGGTGGTTGGCTGCAGGAATACGTTGCTGTGTTTCGTTCTTAACTCATTCAGTTCCTGTAAAACAGCCAAACGATCTTTGATATCAAACGGTTTATTTTTCCACCACTGTGCCTACGTGTTCAAGGTCTGGTACCCACATTCTTGTCCCAAATAGGACCTCATATGGAGTGACCCCCTAGAGAACTTCTTGGCAGGTTGTTCAATGAGCGTTGAACCCCATAAATATGTTTGACCCACCCATCACCCGAACCTAATACCCTAGCTGTTATAGACTGCTTTATGTCCCGGTTTTTCCTTACCACAACCGAATTTCCCTCAGGATGGAATGGAGAGGAGTACCGCAATGCAACGCCCAGACTGGCCATGGCTTCTTTGTAAGCCCGAGAGCTAAACGCAGGACCCTGGACAGAATGTAGCGTGCCTATTGCGTATGTGCCAATAAAGACTCGCAAATCTTTTATAACAGTTCGAGCGTCAGCCGAGCGCTGAGGCCATATCCATAGGAACCTATATTCAGTATTCAGTGTTTGTGGGATTGCATTTGTCCAGAAGGACGCATGCGCGTAGTTAGTCTAATGCTGTCTAACAATGGTGTCTGTAATGGGCGGCTACATTCGTAGCATGGTATCTGTTGGCTCTCCCGCTGTAATTTACAATCTAAGCAGTTATTAATGAATATGTGTATTTCTGTATTCATTCCAGGCCACCAGTACATCTCTTTTAATGTCAAAATTGTTTTAATAATCCTGTGATGTGATAGACCCTCCCCCAAATGTGTTTCATAAATCAAGGCTGCTCTACGTTCCATGTTTGGAATTACCCTATCCCCCACTCCAGGGATTCGAGCAAAAGGAACGTTGTTCGCATCAATTACATAAGAGTACTTGAGTGGAAACTTTTTTGGTAACGCTGCACTGCTGCCCTTGCTTGAAGCATTGACAGCCAACATTATCTCACCGTCTATTTTCGTTTTTGAACGAGTGATCGCAGCTACGGAAGCCGTCTGAACAGCCCCCTTTGCGGCTTTGTCAGCCAATGAATTCCTGCAACGTGAACGCCATCAAGTTGATGACTCAGTGTGTGGATCACGCGAGCCTTTGGTAGTTCGTTTTTCAACTGAACTACTTGTTCCCAAAGCATTTTATGCTTTATTGTGCCACCTTTCGCATCTTTGAAACCATTTTCAAGCCAGTTTTGTATATAGTCATTATATGACTGAACACAGTAAAAGGAATCGCACACTATTAGTGTGGGGAATTCTCGATCTGTACTTTCAAGTGCCAGTTTGAAAGCTTGTAGTTCAGCTCGCTGAGCTGTACAATCTCCCAGAGATTGAGTTTTTGTGACCATAGGTCTGAAGATGTCATCTCGCATGCGACCTTTAACGATTGCACATGCTGCACTGTAAGCTTGCTTACTCCCTGTTGCGGGCTGTGCGGATCCGTCAGTGTAAGTTATGAATTCGTACTGATCGAGAGGCAGAATTTCAGTGGGCAGAGGACATTCTTGTTCATATTGCAGGAACGCTTGTGTTTTTAAATCGGGATCAAAAACCTATTCAACATCTGTTGCAGCAAGAGAATTAACCCATTGTATCCATCTTGGATGTAATTCTTTAGCATTTGGAATGCTTGCTTTTGTGACCGCTTCTAAAGCTGGTACTGGGATTACGACAATAATGCGTTTCCCTTGGGCTAAGGCTCTTTCTTTTGCTACAGCCGTTTGAACTGCTGTCAGAATTTTTTCAGTTGAACTGAAGCGCATTTCCGCTTGTGTGTACAAATGAGATTTGTATGCGATTGGTATTTTCTCACCCTCATTGAAGGTTAAGTAGGTGAATCCGCATTGACCCGAAATTATTCAGATCACCAAATTTCGTTGACTTACGCGTGTTTGTAAGTGATTTGTTGCTAACATGTTAGCCTGTAGTGAACGCAAGATTTCTGTGTGTTCCTGTGTCCAGTTTTTGATCGAAAAATCAGGTTTGATTAATGCGTAGAGAGGTTTAACCCTTTCTGCGTAATTTAGAATGTATGTTCTTCCAAAATTTAAGAAACCCAGGATGGATTGTAAGTTTTTTAGCGTTTTTGGAGGTTGGAGCAGCGCACATTTCTCTAGAAAGTTAGCTGCCAAGCTCTTGCCTTCACTTGAAAGCTCATATCCTAAAAATAGGACATTGAGATGGGCAAATCGGGACTTTTTAAAGTTGAACTTGTAGCCCTCAGAGGCGAAACCCAGTATAATGGTGCTCACCCTGTTCAAGTGTTTATCCAGGTCATCGTCTGTTAGATAGATGTCATCGACATAGGACAATGCCTCATTATCATAAATTTGTCGTAACTCTGTTACCCTCGCTGAGAATAACCCTGGGCTGTTCTTGAACCCTTGTGGGAGTCGACAAAAGTGACGCTGGGTCCCCATTATGGAGAATGCTGTTAAGTACCTGCTTCCAGGTGCTATGTTTTGACAAAAGAAACCATTTGAGATGTCTAATGTTGTTTTATATTTTTTACGCACAATGTTGTTCATTAATGCTGTGCTATGTGCATTTTGCACTGCAAATGTTTTAGAACAAGTGTTTAAGTGTCTGTAGTCCAAAACTAGACGATAGGTGTTGTCTGGTTTGGAGACAGGAAACAAAGGATTGTTCATTGAGGAGGTGCATGTTTCAATCACCCCTTGGTATTCAAGTTGATCTAAGATCTCCCTGACCTGTTTTTTAGCTTCTTTCTTTATTGGGTACTGCCTTTGTGCAGTTGGTTCATGTTTTAGATGTATTTTATGGTGAGGTGAGTCCTCATCCCATCCTACATGATTTTTATATAATGCTGGGGCCTGGGCTACTGCCCATTTCCTGGCATATGTGTATTTTAGGTGTATTGGAATATGGTTGGAGAAGGCAGGCATAATAATGTCCTCGCCATGTGGGCACTCTCTGACAAATTGTGGTGGCCAGTCTTTTTCTGCTAGAAGTATGTCATAGCCCCTTGATAGTCTTTCCCAAAAAAGTGCTTTCACCTGTCTAGGTATGTCTCCCTCCATCCGGAGTGTTATTTCATATAACTTTTGTGGAGTACTAACCCTGGTGTCTACAGTCTCTACTGTAATGTACTCATTCAAGTCCACTATCTCCAGAAGTTCCTTCAGGTTCTGGCGAGCTATTGTGACTTCTGCTGCACTGTCCAGCATTGTCTGAGCCCATTCTCCGTTCTTGAGTTGTGTTCTCAGTATTCTCGGCATGTCTGATCTTTAGACCTGCTACTTTCTTTTGGAGAATTGAGGTTTTGCTTTAGTTTTTGGAGCGTGTTGTTCGTCTTTCGATTTCACGCGTTCTTCTCTATGTTCCGATCGTCCTCTTCTTTCCGAAGTCTGTGATGAGATCTGAAAGGGACGAGAGGAACGTGTATCAGTATCTTGATACCTGTCAGGCATTCTCAAATTATCCCTATTCCTTAGGTTATACCTCCTTTCAGAGGGCTCCTTTTGAGGAGACCTACCTCGGGATTGAGAACGTTTCTCATTTGAATTTTGTTTATTAGTCTCCCATTTCTTTTTAGAAGATGTAGGAGTTTGTTTAATTGAGTCCTTCTCAGGACTTTCAGATAGCTTCGGCTTCACTGGTCTTCCACCCAAACTATCTCCGCCTAATTCTGCATAAGATTGTTCTATTATTCTGGGTAGCTCAGTTTGATGTTCTGTAACATCAAATTCCCTTAATTTTGGCGGATCGCCACTGCTGCTGCCTCCCCTTTAATATTAGATAATATTATTGTTGAGACCTGGTCGAAATTTTTCAGTAATTTCATACCTAAATTTAGAGCAGGCTCTGCCCCGTATTCATTTTGAATTTGTTTCAGGACATCAGGTATTACCGCAATTGATGGAATGCCATGTGTTTTAGTATAGATGGCAGCAAAGACTGAGCCCCAAGTGGTGCAGTCTTCCAGTTGTGGTGTGATCCCCATTGGTAAACTGATTGTCAGTATTCTGTGTTTCTCATATGGGCTAGTATTTGGAAATACTGCTTCTATTTGAGTAATCTTTTGAGCTATCCAGAATGGAATTTGCTCACGTTTTGTGGGCATTTTACCCATGACTGCCTATAGAGTCTGTGGTGTAATTTTTAGTGTATTCCCCGGTTGAGGGGTTTGATTTGGAAGTGTCAGTGGTTGCATGACTGTGAAAGTCCGCATGACATATTGGACCAATTGTCTGTAGATTTTTATTAACTCTGTAAGTTGAGTAAGTAGTTCCTCGTCTGACATTTCTTCAATGTCAAGATGAGGTGTGTAGCCGGCTAGAATCGGCCATGTTGCTCCTGGTCTACCTAGTGGACCGAGCCTGGTAATGTTTCTGTGATGTTTTAGGGCGCTTTTAAACCAGAGCTGATGCTCCTGGTATGTTAATGGAATTTCAATATCCTCGAAAGGAATGTATTCCTCTGGTGAATCATCTTCTTTGTAGAAGTGAAACATTTGTGTTACTGGATTGGATTCAGGAAATATTACCCATGAATAGAATACCTCTGTCTGAAAGGATTCGTGTGCCTCTATCACGAAAACTGCTCTACCTCCTCTTGGTGGTAGGCCATGTTTTATGAGTTTTAGAGTGATGGCTCTTCTTAAGTTTGGAGGGATGTCTATAACACCCTCCTCGGTTTCAATAAAACCTGTAAAGTTAAAAACTGCTGCTTGGGCTGGATCATTGTCTAGAGCGCCCTCCAGTGCAAGTCGTGGTAACGACTTGCGTTGTAAAAGCAGCGATCTAAATGTACTGCGGTGTTTTGACCGCGTTGTTAAGGTCGTTTCCCTTGTCGGAGTCAGGCATTTTTGTTTTTTGAAAAATGTAGAACAAGTTTCAAGGAAACAAAGATAAGGTGCACAATATTTTTGGAACACTGTATCCTTCAACGTTGAGCAAACCAAACAGCTAATATATAGGGTACTGCCCTATGTAGCCGTGGTGGATACTTAACCCTGCCCACTCCAGACGTCTTTTGGAGTATATGGGTAGGGGTCTCTGAAGAAAAAAGCACGGCTGAGTTACTCAGTATCTAACGTTGAATTACCGCCTTACCAAACCGTTGGGCGCCATGTAGTGTAGCTCCAATTTCCCTAATAGGCTCTGCGCATTGGAATAATATATCCTATAGGTTTGACATAGGACTAAGGTCAGTATGTCCCTATCGAGTATATTAAACTTAATTACTTGTGCCAGCTAGCTCAGAGGCCACTAGAAACTCCTTGACGACAAGAAGGGAGTAGTTTCTGCCAGCCGCAAAACATGACCACTTTGTTTCCCTTTAGAATCAGAACGTGTCCCAGAGTCGTGGAAACAATAGATAACTATTTCACTCAGCTCAATCGTGCATGCTTAGTTTTCTCCAAGTTACACAGAAAGAACAGACGGGCGTTTCAATAAAAGATTTATTGAACAGTCTTGTTTCTGGTGTAAGTAAAATGTGCTGTTACAATCACAAGACAGTATGCGAGATAAATAATGTACAGTGTGAGCAGTAGAAATAAATAATACTGCGATAGCATTATCTTTTAGTATATATGCATTTACATAAATGACACAGACTAAAAATGCGAGTACTCATACGATGCGTTTCTAATCTAGTTCTACCCCAATGTACCTAACCTAACCTAGGTGTAGGGAGAGGTATGAAGTAGGTGAAGTATTCCTTACTATGGTATACTAAGAGTATGTTAAGCCTAGTATGCCAAGAGTCCCTCTAGGTTCTAGTCAGCTCCATACCTTAAGAATGAGAGAGGTAGGAATCTCTTGCCAGACTCGAACTCCAACACCCCGCAAGGGAAGTCAGATCACTGGGTCTGTTCTTCATGAACTCGTTGTGACGTTAGGGTGGACGGATGTCGGAGACCATGCCTGTATTTGGAGTGCACGGTTTAATGCCTAAATAAGGGCTGGGATTTTATGCCTATATAAGGGCAGGCCGAATTGTGCCTATATAAGGACATGATAAAGGAAAGCCCGTGTATGGACACCCTAAGAGGAATACAACGCCCACTCCACTTCGTGTGTACGATAATACTAAAATGCTAGACATTCAAAAAATGCTAAACATAAAATGGAGTACCGCATATTTAAAAAATATCTCTTAAAAGCATTAAAAAACATAGTAAAAATGCAAAAAGGTACTGTACATATTAAGCAATGCTTTTCATTTCAGGCATAAAGTTCGAAATTAAATGCAATTTGAATGAAAATAAGCAGTAATATTTACATGTGACAAAAATGATCGATAAGTTGTTCAAAAATCAAAATCATTTCATGTCTTGAAAATTAATGAACTGTTTTAGACACACAAGATGACAAGTGTCTGTGGAAGTACCGCGAAGTCTGTACTATAAGGCTAGTTCTACTTTAAGCAGATTGAAGTGCCATTTTAGTTCGAAAAAAATGGGAAAAAGTTCAATTTTGGAAGGGTCCCAAGTTTTGAAATATGAAGGCCAAATTGTTACTGCATCTCTGGAACACTGTATGCTGAATCAGAGTCAGTTTACGGGTCTGGTGTAAACATGAGATCATCTATTTCCGTAGACAAAACATCATCCACTGAAGTTGGTGTCAGTTGGAACACCTCGTGTAGTAGATTAATTGCACAGAGATGTGAAGCATCGCTTCCAGCATAATTTGCTGCAGCAATGTTCGCGTCCGATGTTACCTGTGTGCCTGTAGATCTTTCTCGTACCTCAGCAGCAGCCGGAAGCGTCTGTGAGATCTCAATGAATGCCGACATCAGGATTGGTAGCCTCTGGGGACAACACAGAGCATGGGCCGTTATCGGGACCAGCAGAGTATCGACGTCCGTTGGCGTTGCTGATGGAAATGTGAGACAAGTGTCTAACACGCATTCTTCACCGCATAGCAGGCATCGTAGAACAGGTAAGATGCAATCTTGCCAGATTGGTCTGAATGACAGGAACCACGTGGTATTCAGGTCCCGTAGACAAGTCATGCCCAATAGCTGTACTATTCGCTCACGGCACTTGCGTTCAAGGAGAGCTTTCTCCATTTCGCTCGGAGTGATGTCTGCGAATAGGCTGGCCATAGCGCAATAGCAGGAAGAGAAATAGAATTCCGGCAACAAGTGCTAGAATTAATGGTATGCCACCAAACACCGAATGTGCAAAGTTCGGGATGATACTGAATATTGCCTGGAAAGGTGCGAACAGACCGGAGCAGATGCTCTTAAATACATGTACAATTCCTGTTGTATCAGACATATTGAAGATACGTCCTATCATTTCCACGAAATGTATAGGGCAGTTTGTACGTATTAAAGTCTGTATCTCAGCCGAAGTCCTTGCTACTTGTAGATCATAGGTTTCTTTGGCCGAGGTCAAAGGCACTGTTTGCTGTAAAAGCATGGCTTTCATTCTGCTCAAAGTATCAAATCTTATAAAAGAGACGTTCAGCGAAGGCCATAGAGGCGACTCCCTGACTGTGTCTATTGGGGCAAACAATACTTGCATACAGCAAGTGACCCTGGAGTTGACCGTTACTAGATATGGGATGCCTGGCAACATGCCGCAGCAACTCTGATTATTCAACATGAGGTAACTCCCATTAGAAAGTTGTCCAAACCTTGGATTAATCACAGCAGCTGGTGTACCCTGCTGATGGCAAGACAAATTTGCCACAGAACCATTACAAGCCCCGTGTAAAGAAATGTCCTGACATATTAGTGAACCGCTCAGTGCACGTTTACAGTGTGTACCGCTCAAAAACACTTCACGATCCCCACTCCAACATCTATATGTATACGGTAAATCCCAAGATGTCTTAATGTATTCCTTACCCAACCTTTCATATTTGCCTGCTTGCATTTGTCTGAGGCAATACTGAAACTGAAAAGTAGTCACAGGTAATGTTATTTTGCCATGAATAAGCCATTCTGTAGCTGGTTTTTCTGACACTGTGAATGGTAACTCTTCCAGTTTTTCAATGCTCAGCAATGTGTACCTTGCTCCTCTTTGTGCCAATTCGATCTGTTTATCAGTTAGATTGTATTCTGCAAACAGAGCTGACATGTTGATAAAACGCCAAGGCACATAGCCCGCTCGCAAAGATTGCAGCGTCCAGCTTAATAACACAATAGAACGTAATTGAGACTGACCTTGTTGTAACATCGCCAAATCTTGTTCTAGTATGTCGATAGCAGAGGATACAATGCCATCCAATGAATATATTCTGGAGGACAAAGTTGTTAACCCATTGTCGACCACAGAGAGGGTTTTCTCTAAATTAATACGATCAAGTTCACGTATTCGTTCTGCGGCCTCCATCTGTGACACTTTCCATGCTTCATTATAGGCAGCATAAATGCCGGCATATATGAAACGTTTTTGACGCGGTTTTCTTGGTCCAAGCAAGAATTCCCTAAGGTCTGCGTCCTCTTTAAGTAAGGATAAGTGTTGTTTCACATCCTCTAGTGTAGACTTATGCAGCCAATCGAGGCATAATTTTCCTACACTGTATGTTGTTACTGTCTTTGGACATATCTTGGGTCTGGCCTATTAATAGTAAAGCCCTGAGTTTTATTCAGGAATCTATCCTGACAGTTATTCGTGTCTGTGGGCCAGATCAACCATTTTTTCCAATCAGGATTAGATCTGTTGAGTTGTAATATATTGTCAACTGTCACCACTGCCTGTGTATCGTTATCACTTGCAGGTGTCGGTACAGAAGGTGTTTTCATCTCTTTGATCTTGGCTAATCCAAGACAAGATGTTCGTTGGATGGTTTCATTCAAGAACATTATTTGTTCAGGGATGATACAGGCTCTAAATAAAGCTTCTATCCCCTGCACTTGCCAATCTTTAGTACCCCAGACAGTTTTTGTGTCTATTGTGTCTTTCCATAAGTCGAAACCCTGTCTAGACAGTTGGGCAATAAATGCTGCAGAGTAAATCTGTTTTGTATTAGTTAACATAATTTTCAGTCCTGTTTTGTTTACATTACTAAAGTAAAATGTTTCTGGGTCAGATGTATTGTAACCTGAAAAATATGGAAACTTGCTAGCAAATGTTTTTGAACTACCTTTTGGTGGTGTAGGACAATGTTCCCATTGGTTAAACATAAACACATTTCTTGGATATGCAGATTTATGCAAATAATGATGACCATAGTGGTTATAACAATACAGTTGTTCATAGTCTGATGAACCCTCTAAAAATTCATTTTTAGAAAATACAGCAGATTTTTCTAAGTCAAACATTATGTCATTAACCGTCTCAAAGTCCCAATCATCTGAATAGGTGAAATTTTAAACAAATGTGGAATGTTCAATTGTTCCGTCGGGCCGAAGATGTCAAAATCTGTTTTGTTCCACACTATACCATCCTGTACAGGAACGGCTGAGATGTTCACTGATGACAAGTCTCTTGCTTCACGATGGGAAGATTTATGAGGTTTCAAAAGTGCGTTCACATCTTTTCCTTCAGTGTTCACATGGATGTATCTGCCACTTATAAGCACGCTCACAGTTGTAACCAAAGCTAGCCAGAGCAGGAAAACAAATAGTCCAGATATAATCCAGAGTTCAATCCATGGAGAAACCAAATATGTTTTTTTCATAAAGTGAAGAAAGTCTTGTACTTGCTGCTTGAGTTTGAATGATGCTGGCGTCGTTTCAGGTTCACTCGGATCTTCTGAGAACGTATCAAAGTTAATGAAATAGCCAGAAGCAGTTCTATCAATTGTTGGAATTGCATCAGGATTTGTAGAAATCACTGGAACCAGTTGATCACTTGCTACATTGGTGTAGACAGGCGTATTTGGACGAACTGTTACTTGGTTTTCAAGAGGGATGAGTTCCATTGCAACAGCTCAGTCCTTCATCTGTTACAGCTGAATTCTCGATAGTTATCAGTCTTTCAGTCTGAACCTCTTGGATAGTAGCGAGAGGAGTGCGTCTGCTACTATGTCGGAGTCCACGAGGCCTACTGTTTAGTATTGGCCACATACTGTGGTTTGATGAGGTCGTTGGACACAAATCTTTTCTCCTTTCTTCCAGCAAGGGGCGGCAGAAGTACTGTTCTTGTTCCTTGAACTGCTAGGACAGGTACTGGTTGTCTGTAAGAAGGCCCAAATTCCTTCTTGTCCGCAATCTTTTCTCTGACTAGATCCCCAACTTTTGGAATCCAGACAGGCCGTGCTGGGACCGCCGATTTTTCCCCAGTGGTGGTTGGCTGCAGGAATACGTTGCTGTGTTTCGTTCTTAACTCATTCAGTTCCTGTAAAACAGCCAAACGATCTTTGATATCAAACGGTTTATTTTCCACCACTGTGCCTACGTGTTCAAGGTCTGGTACCCACATTCTTGTCCCAAATAGGACCTCATATGGAGTGACCCCCTAGAGAACTTCTTGGCAGGTTGTTCAATGAGCGTTGAACCCCATAAATATGTTTGACCCACCCATCACCCGAACCTAATACCCTAGCTGTTATAGACTGCTTTATGTCCCGGTTTTTCCTTACCACAACCGAATTTCCCTCAGGATGGAATGGAGAGGAGTACCGCAATGCAACGCCCAGACTGGCCATGGCTTCTTTGTAAGCCCGAGAGCTAAACGCAGGACCCTGGACAGAATGTAGCGTGCCTATTGCGTATGTGCCAATAAAGACTCGCAAATCTTTTATAACAGTTCGAGCGTCAGCCGAGCGCTGAGGCCATATCCATAGGAACCTATATTCAGTATTCAGCGTTTGTGGGATTGCATTTGTCCAGAAGGACGCATGCGCGTAGTTAGTCTAATGCTGTCTAACAATGGTGTCTGTAATGGGCGGCTACATTCGTAGCATGGTATCTGTTGGCTCTCCCGCTGTAATTTACAATCTAAGCAGTTATTAATGAATATGTGTATTTCTGTATTCATTCCAGGCCACCAGTACATCTCTTTTAATGTCAAAATTGTTTTAATAATCCCGTGATGTGATAGACCCTCCCCCAAATGTGTTTCATAAATCAAGGCTGCTCTACGTTCCATGTTTGGAATTACCCTATCCCCCACTCCAGGGATTCGAGCAAAAGGAACGTTGTTCGCATCAATTACATAAGAGTACTTGAGTGGAAACTTTTTGGTAACGCTGCACTGCTGCCCTTGCTTGAAGCATTGACAGCCAACATTATCTCACCGTCTATTTTCGTTTTTGAACGAGTGATCGCAGCTACGGAAGCCGTCTGAACAGCCCCCTTTGCGGCTTTGTCAGCCAATGAATTCCCTGCAACGTGAACGCCATCAAGTTGATGACTCAGTGTGTGGATCACGCGAGCCTTTGGTAGTTCGTTTTTCAACTGAACTACTTGTTCCCAAAGCATTTTATGCTTTATTGTGCCACCTTTCGCATCTTTGAAACCATTTTCAAGCCAGTTTTGTATATAGTCATTATACGACTGAACACAGTAAAAGGAATCGCACACTATTAGTGTGGGGAATTCTCGATCTGTACTTTCAAGTGCCAGTTTGAAAGCTTGTAGTTCAGCTCGCTGAGCTGTACAATCTCCCAGAGATTGAGTTTTTGTGACCATAGGTCTGAAGATGCCATCTCGCATGCGACCTTTAACGATTGCAGATGCTGCACTGTAAGCTTGCTTACTCCCTGTTGCGGGCTGTGCGGATCCGTCAGTGTAAATTATGAATTCGTACTGATCGAGAGACAGAATTTCAGTGGGCAGAGGACATTCTTGTTCATATTGCAGGAACGCTTGTGTTTTTAAATCGGGATCAAAAACCTATTCAACATCTGTTGCAGCAAGAGAATTAACCTATTGTATCCATCTTGGATGTAATGCTTTAGCATTTGGAATGCTTGCTTTTGTGACCGCTTCTAAAGCTGGTACTGGGATTACGACAATAATGCGTTTCCCTTGGGCTAAGGCTCTTTCTTTTGCTACAGCCGTTTGAACTGCTGTCAGAATTTTTTCAGTTGAACTGAAGCGCATTTCCGCTTGTGTGTACAAATGAGATTTGTATGCGATTGGTATTTTCTCACCCTCATTGAAGGTTAAGTAGGTGAATCCGCATTGACCCGAAATTATTCAGATCACCAAATTTCGTTGACTTACGCGTGTTTGTAAGTGATTTGTTGCTAACATGTTAGCCTGTAGTGAACGCAAGATTTCTGTGTGTTCCTGTGTCCAGTTTTTGATCGAAAAATCAGGTTTGATTAATGCGTAGAGAGGTTTAACCCTTTCTGCGTAATTTAGAATGTATGTTCTTCCAAAATTTAAGAAACCCAGGATGGATTGTAAGTTTTTTAGCATTTTTGGAGGTTGGAGCAGCGCACATTTCTCTAGAAAGTTAGCTGCCAAGCTCTTGCCTTCACTTGAAAGCTCATATCCTAAAAATAGGACATTGAGATGGGCAAATCGGGACTTTTTAAAGTTGAACTTGTAGCCCTCAGAGGCGAAACCCAGTATAATGGTGCTCACCCTGTTCAAGTGTTTATCCAGGTCATCGTCTGTCAGATAGATGTCATCGACATAGGACAATGCCTCATTATCATAAATTTGTCGTAACTCTGTTACCCTCGCTGAGAATAACCCTGGGCTGTTCTTGAACCCTTGTGGGAGTCGACAAAAGTGACGCTGGGTCCCCATTATGGAGAATGCTGTTAAGTACCTGCTTCCAGGTGCTATGTTTTGACAAAAGAAACCATTTGAGATGTCTAATGTTGTTTTATATTTTTTACGTACAATGTTGTTCATTAATGCTGTGCTATGTGCATTTTGCACTGCAAATGTTTTAGAACAAGTGTTTAAGTGTCTGTAGTCCAAAACTAGACGATAGGTGTTGTCTGGTTTGGAGACAGGAAACAAAGGATTGTTCATTGAGGAGGTGCATGTTTCAATCACCCCTTGGTATTCAAGTTGATCTAAGATCTCCCTGACCTGTTTTTTAGCTTCTTTCTTTATTGGGTACTGCCTTTGTGCAGTTGGTTCATGTTTTAGATGTATTTTATGGTGAGGTGAGTCCTCATCCCATCCTACATGATTTTTATATAATGCTGGGGCCTGGGCTACTGCCCATTTCCTGGCATATGTGTATTTTAGGTGTATTGGAATATGGTTGGAGAAGGCAGGCATAATAATGTCCTCGCCATGTGGGCACTCTCTGACAAATTGTGGTGGCCAGTCTTTTTCTGCTAGAAGTATGTCATAGCCCCTTGATAGTCTTTCCCAAAAAGTGCTTTCACCTGTCTAGGTATGTCTCCCTCCATCCGGAGTGTTATTTCATATAACTTTTGTGGAGTACTAACCCTGGTGTCTACAGTCTCTACTGTAATGTACTCATTCAAGTCCACTATCTCCAGAAGTTCCTTCAGGTTCTGGCGAGCTATTGTGACTTCTGCTGCACTGTCCAGCATTGTCTGAGCCCATTCTCCGTTCTTGAGTTGTGTTCTCAGTATTCTCGGCATGTCTGATCTTTAGACCTGCTACTTTCTTTTGGAGAATTGAGGTTTTGCTTTAGTTTTTGGAGCGTGTTGTTCGTCTTTCGATTTCACGCGTTCTTCTCTATGTTCCGATCGTCCTCTTCTTTCCGAAGTCTGTGATGAGATCTGAAAGGGACGAGAGGAACGTGTATCAGTATCTTGATACCTGTCAGGCTTTCTCAAATTATCCCTATTCCTGAGGTTATACCTCCTTTCAGAGGGCTCCTTTTGAGGAGACCTACCTCGGGATTGAGAACGTTTCTCATTTGAATTTTGTTTATTAGTCTCCCATTTCTTTTTAGAAGATGTAGGAGTTTGTTTAATTGAGTCCTTCTCAGGACATTCAGATAGCTTCGGCTTCACTGGTCTTCCACCCAAACTATCTCCGCCTAATTCTGCATAACATTGTTCTATTATTCTGGGTAGCTCAGTTTGATGTTCTGTAACATCAAATTCCCTTAATTTTTGGCGGATCGCCACTGCTGCTGCCTCCCCTTTAATATTAGATAATATTATTGTTGAGACCTGGTCGAAATTTTTCAGTAATTTCATACCTAAATTTAGAGCAGGCTCTGCCCCGTATTCATTTTGAATTTGTTTCAGGACATCAGGTATTACCGCAATTGACGGAATGCCATGTGTTTTAGTATAGATGGCAGCAAAGACTGAGCCCCAAGTGGTGCAGTCTTCCAGTTGTGGTGTGATCCCCATTGGTAAACTGATTGTCAGTATTCTGTGTTTCTCATATGGGCTAGTATTTGGAAATACTGCTTCTATTTGAGTAATCTTTTGAGCTATCCAGAATGGAATTTGCTCACGTTTTGTGGGCATTTTACCCATGACTGCCTATAGAGTCTGTGGTGTAATTTTTAGTGTATTCCCCGGTTGAGGGGTTTGATTTGGAAGTGTCAGTGGTTGCATGACTGTGAAAGTCCGCATGACATATTGGACCAATTGTCTGTAGATTTTTATTAACTCTGTAAGTTGAGTAAGTAGTTCCTCGTCTGACATTTCTTCAATGTCAAGATGAGGTGTGTAGCCGGCTAGAATCGGCCATGTTGCTCCTGGTCTACCTAGTGGACCGAGCCTGGTAATGTTTCTGTGATGTTTTAGGGCGCCTTTAAACCAGAGCTGATGCTCCTGGTATGTTAATGGAATTTCAATATCCTCGAAAGGAATGTATTCCTCTGGTGAATCATCTTCTTTGTAGAAGTGAAACATGTGTGTTACTGGATTGGATTCAGGAAATATTACCCATGAATAGAATACCTCTGTCTGAAAGGATTCGTGTGCCTCTATCACGAAAACTGCTCTACCTCCTCTTGGTGGTAGGCCATGTTTTATGAGTTTTAGAGTGATGGCTCTTCTTAAGTTTGGAGGGATGTCTATAACACCCTCCTCGGTTTCAATAAAACCTGTAAAGTTAAAAACTGCTGCTTGGGCTGGATCATTGTCTAGAGCGCCCTCCAGTGCAAGTCGTGGTAACGACTTGCGTTGTAAAAGCAGCGATCTAAATGTACTGCGGTGTTTTGACCGCGTTGTTAAGGTCGTTTCCCTTGTCGGAGTCAGGCATTTTTGTTTTTTGAAAAATGTAGAACAAGTTTCAAAGAAACAAAGATAAGGTGCACAATATTTTTGGAACACTGTATCCTTCAACGTTGAGCAAACCAAACAGCTAATATATAGGGTACTGCCCTATGTAGCCGTGGTGGATACTTAACCCTGCCCACTCCAGACGTCTTTTGGAGTATATGGGTAGGGGTCTCTGAGAGAAAAAAGCACGGCTGAGTTACTCAGTATCTAACGTTGAATTACCGCCTTACCAAACCGTTGGGCGCCATGTAGTGTAGCTCCAATTTCCCTAATAGGCTCTGCGCATTGGAATAATATATCCTATAGGTTTGACATAGGACTAAGGTCAGTATGTCCCTATCGAGTATATTAAACTTAATTACTTGTGCCAGCTAGCTCAGAGGCCACTACAAACTCCTTGACGACAAGAAGGGAGTAGTTTCTGCCAGCCGCAAAACATGACCACTTTGTTTCCCTTTAGAATCAGAACGTGTCCCAGAGTCATGGAAACAATAGATAACTATTTCACTCAGCTCAATCGTGCATGCTTAGTTTTCTCCAAGTTACACAGAAAGAACAGACGGGCGTTTCAATAAAAGATTTATTGAACAGTCTTGTTTCTGGTGTAAGTAAAATGTGCTGTTACGATCACAAGACAGTATGCGAGATAAATAATGTACAGTGTGAGCAGTAGAAATAAATAATACTGCGATAGCATTATCTTTTAGTATATATGCATTTACATAAATGACACAGACTAAAAATGCGAGTACTCATACGATGCGTTTCTAATCTAGTTCTACCCCAATGTACCTAACCTAACCTAGGTGTAGGGAGAGGTATGAAGTAGGTGAAGTATTCCTTACTATGGTATACTAAGAGTATGTTAAGCCTAGTATGCCAAGAGTCCCTCTAGGTTCTAGTCAGCTCCATACCTTAAGAATGAGAGAGGTAGGAATCTCTTGCCAGACTCGAACTCCAACACCCCGCAAGGGAAGTCAGATCACTGGGTCTGTTCTTCATGAACTCGTTGTGACGTTAGGGTGGACGGATGTCGGAGACCATGCCTGTATTTGGAGTGCACGGTTTAATGCCTAAATAAGGGCTGGGATTTTATGCCTATATAAGGGCAGGCCGAATTGTGCCTATATAAGGACATGATACAGGAAAGCCCGTGTATGGACACCCTAAGAGGAATACAACGCCCACTCCACTTCCGTGTGTACGATAATACTAAAATGCTAGACATTCAAAAAATGCTAAACATAAAATGGAGTACCGCATATTTAAAAAATATCTCTTAAAAGCATTAAAAAACATAGTAAAAATGCAAAAAGGTACTGTACATATTAAGCAATGCTTTTCATTTCAGGCATAAAGTTCGAAATTAAATGCAATTTGAATGAAAATAAGCAGTAATATTTACATGTGACAAAAATGATCGATAAGTTGTTCAAAAATCAAAATCATTTCATGTCTTGAAAATTAATGAACTGTTTTAGACACACAAGATGACAAGTGTCCGTGGAAGTACCGCGAAGTCTGTACTATAAGGCTAGTTCTACTTTAAGCAGATTGAAGTGCCATTTTAGTTCGAAAAAAATGGGAAAAAGTTCAATTTTGGAAGGGTCCCAAGTTTTTGAAATATGAAGGCCAAATTGTTACTGCATCTCTGGAACACTGTATGCTGAATCAGAGTCAGTTTACGGGTCTGGTGTAAACATGAGATCATCTATTTCCGTAGACAAAACATCCACTGAAGTTGGTGTCAGTTGGAACACCTCGTGTAGTAGATTAATTGCACAGAGATGTGAAGCATCGCTTCCAGCATAATTTGCTGCAGCAATGTTCGCGTCCGATGTTACCTGTGTGCCTGTAGATCTTTCTCGTACCTCAGCAGCAGCCGGAAGCGTCTGTGAGATCTCAATGAATGCCGACATCAGGATTGGTAGCCTTTGGGGACAACACAGAGCATGGGCCGTTATCGGGACCAGCAGAGTATCGACGTCCGTTGGCGTTGCTGATGGAAATGTGAGACAAGTGTCTAACACGCATTCTTCACCGCATAGCAGGCATCGTAGAACAGGTAAGATGCAATCTTGCCAGATTGGTCTGAATGACAGGAACCACGTGGTATTCAGGTCCCGTAGACGAGTCATGCCCAATAGCTGTACTATTCGCTCACGGCACTTGCGTTCAAGGAGAGCTTTCTCCATTTCGCTCGGAGTGATGTCTGCGAATAGGCTGGCCATAGCGCAATAGCAGGAAGAGAAATAGAATTCCGGCAACAAGTGCTAGAATTAATGGTATGCCACCAAACACCGAATGTGCAAAGTTCGGGATGATACTGAGTATTGCCTGGAAAGGTGCGAACAGACCGGAGCAGATGCTCTTAAATACATGTACAATTCCTGTTGTATCAGACATATTGAAGATACGTCCTATCATTTCCACGAAATGTATAGGGCAGTTTGTACGTATTAAAGTCTGTATCTCAGCCGAAGTCCTTGCTACTTGTAGATCATAGGTTTCTTTGGCCGAGGTCAAAGGCACTGTTTGCTGTAAAAGCATGGCTTTCATTCTGCTCAAAGTATCAAATCTTATAAAAGAGACGTTCAGCGAAGGCCATAGAGGCGACTCCCTGACTGTGTCTATTGGGGCAAACAATACTTGCATACAGCAAGTGACCCTGGAGTTGACCGTTACTAGATATGGGATGCCTGGCAACATGCCGCAGCAACTCTGATTATTCAACATGAGGTAACTCCCATTAGAAAGTTGTCCAAACCTTGGATTAATCACAGCAGCTGGTGTACCCTGCTGATGGCAAGACAAATTTGCCACAGAACCATTACAAGCCCCGTGTAAAGAAATGTCCTGACATATTAGTGAACCGCTCAGTGCACGTTTACAGTGTGTACCGCTCAAAAACACTTCACGATCCCCACTCCAACATCTATATGTATACGGTAAATCCCAAGATGTCTTAATGTATTCCTTACCCAACCTTTCATATTTGCCTGCTTGCATTTGTCTGAGGCAATACTGAAACTGAAAAGTAGTCACAGGTAATGTTATTTTGCCATGAATAAGCCATTCTGTAGCTGGTTTTTCTGACACTGTGAATGGTAACTCTTCCAGTTTTTCAATGCTCAGCAATGTGTACCTTGCTCCTCTTTGTGCCAATTCGATCTGTTTATCAGTTAGATTGTATTCTGCAAACAGAGCTGACATGTTGATAAAACGCCAAGGCACATAGACCGCTCGCAAAGATTGCAGCGTCCAGCTTAATAACACAATAGAACGTAATTGAGACTGACCTTGTTGTAACATCGCCAAATCTTGTTCTAGTATGTCGATAGCAGAGGATACAATGCCATCCAATGAATATATTCTGGAGGACAAAGTTGTTAACCCATTGTCGACCACAGAGAGGGTTTTCTCTAAATTAATACGATCAAGTTCACGTATTCGTTCTGCGGCCTCCATCTGTGACACTTTCCATGCTTCATTATAGGCAGCATAAATGCCGGCATATATGAAACGTTTTTGACGCGGTTTTCTTGGTCCAAGCAAGAATTCCCTAAGGTCTGCGTCCTCTTTAAGTAAGGATAAGTGTTGTTTCACATCCTCTAGTGTAGACTTATGCAGCCAATCGAGGCATAATTTTCCTACACTGTATGTTGTTACTGTCTTTGGACGTATCTTGGGTCTGGCCTATTAATAGTAAAGCCCTGAGTTTTATTCAGGAATCTATCCTGACAGTTATTCGTGTCTGTGGGCCAGATCAACCATTTTTTCCAATCAGGATTAGATCTGTTGAGTTGTAATATATTGTCAACTGTCACCACTGCCTGTGTATCGTTATCACTTGCAGGTGTCGGTACAGAAGGTGTTTTCATCTCTTTGATCTTGGCTAATCCAAGACAAGATGTTCGTTGGATGGTTTCATTCAAGAACATTATTTGTTCAGGGATGATACAGGCTCTAAATAAAGCTTCTATCCCCTGCACTTGCTAATCTTTAGTACCCCAGACAGTTTTTGTGTCTATTGTGTCTTTCATTAAGTCGAAACCCTGTCTAGACAGTTGGGCAATAAATGCTGCAGAGTAAATCTGTTTTGTATTACTTAACATAATTTTCAGTCCTGTTTTGTTTACATTACTAAAGTAAAATGTTTCTGGGTCAGATGTATTGTAACCTGAAAAATATGGAAACTTGCTAGCAAATGTTTTTGAACTACCTTTTGGTGGTGTAGGACAATGTTCCCATTGGTTAAACATAAACACATTTCTTGGATATGCAGATTTATGCAAATAATGATGACCATAGTGGTTATAACAATACAGTTGTTCATAGTCTGATGAACCCTCTAAAAATTCATTTTTAGAAAATGCAGCAGATTTTTCTAAGTCAAACATTATGTCATTAACCGTCTCAAAGTCCCAATCATCTGAATAGGTGAAATTTTAAACAAATGTGGAATGTTCAATTGTTCCGTCGGGCCGAAGATGTCAAAATCTGTTTTGTTCCACACTATACCATCCTGTACAGGAACGGCTGAGATGTTCACTGATGACAAGTCTCTTGCTTCACGATGGGAAGATTTATGAGGTTTCAAAAGTGCGTTCACATCTTTTCCTTCAGTGTTCACATGGATGTATCTGCCACTTATAAGCACGCTCACAGTTGTAACCAAAGCTAGCCAGAGCAGGAAAACAAATAGTCCAGATATAATCCAGAGTTCAATCCATGGAGAAACCAAATATGTTTTTTTCATAAAGTCAAGAAAGTCTTGTACTTGCTGCTTGAGTTTGAATGATGCTGGCGTCGTTTCAGGTTCACTCGGATCTTCTGAGAACGTATCAAAGTTAATGAAATAGCCAGAAGCAGTTCTATCAATTGTTGGAATTGCATCAGGATTTGTAGAAATCACTGGAACCAGTTGATCACTTGCTACATTGGTGTAGACAGGTGTATTTGGACGAACTGTTACTTGGTTTTCAAGAGGGATGAGTTCCATTGCAACAGCTCAGTCCTTCATCTGTTACAGCTGAATTCTCGATAGTTATCAGTCTTTCAGTCTGAACCTCTTGGATAGTAGCGAGAGGAGTGCATCTGCTACTATGTCGGAGTCCACGAGGCCTACTGTTTAGTATTGGCCACATACTGTGGTTTGATGAGGTCGATGGACACAAATCTTTTCTCCTTTCTTCCAGCAAGGGGCGGCAGAAGTACTGTTCTTGTTCCTTGAACTGCTAGGACAGGTACTGGTTGTCTGTAAGAAGGCCCAAATTCCTTCTTGTCCGCAATCTTTTCTCTGACTAGATCCCCAACTTTTGGAATCCAGACAGGCCGTGCTGGGACCGCCGATTTTTCCCCAGTGGTGGTTGGCTGCAGGAATAAGTTGCTGTGTTTCGTTCTTAACTCATTCAGTTCCTGTAAAACAGCCAAACGATCTTTGATATCAAACGGTTTATTTTCCACCACTGTGCCTACGTGTTCAAGGTCTGGTACCCACATTCTTGTACCAAATAGGACCTCATATGGAGTGACCCCCCCTAGAGAACTTCTTGGCAGGTTGTTCAATGAGCGTTGAACCCCATAAATATGTTTGACCCACCCATCACCCGAACCTAATACCCTAGCTGTTATAGACTGCTTTATGTCCCGGTTTTTCCTTACCACAACCGAATTTCCCTCAGGATGGAATGGAGAGGAGTACCGCAATGCAATGCCCAGACTGGCCATGGCTTCTTTGTAAGCCCGAGAGCTAAACGCAGGACCCTGGACAGAATGTAGCGTGCCTATTGCGTATGTGCCAATAAAGACTCGCAAATCTTTTATAACAGTTCGAGCGTCAGCCGAGCGCTGAGGCCATATCCATAGGAACCTATATTCAGTATTCAGTGTTTGTGGGATTGCATTTGTCCAGAAGGACGCATGCGCGTAGTTAGTCTAATGCTGTCTAACAATGGTGTCTGTAATGGGCGGCTACATTCGTAGCATGGTATCTGTTGGCTCTCCCGCTGTAATTTACAATCTAAGCAGTTATTAATGAATATGTGTATTTCTGTATTCATTCCAGGCCACCAGTACATCTCTTTTAATGTCAAAATTGTTTTAATAATCCCGTGATGTGATAGACCCTCCCCCAAATGTGTTTCATAAATCAAGGCTGCTCTACGTTCCATGTTTGGAATTACCCTATCCCCCACTCCAGGGATTCGAGCAAAGGAACGTTGTTCGCATCAATTACATAAGAGTACTTGAGTGGAAACTTTTTTGGTAACGCTGCACTGCTGCCCTTGCTTGAAGCATTGACAGCCAACATTATCTCACCGTCTATTTTCGTTTTTGAACGAGTGATCGCAGCTATGGAAGCCGTCTGAACAGCCCCCTTTGCGGCTTTGTCAGCCAATGAATTCCCTGCAACGTGAACGCCATCAAGTTGATGACTCAGTGTGTGGATCACGCGAGCCTTTGGTAGTTCGTTTTTCAACTGAACTACTTGTTCCCAAAGCATTTTATGCTTTATTGTGCCACCTTTCGCATCTTTGAAACCATTTTCAAGCCAGTTTTGAATATAGTCATTATACGACTGAACACAGTAAAAGGAATCGCACACTATTAGTGTGGGGAATTCTCGATCTGTACTTTCAAGTGCCAGTTTGAAAGCTTGTAGTTCAGCTCGCTGAGCTGTACAATCTCCCAGAGATTGAGTTTTTGTGACCATAGGTCTGAAGATGCCATCTCGCATGCGACCTTTAACGATTGCAGATGCTGCACTGTAAGCTTGCTTACTCCCTGTTGCGGGCTGTGCGGATCCGTCAGTGTAAATTATGAATTCGTACTGATCGAGAGACAGAATTTCAGTGGGCAGAGGACATTCTTGTTCATATTGCAGGAACGCTTGTGTTTTTAAATCGGGATCAAAAACCTATTCAACATCTGTTGCAGCAAGAGAATTAACCTATTGTATCCATCTTGGATGTAATGCTTTAGCATTTGGAATGCTTGCTTTTGTGACCGCTTCTAAAGCTGGTACTGGGATTACGACAATAATGCGTTTCCCTTGGGCTAAGGCTCTTTCTTTTGCTACAGCCGTTTGAACTGCTGTCAGAATTTTTTCAGTTGAACTGAAGCGCATTTCCGCTTGTGTGTACAAATGAGATTTGTATCCGATTGGTATTTTCTCACCCTCATTGAAGGTTAAGTAGGTGAATCCGCATTGACCCGAAATTATTCAGATCACCAAATTTCGTTGACTTACGCGTGTTTGTAAGTGATTTGTTGCTAACATGTTAGCCTTTAGTGAACGCAAGATTTCTGTGTGTTCCTGTGTCCAGTTTTTGATCGAAAAATCAGGTTTGATTAATGCGTAGAGAGGTTTAACCCTTTCTGCGTAATTTAGAATGTATGTTCTTCCAAAATTTAAGAAACCCAGGATGGATTGTAAGCTTTTTTTGCGTTTTTGGAGGTTGGAGCAGCGCACATTTCTCTAGAAAGTTAGCTGCCAAGCTCTTGCCTTCACTTGAAAGCTCATATCCTAAAAATAGGACATTGAGATGGGCAATTCGGGACTTTTTAAAGTTGAACTTGTAGCCCTCAGAGGCGAAACCCAGTATAATGGTGCTCACCCTGTTCAAGTGTTTATCCAGGTCATCGTCTGTCAGATAGATGTCATCGACATAGGACAATGCCTCATTATCATAAATTTGTCGTAACTCTGTTACCCTCGCTGAGAATAACCCTGGGCTGTTCTTGAACCCTTGTGGGAGTCGACAAAAGTGACGCTGGGTCCCCATTATGGAGAATGCTGTTAAGTACCTGCTTCCAGGTGCTATGTTTTGACAAAAGAAACCATTTGAGATGTCTAATGTTGTTTTATATTTTTTACGCACAATGTTGTTCATTAATGCTGTGCTATGTGCATTTTGCACTGCAAATGTTTTAGAACAAGTGTTTAAGTGTCTGTAGTCCAAAACTAGACGATAGGTGTTGTCTGGTTTGGAGACAGGAAACAAAGGATTGTTCATTGAGGAGGTGCATGTTTCAATCACCCCTTGGTATTCAAGTTGATCTAAGATCTCCCTGACCTGTTTTTTAGCTTCTTTCTTTATTGGGTACTGCCTTTGTGCAGTTGGTTCATGTTTTAGATGTATTTTATGGTGAGGTGAGTCCTCATCCCATCCTACATGATTTTTATATAATGCTGGGGCCTGGGCTACTGCCCATTTCCTGGCATATGTGTATTTTAGGTGTATTGGAATATGGTTGGAGAAGGCAGGCATAATAATGTCCTCGCCATGTGGGCACTCTCTGACAAATTGTGGTGGCCAGTCTTTTTCTGCTAGAAGTATGTCATAGCCCCTTGATAGTCTTTCCCAAAAAGTGCTTTCACCTGTCTAGGTATGTCTCCCTCCATCCGGAGTGTTATTTCATATAACTTTTGTGGAGTACTAACCCTGGTGTCTACAGTCTCTACTGTAATGTACTCATTCAAGTCCACTATCTCCAGAAGTTCCTTCAGGTTCTGGCGAGCTATTGTGACTTCTGCTGCACTGTCCAGCATTGTCTGAGCCCATTCTCCGTTCTTGAGTTGTGTTCTCAGTATTCTCGGCATGTCTGATCTTTAGACCTGCTACTTTCTTTTTGGCAAATTGAGGTTTTGCTTTAGTTTTTGGAGCGTGTTGTTCGTCTTTCGATTTCACGCGTTCTTCTCTATGTTCCGATCGTCCTCTTCTTTCCGAAGTCTGTGATGAGATCTGAAAGGGACGAGAGGAACGTGTATCAGTATCTTGATACCTGTCAGGCTTTCTCAAATTATCCCTATTCCTGAGGTTATACCTCCTTTCAGAGGGCTCCTTTTGAGGAGACCTACCTCGGGATTGAGAACGTTTCTCATTTGAATTTTGTTTATTAGTCTCCCATTTCTTTTTAGAAGATGTAGGAGTTTGTTTAATTGAGTCCTTCTCAGGACTTTCAGATAGCTTCGGCTTCACTGGTCTTCCACCCAAACTATCTCCGCCTAATTCTGCATAAGATTGTTCTATTATTCTGGGTAGCTCAGTTTGATGTTCTGTAACATCAAATTCCCTTAATTTTTGGCGGATCGCCACTGCTGCTGCCTCCCCTTTAATATTAGATAATATTATTGTTGAGACCTGGTCGAAATTTTTCAGTAATTTCATACCTAAATTTAGAGCAGGCTCTGCCCCGTATTCATTTTGAATTTGTTTCAGGACATCAGGTATTACCGCAATTGACGGAATGCCATGTGTTTTAGTATAGATGGCAGCAAAGACTGAGCCCCAAGTGGTGCAGTCTTCCAGTTGTGGTGTGATCCCCATTGGTAAACTGATTGTCAGTATTCTGTGTTTCTCATATGGGCTAGTATTTGGAAATACTGCTTCTATTTGAGTAATCTTTTGAGCTATCCAGAATGGAATTTGCTCACGTTTTGTGGGCATTTTACCCATGACTGCCTATAGAGTCTGTGGTGTAATTTTTAGTGTATTCCCCGGTTGAGGGGTTTGATTTGGAAGTGTCAGTGGTTGCATGACTGTGAAAGTCCGCATGACATATTGGACCAATTGTCTGTAGATTTTTATTAACTCTGTAAGTTGAGTAAGTAGTTCCTCGTCTGACATTTCTTCAATGTCAAGATGAGGTGTGTAGCCGGCTAGAATCGGCCATGTTGCTCCTGGTCTACCTAGTGGACCGAGCCTGGTAATGTTTCTGTGATGTTTTAGGGCGCCTTTAAACCAGAGCTGATGCTCCTGGTATGTTAATGGAATTTCAATATCCTCGAAAGGAATGTATTCCTCTGGTGAATCATCTTCTTTGTAGAAGTGAAACATGTGTGTTACTGGATTGGATTCAGGAAATATTACCCATGAATAGAATACCTCTGTCTGAAAGGATTCGTGTGCCTCTATCACGAAAACTGCTCTACCTCCTCTTGGTGGTAGGCCATGTTTTATGAGTTTTAGAGTGATGGCTCTTCTTAAGTTTGGAGGGATGTCTATAACACCCTCCTCGGTTTCAATAAAACCTGTAAAGTTAAAAACTGCTGCTTGGGCTGGATCATTGTCTAGAGCGCCCTCCAGTGCAAGTCGTGGTAACGGCTTGCGTTGTAAAAGCAGCGATCTAAATGTACTGCGGTGTTTTGACCGCGTTGTTAAGGTCGTTTCCCTTGTCGGAGTCAGGCATTTTTGTTTTTTGAAAAATGTAGAACAAGTTTCAAGGAAACAAAGATAAGGTGCACAATATTTTTGGAACACTGTATCCTTCAACGTTGAGCAAACCAAACAGCTAATATATAGGGTACTGCCCTATGTAGCCGTGGTGGATACTTAACCCTGCCCACTCCAGACGTCTTTTGGAGTATATGGGTAGGGGTCTCTGAAGAAAAAAGCACGGCTGAGTTACTCAGTATCTAACGTTGAATTACCACCTTACCAAACCGTTGGGCGCCATGTAGTGTAGCTCCAATTTCCCTAATAGGCTCTGCGCATTGGAATAATATATCCTATAGGTTTGACATAGGACTAAGGTCAGTATGTCCCTATCGAGTATATTAAACTTAATTACTTGTGCCAGCTAGCTCAGAGGCCACTAGAAACTCCTTGACGACAAGAAGGGAGTAGTTTCTGCCAGCCGCAAAACATGACCACTTTGTTTCCCTTTAGAATCAGAACGTGTCCCAGAGTCGTGGAAACAATAGATAACTATTTCACTCAGCTCAATCGTGCATGCTTAGTTTTCTCCAAGTTACACAGAAAGAACAGACGGGCGTTTCAATAAAAGATTTATTGAACAGTCTTGTTTCTGGTGTAAGTAAAATGTGCTGTTACGATCACAAGACAGTATGCGAGATAAATAATGTACAGTGTGAGCAGTAGAAATAAATAATACTGCGATAGCATTATCTTTTAGTATATATGCATTTACATAAATGACACAGACTAAAAATGCGAGTACTCATACGATGCGTTTCTAATCTAGTTCTACCCCAATGTACCTAACCTAACCTAGGTGTAGGGAGAGGTATGAAGTAGGTGAAGTATTCCTTACTATGGTATACTAAGAGTATGTTAAGCCTAGTATGCCAAGAGTCCCTCTAGGTTCTAGTCAGCTCCATACCTTAAGAATGAGAGAGGTAGGAATCTCTTGCCAGACTCGAACTCCAACACCCCGCAAGGAAGTCAGATCACTGGAAGCTGGACTCTCTGCGTGCAGGGATGACAGCGTCTTCTCAGTGCGTCAGGCCGGGAAACGGGCTCCTCTGAAGTCGAGGTATCCTCTGATTTACAGGGGCTAGGGAAGGTATATTTATACCTGAGAAGTACCTAAGAATGTTAGCATTGACGTGAATCGGACAGAGGAAGACGTCATGAATGAACCCCTAAGGAATAATGGTTCATGCATAATATATGAGTCCTTGAAGAAATCAATAGTCTTGTGCTAGGGAAACTCCCGCAGCCTAAGGGTCTGTTCTTCATGAACTCGTTGTGACGTTAGGGTGGACGGATGTAGGAGACCATACCCGTATTTGGAGTGCACGGTTTAATGCCTAAATAAGGGCTGGGATTTTATGCCTATATAAGGGCTGGGCGAATTGTGCCTATATAAGGACATGATACAGGAAAGCCCGTGTATGGACACCCTAAGAGGAATACAACAGGACACCGCACTCCGTTTATTTATTTATTTATTTTTACTTGAATTCGGAGCGCCCGCCTGCTTCAGGGACACCGCGCTCTTTCTTTTTTACAATGCCAGAGGTTACAAAGTCGCAATTGCGACACCTATAGCATTGTAAATGCTTGTCTACTTAACCAGTTACATTTAGCCTGACTTCACTCAACTGTGCTTTATTGATCGACTAAATGAAAACAATGGGAGGGTGGGGGGTAGAGGCAGTCCCGGGACATATGCAGTGCAGCTTGTCTGTTCCACGCACAGGGGCTCTGGGACTTTACAACTGGAGGTGGTGAGGGTTGTGCGGAAGACTACTAGAAACTTTTTCTGAACAGGCTCAGTGTGGCACCGAGTGGGGTCCTGCTGCCTGACCATTTAAGACGTGGCACATGCCATTCCCGCATGTCAGTGAAAGGAAACTGGGAAAGAAACAGTTGCCAGACGTTTAGTAGTTGTTAAACTGCCCCATTGTTTATCACTTGAATGCCACAGGCCTGTGCCACGTACAAAGCTCATTCATTCCTCTGGCTCACTAAACTAGTACTAGTACTAGTACTAGGTTGTCGAGTACCTAGGTGGATACCCAGTTTGATTTCACCTCATACGTCTTTCTTTTTCCACCCACACTCGCTGATACTTTAAATCTGTTTTGCACCTTCTTTTTCATCCTTACGTTATTCCATTGCAGTTGTTGTTCTATCTTTCTATGTTTCTCTTCACCCCTTTCCCTTTTCTTGCTTTCTTTCTATTGCTCTGTCTGGATCCAAGTCTGATGAGGGCCAGTGCTCACCACCTACAACCACCAGCGCAAGCTAAGCACTGCACCAGACTCTACACATCTATGGACAGTCTTAACAATAGGATTCTTCCTGGTGTTTATGCTATGTGTTAGTCCCCTGCCTATGTTTTGGAACAATAGAATTCTTCCTAGTATTTATGCTATGTGTTAGTCCCCTGCCTAAGTTTTGGAACAGTAGAATTCTTCCTAGTATTTATGCTATGTGTTAGTCCCCTGCCTAAGTTTTGGAACAGTAGAATTCTTCCTAGTATTTATGCTATGTGTTAGCGCCCTGCCTAAGTTTTGGAACAGTAGAATTCTTCCTAGTATTTATGCTATGTGTTAGTCCCCTGCCTAAGTTTTGGAACAATCAAATTCTACCTAGTATTTATGCTATGTTTTAGATCCCTGCCTACGTTTTGGAACAATAGAATTCTTCCTAGTATTTATGCTATGTTTTAGACCCCTGCCTATGTTTTGGAACAATAGAATTCTTCCTAGTATTTATGCTATGTGTTAGTTCCCTGCCTAAGTTTTGGAACAATCAAATTCTTCCTAGTATTTATGCTATGTTTTAGACCCCTGCCTGCATTTTGAAACAGTAGAATTCTTCCGAATATTTATGCTATGTTTTAGACCCCTGCCTATGTTTTGGAACAATAGAATTCTTCCTAGTATTTATGCTATGTGTTAGTCCCCTGCCTACATTTTGGAACAATAGAGTTCTTCCTAGTATTTATGCTATGTTTTAGACCCCTGCCTACGTTTTGGAACAATAGAATTCTTCCTAGTGTTTGTGCTATGTGTGAGGCCACTGCCTATGTTTATCAGAGAGCAACAGTTGTTTCTCTTTTGAGTATTCCAGCAGGAATGGTATCAGTTGTGGTAGAGGCTCAGGGGCATTAGACAGACTGGAGGCTGAAAGTGGTCTATCTTGCACTAAAACTCGGTTTTTATTTGCTCTGCTCTTGGCACAACGAAGCTGAAGGCGCAGAGGTTGCCCAACATACCCAGCCATAGCGTCTGGACCCCAGGCAGAGCTCAGGCAAACACTTAAAAATGCAGCCAGAGCTGTTCCCCCCCGTTGGGATACGTTGCCCGATTTAGCCAACTGCTATGATAATACACCCTTGGACAGTGATGTCTGGTTTGGCACTGCGGTGGTTCAGCACTTTAAATGGTACATTTCAAGGTGGTGCAGTCATCGTCTTTATGCTAATCGCTGCTCCACCATCTTGCAATTTAGTTTCTCAATCAGCTAAAGTCAAAGATGGAAAGTGTGCACCCCATCTAGCTCTTATTATTTTTCCAGAACATGTGCTTGCGAGAAGTGGACCTTAATGATACTCTGCCCCCTTTCCCCTACGTCGTTGTCTGACTCCCCATCCCTCCCGTGGTACTCTATTCCCTGACTCTGTCTCCCACACCGGTGTTCAGCTTCCCTTCTATTGTCCAGTTCTCCCTACCAGTACAGGACTTACCTCCTATTGGCAGGATGTATGTGGTGCGAAAGCACGCATGGTATAGGTGTTTTAATTTGTTGAAATGATGACTTGAATGTTAATAAACACACTAAAAAGCATGCTATTTTCAAATATTGATTGCAACAAAGTATAGTCTCATGGTACTGAAGCAACAAGGAGAAATCCCTGATGTCTGTGCAGGGCTTTCCTGCTGCCACCCTAAGCAGCTGTATCCTTTGAACGCTTTAGGTGTTACTTTAGCGAAGTGGCACCGGTGTTGGGCTCACAAATCTGGGCCAGTAGCCTTCCAAACGGAGTCACTGTGATGGATTTTTATTGGGTATGTCTCTTCAACAGTGGGATATCTTGTAGAGAAGGACTATGCTAGGTTTTGTTGGTAGGCCGGGGAAGGGAGGGATCTGAAAGTGAATCTCAAGGTGAGTGCCGGACAAAGTCATGAGCCTGAGGAAGTCCTCTGAACATGACCCACACCATAACTGAGGAGTACTTTGTATGTTGGTATTTGTAGCACTGCTCTTGTAATGTTAGCATCAAAACTGGAAGCACGGCATTGAGAAGAAAAACTGTGAAAATGCATGAACTCACATTCGACACAGGGCAATTTGTGTTGTCACCTTGTGGAAGGAAATGACCACAGGAGATGAGGGTGCTGTGGGCTTGTGGTGGAGGCCTTAACTAGTTACTGATCACACATTGAAAATGTAGCGGGTGGAAGCAGACACATAACTGGAGACTTTTTAGGGTGCCTAGTAACCCTGTAATAGACTATCTTTAATTCATAAACACCTGACAAGCCAAATTTATATTACCAGACACATGACTCACTAACTGACTTATACATGCATGCACGTATGCCCACTGTCTCTCTCTCTCTCTCTCACACGCACACGCACGCACACACACAATTTCTCTTTTGTTTTTTCACTCACACCACTCACATACCCTGGCTTTTTACTATCTGTTAGTGCTTTGATCCCTTTTACAGACACTGCCCTATTATGCCCTCCTCTCGTCTAGTGATCCTACATTCCTGTTCAGTCCATCAGAATCTTAAGGCGGCTACCTATTAGGCACCACAGCTCTGCAAGCCAGTGTTATATGAATGTTTTGGAGTTGCTCTTCCTATGCTCACTGTCTTTTCAACTGCACCTGACTCCTCTTTTCCTCTTCTCCTCCCAACACTATGGGGGAGTGTTGGGCTGCATTTAGCAGTGTACGCGCATCCGCCATTATATGAAAGGAATCTATGGAAGCTACCAATTTTACAGCCTGGGCAAATAGAGTTTATAGATTTGCCAGCATGTAAGTGTTTTCCCATTTTTAGGTCTTGCCTGTCACAGCGCATGCACTGTCTATTGCAAGACCTTTTGTTTTCTAACAGTGGGCTTAGGAGACCGCCCATTGCTTAACAATTGTTGGCTTCACTGTCACTCTTATTTGATTGCTTCTAATTGGTCAGCTGCCATAGGCTTCCTTCCTCTTTGAGAGTTTGTCCCTGAATTGTAGCATGGACACTTACTTGTGTGCTCATTTTTTAGGCACCACTGTTTTCTTTGTGCTTAAGCACTCTACTACTCCCTCTCCATGTTCCTCCTACTCGCCGACCTTCTGCTGTCTGTCTACATGCCCCCAGCACCTCCCCACCACCCTCCGCTGTCTGTGAGCTTGTTCCCAGACCATCCTTCCAACCCTCTGTTGTCTGTCTTCTTGCCCTCAGATCAGATCCTCCCACCTGCCCTCTGATGTCTATTTAGCCCCAGCCTGCCTTCCCTCCAGTGTCTGTGTTGCCCCACCACAACAAAAAAAGCGCTATGATGCTTGCACCGCTGACCGTGTCATAGCACTTTTTTCACTCACACCCTACGTTGTCCATGTTGATTCACCACCCGCCCTCCTGTTGCCGCCCACCATGCAATAAACAAGCATTTGCAATGCAATAGGTCTTGCAATTTAGAAACGTTGACCTATTGGTATTGTAAATGGCAATGCCTTTATTATTGCAGGTTTTTTAAACACATAAATAAAAGGCATTGTCATTTACAATGCTAATAGCTAAAAATCTCACAATTGCGAGACCTATTGCATTGCAAATGCTTGTTTACTCTCTATCCCCGTGTGCTGCTCACCCTCTCTCATTCCTGGCCTATGTTCTCTCCTTGTTGAAGCTCGTCCACCACTACCCCATCTCCTGCACTGCTTTTTTTGTAATTTAATTTTTTTTTATTTAGCTCACCTCCGCCATTGCACCCACGCCATTTTCACTATGTCTCCTTACCCACTCCACCACTCCACCATTGCTCCCCTCCCACTCCCTTGCATATTTTGTGTTATTTTTTCCTTTGTTGAGGGTTTGACAGCAGCTACTTGCTTCCTGTCTGCTTCTATTAAGAATACGCTATTGCTCACATATTTTATTTTTTATTTAACACTCCAAGATTGGCATCTGCCCTATTGGAACAATAAAGAAAAAACCAAATAAAATAATGATGGATACACACGTACACAGCATTGCTTTTTTGTGTTGATGCTGTTTGGCATTAACAACTTCAGCAAAAAGTATTTGCATTGGAAATAGGACTACTTTGGTACAGCTAAAGGGCAAGACCTACTTTCATTGTCAATGCTGGATGTTGCCTTACAGTTGCAGGAGGACACTGATCAACAAGACAAAAATACAGTAAATGAGGTAAAAGGAAGTTAGAGTCCAATCAGGTAGGATAAGTGATCGTGCACAACATTGATCAGTCATAACACATTTTCTGTTAAGAATTGCAATAGAAAGCAGGTAAAAAAAAAAGCTCAGTTTTGACAAGTTTTCTGAATTGATTCTAATTGGTTAATCTCATGTTAGGATTAAGGGTGTTCCAAAGTCCTGGTCAATTCCTCATATATAGGCAACTTTTCAATACCTGCCACACCCTCTGCAACACCCTGGAAACAGAACCAGCCACCCATCCGGTCCTGCAGACCAAACTCAGTATGGGCGCAGGCCGCCACCTCATCACTTGGCTCTAGAAGGCCATCTGGGACCTCTTAGATGTCCCTCTCACTGCATTCAGAAATAGATGGGAGGAAGAACTTCGGGAAGGCCTTGCACAACAAGGAGTGAGAGCAGGCCCTAGAACATCCGCAACAGGTCTCCCAGATCTCCAGTTTCAAAAACATCTAATTCTTTTTGCTACACAGAGCATATATCACCCTTGCCCAATTGAATCGCTAGTATCCCGATGCACACGCCAGCTGCCGCCACTGCTGTGCCCCAGATGCTGACCGTAAACATATACTATGGTTATGTACGACACTACGTGGCTACTGGCACGCAGGACACACTGCCCTGCAAGGGGTTATGGAGCTTACAGATCTTCACATGTGGGAAGCATGCACCTTAGGCATCTTCAGGCAAAGGAAGAAATACACTGAAGTACCCGCTTTGCAGCCCTAGCACTCCTCCTCGCCAAATACACACTCGCACTCCATTGGTGCTCCCCAACTCCCCCAGCAGTGGAGCCACGGCATGAGGTGCTGCGTGCATGGGGTGCAGTGGAGGAAGAAGCCCTCTGCCACGGAGAGATCCGACTCTTTTAGGCTCAATTTATTATATCCATCGAAGCTAAGTAAATAATAATAATAACAAAATTAATGATAACAATGCCTTCTTTTTAGGTCTGGTAATAGGCACAACCTTTTGATTTTAGTAAAATTATATGTATTATATACTTATCTATAGGGGCTTTCAGCCAGCACTCTTTATCCTTTCATCCTTTGCGTTATTCACATTCTTCTTCCGCCTACTGCAACATACAACATAGGGAAGTGGGTCATCCCGTTTTAGTCACTGGCTAACTTCACTGTGAGTGACAGCATTCTCCCCTTTCCCAAGGAGCGCATCCGGACATAAAGTAGTTCCCTTCAGTACTAGGGGGAACTATGGCAATGCATTCTTTTTGAGGCCAAAAATATTTTAGCTTTTAACCAATTATTTTTTTCTTTTAAATATTGGCGAGGGCCCAGCAGCCCCCACAATGTTTTAGAAAAACCAAGCCAAAATAAAACAAGCACTGACAAAGCCAAAATCCAGCTGATGCCAGACTGATTGGCTTTGGCAGTAGTTGTTTAAAAACCACGTCATACTGCATTTGTTCGATTTCTAAATGCTGAGAATAGTAGGTGTTATTGTTACCAAATTTACTGTATGCAATGTACCCACCCCTGAAGTACAGATGGGTGAGTATGCCTTGATGCATGGTCGATCCAGAGGACATGTGGGATTCGAACGTATGGGGGCACATAATGAATTATTTTAACATCAAGTATAATGGAGCATCAAAAGGCTGTTCTCACCATAGCTCTACTCATAGGATGTAATACGCAGGGTGGCAATCAAGCACAGATATTAATTACCACATTGTCCATCTTGATAAATATCCAGTGGTTGGCAAGCAAAGGTAGAATCCAATTTAAACTTGTTATTGCAGTGTATAAATTTGTGTATAACAGCCCCCCTTGTTTTCTACACAAAGCTTTATATTACACCAATATTGGGAATAGCGGTTCGGCATTCGCCTTTACATTGGTAATCATTAAGTACTGCTGCAGAACATGGAGCTTCAAAGGACTTGGGGGCCGATTACGATTGCGGAAGGCCCGTCACCGCCAGCCATGCGGTGGCGGTCCTTCCGCAATATTCCTCCGCCACATTACGATGGCGGAGGGAATCGAGCTCGGACCGTGGCGGACCCAAAGACCGTCCGCCACTGGTCCGCCAAAAGCAATCATACAGATTGCCTGGTGGACGGTCCAGAGAGCATAAAATGGTGGCGGTGCCTAGCAGGCACCATCCACCAAATCATGATGCTGGCTACAGCCGGCCTTTCCATGGTGGCGATACCGCCATAGAAAGGCTGGTGGGGATTTGTTACGGGGGCCCGTTGCGGGCCCCCGTTGTGTTGGGGGGAGGTGAGGGTGCACTGGGGGGTACCCATGGTACCCCCCCTACATGTCACAGCACTACGTGGCAGGCACCGTGTGGTGCCTGCCACGTAGTGCAGTGAAATGCACATCCTGCCTTTTTGGCATCGCGGCGGGTGCTGCAGTCAGCAGCACCCACCGCAATGTTAAATGGCAGGATGCGACCGCCATGGTGGCGGTCGCATCCTGATTTGGTGTGTGGGACTGCCGCATGTATGGCGGACGGTCCCGGTCTCCACCAGGATGGCGGACGGACTCCAGTTCGTCCGCCATCCTAATGACCCCCTTGGTTCGACGCAGAATCCAATCTAAAGGAATTTGGGAAGGAAAGTAAAGACCTTTCTTTTTCAATCCCTTCTGCTCTAATTCATATGCCTTGTGAAATTGCTTGGAATCCGCAGTCTGCAATGAAAATCCAAACACCATGACACACTGCAGCCCACAGGTTTCTAAAAGGTTTAAGAGAATGGATGAAAAATTCGAAATAAAATGAGAGAAGAGAAAAACACACAAACATAAAGACTACATTAAAAAAAAGGTTTTAGCCCCAAAGAAGTGCAGAGTGGCAACCCGAGAGGAGAGAGAAGGGAAACAGGGAAAAAGTGGGTAATCTGCAATAAATACTAAAGGCTGAAGGGAACAGAAAGATGTGCAAACACATTGCAAATAAATAAAGAGAATGATGGAAAAAGAAAAATCTAACACAAGAATTATCTCCATGACTTAAAAATTATGCCCACTAGGTTTACATTAGAAGCTAATGCGAGCTTAGCCTTAGTCTTAGCCTTCAGGAAACAATGGTCCAATACTCCAGATTCAGGAAGACCCACAAGAGATTCCATGCAACTCTAAACTAGAGTGAGGCTACAGTGTCTAATCACTGTCCTTAGCTGCAGAGGATCAACCACCTCCTTGTCCCAGGGTACACATAGGGAGCACAAGAACTACAGTTTGGGGGACTCTTAGGATTAGAAGTCCCTCAAATTGAACCAAGTAGACACGATTCAGAGGGGTGAACGTTAAGGACAAATGAAAAATTGTTGGGATGGGATAGCTCGTACAATCAGTCCTTGACTTTGGTCCTCACAGAGATGACTGAAATACAAATAATTGTGCAAAACTGAAATGAGTGCAAGGGATGAGCTGAGAAACCTCTATATAAGCATTTATGGTACAGTACATATTATAAAATCAACTGACCAAGGAATCCCTGTGTCCTTTTATCTCTATCACTGTGGGAAGTCAGAAGATGCTAGTTAAACATAGTCTGATGGCCTAACTTCCCAGAGCCTACATTAAGGTTGTTGGCACTACACAGAAATGCTTCTGTTTTTCTTCATTAACAGCCCTGCCAGTGGCAACGATTTTCATTATCTGCCCTGCTGAAACCCTGCTGGATAGCACTGCAAATGACCAAGTGGTGACTCAGTTTTGAGGCAGCATCTATAAGTAAATGATGTTTGCATTTTTTAATTGTAAATGTTTTACTTTACAGGAGGCATTGCACCGCAGCTAAGCATATTTAATTTTTATATAGTATTCATGTCCTATCGTTTTATTATTATAAAATATATAGATACATATATATTAATAATACATAAAAATGGTATAAAAAATAATATATATGATATATTACATAGTCGGGGAGGGCGACTCTGTCGTTGTAATTAACAAGTCATATTTTGTTTTCTTAATGTCTTTGGTGCAATTCGCTGAATCAGTGGCAGCAGGTGACCTTTAAAAGTGGTGAGGCGTAATCCTTGGTTCGAATTCGAATGAACTTCTTTTTGAAGGGTTCGCTCACACTTTCTTGGACTAAGGGCCTCATTTACAAAGACTTGGCGTAGGGCAGTCCCCCAACTCTTTTAGCTGCGCTGCCCCACGGCAAATTGAAAGGGCATCGTATCTATTTCCAAATCGAAATGCACCGTATCTACTTCCTTTCAGCCAACGCACAATTTGGTGCCTAGCGCCAACACAGGCACCCTTGTTCTGTGGTACTAGCAGGATTGTTTTTGTGCAGGAAGAAATACCTTCCTGCATAAAACATTCTATGGAGGTGTTGTCCTCATTCTATGTGTGCTACAGAATGCAGCACACATGGAAAGGCTAAAAAACTCGAAGAAATGAAACATTTCTCATTGTTACACCTGCTCTGGGGAGTCATAAGGTTTTGGTGCTGCCCCAGGTTTACGTGACTTTGTAAATCTGGGCAGCATCAAAATCCATGGTTGTTGTGTGGGAACACCCACCACAACGCCCATGGAACGCCTTCTTGACACAGAGTAAGGCATGCAGCGCTTTGCACTGCCTTGTCTTACTCCATAACTATGAGGCGATGCAAAGCCTCTCAGTGTGGCTTTGCATCGCTTCATAGATATGATTGAGAGGCCTGCACCACCGAATTCTCTAAAAAAGTGACGCTCCGGCGATGCAGGCCTCTTGTAAATAACCCTTTAAGTTTAGTGTCTTACGTTGACTCACTCAGTCTCACTCTGTCTCACTAATTCATGCAGTCTCACTCTTTCTATTTTGAACAATTTATGGAGATTAAGGCAAATGTGACTGCACCTATCTAGTAGTGAGGTAATGTCCTTTATCTATTGGTGCATGGGATCTATAGCTCAATACCCCTTAAGCCTCCTGGGATAAAATCCCACAATAGCAAAATTCAACAATTTGATCCAGCACTCCCTTTAGTATCACATAAAAGCACTTGTATTTAAATTACAAAAGTATTGTTTTCTTCATATATAAAACACTACATGTGTTCAGCAGGTGAGTTTCAGTCTCTTTATTCTTAAATTCTCCTTGACATTAGATAAAACCGTAGCCAACGCGTTTCGTCCACACGGACGTCTTCAGGGCAACACAAGTATGGCTGTGCTCCTATCTTGAAATTTAAATATATTGCTGATGGCCCGTTTCCTTGGCGCGTTTTGTGGTATTTAGAAGGATAATCTCACACGATGGTATACTTCCTCTAATTGGCATCAATTTATGATGGATATTCAAGTAACTGGTCTTATGATGAGACCTGAGCCAGGGCATAACACTATAGTCGGTGTTGCCCCATTCACCCACTTCTGATATGCGGTCGCTGGTAACAACGCGTAATCCTAGTAGGGAGAGGTGTGGCGCCGCGGCCAGGGCGACTGACACTGGACGCTGGGGATCACGGTTCGATCCCTGGCTCCGGCGGCAGGGGTCTGCCCAGCACCATGCGACTCTGGGCAATAGCTCGCTTAATCTTCCCAACGGCCCCCAGCGCCGAGATACCCCTTCGGGGGTGATTCGTGCACTATACAAGTACTGGATTTTACTGTGTAAGTCTCACTCATTCTACTCTGACCCACTCTGTCTCACTTAGTCCCACTCATGCTCACTCATTCTGAATTACTCAGTCTTACTTTGTCCCACACAGAGCAAGTCAGTTACACTCACTGTCATTCTCCCTCACTGACTCACATTCATTCTCACACACACTCGTCCTTACTGTCACTCATTCTCACTCACTTTGACTAACTCCTCCACTGACTTTCTCCCACATTAACTCACACACATAGTCACACAGACATGCTCACAGTGCTGGAATGGCACAGACACCTTCATGTACCTGTGTCAGCAATCAAACAATGTCACTAGCTGCCTCAGTTTGTTGTTGGACCTGAAGTGGGTCTGCATTTTATTTTTATTGCACCAAGAGTGAATAATAATTTATTCTTGATACAATAACAATTGACCACAAATCAAGGAGGGTGTAGTGTAGTTGTGAAGCCCATAAAGGAGAGCTGCCACTGGTCCAGTGACACCCATCCATCAAACCAATCCATTCACTCAATCATCCATCCTTTCACTTTTCCACCCCCTTTCATCCATCCAATAATCCATCCTTTAAATCATCCATCAATCCTTTCACTTATCCATCCACCCTTTTGCTCCATCTAGCCATCCTTTTACTCCATCCATCCATTGTCCTCCCTTTGGCTCATCCATCCATCCACCCTTTCTCCCATCCACTTTTTCTCCCACGCCCCCATTTTCCATCCATCCATCTACTCATACATCATTTACCCTTTCACTCAGCCATCCATCCTTTTACTCACTCATCCATCTATCCATCCATCTATTCATCGATCCATCAATTTACCCTTTCACTCATCCATCCATCTAATCTTTCATCCAGGCATCAATCTACCCTGTCTTTCACTCATCCATTCATTGTTTTACTTATCCAACTTTACATACATCCTTTCACTCATCCATCCTTTTACACTTCCACTCATCCATCCATTCTTTCACTCATTCTTCAATCCATCCATCCTTTCTCTCATCATCCATCGATCCATCCTTTCTCTCTTCCATCCATTCACTCTTTCACCTATCCACCCATCCATCCATCCATCCACCCTACCTTTCATTCATCCACCCTCTCTCCCCTTCACTCTTCCATTCTTGCATCCATCCTTTCACCCATCCACCCACCCACTCATCCTTCCTTTCACTCACTCACTCACTCACTCTCCCAAGTTCATTATGAGCCTTTGTCTGCCAAGCTGCAGACAGAAGAGGCCCATCCAAACCCCACTCCCTCTGTAGCTGCTAAAGCAGGGAGGGGAGTGCAGTAGGGGTGGGGGTGACGATGCCCCGATGCAAAGGCTTAACTGCACACTTACCACTTAGTCCACTAGTGCAATTGTTGTCCACAGCTGGCTCCTTCCTTCTCTTGGGCCTTTATGATCGAAATAAGGAGCACTCTGTGTGCTCAGCTCCATAATGTTTTTTTCAAAGTGAAACCAAAATGCAGTACTAAAAACGTGTTACTGCCAGGAGAGAAGCCCCCTGCACCCCTCCTACAGCCTGCCCCTCTGTGACAATCAGCAAAGTATTGCCACCCACTCCTTCCATGTCCTCATCGGCCTGCCCCACCCCCAGCCATTGAAGGGCATGGAGTTTTGTATCTCATTCCAGGGCTACTGTTCATGCGCCCCAAAAGCAACTGGATCTAAGGCATTCTAATTCAGCACTCCCTCTCATGTGATGTCACTGCTGTAGCTTGTGCCTGCAGGTTGAAGAAAACCTTGTCCCTGGCACTTGCGCAGTAGGACATCTGCAAAGTTCACTAGAGTTCACCCAAGAGATTCAGCACACCGCCTCAGAGCAGTAATTTCTTTTCAGCTGCTGTGTGTTTATTTTCCCTGTTCTTTCCTCTTCCCCAAGGGTGGCAGGGCAATGTCCCTTTTGACCATGAACACCAGTCACCCCTGCGCGGAATCTACATGAAACTTTTCATGAAAAGTTCAATGTACAGTCTTTACTCTGCAGTCCTTACCTCACAGGATGTTACCATGCAGGTAAGCACCACACAGACCCCTTTTTGGTAATTTATCCCGCTGTACTTTATCACACAGGTAAGTTTTTTTTTATGACATAAACATTATGTTATTTATAAAAAGGAACGTAAAGGTTCATGGGTGGGTAGAGGGAAAAGGGAGGTACGTTTTTTTAGGGTCTAGGGGAAGGTAGAGGTAGAGGTAATATATAAAAATATACATATATATAAATATATATTTCTGCACACATATATATATATATATATATATATATATATATATATATAAATATATATATATATATATATATATACACATAACTTTTTTCACTGGAAAGACATAGGTGGAAGTTGAGATATACATAGGTGTTCTAATTATATAAAAAACTATTTTAAAAAACTAGCATTTAAAAAAAGACTGAAATTCACCAGTTATACATAACTTTCCTAAGCATAACTTGCACCACCATAGATTTCATCAGTGATGTAATATGTGAGGTCAGAAGCAATGACCTTGCATTCAGCTGTAAATGTTTTACCATTAATGACACGTTTGCCATAAATGTTATTAAGAATGGAGTGTAATTACATAAAGCCACATAATGGCGTAATTTAAGGAACACAAAATTCCTGAGATTATGCAAATTACGTCAGTGTAATTTAAAGTTACCCAGGCCTACTAAAAACCTTTTTTTCTTAAACATGCAGGTGATGGTGGATTAATTACTGGAAAGAACTGTAAATAGTAGTTATGCAAAACAAATTGCAGGAACACCAAATCATAGTTACAGTGGCCCTCAGTAGAAGAACCTGCAATGTTGAATGACCGACTATACAAACATGTGCTGTCACTGGGTATTACGATTTATGTTTTCCTGCTGCTCCCAGCGGCCAGGAGGAAGACACAAGGCACAATGAGAGATAGCCACTCGACTGTGACCAGAGAAAATTCAAGCAATTGAGATGCCCTTCTGTTGGCTGGGGATCTAAAGGAGGACGAGGTGTTCTACAAACTCCCAGCCAGCAACTCATCACGGCTGCTGTAGGTAGCCGAGCCACCATATCCCACCCATTCACAGCAGCCTGCTACATCCACCCCTCTACATCACAGGAGTCCTTCTCTTAAGGTGTAGAAGGGCTTCCAGACCCTGGTTAGGGGCCAGCAGGAATTTAGGGATAGAGGGGCTGGCCTGTTGCAGGTGGTGTGGGTGGGATGATTTGAGAACAAAGCAGTTTGGTGTTTTTGTTTTTATTTTAGAGTTTAGAGAGGTGGAGGTCTGTTGATGGTGGTGTGAACGGCATGGGTTGGGGAAAGGGTAGTTTGGTGTATTTTTTAGGGCTTGGCCTTAAATAAATATTTTTGTGTTACAGATGCCTTATCACACTGCCACCCAAAACTCAAACATTGCCCTCCTTGTTCTCATCTGAGCAGAGATGTCAGTCAACATCTCCAATATCTGTGAGTAGCGACTGCTGCAACGGTTTTCTTTTGCCCAAAGGACTAACAGGCAAAACAGGGAAGATGTCACAGGAAATAACGTTTCATATTTTGAATGAAGGAGGTGAACCAGCAAAAGGATTCTGCAACATGAAAGAAGAGAAAGTCAGTAGCAAATTCAAAACAGTGGCCAACATAAATAAACACAGTGCTCCTAAAACAGAGTCATTTACTTAAAATAGCACCCAAATGTTTTTAATACAAAAGTAGTCCAAATATTAAACAAAACAAATTTGCATAAGTTATAGGCTAAGAAAGCATGATCATACTTCTGGATACAAATCAGAAAGTTCGGCACTTAGATTCGATGTTGAGCATAGCCAATATGTCTTGCCTTTGAGACCTTATAGGCGTTTAGCCATGCATCACATTATCCTGGATACTGTGCCGCCAGGGATTGAAGAGCTATATAATTACTACACACTGGGTCATGCAGTGTGATTCAGAAATACATGCTTGCCTCAGGAAACATTTATGGACACATTCCAAGGATTTGTACCGCACAGACAGAAAGACAAGTGTCTTGATGCAAGTCAACAGCACTATAACATTCTGTGTGCATCTGCATCACTACAGTATTGAATAGCCTTTGAAAAAAAGCAGTGAAGTACTTTTCAATGGCGGAGACATCAGATCCCTTTTCCCCCAGGCCTCTATTCACCAGGCACCCTTCTCCGAAGTTTCCCATTCAAACCGCTGCTCGAACCATCCGTTTAACAGCAGGACCCCGGCTCCACCCTCTGTCCCAGTCCCCTGGGCATAGGAGCACTGGACATAGCAACAACAACAAAATGCTCCCATTTGTCAGTCAGAGGTGAAATAATGAATAACCAGGGAGAACTTCATTATCAAGTAAGTACTTTTGCAGTTATTAATTTTTACAGGTAAGTAAAAGAGTTCAAAATTATGCGTCTTTATGCAGCAATGCTTCCCTATGGGAAAAAGGCATATATTGCATACAATTATTTGCAATCGGTTTCTGGGGGTCTCATTTGGGACTTAAGGTTGTGGGGGGCCAAGGTCCAAAGTACCACCAGCAGTTACTTGTTACCTGCCCTGGGACGTCCAGGTGCAGAGGTGCTGGTCATAATGGTAGTTGTGCACGCTATGCCGGAGGAAAAAAGGTGGGCCACCTTCAAACAGGCTGCAGAGGGGAACTTGGAGACAAGCCCAGGAGCTCTCAACTGGGAGCTCAGGTCACAAGAGTCCTGGGAACAAGGGGGCACAGCCAGTTTGTCGGTACCCAGGCTGGGGTGCTCGGGTACAAATTGGAAAGGTCAGCTGGGCACTGAGCATCCTAGGGCTTTGCGGTTTTTAGTCTCCACCGGTTGAGGATGCAAAGTCAGGACAGAGTGGCCGCTCTGGAAGTGGGTCTATGTGGTGCTGATGTCCCTTGATGGCTGCTTGGTCTCAGTTCAGGAGGAGTTCGGATTGGACTCTCATGGGCGCTATTTGCTGCAAGGGGTCCAGTACAACAGGGACTGGTCCTTTGTGTCTCTGGTGTCCTCTCAACTGGTGGGGGAACAGATCTGACCTTCAGGATCACACTGTTCTCTTCCTTGGGGGGGCTGCTGCATCAGGCTGCTGCTGCATCAGGCTTGTAGACTGGACTTCGCTTTCCAGTGCCTGCGGACTCTCATCTGCAGCCGATCAGAAACCTGTCTGTGGTGGCAAGCTGGTCTGCACCAGTCAGCCAGCATACAAGTAGTCGGTAGGTTTTCAGGGGTGTCCTCTAAGCTGCCCTCTGGGTACATATATTAATAAGTCCGTCACTGGAATCAGTGTGGGCTTATTAACACAAGATGTTTGATACCAAACATCTCTAGTTTCAGTGAAGCTATCATGTAAATGGGGAACACGTAAACACCAGAGTCCAGCACATGTACTCAAAATGGCTTCCCTGTTCACTTAAAATATCTAGGAATCGACTTAGACATCACAGGGGCATATCTGCTCATGCAGATATGTCCACACATGTATTATAGTGCACCCTGCCGTAGGCCTCTAAGGCCTGCTGTAGGGTTGACTTACCTATACAGCATGCAGTGTCTGCAGGCATGTCACACAGGAGGTATGCCATGTTGTGTCTTCAATTTTCTCTGCACCATTGCATGCAGCCTGCAATGGCAATTTCCATGTTGGTGCTGAGGGGTCTCAGGGTGGCACAATACATGGTGCAGCCCTTAGAGACCCTCTTTAGCTTACCAGGGGTACCATTTACTAATGAATTTCAGGAGGTGCTGATGGTATTGCCAATTGGGGGAACAATTGCACAGTTTTAGGGAAAGAGATCTGGCACTGGGGACCTGGATAGAATGAACCCAGTACACTTCTGTCAAAATTGCATCAGATACCAGTCAAAATGTGGAGGTGACCATGGCAAAAAGGGGCACTTTCCTACATATATCTGTTAAGATTTGGCACTGTTTTTCTCATCCACAGCACTGTTGCACTTTAGGCTGCCGTGCACCAACTTAAACACCCTGGCACTGCATTGTAGGGATGTGTGCGTTCTGACAAGCATAGGTTTGGTATTGGAAAGGGACACGTCCAGTACAAAAACTATGCTTCAATACTTTTCCTACTTCACATGTGTGCTGTACAGTGCCACACACATGCAAAGTTCGAAAAATGTGAAGACTTTTAAAAGGTTGTTTTACTGTTATGTCTGCTTCAAGGAGGCATAATTTTTCGCACAAATCCCTGTTAGTAGGTAGGGATTTACATTAAAACCCATGGGTGGTTGTACGGGAATGCCCATATACTACCTATGGTTAGCCCCCTTGCATTATTTTAAGCAACCTTCTAAATCAAATCATGTTTTGCGTTGAAAAGTAAATCCCCACCACAACACTTTGCACTGGGTTTTTCTCACCTTTCTGACACAAACCCCACACAAAGTGTTAGTAAATCTGGGCCTTCATTTCTATTACCAAGCAGGGTTTTTGAACGAATTACTTCTTTTTTCGCACCAGCTCCAATTAAGCATTGGCACACCGTGATCCAAGAAGAAATTGACCATGGAGACTCTGGGAAAAAAAGCTTGTGAAGAATTTTTTTTATAAGCAGTGATGGGTGCAAGGTGTACCTTAATGGAAGAGAACTCCACCCCTGATTTGGCCAAGAAAGAAAGATGTGGTAGTACTGCTTCTTCTTGACACGTGGTGGTGAACAGGAAGCAGGCAGACTACCTCCCCTCCCCTAAGCCAATCACAATGCTGCAATGGCAGCGTTGTGATTGGTGGGAACAGCGCCCAGCCGGGCGCCTATTGGGCGGGCCATTTTCTCTATGTAGGCTGCATGCAGACTACATAGAGAAGATGCAGAGTGCGCATGACTGGTTTGGTCGGCCCCAGAGGGCCAACCAAACAGTCAGAGCTCACAGCATTGGGCAAGCCACTCCTCCCCGACATGGAACCAGGAATACCCTTCTGCTTTCTCGCAAGCACGAGAAGCAGAAACATAAAATGGTATTTAAAATACCATTTTATGTTTCTGCTTCTCGCACTGCGAGAAAGCAGTGGGGCGACGCTCTTCCGCCCTAATGGAGGAGCCGCCCCTGGTGGTGGATGGATGCTTATCTTCCCTTAGAATATCCTTATAATCCCGAGGAAGATTTAAAAGGCCATATTACATAAATTGAGAGCAAAGCCACTATATTCACTACTGGAAAATTGAAGCACAGAATCTAGCTGTTTCATCAATGTTATGCGTGTCTGTCCTTTGAATGAGGGTAGTATGGGCATGTGTGTATTTGCGGTGTCTGTGTTGTATTTCTATGTTTGTTTGTTTTTGTGGGTGTTTTAAGTTGTTTTATGGAGCCTATGTTCTTGCACTGAGAGATTTGAAATAAATTCAAAATGACCTTTATAATATGCATGTGCATAAGAGTAGGATGTAAGGAGCCAGGCCAGGCATTTGCATATCAGTGCTTCCAATCCTAAATTGTTCTTGCCTCCTCTCGATTGACACAGCGCCTTTTTTGCTGTGTCCATGGTCCATGGCATAGGAAGGCTTCCATGGGTAGTAAAGAGATCTACAACTGGGATGCAGTCGACCATCACATCCCTGGGCCCCGGTGCTACTGAACCAGCCGCACTATTGATAGCTACACCCCAGCCCAGCCTGTTAGTTTAGGTATACATTAGCATCAAATAGACCCAGCGTAGAATAAAAATAACACTCAGTGAACAGCCCCTGTGAGGTCTTAAAAGTGCAAAGGACGATCAGTGTCAGTCTGTGGTCAGTGCCCGTCTCCAGCCAGAGGTTCAGACAAAGCCCTCTCCTCGTCTCACGAGCAGCTCAGTAAAACCTTGACCACTGCCTTAGCGCGGCACAGGAGGGCGGAAGTGCAAAACCAAATTCACCGCCATAACCTCTTTGGAAATGGGCACGAGAGTGTTGGATTTCCAGGTTGGGAGCCTATTCCGTTTCAGCAGATGACAAGAATGGCAGCCATCATGGGAAGATGGTGACAGCCTGTTAGTACTCCTGCCGCGAGCCTGTCAATTATTCAGTGTAACTTCTGATAATTATCCAGATATCACCCCTGGGCGGGGCGCGCGCGTGACCCAAGGCAGGCCGCCCGTCAGGGTTCAGTTTCACAAGTTGTTGTTGTTCTCGCGCTCCTGCTGACACAGATGTTATTTATCTGCTTGCTAATGTTACAGACCTTTATTTCGCTCGCCCCCATGCTAAATCCTCCACAGTTCTTTCCACTTCCTGTCAATATGCTGGTGTTTTTAAACTGAGCTGATAGCATCTCTTCCAAGTCGTGTATTTCCACTGCCACCGCGAGAGTCTCACATTGTTCTCAGACCTCTCTTCCCCATCTGTAAATCATTGCAATTTAACTTTAAAGCATAAGTTAAGGTACATTATTGTTTCTTTATACAGCTTATGCCTATAAAGGCTTCTTGGCGCTATTAGACTTTAAAATGTTTCGGTTCCTCGCTGAGAGGATAGACACATTTACATTTAAAGCCTCGAGTCACGAATGTTTTTTGAAGGCTTAGCAAACTTTGGGTCTTTTTTTTAACACTTTATTCCAAATGAATCAGAAGAGTTCAATACAAGTCGATGGAGAATCGTCTTTTCTCAGTCTCTTTCACTGACGTTAATGGAAACTGCAAAGTCCTCTCACTTTAAATCGAAGCTGTCTTTCTACAGGGCATGCAGTCAGTACTGTCCCTCACCATGATAGAAGAGGGTGCATTCCCTTATAGAGAGAGAGACAGAGGCACAGTGTTTGTGTGCGAGTTGCGCATTTGTTTGTGTCTGTGTGAGGATTGGCTTTGTACTATGGGAGACAAGAGCATCACTGTACTGTATCAAGAAAATCAATGGCCCTGTTTTTGCTTTTAAAAGGCACATGAAGAGGTTTGGAAGCATGCGAAAGGGACTGTGAATGAATTAACCCTGTCGTTTTCTCACACTGCATGGGGCAGATTTACAAAAATATAGCGCAACAAAACTCACCAACCAAGGTTGTTGAGCTGCTTAACTTTGCTCAAGGAGGAGAGAGCAGCGCAGAGCCATATTTACTAAAGATGCACAAGTGCTGGTGTCCTAGCTTCACTGGAACAGGCTACCTAGCACCACTCACACATCTTTGCACAAAGGTGGCAAGGTGGGGCAAAGGTGTGGGCGTGATGTCTGGCATAGATTATCCCTCCAGTACAAATTCTTATACCTAGACAATTTTTAAAACATTTCACGCATTAGATGTGTGCTGTAAAGTGCAGCAAACATGCAATGTGTGAACTGTTTACAAAAGGAGGTTTTATTTACTGACACAAAGTCAGGTCTGCCAATTTTGGTAAATAGGGTTTTGTGTCAAAAACATGGGTTCTTGGTCCTCCAGTGGCTGGGGCTGCACTATTTGACAGTCTGCAGTGGCTGGGGCTGTCTTTTCCTCCCTTTATAGGGCCTTTGTAGCTGGGACTCCTTCACAGGTATCACTGGATTTTTTATGTATTGGTGGCCATTTTGGGTGGGTGAGATTACTTAAACCAAGCTCCTGGAAGTCTTGATGCTTTGCTTTGGGACGTTATGGCAGATGGTGGCCGACATCGAGAACTCCCAGCTTTTGGCAAGCTGATAAGGAGAAAATGCTGCCAGATACGTGGCTATTGGCATACTCCTTGTTCACTAAAAAGAATTCTGAGACTCAAGCATTCGCAGTAATTCTAAAAAAATCACTGTTATAAAAACAAATCGGGGGGCGTGGCCAACCATCAAGGCCGATCGGACGTGAATCCGTTCGGCTCCGCTCCAGGCCCAGAGCAATATGCTGTTACAGCGCTTGTAACACCGCCAAACCAGAACCAAATGGAGCCCTAGTCACGAGGTACCAGGGGGGCTCCCCTGTTTTGAATTTGCAGCCTGGGGACCGCCAGTGGAGACCTGAGTCAGAGAGGCCCGCGACGCGGTGAACGATCCAAGATGGCGGCTCCCCCCCATCCGTGTAACAGAAACTGCTGGCATCGCTCTCACCGGGACTAAGGGGATAGTCGAGTATGATCCGCGATCTACAATCTGCGAAGTCGCGTCTGCCCGGTCAGAGGAGGTCGGCGGCGGTGAAACGGAGCCCCAATCCGGACTTGTTGGGCCTGGCAGGGGTGTCCCGCCCCCTTGAGACGCCGCGGGAAGGAAACCCACCTCCTCACCTGCTTTCAGGTGGGGAGCTCGGGGATAGCTGGCTGGGAGCGGGGCACCGCCGGATTTCCCACAATAGCGGACACCCGATGGATATGAAGCCCTAGGGTCTGCAGGATTGACCACCGGATTCCCACTATCAATGCCTGACTCGAAGATGGCGTCGGTCAGGCACTACACATAACACTGGGCGAAGGGCTGTGGCTGCTGCCATGTGGAAATTACTCTGGCTGTGAGGCAACAGATTAGGGGAAGTAGCCCACACGCAACATCTATAGGCCCAGGAGGGGGACCATGTGAGCAGTAGGGAGCGCTGGCAATGTGTTGAGCCCTCTGAGCAGATTGGTGAGACCCCCTCGACCTTAGCTCCCTTACGCTGTGGAGCAGAGTGTGGAGGCTCCCCGAAGAGCGCTGCATCGGATTCGCGCCTGACCAGCTGGTGGGCAGCTCCCATGCTAAATGGTGCCCTCTTCCCTATACCACAGAAGAAGGCCGTCGGCAACAAAGCCTCTAGCTACTTCACCCCATCTGGCGCCGGGGTGGACAAGGAGGGAGACGGGCAACCTAGAGGCGGCATGGGCCTTACAAGTGAGGATATATTGTGTCGCTAAGGGACTTCAAGAAAGAGCTGAGGGAGGACATCAAGGCAGATATAGGCGCCTCCTTTGATGCGTTCAGGGCGGAGATGGGAGTGAAGCTGGTGGCCCTACAGGCAGATGTGGACTCGGTTGGTGCCCGAGCGCTAGACCTCGAAATGAAATGCCAAGACCTGGAAGATCGTCTGAAGCCCCTGGAGGAAAGATCCACCTACATGCACAATCAACTGCCAAGATCTTGAAAATCGCTCCCGTAGAGACAACAGAGGGGTAAGGGGGCTGGAGGAGGGCTGCGAGGGACCCGACCTGGAGTCGTTCTTGGTGGGTCTCTTCTCCACAGTATTGGGAGAGGAAAGCCCGGAAGTTCAGCTGGAGCTGGTAAACAGAGTCGGGCCGCGACTGCAGGGGGATAACAGACGGCCCAGAGACATTCTTGCTAAATTCAGCTCCTTTGAAGTAAAGGAAATGGTTCTTCAGAAAACGAGAAGCAGAGACAAGATCACATTCCAAGGCAGATCTTGCTCCCTCTTTCAGGACACGGCCCAAGCTACGCTGGCACGGAGGCAGCAGTTCTGTCCGATCACGGAAGCCCTGAGAGAACGTCAAATAAAATACAGGTGGTCCTACCCTTTCGGCATAGACTTCCTGCTTGACAACAAACAACTTCACTGCACAGAAATAGCAGAAGCTGCGGACTTGCTAGGACTCAAAATCACCACCCCGAATCAGGCGACAACCTTGAGGGACGAAAGCATGGGTCAACCAACAAAGGGGCGGGACTTGGGCCCTTGGCAGACACCTGGATGAGGTGGCAAAAAGACAAAGGGTTGACAGCTGCGGAGACATTGGACTACTGCGTCATTCTAAACCCAGTTCATCCCACGGATTTAACATGACTAGCGCTATGGTATGACGGCGCAGAAAACAGGAGACGCAGAAGGGTCTCCCCCCATTTGCTGAACGAGGGGCCGAGGCTTTAATAAGGAAGTGTACCCAGTACACGCTGTTTTGTAATAGTTATGCCTGGCCCTAAGTTAGATGGTGATGATGCATTAGGCGTTAAGCGTCTTAAGAGGTATGTAAGCGGGGCTCTGGGAGCGGCAGTGGGCTCACCTCCGGAGCTATTCAAAGTGGAACTCTCATCTGGGACGGGGGTCCGCTCTGCTCACAGTTACTGTTTGTATTTGTTTTTTCATGTTTTTTATCATGGTGTTCAAAGAGATACCAGCTATGACGAAGTCACTGGGGAGTGGGGGGTTGTACGCAACGAGCCACCTACTGGCTGTCCCGATGGGAGATAACTTTTGCCCAAGGTTAAATGGCGGTTAATTGCATGACATGGAATATTAGTGGGCTTAACTCCCCCAACAAGAGGCAACACCTATGGAAATACCTAACAGATCATCACATTAAGATAGTAGCACTACAGGAAACCCATCTGAAAAAAGTGAAGAACAGCGCCTGAAACATAAAGCCTACCCTCTAATTCTTCGATCCTCGGCCAACACAAAGCAGAATGGGGTGGCCCTGCTTTTCCACTCCTCGGTCCACTTTCACCCACATGCCATCAAAGCTGACAAAACAGGGAGATTCCTGATGGTCAGGGGAGACTTGAAGGGAAGGCCATGTACTGTAGCCACGGTTTACACACCCAACACAGGACAATTGGATTTCCTCCTTACATTTCTAACGACACTGGAGGGCTTTGCCTCGGGAGATATCATCCTGCTAGGCGACTTAAATTTAATATGGGACCCGCTGCTCGATACGACACACCTGCACAGATCATCAGGAGGGGTCTTCAGCAAATCGCTCAAGTCTTTCATACAATGCTTGGGTTTGATAGACGCATGGAGGGTCTTTCACTCCATGACACAAGACTACTATTTTTTTTCCCACTCCCATAGAACTTACTCCAGGATTGACCATCTTTTTATCAGTCAATCGCTTTATTACTCGATCTACGGAACCCACTTCCATCCGATATGTCTCTCGGATCATGTCCCCCTCGAGATAGTATTTAAATGGCCAGCGCACCCATCGAAGCATGTTAGGTGGTATTTTCCCAATTTCCTAAGCGGAGACAGACTTTTTCGAGATGAGCTGAGGGGTTTAATTAAAGAGTACGTCAACATGAACGATCCCACGGTTACATCATATGTGAATAATTGGGATGCCTTTAAAGCAGTTATAAGAGGCAAATGCATCGCTTTAGCCACCACGCTTAAAAACCAGCAGAAGGGGGAAAGACTCTTATTGGAGGGGGAACTAAAGGGGGCTGTAAAAGCACATAAGGAGGGCCCATTAGCGCAGACCCTGCGGAGGGTTACATCACTGAAGGGGAAGCTTCAGGCCATATATACCAATAGGGCAGAAAAGACCATTTTACGTTTACAGGCTCAGGGGTACGAAGGGGGAAATAAAATAGGGGCACTGTTGGCATGTCAACTCAGGGCAAAACATGAAAAAGAGTATGTCAAACAAATAGTGGATGAAGCTGGCGTCTCCCATATTAGTGAAGAAGGAAAGGCGAATGCCTTCAGGGACTTTTACTGCACCCTTTATACTGCCGATGCCATATTGCCCCAGGACGAGGCGGTACCTCAAGGCCCTGAACCTCCCACAGGTTTCCCACACTATTAATGAGGAACTCAGCAGACCTATCCCGATAGAAGAGGTTCAAAAGGCGATAGATGCGCTCAAACTGGGAAATGCCCAATTTTATCGAACATTTGCACCTGAGTTAACTCATCACCTGGCAAACCTCTTCAATGACACAGCTACCACGCAACAGGTATCGGGCACTATGGGGGAGGCCCTAATCACTATAATTCCTAAAGCAGGAAAGGACCCCAATTCGTGTGCCTCATATAGGCCTATAGATCTTCTATATCAGGGGCGGCAAACCCATGATAACTTACGTAGAATTCTACACATAATAGAAAAAGTGTAGAAAAAGCAGATCCCGGCAGCCCGCCTATCATTAGACGCCAAGAAGGCTTTCGACCGCGCTGACTGGTCTTTTTTAAAACTGACGCTGAGTTGATTTGGGTTTAGTAATGCCTTTATATGAATGGTACAGGCCAACTATCATTCACCCAGATCTCGAGTCGTGGTGAATGGGGCAGCTTCAGATTCCTTCCGCCTTTCACGAGGGATGAGGCAGGGGTGTCCCCTCTCCCCCTTGCTTTTAGCCATATGCATTGATCCACTCAATTAAGGGCTAATCCAAGCATTCGAGGAGTAACATTCGGCATGGATGAGCATAAAATCTCCCTATTTGCGGACGATGTCCTGCTCCCCATTACCGACCCACTGGTCTCACTGCCGGCTATCCAAGCTGAACTCAGCCTCTTTGAAAAGGCCACGGAATTCAAAGTAAACCTATCTAAATCATTTTTGCTCAATTTGACACTGTCCTGGGAAATAATGGTTGGGATCGAGGAGACTTCTCCCTTCTGCTGCGTACATAAATAAATCACATACCTAGGCATCAAAATTACCCCGAAACTAACAGACCTTTATAAAGCGAGCTTCCCTCCCCTGTTACGACAGCTTAAGTCTGACTTTAACAGATGGGGTCCAGCATTCCTCTCATGGATAGGCAGAATACATGCCATTAAGATGAATGTCCTTCCCCGGCTACTTTATCTTTTCCAGGGCCTTCCGATTCCAGTTGGGAGGGAACTCTTTGTGGAACTAAAAAAGCTGACAACTAAATTCATCTGGCAGGGACGAAGGGCTCGCTTATCCCAACGACTACTAACTAGACCGCGCCTGGAGGGTGGGCTGGCCATCCCCGACTTCCTTGGGTATTACAGAGCGGCCCAACTAAGGGTGCTGACTGAGTGGTCCCTTAAAGCCTCCGAGAAGCATTGGCTTCATATGGACTGGCAAATAGCAGGGAGAACCATATGGGACCTCCCATGGAAACAGAAACGGGACAGGCCACCTAATGCTTACCTTAGTACCCACACGGCCACTACCCTCCAGGTGTGGGACAGCCTCACTAGGACTCTGCCTCTGACGACATTTCCTTCTCCCTACACCCCCATCCACTTTAATCCGGCATTTCCCCTGGCACTCCAGGAGGGTCCCTTTGATAGGTGGCGGACAGGAGGGTGCCTCATGATATCTGACCTCTACAAGAGGGGAGAATTACTTACTTTCACAGAATGCCTAGCGCTGTTTAAGCTACCACCCACAGAAGACTATCACTATTTACAGCTCAAGCATTGGGTGCAACAGCCTCAGATGAGGACGACCGCAGCCAGAGATCTGCTTCCAATTGAGAAGTTTGTATAGTCAGGTATTACAACTAGGGGCTGCATTTAATTCTTATACTCCCTTATCCAGGCGGTGGACCCCCAGTTGACCCCACTGCATCGACATTTTTGGGACGCTATCCTTACCGCCCCCATAGGGGAGAAGCAATGGGGTTCCCTGTATAGAGATATTACTAAATACAATCGCTCTATGTTTTTAAGAGAAGTCCACTATAAAATTATGCATGAATGGTATCTCCATCCCCAGAAACTACACAAAATATTTCCTAACACTTCAGATAAATGTTGGAGGGGCTGTGGACTGCTGGGAGATTTCTGTCATATTTGGTGGGACTGCCCCTCTATTCAACCATTTTGGAAAAAAATACTCTCTCAAATAAAATTGATTCTAGGCTACCCAATTCCAGACAACATAGAGCACACTCTCCTCGGGATACGGGACCCCAGTCTGAAATATCAAACACAAGGGGATCGATCCATAATGTGGCTATGCTTAGGAACAGCCAAAACGGCAATATCTGCAGCTTGGAAAAGACCAGAGGCCCCTTCCCTCACGCAATGGCACGCTAGACTATGGCAGGCGCTGGCCCTCGAACGAATGACGGACATAGTAGAGGTTTGATTATATCTGGACCCCTTTGGTGGGATACTTGTCGGAGGGTCTACCCCTATTCGCCTGTGGCCCTAGACTGAGAGCCCTCCACCTCTTTCAGGTATGATAGGCCAGATATTATCTCTGATTCTACGTTACAGTAGGGACCTCCCGAACCCCATGATACTTCTGGCGGGGTTGCCGCACGGCTATATAGGATGCAATATGTGAGGTCCGGGGACATGCCGGGCACGTGAGGTGATGACCGCCCCCGACTACCCCCAGTCTCTGACTAAATTCTTCTTAGAATATGTCACCATGATATGGTTTTAATGTTTAGGTTTTGTTTTGTCTTCAAGTTATACACCCTTTAATGGGGCCTGAGCACTAATCACGGGCACATCCTGAAAATATGCAAACCCTGTATTGTTGGCCTCGCACTGTCTGGATTAACATAGTAGGGATTTGTTTGATGGGAACCAAGTTATGCTGAGACCTTGTGAAAATGCTGTATATTTCTTGGGAGATCTGTAATTCTTGGCTTATGAACTGTTACCCGATACAGGTACATTTATTGTGTTGTTGTTTTAAAATCAATAAAAAGATTTTGAAATAAAAACAAATCTAAAACTAAAAGAGAGACAACTTTTGGTTGGGTCTGTTGAAGGATTCTATTTGCATGTTTATATTTGTGATCATCTTGAAAAAATACTTTATACTAACCTATGATAGCTCATTACTTTACTACCCTTTTATGCTGAAGGTCCATAGTAACGTGTTTGTGCTGTCTCAATGTTATTTGTATGTTTGATATGTATCTCGGGCGCAACCTTTGTGCATTGTTCCAAGTGAAAGTTTCTTTTACTTTGTTTGAAAAATAATATTAATCTGGAAAAGAGATGATTTAAACAAGCATATTGGGATGTAACCTGGTGCTTCTAAGGTTTGAACAAGCAATAATTATGTGAGCCTTATTTGTTTGATTACCACAAACATCTTGGGATGTACCTTGATGCTTTTAGGATTTGGTCGTGCCAATATTCTTGAGGGCTTAACTGATCTTCCTAGAACAAAAGAGTGACTAAACACCTGTGTTTGTCAGGTGGAAGTTTGTTAGTAGTACATCTATAGTATTACTCAACTTGTTTATTGAGTTAGTGACATTTTTAACCTTTCTTGTTTAAAGGCTGGCCCTGTGCTTATTCTCAAAAGGAAGGGATCCACATCTGCTAGCATAGATATGTACATCTTACTTTGAGTATTGCAAAACTTGGGGTGGGGATTTTTGAGAAACGAATTCTAGTTCAAGAGAAGGTCTGTAACATTGGCGTTTGTTTTACTCCACAGGCATGCACGTGCACCTGTTTGCTTGTTTCTCTTTAGTTTTTAAATTTATTTTGTTAGCTTGTTTTGTTAGTTTGTTGTTTGTACCTAAACCCCCTTCCCTTGAGGTCATCACGTGCTTACCGATTTACTTATAGTCATGATGACCGTCAGGTGTCTTTGGTGGATTGTAGGGTTCATGCTGCTTCTGCGATTAAGCAAAGAGACAAATGTGTTCCACTGTTCAGGGTGTGAAAACTAGCCTAAATGTAGTGAGCATGGAACTAGAACCTAATTTATTTTACACAGAATGATCCAAAAGGGAATTGTATTAACAAAAATAATACGTGAAGGGTGCTATCCATAATTAATTTGATACATTGATTATCAATATATATATAGATAACTTTATTTATTTTTGTCAAAGACAAAATAGGATGCACCAGACACACATATAAAAACATCACATATATACAATACAGTAAATCAGAATGTTAAAATAGTATTGGACCCTCAAGTACATCTCGGCTAAGAAAGCCAGAGTTTTATTTGATGCAGTGTGTCCTTGATAAATAACCCCTGGATGCTCAGCTCTAAAACAGTTCAAGAACACATTCGAGAAACTACCTAAAATGTATCAAAACTTCCAGCCATTCCCACTAACCAAAAAGGATATCTTAAGCATGTTACCAAATAGTGTGAATTAAATTAGAAGGTTTCAGTAATATCTTAAAACCCACGGTGAAATGGCCTGTGGATTAAAGTAAGTACTGAAGTTTTCAAGGCTGATATACATTACTTCATTGTAAATAATTACCGTTCCTATAAATTGACATCGTGCTAACAGACTGCATTTCAGTTGCAGTGAGATTCATTTGCTTGGGTAAGCTCATCTCTCCTGATGATGGTCCTTAAAATTGATGAACTTGACCGAAACATCAACATTCGTCCATATGTACATATATGAGTTATCTTATACGTCTTCATTGTTATGAGATGGACCTGAGGGTCCAGTAACGTTTTAACATTCTGCGTTCTTTATTGTATATATGTGATCTGTATATGTTGTTTCTGGTGCAGCACGTATCTCATTGTCTATGAAAAATGAAATAAAATTACATATATTAAATTAATTATTACAACCACTGTTTCCCATATTATTTTCGTTTCAAAAATTCTTTTGAATTGTTCTGTTTAAAAAAACTAGACCTATTTTCTGGTTTGATACAATTATGGCACCCAGAAAATTATTTTTAAATATTTTAAAGCAAAACTCCCAGACATATTCTCTATCATTATTGTGTTCATTGCCTAACCCCTATGGGTATATTGAATGACCCCATTCTGGTGTCTACTTTACAGAATAATTGCACTGCCTGTTTATATGGTAACGTTTGATGAAGCAAGGCCTTATATATTTTTTTCCTAAATTAATTCTATACACTGTCAGTGATTAGCCACTTAGTTCACATTTGTCTGAGAGAGGCTGACAGGTGGACAAACATACTTTTCCTAGAAATCCAATTTAGAGTTCCTGGTGAGAGAAACTGTAATGTAGCTTGAATAAACATATGGTTCCTCTTCATTGATAAGGGAGGGAGGTTTTACCTTAGGTGGAGGAAAAATCAGCTCTACAAACAGATCACCTCCCTCTCGATGTGAAAGCTATGCAGTGCCATTTAATCAAAATTTGCCCAATCACTCATTCTCAACAACCTCTACTCCCATCATACTGCATTAAACGCCCTTCAGAGCTGTAGGTGAGACTGAAACCTCTAGAGATCAAACACTCTGTGAGTACAAGTTAAGTAAAAGATGTGAAGAGTGGACAGAGGATTATGAGAAGGTTAAGGCCAGTCTCCACTATGTCATGACTACTATAATATTGGTTTTAAACTTGAGAATGCGGTACCTCAAATTAAAATGCCCTCCTGATCATGAAGAACCATTTAGCACAGAGCTGGATACTCTTTTCTCCTTGTGGTCCCTCATTCACAGGAAAATATGAGAGCTGATTCCATCAAACCAAACTGTATTCTCACGTTGTAGAGTTTTTCGAAGTATGCAAAATGTGCCAATGTTATGTGAAAATTATTTAGTGATTTTAAAGATGCATACAGTCATAACTGATGAACTAATGTTGTTGTAATTAGATTAAGTTTCCTATTAGAAGTGAAAATAATGCTATGAATATTTATGCCACATTTCCGAGTGATGCGCCATTATTTTTACAATGGATGCATTTTCTAGTGTTCTAACTCAACTTACACCTGCTCATTCCACCTCCCAATCAGTGTCCCGCTGCAAACCATATCTTCTCTTGTTTCCAAGGAGCACCAAGTGAATGACGTAACTGTATTAACAATATACAACATTGTTAGAAAGTGTGTAGTGTGAATGAAGCTTCCATGGTGTACCCAAAGTATCATGTTCAAGGACTGGAAGTGTTGGTGTGTACTTGCTGGTTCTATGAGCCATTATTTAAAGAATGTTTCATTTTGCGTTATTCATCTCTGGAGTGCGGTTGATGAGGAAGCAAGTGGAAGAGTTCTCTTACCTCAAGAAATGAGTTAGTACTAAAAATTTTGAAAATTACGTTGCTGTTTCTGATTTGCTAGTGCGACCATAGCCATCTCATCTTATTTTATACAAATTTGTAAAGCGCATAGCTACCGAAGGCTTCCCAGCACTATGTGAGTCAAAGAGTGCATCCTTGATCCTCTAATGTAATAATAGACTGGAATAATCAGGGTCGAACCAGGTTTTGAGCAGCTTTCTGAACTTGGTCTCATTGGGTTCACATCTTAGTTCAGGCATTCCATAGTTTTGGGGACAGGTAAGAAAAAGATCTGTCACCCCATCTTATTCTTTGGATACGCGGACCCTCAAGAGACCTGCATTGGAAGATCTTAAAATCCTGTTTGGAGTATAGGATGACAATCAGGGGGTCCCAAATGGTTAATTCCCCTGTAGGTCAGATATAATGCCTTAAATTGTATTCTTTCCTCCACAGGAAGCCAGTGCAGGGAAGTTTATTCACTTTTGATGGAAGTATGTTTAGGTAGCTTACAAATGGTCCTTCAGCGACATTTTGAACTACCCTAAGTCTCTTAATGACCTATTTGGGTGAGCTCAAGTACAGGGAATTCCCTTACTCCAGACATGAGAGAATAAGAACCTGGAATACAATTCTCCTAGATTGTGTAGGTAGTAGATCTAGGTTTTTGCGTTAAGTTCTCAGCAAAGCAAGAGGAAGCCAGCCTCGGAAGATCCATATAGGGGCAATGCAGTTAAAGAAGACCTTCTGATGCCGGTCACAAGCTCCTCCTTTATTCATAACTATAGTGTCCTGGATATACCAGTGGCCTTCAAGGAAACAGATTCCCTTGGCAACAGTAATATTGAAGCCATTGCTAATAATCAGATGGTCAGCCAGAGTAGTAGTCCAACGCCTGGCACTTCAGACTCCTTCTTTCTAAACATCCACAGGAAATTGAGAGCCACCCAAAAAGAAGATGAATTCATATTGTCAGGCACTCTGACTGCATTACAGAGGGCATTGAGTTCTATATTGGTACTACTCAAGAAGTCAATAATAGGACTAGACCATAACTCATCAATACTACTGCAAATTCTGTACAATTTAAGTAGTGCTGCAAATGTAAAGGGGAATGCTCTGCAGCACAAGAATGTACGTGGTATGTTGAACCCTCGATCAAACAATGTTGTGTAAGAGTCAGCTGTGCAAAGGCAATGCAAACCACACCTGTCCTTGTGAGACACTCCACATGCAACACCAACTGGTCAAACTTTAATAAGTCGCCACATCCCGAAGTGGGAGGCCAAACCCAAAAGGAGGCATCATTCACTGTAAATACTGGGAGGGCAGGTGACGATTGCCCCATGGAAGTACTGTGTGAACTGATAACAGCTGACAGTAGCAGGAAAGGCCATAAGTCAAATGCTGCGAATCACAGCTGTAAGCCTGACACGAAGGCAAAGAAGGGGATGACCAGGCTAGGGATGAGCTGATTGTTGTTGATATTAAAGCAAAGGCACCAAAAAGAAGTAAATTGACTTATGGAATCACTCAGAAAAAAACCAATATTGTCTACTCCCTAAAGGGTCTGTTCAAAAAGCCAACATCAGATAATGAAAAGCCTGAAGACCCACTTCAGTTATCCGAAGTCAATGAGACAAATCAGGAAAATACACAAGTTTACTCAATTTTCACCAGGCAAAATCATGTCTGTAGTAACAATGAAGCAATAGTAAACTCTACTAAACTAAATAAGATGAACAAGATGAAAAAGAGGGGAATAAACACGTTGTATAAAAAATAACTCTGAGATGTCACAAAGGTACGGAAGTCTTGCAAGATAGCCCACCAGCAAAGGTTCATACACCTGTTAATGAGCAGAAAAACAATCTGGTAGTTACTTTGACAACCGATTAAACTAATATAGCATCAGGAGTGGTGCAGGCACATAATCTAGCAGCCCCAGTACCTGGTCAGAGCCATAATCTCTCGGCCAATACACAGGGCTACGTACCAAAGCATACAGCAACTGTCCATGTTTCTAATCAGGGAACATCTTCTCTGTGCACGAGGAGGAAAGAGTCACCTCAGATCACCACAGAAGTAATGAAAAGGAGATATTACCACGAAAGAGCTTAATTATTGGTTACTTGTTTAAACTCTATTGTTCTTTTTCCTGATGTACATGTTTTCAATCCATTGAACAGATCAAGGCTAATAAGCCTGTTTGAATCAATACCATTGCTAAGAACTATTTCCACCTGGGATATAAAAAGTGTGGTGCCAAACCTTAAAGCACATGTTAGGTCTTTTGTTCTTAAACTTGATAATGGGATGTAGTCAGTACTCTTTATGAGTTTGACACTAAGGGGCCGATTCCGATTCGGGCCAGAAAACGTACCGACCGACTCAGTGCAGGAATTTATTCCGACCGACACGAACCAGCGCCGTCCGACCCGGGTAGTACGATGAAATGCATGTGATCCCGACCGACTCGGACAGAATACAAAACGAACGACCGAGCCGGACGGAAACAAGCCATCCGGCCGGAAAAACACTCGAAACTAACCGACCGACACGCACCCGGATAGCGACCGAACGAAACGTACCCACGAACTCCGACCCGCGTAGTACGATGCTATGCGTGCGAAACACGACCGACTCGCACGGAGCACAAGCCGTACGACCACACGCACACAAAACCCAACCGAATCAACCCAATACTCCGCGACCGACTCGTACGCCGCACATGAAACCAACCTGAAACACAGCGGGAACGAGTCGGACAACATCGCACCAGACAACAGCAGCGTCCGACTCGGACACAAGAACGACTCCTACATGCACCCAAAGCACCAAGGGAAAAAAGTTTTAAAAAATGGCCAAACAAGCTACCACAAAGCCAATAAATACTGGGGTGTGGGGAAAAATGGAACAAGGACACACCTCCAACCCCACCTACATAAAGGCCACAAATCCCTACCATGAGCCTTTGCAAATTCCACAGACCTGCCAGCAAACAACACCATCACACAGCAACCACAAACACACTCACAGCTCATACATCACACAAGCCACACACCATTACCACACTTACAAATAGCACCCTTACACACACCCAGCTAAACCTACACTCACACACCCCCACTTGCACACACACACACACACACATCATTCACCACCACCACCCATCACCATGCCCCCAAAGAAGAACCACAAGTTCCTAGATTGTGAATTGGAAGTCCTGGTAGACGAGATACTCAGGGTAGAGCCACAGTTGTTTGCTACATTGGTACAACAGACCCCCATGTCGCAGAAAACCAAGATGTGGGCGAGGATTGGCGACAGGGTGAATGCACAATCACCATGTTTGCGCACAAAGGAAGACATCCAGAACAGGTGGTATGATGTGCGCAGGAGGGTCCGGGACCTACTCAAAAAGGACTACATCATCAGCCAGTTCACCGGCAGTGGCCCTCCTGCAAAACCAATATACCTCAGGCCCTGGGAGGAGAAGGTGCGGGCCATCCTACCACCAGTGAGCGTATATGGACTAACAACCATCCCAGAGCCTGGTGAGTACACAACTCATATACACAATATGGTGTGACAATACACACACAGCACCCTCAAAGGGATAGGCAAACCATGCACCCTTACCAAATACACAGCAAACAAAACATACTCATCCCAAGATGTGAATGCCAGTCAGACAAACACAATACCTGCCATCTCATAGAGACATCTAACTGTGTCATGACATCTACAAACCTAACAACAAATACAGCAAGGCAGTGGCACAAATAGAACCAACAAACACTCCCATATATATTGACATCATTAGAACACCACCTCACAGGGAAGATCACTGAAAGGAAGGAATTCTGTGTATGCTGGTAAAGTCAGTGTAGCCAATAGCATCATGGGAGTTGGAGTCATAGATATTGCTCAGCCTCACAATTGGCCCATCAACACCACCCTTAACCATGCTTACATCACAGGGAGTGGAAAAGGACTCACAAGATGGCTGACACTGGGTACTGCTGGGGGGAGCACAAGGCCCTGCAGGCAACTGTGCAACAACCAACAGCAGGACACCACTGACTGACATCCTGAAAGACAACTTGCACTCCCTGCAATGGAAGCATGTTCCATGGTGGGATATCTGGCTGGGTGGGAAGGAGGACTCACAGCACTGACCATAGTTACAAGCACCTCCCCTCACACACACCCCAACACTAACTCCACAGAACCCACCTGGGAGAATGCAATGCCTCACATTCTAACTCAAGATCCCACAAAGACCAACCAGCCGGGCTCATACTGTGTGAAGCACAGGGACACTCTTGGGACTGGTAGCCAAACAACCGCAAGGAGAACACTCTCAGCCAACCTGTCAGCATAGGCACCCCACCCCACAGGGAAGCAGAGTCAAAAGGAAGGAAGGATGGGCATGCTGGGAAGGGGGTGGAGGCAATAGCATGATGGGAGTGGTAGTCACAGATATTGCTCAGCCTCACAATTGGCCCATCACCACCACCCTGAACCATGCTCACATCACAGGGAGTGGAAAAGGACTCACAAGATGGCTGACACAGGGCACTGCTGGGGGAACACAAGGCCCTGCAGGCAACTGTGCACCAACAAACAACACGACCACATTGTCAGCCATCTTGCCATTGCTCTCACACTCACACACACTGAAGTCCACTCATAAGGAAGGAAGGATGGGCATGCTGGGAATGGGGGTGGAGGCAATAGCATGATGGGAGTGACAGTCACAGATGTTGCTCAGCCTCACAATTGGCCCATCAACACCACCCTGAACCATGCCCACATCACAGGGAGTGGAAAAGGACTCACAAGATGGCTGACACTGGGTACTGCTGGGGAGCACAAGGCCCTGCAGGCAACTGTGCAACAACCAACAGCAGGACACCACTGACTGACATCCTGAAAGACAACTTGCACTCCCTGCAATGGAAGCATGTTCCATGGTGGGATATCTGGCTGGGTGGGAAGGAGGACTCACAGCACTGACCATAGTTACAAGCACCTCCCCTCACACACACCCCAACACTAACTCCACAGAACCCACCTGGGAGAATGCAATGCCTCACATTCTAACTCAAGATCCCACAAAGACCAACCAGCCGGGCTCATACTGTGTGAAGCACAGGGACACTCTTGGGACTGGTAGCCAAACAACCGCAAGGAGAACACTCTCAGCCAACCTGTCAGCATAGGCACCCCACCCCACAGGGAAGCAGAGTCAAAAGGAAGGAAGGATGGGCATGCTGGGAAGGGGGTGGAGGCAATAGCATGATGGGAGTGGTAGTCACAGATATTGCTCAGCCTCACAATTGGCCCATCACCACCACCCTGAACCATGCTCACATCACAGGGAGTGGAAAAGGACTCACAAGATGGCTGACACAGGGCACTGCTGGGGGAACACAAGGCCCTGCAGGCAACTGTGCACCAACAAACAACACGACCACATTGTCAGCCATCTTGCCATTGCTCTCACACTCACACACACTGAAGTCCACTCATAAGGAAGGAAGGATGGGCATGCTGGGAATGGGGGTGGAGGCAATAGCATGATGGGAGTGACAGTCACAGATGTTGCTCAGCCTCACAATTGGCCCATCAACACCACCCTGAACCATGCCCACATCACAGGGAGTGGAAAAGGACTCACAAGATGGCTGACACTGGGTACTGCTGGGGAGCACAAGGCCCTGCAGGCAACTGTGCAACAACCAACAGCAGGACACCACTGACTGACATCCTGAAAGACAACTTGCACTCCCTGCAATGGAAGCATGTTCCATGGTGGGATATCTGTCTGGGTGGGAAGGAGGACTCACAGCACTGACCATAGTTACAAGCACCTCCCCTCACACACACCCCAACACTAACTCCACAGAACCCACCTGGGAGAATGCAAAGCCTCACATTCTAACTCAAGATCCCACAAAGACCAACCAACCGGGCTCATACTGTGTGAAGCACAGGGACACTCTTGGGACTGGTAGCCAAACAACCGCAAGGAGAACACTCTCAGCCAACCTGTCAGCACAGGCACCCCACCCCACAGGGAAGCAGAGTCAAAAGGAAGGAAGGATGGGCATGCTGGGAAGGGGGTGGAGGCAATAGCATGATGGGAGTGGTAGTCACAGATATTGCTCAGCCTCACAATTGGCCCATCAACACCACCCTGAACCATGCTCACATCACAGGGAATGGAAAAGGACTCACAAGATGGCTGACACTGGGTACTGCTGGGGGAGCACAAGGCCCTGCAGGCAACAGTGCAACAACCAACAGCAGGACACCACTGACTGACATCCTGAAAGACAACTTGCACTCCCTGCAATGGAAGCATGTTCCATGGTGGGATATTTGGGCTGGGGGGAGAAGTCGGCCCGGATGGCAACCAAATACCACCAATGCTGGTCAGGCACACACCTCAACATTCACATTGACATGCCACAGGTTGGCAGGACAATGTGCTACACCAATATCACTCTCTGACTGTCATAACTGAGTAGAATGCAATGTCCAGGGCCGCATCCAGAGGTACAGTCACAACTGTCCTGTGTTTTAACAATTGATGCCTGTAGAAACATACCATACAATCTGTGTCTCTCCCCAAAACAGGTGAAGATGGGGACTCAGCAGCAGATGAGGAGGAGTCCCTGTCCCAGGCTCCGGGGGACACAGAGCTCACTGGTGTGGATCAGCCTCTGCACTCCTCGGATGGCGAACAACAAGCTGGACCCTCCGGTGCCAGTCTTCATGCAGCACCAGCAGGACCAACATCTGCACCCACCCCTCCAACAACTGCCAACACACAGGCCACCCCTGCCAACACGGACACACCAAGGACCACAGGTGACAACAGCGCAGGGACCCAGGACCAAACTGGAGCCGCTGCCATCGAGCCCACTAACAACACCCAAGTGGGCCCACGGTCACCTGTGCGTGGCACCGCAGGTCCTGCACGTGTTGCCAGGGGTGGTGGGAGGGGTGGTAGACACAGGTCGCTATTTGCAGAGGGGTCAGGACTGCGTGATGACCCACAACTGGCACGCATTGCAGATGCGTACCAGACCAGCACCGGAGAGGTCACCCAGGTAGTGGGGATCCTCAAGGACATACAACAGCAGCAGGCTGCCCATCATGCCCGCTTGGACTCCCACATGTCCCGTGTCGAGACACACATGTCTCGCATGTGAGTCCAAGTGGGACACATTGCAAGAACTCACAGCGGTGCATAGGGACATACTGACATGCCTCCGCCAGATCAGCACCAACATGGCCTCACCTCCCTGTGCGCCCACAACATCTGTTGCCACTACATCCGCAACAGCCACAGGGAGGGAGGAGGACTCTGGCGGAGAGTACCCTGCACCGCGGCAGCCTGCACCTGAGGGTCCCCCACCCAAGAAGAGGGGCCGTCCGAGGAGGCCAAACTGAGAGGCCGATGGCCAGCTACATCCCCCAGGAAGCCAACACCTGTTCTGGAACTTTTCCTCTGTGTGCAAACTGCATGCCCTGTCGATGGCAACCCAACTCGCCCACATGACATGGGGAGCTCTAGTTGTACAAATTCATCAGATGACTGTGGACTATACCCTGGACATTTCATCTACCAGGACTTCCAATTCACATGGGAACTTTGGATTCCAATTTCTATGTACAGCACCCACCATCCTGTGCACCATCCCCACACCTTTTGTAAATAAACTCACCAAAAAACCATATCTGCCTCTGTTGTGATTCCAACGTGGTCTCTGTCATGGAGATGGTGATCAGAAATATGACACTGTGCATGCTGACTGCTACAGCAAGTCCAACACCATCATGGCAGTCATGGCGACGTGACACATATGAGGGAGACACACCACTAGGGCCACACAACACATACACACCAGGGCCATATGACTCATCCCCTACACTGATGTTGCCTGGAAATACAGTGCAATGCACAGACACCACACATATTCACAGTCTGTGTCAACTACAACACAGGTGCAGTAAGCAAATGTCACTCAGATGTGTGACTACGGACAACGCACACCCCAAAATGTAGAACAGGTTTATTACACATTTGCTACATGTTGTTTCCACTACAAATGCAAGCTAATCCCACCTGGCTGTGGCCACAAAGTCAAACAATGCAGAAGATAGAAAGTCCAGGGGTGTGTGGCACATCACCTGTAGGGGAACAACTGCTGCCACCTTGGAAGTTGAATCATTGATTCGGGGATCCAAGTTGTTCTAACAACTCCAGCAGCACCCTGTGAAGGACAGACATGACACACACTCAAAAGCACAGAAGAACAGCACAGAATGGCAATACTCATGTCTAATACCTGTCACAAGTTAAATACACAAAAGCAAGTTAGCATGTCTACACTGTTGGCAAGTACAGACCACCTGCAAGGACACATCTCCGCATGCATCCAGTCAAGTTGCACATGGCCACACTCAAACAGCACCAGAGCACCACACACACATATCATGCAAATCAAATTCATTGATAGTACAACACTCTGGATACTCACATTCAGCTGAAGAAGTTGGTGATGAGCTGTGTGCGGACATCACCATCACCATCATCATCACTGGCATCGTGGCCCAGGCCTGGATCCTCCACAGGTGGCGGATATTGGTCATCGTCATCCAGGATGAGAGGCAACTCCTTCCGCACTGCCAGGTTGTGGAGCATGCAGCAGACGATGATAATCTTGCACACCTTTGCTGGGGCACATAGGAGGGCGCCTCCTGTCTTGTCTAGGCAGCGGAAGCGGCTCTTCAGGAGACCAAAGGTCCGCTCAATCACCCTCCTGGTCCAACCATGTGCCTCATTGTAGTGCATCTGGGCTGGTGTCACAGGGTTCCTGAGAGGTGTCAGCAACCACGGCATGTTGGGGTATCCAGAGTCACCTACAGACAGACAATTGCACATTAGCCAACATTGAAAAGTGTGGGGAAAGCAACATAGCACAACACACACAATGGTACAAAGTCAGTACACACCGACAAGCCAAGCACGCTGGTTCGGCATCTGTGACATCATCCTCGGGATGCGACTACTCCTCATCACGTAGGCATCGTGTGCAGAACCGGGGAAACGGGCGCAAACATGTGTGATGGTCATGTTTGCAAGACATACCACCAGAGCATTGACAGAATGGTAATGTTTCCTGTTCCTGTATGCCTGCTCATGTGCCTGTGGTGGTACCAAAGCCACATGTGTCCCATCAATGGAGCCAATGACATGTGGCATCCTCCCCAGGGCATAGAAGTCACTCTTGACGTCAGTGAGTCGGTGACGTTGTGGGAAATAGATGAACTGGTTAAGGCATATCAACATCGCCACCAAAACATCGCGTAGCACACGGCTGAACATAGTCTGTGACATACCACCAGTAGATACCACAGTGTGTTGAAAGGTACCGGTGGCAAAGAAGTGTAGGGCTGCCATCACCTTCACCTTGGGGGTCAGCGCTGTCGGATACGGCCGGCCAGGCTGCAAATGTGGGTCCAACCGCACTGCCAAATCCTCAATCAGCTGCCTGGTGAAGCGGTACCGTCGGATGCTGTCACGTTCCACCATCGTTGCCAGGTCTGGGAATGGTCGATGGACAGCAGGAGCCCTGCAGTGCAGAGGTGAAGAAGTCAAGATTGTCAGTCACCCCACATATGTGCCATTCACCATACTGTAGTTCACATGCTACATCATCAGCAAACACTAGTACTTGATGTGTGTCTCGTTCTGTTTGGACACATATGGCACCCACATGGACATCATGTAACATCTCTGTTCAACATGTGTGGACAACAGGTCCCAGGGTGTGCTATGTGAAACCATTTGGCTGTGTCACAGTACCCATTTACTGCACTCACATTCCACACACATACCACAGTGATGTCTGGACAGATGCGCCACAGGCATCTCAACTCATTGACAGGTAGATTCCCAGGGAGCCTGTCTTGCCACATGGACACTGGCATGACATGGCGTATCATGTACACGTCAGAAAAATCAAACATGACTCCCACAGGTAGTGCCCCCTGTAGCCTCTGCAGGACAGACATGGACGTCAGTGACACACACACACACAACATCTAAGTCCATGCACAAACAACGTGGATGTGGAGACTGTCTCACATTGTGCACATGGAGTCAGACATGTGAAACACAACATGCACACAGACTGCGGAGGGACATGACTATTGTGGCAATGGGCCACCCTGTGATGTACATGCTTTCCCACATGAGCCTTGGGGTATGTGACATGTCATACATATACACAACCTGGAAATGTGACCATGCAACATGCTCCAAAAATGAACAGTTGCACATCCCAGTGGTCATGTGCACGACACAGAAAGGACCCTGTCCCCATTAACATGTGCACAGCCTGGGTGTGTCTGCCCCCAAGTGCCAGCCCAAAAACAACATGTACACACCCATACACAGATAAGGTCATGCTGCCACACATGCCTTAGATACAGTGTGGACTGGGTGTGGTGTAGTAGGTGTGCCCCAGAGTCCCTGGAAAGTATATGTGGCTGGCATAGGTTCACCATTGACCAGCATGGTGACACATGCGTGTGACCTGTACAGCGACGCGTTGTACAGCAATGGTCCGATCAGTGTGCCCGCTCGGACCATTGCATTGCATGTGAGCGGGTACGCGTTGTATCGCGGGTACGCGTTGTACAGCAATGGTCCGATCGGTGTGCCCGCTCGGACCATTGCATTGCATGTGAGCGGGTACGCGTTGTAAAGCAATGGTCCGATCGGTGTGCCCGCTCGGACCATTGCATTGAATGTGAGCGGGTACGCGTTGTACAGCAATGGTCCGATCAGTGTGCCCGCTCGGACCATTGCATTGTATGTGAGCGGGTACGCGTTGTATCGCGGGTACGCGTTGTACAGCAATGGTCCGATCGGTGTGCCCGCTCGGACCATTGCATTGCATATGAGCGGGTACGCATTGTATCGCGGGTACGCGTTGTACAGCAATGGTCCGATCGGTGTGCCCGCTCGGACCATTGCATTGAATGTGAGCGGGTACGCGTTGTACAGCAATGGTCCAATCGGTGTGCCCGCTCAGACCATTGCATTGAATGTGAGCGGGTACGCGTTGTACAGCAATGGTCCGATCAGTGTGCCCGCTCTGACCATTGCATTGAATGTGAGCGGGTACGCGTTGTATCGTGGGTACGCGTTGTACAGCAATGGTCCGATCGGTGTGCACGCATTGGCTGGGGCCTGGCATGGCAACGGATGCGGTTTTTGAATTTACAACGAGTCTGATGCAGTGAATTCAGTTGGCCAGCCACAACAATGTTGCAAATTCATGGGTGTCATGAAGTTGAATTTTTGAAGGATGCTGTGGGTGTGTATTGGAGCTGCTATTCCATGGATTGGCCAGATTCAGAAGATGCTACCGACTTGGACCTATCACTTTGGACACATGGGACAGTATCTGCCTCTGCAGCACACATATAATGCTGGCTGTTCCCCTGAGAGCTCACTTGCCTGCACTACATGCTCCTGGACGACATCTGCCACTACACTGCTGCTGTCTCTGCATCCTCTGGCTGCTGCAATGGCACGTACTGTGGAGAGAGCCCCAGCCTTCACCCATGAGGAGAACCAGGCCCTGCTGGACAGCCTCCTTCCACAGTACAGCAAGCTGTATGGGACACCAGGGGAGCAGGTGAGTGTGCTGTCCACTGCCTCACTAATTGTGCATGTTGCCTGACTAGCAGGATTTACAGTGTGCACACCACTGGCTAGCATGCCCACTGAGTAGTTCGCACCCCCCAAAGTGTGTAGTCACTCACTTGCACTGAACAGGTACAGTGGAGTAACAGTGCATTCAAACAAGGTTCACTACCCATGCAATGATACCATGTAGTAACTGCTGGCAAACTGTCCATAGCCCTCGTTGCACTGCCTGTGTACATCATATGCCCCTGTGATTGAGACATGTATTTCCAACTGTGTGATGCACGGACATGTTGCATGTGTAGTAATGGCCTTTTCACTTTCTCATCCTCACAGGTTGATGCCCATCGGAAGCAGAACATCTGGCTGGACATCGTCCGGGCAGTCCGATCCGTGGGGGTCTACAAGCGCCGGATCCGCAACTGCCAGAAGAGGTGGCAGGACCTTCGTGGCTGGACCCGGAGGATCGCAAGGGTCCAGCTGAAGCTGTCGCCTCCTCACAGGAGGGGCGGACACCGGACCCTGACCCCCACATGCTCCAGATCCTGCCGGTGGTGTTCCCGGAGCTGGATGGGCAGCTGAAGGGCAGACAGCAGCAAGGAGGGGGTGAGTCTAAGACTGCACTGTGAACTCTGTCTAACATGCTATGTGCCCTCCTCTGGCCTGGTTAAACTTCCCCAGTACATCAGTCTTGTTGTCCAGTACCCATGTCCCTCTATTGTAACCTGGCCACTACCCATCTGATGCGCCAGTGTGCTCCTTACGCTCAGGATAATTGTGTCACTTGGGTACAGGGTCCTAGCATTTTGCTTTGCTCAAGGTGGTGACAGATTTTGTTCCCGTGACATTGTGTTTGCCTTCATGGGTGGGTCAGTTGCTCACACAATGCCTGAGTCGTGGTATGTAGTCTGGGTGTAACTTTGATATGTGATCCACTTGCACATCTAATTCACCACATGTCCCTGGGGTATTTGCCACACCCCCATTCTGCGGGTGGGTAAATTGTCTGGGCCTCAGGAGTATGTATGTCAAGTGTGTCACACATGCTTAGCCACCTGCCCACTGACCAGGGCTCATCCCTCTTGCAGGTGGAGCCGGACAGTCATGCCTACTACAGGGCATACAATACACTCTGTACTCCCACTCCCGTGTATCATCTGACATGCTGTGCTCAGTGAAATGTTGCCTCAGGTGTCTGCCTCTGTGTTGTTGTGCTGTGACTATGTTGTCGTGACTCCTGTGATGTCCTTCGGTTAGGGGTCAGCATGCCATCTGCTATTGGACCATGTGAGACCAGACTTCTGTGACTCATAGGTGTTTGATTACTTGACTGTGCAGACAGGTGTATGAGACTGTGACTTTCAGGCAGCTGTTCATCATTCACAGCACACTGTGAGGTGCTCTGGTTCAGGGAGTAGTGTTTCATGTCTCCCATTTGTCCAAATGGTGTGCAGTGGGGGATGAACATGTGCACTTGTCAGTTACATTACTTGCCTTCCCCATGTCCTAGGATAGTGACACAGTGCAGACTGTTGTTTGCTGGCTAACATGGCCATGTGACTTGAGACAGTGATGCATGACTTTGCAGGGTGATCCTGCAGGGTGGTGACATGTGCAACAGGCACCCCATTGTGACATTGACTATCCGGACATGGGTGCTTCATGGGGTCTGGTGCTGGTATGCATCACATGCATTTCTATTTAGGCTCAGGCCGTCCATTTATCCAGACACCTGCACTGACTCAGTGGCAAGTGATGTGAGGTGGGCATGTTCACATACTTCACCGTGTTCTCAGCAATGTCTAACTACTGTGTAGGTGGTGCATGTGTCCACACTGGGGTCTTACCATCAGACGGGCACCAGACAGATGGGTGCAAGGGCAGGAGGGGTGTCTGTTCCATGGCTGACCATCAGACTGACAATTGGCTTCTCCTAATCTTTGTGATGACTTTTGGCAATGTTCTACTAGTGATGCCAGGGCTTGCTCTGTGATGTGCTGTACTTACTTGGTGTGTGCGGTCAGTGCAGGTGACTGATGTTTGTCTGTTTCCCTAATTGTTTGCAGATACATCCACAGCCACAGGAGGGGACAGCTCCACGGACCAGGAGGAGCAGCAGAGCCAGACTGGGTCAGCATCCGACGAGTGGTCAGAGGGACCCAGTGGCACGGAGGGCGAGGGGAGCCACACCGAGGAGTCCTCAGCACCATCCACCTCAGCTGAGGACCACAGCAGCTCGGAGGAAGACTCCCTTGTGGAGGCGGGTGTCAGCAGCCACCACACCCCAGCTACTCTGTCTGATCCCGCCACCACCACCGCCCTCCCATTGGCTCCCATTCCTGAGTTCCGTGGAGGCTCCCGTGCTCTGGAGCGTGTCTCCTTCAAGCCAGGCACCGCACCCCCTGCCCCTGTGTCCCCTGCTGCCCTGAGTGAGGAGTCTGTGTACCTCCTTCGGCAGCTCCATGTAGGGCAGACAGCAATGCTGACTGTCCTCCATGCACACACCACACTGTTGACACAGCTGGTGTCGTTCATGGAGGGCATTTCAATGGGTATGTCTGCCCTACAGAGGAGCAATAGGTCCATGGACTCCTCCCTGACGGCAGCAGTGTCCCTCCTCCAACAGTCCCTCACCCCTCCCACCTCTGCCCCATCCACACTTCCTACCACCCTACCTGTCCATAGCACATGCACACCTGCACAATCACACCAACACACAGACACGAGCAGCACACACCCATCCAAAACCAAGGCAAGACGTGCACACAAGCATCCTCAGGGGACTGATTCCACACACACAGGGGATGGGGAACTGACACACACACAGGCAACCACAGTCACTCCGCAATCCTCAAGATCCTCTCCCTCCAAGACCCCTTCCCTTGCCTCACCTGCAACCCCACATACACAGCAGCTCTACCTCTCTGACCTCGGCCTCTTCCCCTCCAATACCGCTGATCCAGCATACCGGGGAAGAGGAAGTCCACACACAGAGAGGAGAGTGCCCTCGCCCCGGACACCCTCCCCCAGGCGCAGGCAGAGTGAGCCCCCACCCGCAAGTCCCCCGGACCCGGAAGAGCAAGACCCCGCAACCGCCCTGCAAGTCTCCCACCCATTCTCTCACCTCCATCCCCCAGGCCACCACTCCACAGGTTCCACCGCCACACCCTGCCCCAGGTTCCCCCACACACCGATACCGCATCCCCAAAGTGCTCAGGCCCTCCCCCCCTGCCACTTGCTCTTCCACCCCCAAACCAGACGCTCTGCCTGTATGTGCCACTGGTGTGGAGACCGTGTCCCCCCTCTGTCCTGCCCAGCTCTTCTGCCCCCCTTCCACTCCCTTGGAGTCATGCACTGCGGTGGAGTCCACAACAACCCCATCTGACTCGGGCACTGCATTGGGGACCCAGCCCACTCCATCTGCCCAGCCCACTGCAGTGGTTGCAGCACCAACACCATCGGACTTGAGCCCTGCGGTGGTGCCGGCCCCCCCTGAGTCAGACACCTCCACTGCAGATGCCGGTGACACTCCAGCACCCACCTCACCTTCCCTGCCTCCTTCTGGCATCCCCTGATCCTGTCCCTGCGGTGCCTGGCCTGCCCCTCGTATGCCCCTCCAAGGGGGATGTCCCCTGTTGGTACCTGTGCAGGCAAGCAAGTTGTGACTAGTAGTCACACATCACCCTGTTGGGACTGTGTATTTGGACTGGACATTGGCCGTTGTTAATTTTGGACTTTTGATTTGAGTTGCACACTTGCTGAATAAAGCCTCTTTTTGTTTACTTGTGGTTAATCTTTGGTGGTACATGATGTAGATGTGTAGTATCATGCATTTGCTGTTGTAATTGTGTTCAGATCAGGTAAATGAAGTTTTGCTGTGATGGGCTCCATGTGGCCCATGGGATATGTGTCCTAATCTAGTCTGGATCTATAGCATCCCTTGCTGCAGTCTGAGGGTGTAATGTTCAGCATTTGACACAGGGATGTACGTTTAGCATTTGTATATTACCATCTTTGTCCTACACTGTTGCACATCTGTTGGGCTTACCACTGTCCAATGTACCTAGTACCCTGACTGTGTGCCCGTCTCCACTGGACATGCAGTTTTGCACATCAATTTTGGAGGACTCATCTGTGTATACAGTACAACTGGATTGCCACGTGTTTTGGGTGTATGCAGATGACTGACGTGACACTCCTGTACCCAGGCTGATGTGAGCAGAGGCTTCTGTGTGTTGTAGTTGTTGACTCACTGACGGAGTGTCCTGCTGATATGTTTGAGTCGTGCACAGACAAGGTTTGGCACAGCGGAGCTTCCACAGGAGTGGAGTGCCCTCATGGCTGTGTGTAATCTGGTGACATTGCATGTGCCCGTGTTGTGTGTTGTGTGAGCATGTCTGTGCATGTTCCCTTCCCTTTTCCTACACAGGCTGTGTCCCTAGGGATGTTCCTGTTTCTGATGGTTGCAGAGTTGGTATGTGTTCATCCAGCATCTTGGACCTGGTTTCTCCGTGATGTGGTTGCATGGCAAACTGATGTTCATGAGGTTGTCATCCCAGGTTGTCTTTGTTGTCAGGGCTGGGGATGTGGGCAAACGCAGATGGGACACATTCAGGATTCCCCTTGGCACTTGTTGTTTACACAAGTAATGTGATTTTGAGTTTGTGTTAGCTTTCAGTGATTGTGACGCGTTGTGTGTGTGACTGCTGCCACTCCTCAGGGTCAGAGCTGCAATGTCGGAAGTTGTGTACGTGTGTTCTTTGTGTCTCACCTTGGCTTCTTCGTTGGTGTGTGACTATGGCCAGGATCCCATTGTTTGTGGTGGATTTCACATCATGCGCATGTACGGCGTACTGTGCAGTGTGTCATACATAGACGAGTCATGTTGAGTGGGCATGTGTGATGGGTTTCTGCACCTTAGTTCCCCCACCACTCCTGGGATTGTCATGGGTGCATGTGCAATGTCACCAGTCCATGTGAGCTTCACTGCTGCACATTGTTGCAGATGAGGGTGTGTGGTGTTGAGTGTGCAAATGTGAGTTGTTGCACGGCTAGACCACTACCTCCATATTGGCCTTGGCTGGCAGGCCCTGCTGATTGATTGGAGCTTGTGTAGGTGTGATGGTAGTTTGTAGCTGAGGACACATGGCTGTGGTTCACAGTGTGATCAACATCTACCTTTGTCATCACAGTGGAATTGTCATGCAGGCTAGTGTCTGCACAATGTGGGGTCCCTGGGGGTAGTGCTGTGGTGGGTGTGTCTCTTGCTGTGTTAGTTGCTGTTCCTACAAGCTTGTGTGACATGTGTAATTTGGGCTCCCTCTCATCTGAAAATGCCAGATTTCCCACATAGGGGAATCCAATCCATGAGTTACTTGTGTGTGGCACTGTATACACATCTGTGTAATTGGGATTCAGGCCTCCTCATGTGTTGTGTGGTTGCCTGGGGACACTGGCACACACCCCCATCACCTGTTGTCTTTGATAGGAAGTGTGAGTCTGCCTGTTTGTGTCAGTGCATTTGCATCACTGCATTGGCATTTCTGTAATGTGCCATTGGCTGTATGTGGTTTGGTGATTTTCCCCTGCTCTCCCTGGTACTCCTGGGTCATCAGTCAGCACAATGATCATGGTTTGTATGTCCCATTGCTGCCATGGGATGGTATTTGTTCACCTGACATCCACAGTCTCCACAGATTATATACATTTGTGTGTCCATAGGTGCAGATATGTGGGTCAGCATCATGATGGTCACTTCTGTCATTGTGGAATCGGCTGATTGTTGGCAATGTGGTCCCCCATGTGTGATGTTTGTATGCACATGGACACAAGCGATGTTTCTGTGACACTGCACTGTTAGCCTCCCCCAATATATGTTGCAATGGGACACAAGCAGTACTATGCCACAGATGTTTTGGTTGTTGTGTGACCAGGATTCATCCATTCAGTTTGTCTTTGGCAGCTTTTACCATGCCTACACTTACCTTATGATCAATCAATCAATCAATCATGTCACTTATAAAGCGCACTACATACCCGCGAGGGTCTCAAGGCACTGGGGGAAGAGGGGGGTGGTGCTGCTACTGATCGAAGAGCCAGGTCTTGAGGAGTCTTCTGAAGGCCAGTAGGTCTTGGGTCTGTCGGAGGTTGGTGGGGAGGGTGTTCCAGGTCTTGGCGGCGAGGTGGGAGAAGGATCTGCCGCCGGCGGTCGTTTTCCGGATGCGGGGGACTGTGGCGAGGGCGAGGCTGGTCGAGCGGAGCTGGCGGGTGGGGGTGTAGAAGCTGAGTCGTCTGTTGAGGTAGGCTGGTCCGGAGTTGTGGAGTGCTTTGTGTGCGTGGGTGAGGAGCTTGAAGGTTATCCTCTTGTTGACAGGGAGCCAGTGCAGGTCTCTCAGGTGGGGTGTGATGTGGCTGCGTCGGGGGATGTCGAGGATAAGACGTGCAGAGGCGTTCTGGATGCGTTGCAGCCGTCTCAGGAGCTTAGCCGTCGTTCCTGCGTAGAGGGCGTTTCCGTAGTCCAGCCTGCTGGTGACGAGGGCCTGGGTGACTGTTTTTCTTGTTTCGGTGGGGATCCACTTGAAGATCCTGCGGAGCATTCGGAGGATGTTGAAGCAGGATGAGGAAACGGCATTGACCTGCTTAGTCATGGAGAGGGTGGGGTCGAGGATGACCCCTAGGTTGCGTACGTGGTCGGTGGGTGGCGGGGCTGTTCCCAGTGATGTTGGCCACCAGGAGTCGTCCCAGGCTGAAGGGTTGGAACCAGGGATGAGGACCTCCGTCTTGTCCGAGTTCAGCTTCAGGCGGCTGGTCCTCATCCATTCGGCGACGGTCTTCATTCCTTCGTGGAGGTGGGCTTTGGCGGTGTGAGGGTCTTTGGTGAGGGAGAGGATCAGCTGGGTGTCGTCGGCGTAGGAGATGATGTTGAGGTTGTGCTGTCGGGCGACGTGGGCGAGGGGTGCCATGTAGATGTTGAACAGCGTTGGGCTGAGGGAGGAGCCTTGGGGTACGCCGCAGATGATCTTGGTGGCCTTGGATCGGAATGATCACCGTGGTGATGGGGCTTTAGGCACCATTGCCACACTGATCAAAGGGTCCATCAGCCTTGGACCCCACACTTACCTTTTGTTGACTGTGGTGATGGGGCTTTAGGCACCATTGCCACACTAATCAAAAGGTCCATCAGCCTTGGACCCCACACTCACCTTTTGGTGACTGTGGTGATGGGGCTTTAGGCACCATTGCCACACTGATCAAAAGGTCCATCAGCCTTGGACCCCACACTTACCTTTTGGTGACTGTGGTGATGGGGCTTTAGGCACCATTGCCACACTGATCAAAAGGTCCATCAGCCTTGGACCCCACACTTACCTTTTGGTGACTGTGGTGATGGGGCTTTAGGCACCATTGCCAAACTGATCAAAAGGTCCATCAGCCTTGGACCCCACACTTACCTTTTGGTGACTGTGGTGATGGGGCTTTAGGCCCCATTGCCACACTGACCAAAAGGTCCATCAGCCTTGGATCCCACACTTACCTTTTGGTGACTGTGGTGATGGGGCTTTAGGCCCCATTGCCACAGTGGCCATGGTCGGCTTTTATTGTGGAGGCCACACACTTTTATGTGTGACACATGTGTTAGTGGGTCACATTGTATGTTCATTGTCATGTTTAGTGTTGTAGGCATTTGACATGGACTACACACGCTTGTCATGTTGTTTGGGTGGATGTAATTTTCTGTTATTCCTTATGTGGGAGTATGCTGGTTGTGTCATGCATTACCCGTCCTATGAGTAGGGGTGGTGGTAGTGGTAGGCATCCAGCCCCCATGAGTGGGGGTGGTGGTAGTTATAGGCATCCAGCCCCCCATGAGTAGGGGGTGGTAATGATAGGCATCCAGCCCCCATGAGTAGGGGTGGTGGTAGTGATAGGCATCCAGCCCCCCATGAGTAGGGGGTGGTAGTGATAGGCATCCAGCCCCCCTGAGTAGGGGTGGTAGTAGTGATGGGCATCCAGCACCCCTGAGTAGGGGTGGTGGTAGTGATAGGCATCCAGCCCCCTGAGTAGGGGTGGTAGTAGTGATAGGCATCCAGCCCCCCATGAGTGGGGATGGTAGTGGTGATAGGCATCCAGCCCCCTTGAGTAGGGGTGGTGGTAGTGATAGGCATCCAGCCCCCCATGAGTAGGGGGGGTGGTAGTGATAGGCATCCAGCCCCCCATGAGTAGGGGGGGTGGTAGTGATAGGCATCCAGCCCCCCATGAGTAGGGGTGGTAGTAGTGATGGGCATCCAGCACCCCTGAGTAGGGGTGGTGGTAGTGATAGGCATCCAGCCCCCCATGAGTAGGGGGGGTGGTAGTGATAGGCATCCAGCCCCCCATGAGTAGGGGGTGTGGTAGTGATAGGCATCCAGCCCCCCATGAGTAGGGGGGTGGTAGTGATAGGCATCCAGCCCCCCCCTGAGTAGGGGTGGTAGTAGTGATGGGCATCCAGCACCCCTGAGTAGGGGTGGTGGTAGTGATAGGCATCCAGCCCCCCTGAGTAGGGGTGGTAGTAGTGATAGGCATCCAGCCCCCCATGAGTGGGGATGGTAGTGGTGATAGGCATCCAGTCCCCCCTGAGTAGGGGTGGTGGTAGTGATAGGCATCCAGCCCCCCATGAGTAGGGGTGGTGGTAGTGATAGGCATCCAGACCCCCATGAGTAGGAGGGGTAGTAGTGATGGGCATCCAGCACCCCTGAGTAGGGGTGGTGGTAGTGATAGGCATCCAGCCCCCCATGAGTAGGGGGGTGGTAGTGATAGGCATCCAGCCCCCCATGAGTGGGGATGGTAGTGGTGATAGGCATCCATCCCCCCCTGAGTAGGGGTGGTGGTAGTGATAGGCATCCAGCCCCCCATGAGTAGGGGTGGTGGTAGTGATAGGCATCCAGCCCCCCATGAGTAGGGGGGTGGTAGTGATAGGCATCCAGCCCCCATGAGTAGGGGTGGTAGTAGTGATGGGCATCCAGCACCCCTGAGTAGGGGTGGTGGTAGTGATAGGCATCCAGCCCCCCATGAGTAGGGGGGGTGGTAGTGATAGGCATCCAGCCCCCTTGAGTAGGGGGTGTGGTAGTGATAGGCATCCAGCCCCCCATGAGTAGGGGTGGTGGTAGTGTTAGGCATCCAGCCCCCCTGAGTAGGGGTGGTAGTAGTGATGGGCATCCAGCATCCCTGAGTAGGGGTGGTTGTAGTGATAGGCATCCAGCCCCCATGAGTAGGGGGGGTGGTGGTGATAGGCATCCAGCCCCCCCTGAGTACGGGTGGTGGTAGTGATAGGCATCCAGCCCCCCATGAGTAGGGGTGGTGGTAGTGATAGGCATCCAGCCCCCATGAGTAGGGGGGTGGTAGTGATAGGCATCCAGCCCCCCATGAGTAGGGGTGGTAGTAGTGATGGGCATCCAGCACCCCTGAGTTGGGGTGGTGGTAGTGATAGGCATCCAGCCCCCCATGAGTAGGGGGGGTGGTAGTGATAGGCATCCAGCCCCCTTGAGTAGGGGGTGTGGTAGTGATAGGCATCCAGCCCCCCATGAGTAGGGGGGTGGTAGTGATAGGCATCCAGCCTCCCATGAGTAGGGGTGGTAGTAGTGATGGGCATCCAGCACCCCTGAGTAGGGGTGGTGGTAGTGATAGGCATCCAGCCCCCATGAGTAGGGGGATGGTAGTGATAGGCATCCAGCCCCCCTGAGTAGGGGTGGTAGTAGTGATAGGCATCCAGCCCCCCATGAGTGGGGATGGTAGTGGTGATAGGCATCCAGCCCCCCCTGAGTAGGGGTGGTAGTAGTGATAGGCATCCAGCCCCCCATGAGTAGGGGTGGTAGTAGTGATGGGCATCCAGCACCCCTGAGTAGGGGTGGTGGTAGTGATAGGCATCCAGCCCCCATGAGTAGGGGGGTGGTAGTGATAGGCATCCAGCCCCCCATGAGTAGGGGTGTGGTAGTGATAGGCATCCAGCCCCCCATGAGTAGGGGGGTGGTAGTGATAGGCATCCAGCCCCCCTGAGTAGGGGTGGTAGTAGTGATGGGCATCCAGCACCCCTGAGTAGGGGTGGTGGTAGTGATAGGCATCCAGCCCCCATGAGTAGGGGGTGGTAGTGATAGGCATCCAGCCCCCCTGAGTAGGGGTGGTAGTAGTGATAGGCATCCAGCCCCCTGAGTAGGGGTGGGAGTAGTGATAGGCATCCAGCCCCCCATGAGTAGGGGGGGTGGTAGTGATAGGCATCCAGCCCCCCCCGGGTAGGGGTGGTAGTAGTGATGGGCATCCAGCACCCCTGAGTAGGGGTGGTGGTAGTGATAGGCATCCAGCCCCCCCCTGAGTAGGGGTGGTAGTAGTGATGGGCATCCAGCACCCCTGAGTAGGGGTGGTGGTGGTGGCAGGAATCCAGGCCCCTATGGGTGTGTATGGCATTGGTGATGCCCATCCCACCCCTATGATTGTGCAGTTGCTAGTGTACGTCATTTGTGCATCCCTATGTGTGTGTGACATATTTTAGGTACGTGTAGTTAGTTTGTATTGTTGGTGTTTGACTTACCGTCTGCGCCGTACGCGTCCGAATCGGTCCCGGTAATAGATGTAGAGTATTGGTAGGACCTGCGCGATGGGATTCATGGTTGGTTCGTCTCATTCGGGTTTCGCGTGTCTTCGACTCGTACTCGTCGCTGGCTTGTTCGTCTCGTAGCCGTGGATCGTTTAGTGACGCGAAACGGAGCTTATGTGCGGCTCTCCCGGATGCTGAAACGTGCCGGACGTAGCGACGGGTTCGGCGCGTACGGAAGACGCATCGTACTAGTCCGGCCGGAAGGTGCTGTGTATTTGGTTCCGTGCGACTCGATTCTGCGTTTGCGGATCCGGCTCGGGCGGAGAACAGGAGCTGGATTGGGTAAGTACGGCTGGGTCGGAATCTGGGCTGTTATGCGCATCGTACTTGTTCGTTCGGTAGAGTGTTCGAGTCGGTCGGGAAACACGCGTTCGGCTGGTAGTTTTTCCGGACGAATACTGTTAGGTGCGCTTCCGGCCCGAATCGGAATCGGCCCCTTAGTAGAATTTTTACTTAGGTTTTGCTTAGCTAGGAATGATTGTTTTATGATTTTGAACTAATCTGTACTTCTGGAATTGGGCCTACATGGCATTTCATGCATTTTTCTCTGTACCACATTTTTAACTATTCTGTAATAAATTCACTTTTGCCCTCTTTTTGATCTAGACCTTAGTCCTTTAGGCTTCTTGTAGCTTACTGCATTTAACTCTGCTAAATTGCATTTTCCTGGTGACACTGGAGCTGGATTCTGTTGGTAAAAATCAAGGTGACCAAATATTTGGGTTCAGATCTTTATTGGGGTTCGGCTCCTACACCCACAATTTCCCCAAACAAACGTATCAAAATGGTAAATTCACGTCACTTTAGTCTCTCTTCCTAAACTTCAAAAAGGATACTCAGAACAACTTTCTGCTCAATGCTAGCATGGCCTACAATTACCAAAATGACCCCCAGAGTCTCCTTCCCCTAACATGGTTTCCAGCCTGCCAGGAGATCCACATGCACTCAATAGAGATGTGTCACCATCATGAAATCCGCAATTATGACTATTCCTATAGACGACTTACAAAATTTTACAGGTAATTCTATTAGCACAATTGACAACTGCAGACCTGGAAGCAGATTAGAAGTTTCCTACAGGAACATCAACTACAAGAATTGGGGTCAAACCATTTCAAATCCTTCGGACCACCAAACTCACAACTTAAATCAACATTTAGAGAAGTCTAACAAAGATTCTAGACTTTATCAATCTAACCCCATTCCAGTAATACCCGATCCACATAAATAACTTATGACACTCTGAACTGTATGCTACATAATTGTAGGTCAGGGACACCCGGACTCTTAATAAATTATACTTACTGATGCTCACTGAATCATGGATTAGCAGCCACTTCCACCCCTTAATTGATCTCCTTTTATCATCTTGTTACTCCATCCTTAGCATAGACAGAGAAAATAGAAAAGAAGGTGGTGTGCTCTAATTCACAGAGACAGTCTCCAACATAAGATTATTCAGGAGCTTAATTTGCAGCACTTTCAATTTCTGGAAATATAAATTAATTCTAACACCACTACTTCTGCAATTTTCAATATTATTAATCATGGCCCAGGCCAAAACCTCATGTTTCTGCAAAAACATATGAGATGTATTCTCTCAAAGAATGTGGAAGGCTCAGATAATATGGGGAGACAACTCAAACTAAGCAGCAAAATAACTGGAAGAATGTCCACAGCACAACCGTCTGTCACAATTATCCACCTCTATCACACATGTTATGTTATGTTAATCGTATTTGTAAAGCGCACTGTTACCCTAGGGTGTCCTGGCGCTGTGCACTGCCTGCTAGAAACGATGGCCAGAGGGTTTATTGGTTAAAAAGCCAGGTCTTCAGCCCCTGACACATCATAAGGGATTCAAACAACTGTGAAGGTCCCACTATGATGGATTGGTCCAACCATCATCAGATTCCTGTTGAAGTTCTAGTCACCAAAACATTATTAAGAAGGCAACTAAAGGACCAGTTAAAGGAATGCAGAAATATCAAATATATCCATGGGACAGCACTAGGTGAAAAAGTTTGGGGAAATTGTTTTCCTCTGATAAAAAAATATTTTAATTTTCATAAGAAACTTTTTTCAATTTCACCACACTTTATTAAGTTTGCAAATCTGTAACATAGTAATTACACCTGTTGACCTTTGATGGAGCATGATTATTTGAGAATAATTTTGCTCGATCAAGTCTGCTCATTAAATGTGAACTAATACTTATTTAATAAGTTATGACTAACAGTGTGATCTTTTCAAAACACGGGAGAGTTTTAAAAGTGCAATGTAAAAGCATGCAGGAGTGACACAACACATTTAGAGTTAAAAGCATGCAGAAGGCTTGCAAACTTGAATAATGAGAGTCATTTATGTCATGAGAGAGAAACTTACTAAATTTACTAAGAAATATAGTGTAAAAGTAAATTGCAAGTAGTAATATAGAAATATGATTATGAAAATGCTTAAGGTAAAATGATTCTTGCTTATGTTTTTTTCCTGAACATAAAAATCTAAATAGAAAAACAGTGATTGGTTATACTTTTAGAAAAATCGTAATCAGACTATGCTTATAAGTTTAATTGAATGATGCTTTTTTTTATATATCGTTTCTTATACATTCTCTATTTTCTCATACATTTTTAATAATAGTGTGTTTTAATCTTTAGAAAATTATGATTTTGTGGTTTTCCATGTAGGCCTCAAAGCCTGTTAGTGTATTATTTCTTTCCTAGCATAGGCCTCAGAAAATGTATTTTGTCCTTCATTATTTCTAAAATGCTGATCTACTTGCTTCATTTATGAATGATTATCACTAGAGTTTCCTTCCTATGGTTAGAGTATTCTCTCTATGAATAATTGTGTTGGCTTTGTTGCAAGCTAACATGGAAGCGAGCGCGTGGGTATGAAAAGTTTCAATGTGCTTCCTATTTCTGAGGTGACTTGACGTTGTACAAATGAACAAAAGCATTCATGTTAGAGTTCTGGATGATTGTAGACTGAAGAATGATCATGCCATGATCACACCATAGATCATAACCAATGGAATTGTGTAAAACTGTGAAGAAGCTACATTTGGGGGCTGGAATTGGGAACATTTTGAGGTATAAGTACCCCGGGAGAAAAAGAACAGATGGCTGGCTATTTTCCTTGCAACTCTTGGGCGTGACATGTCGGTCCGAACTTGACTCTCCCTGAACTGAACTTTCCTGAATTTTTCTTGCACTTCATCGGCTGGTGATGTTGCACAAGCTAACCTTTTCGAATAAAGGGTTGGCTAATCAGAGTATTGCACGCTGTGAATTAGCTCATTGATCTTAGGTTTGTATGAAATCTCGAAATTGCATACTGAAATTGCAATGTGTATCTTTTCTTTTCTCTCTCTCTCTCTCCCCTCACGCCAGTTATGGATTTATGATGTATTTTGCCTTGTTCTGTAATTTATTGTGAATTTACCTGTATTCATTTGAAATAACAAAGGACTGATAATTCTAATGTGTTTTTGTTCATTGACCATTCATCTTGAAGCTTAGATAAAAGTACCTTGATAAATATTCTGAGTTTGTCTTTCTTATTGACGATAATTATTTGACAAAGTTATGGATATGACTATTGTTGTTTGATAGGCATTTCTTCATTACAGCTCCTCATGAAGGAATGGCATCTGTCTCTACTTATCTGAGTCCCTATTAGCTCTTACAAAGATCTATCGAAGGACCTCATGATCTATATGTGGTTGTAGAGTTTCTATAGACCCAAACTCTTGGTAATAGTAAAGGATTATTTAGTTTGGTTCATGGTATTTGAGATATCAGATGATTATTTTGACTAAATATACTAGGTAATGAAGAGACGGAATTAAGAGACATTGACTGACTACGTACCTTTATGCTTTATGTTGTGGTCTGTCGTTGACCTTAATGGAAGTAACGGGTCCGTCGTTGGCCTAAGATCCCGGGATAAAGCCTAGGGGCAGTCTTAGTATGGCATACACTAAGGGCCAGATATACAACCATTCACTTTAGCGAGTTGCAAATTGCGCTGAATTGTGACCCGCAATTTGCGACTCGCTAAAGTGAACATACAACAGTGTCTCAGACACTGTTTGAGATTCCCAATGGGGTCGCAAATTGCATGCCTCATCAATATTCATGAGGCAAGCGCAATATGCGACCCCATTGGGAGTGGCTAGCACTCACAGGGCTGGTGGCCTGCTGAGGTCAGCAGACCTCAATGTCTGTGACTGCTTTTTCAATAAATCAGTTTAAAAAAAAAAAAATGCAGCCCGTTTTCCTTAAAGGAAAACGGGATGCATTTAAAAAAGAAACTGAAACGTTTCAGTTTAATTTTTTAAGGGCAGGCAGTGGTTCCTGGGACCACTGCCTGCTCTTAAAAAATATTTTCGCACCCATTCACAAAGGGAAGGGGTCCCCTGTTTGCGAGTGGCTTACCACCTACTTGAAGTAGGTGGTAAACTGCGATTGTTTTGCGACTGCAAATGCGGTCGCAAAACAATAATACATTGGTGTTAGACTCACTATTAGGAAGGGACGCCCTTGGCACGCCCCTTCCTAATAGCGAGTCACAAACCATATTTTGCGAGTCGCTAATAGGTTAGCCACTCGCAAAATATGGTTTGTGCATGGGGCAGACTAATTTTTGCAGTCGCAAACGGGCCGAATTCCCGTTTGCGACCACACAAAATGGTCGTACATCTGACCCTAAGTGTGTTGTCTGCTGCTGTTGATGCAGTGCTGAGCAATGGTCTTGTCGGTACTTGCACAGGGAATCTTGAAGTGTGATAAGTGAAGATTTTTAAGGTTCATTCAGAAAAAATCGCGCCGGTCGAGATTTTGCTGGAAGTAAAAGAAATTCCCAGAGTGTATGGTTCTATCGTTTTCTTTTAGTTGAGCAGACAAGTTTTTTTCATGTTGTTTTGTCTTGTTAAAGACTTCATAAAGACGCTGACGCTGATTTTGTAAAGGGAGCGTCAGTCGCAGGAGTTAAGCTGATGTCACTAAGTCCCGCGCTGGTATTGGTCGGTTGGTGAGAGTCGCGCTGGGATTGGACAGCGTGAATAGTCTTGATCGGTAGCAGAGAATCATAACAAGGAAAAAGAATTATTGGAGATTTTACTTATATAGTTTTTACTTTTAGTGTAGAGAATCATGACGTTTTTTAAATTGTTGAAAACTTTATTTAGTAATGATGAGCTGATACCAATTTGAGGAGGAATTCCTGTGGCTCCTGAAGGGACCCCTGCTTCATTTATGTCATTAGAAAGGGGTTATCACACGTGTACATGGTTAGAAAATTGGATGAAATATACTGAGCGAGCATTTCCAGAGATTGGGACTTTTAATGCTAGAATTTTAGAAAATTTAAGGAATCAAATGAAAAGCTTGAGACCTAATCCTAGACCTATGCAGCATGAAGCTCTTGAAGAATGGGAACATGAGGCATACAAAAGAGAAAGAGAAAGGTATCAGACTAGATACAAGAATACTGTGAGCAGATATTCAGAAGCGAAGTGGGATGTTCAGAAGAAAATGTGGAGAAGAGATTTAGCTGAAGGAACACAAATGTTTCCAGTTATGGTAGCTGAGATAAATAAGGTAGAGAAATGTAAGGAGAAAAAGAAGAATATTGAGGAACTAAAATCTAAATATACTAAATTTGTTGAGGGAGCTGACTGACATAGATGGTTAGCTGACAAAATATTGAGGTAAAAAATATAGAAGTAAAAAGTAGTGATGAAAAAATATAGAATGCAAAAATATTGACTCCCTATACTTACACAGGTAAGTACAAAAATATCCTAAAAAAAAATATCGATGTAAAAAATATAGTTGTGTAAAATATCGAATTTTATATATATATAAAATAAAATAATAAATATTAAGGGGCTGATTCCGATTCAGGCCAGAAATCTCTCCGACCGAGCCGGACCCGGAGAGATTTCCGACCGAATCGGACCCGTGCAGCCCGACCGAACGAGTACGATGCGCACGTATGCCATCGGACTCGAGTCGGTCGGACTCCCATTGAAGTCAATGGGAGCCTGTCGTACAACGTGTACGCGGGCTCCCATTGACTCAATGGGTGCGAGGCGGACAAGGGCGCCCCCTACAGCGTGTACGCGGCGAAGCGACTCGCGCCATACACGCACAGGTAGGGGGGTCCCCCCTGTGTTCGACTCGCGTGGCTACGCGTACAGGGGGGTCCGACACGGACTCCCAAAGTACGGCTCCGACTGCTCTTTCGAGCCGGAGTGCGCGGCTCGGTCGGACTGCTCGCGGCGCGCATCGTACTTACCCGGCCGGGGAACGTCTCCATTGCGCGGTGCGAGTCGAGTCCGAGCGAGTCGGTCGGTGCGGTTAGACCCGGGAACGAGTCGGTCGGAGCGGTCGGGACGCCCGGACGAGTCGGTCGGCGATTTCGCATCGTACTCGCTCACCCGGACGCGGTTAAGCCGAATCCGATTCGGAGCCCTACCGGCCGAGATCGGAATCGGCCCCTGAATATGTTAAATAATAAAATTAATATACAAAAAAGTAAATTTAATATAAATTTAAAAAAATATAATAAATACACTTAATTACAAAAAGTTAAACACACATACATAATAATTCATACATATTTACTTTAAAACAATTAATAAACTATTCATTTTAATTTATTTTATAATTTTAAAATTATATAAAATTTACAAATATATATATACAGAGGTGGATCAATTCATCAATGAATTAAACAATAATGAATTATATTTGAAATTTGTGGGTCAAAAAAGTAAACAAACTATTGAATTTTTAGAAATTAGGGTGAGTGTGGAAAGGGGTAAACTTGAGAGCACAGTTTTTAGAAAGCCCACCGCAGGAAACACTATTTTACATGTGGGGAGTGCCCACCTCCTGCCCCTTATCAGGAGTATCCCCTGTGGGGAATTCTCCAGAGCTAGAAGAGCATTCAGCACCCTTCATGAGTATGATAAAATAGAACAGGACATGAAGCAACGATTTATAGAGAGGGGCTACTTGATTAACAGTTTGGAAACAGCATCTAAAAAAGCAAGAGATTTAAACAGAGAAGAGGTGCTGTTTCAACCCTCTAGAACAACCATAAGAAAGAGAATGAAAAGTCAAAGTAGCATGTGTAGATTTATAACAACCTATAACATGAGGCACGATGAGATGAGAAAGGTTTTAAATAAGCACTGGCACTTTATTGTAGAGGACCCAATCTTGGGGCAAACAGTGAAAAGGAGACCAGAAATCACATATAGAAAATAAAAGTCCCTGAAGGATTACCTGGTGAAGAGTGAATATGGAGGGACAGCCCCACAGCAAATGTGGCTCAGGCAGCGAGAAGGATTTTTTAAATGTACAAAGTGTAAGGCTTGCCAGCATGGGGAAAACCTCTCATCCTTACAAACAGTTTTCAACAAAACCATAAAAATCAGAGGGGTTTTGTCATGCAAATCGTGTTTTGTAGTGTACATTTTAAGGTGCCCGTGTAGAAAATTGTATGTAGACAGCACCACCTTACCCGTCCACAAGAGAATTCTGCAGCACAGGACGGCCATCATTAATAAAGATAGAAGCTACCCAATAGCAAGACACTATGAAAAATAACATCAGAGTGATCCTACATCTATGGTGCATAGCTGCCTAGCGCAAGTGCCCAAGAAAAGGAGAGGAGGAGACAGGGAGAGAGAACTGAGAAAACTAGAAACTTTTTATATCCTTGAACTAGATGCTAGAGAACCAAATGGTTTTAATCTGGACGAGGAATTGTATACGTGCCTGTATTGATTATGAAATTTGAAGAGTTCCCGCGAAGCATTTTTTATCTATAGGAGCAACATATGAAATTTTATAATTTTGTATAGGAAAAATTGTTTTTTTTTTCAATTACAAAAAACTACGAGTATGAATTTGAGCACTAGCACTTTAGAAAATGGTTAAAAAGCACTTTATAGAATAGAAGTTTTAAAGTATAATTCATGTATATTAGATAGGATAGAGTAACTTGTTACTATTTTTTTAAGGAGTATTGAATCTGTATATTAAAATGAATTTCTAGAGAAGACGATCTATGCACTTTAGTGGAAAAAATAGATACGCACTTTAAAATAATGGTAGATTGTAGCACTAGCACTTTATATTTATAAAGCACTTGCACTTTAGTAAAATATTGACAAAAAAAAGAAAATACTTGTAGTATCAGAATGTATGAGAATTAATGAATTACAAGAATATAATATGGTCACAAAAGCTGTTTACAGTATGCATATACCGCACTTTAAATGAAATGTACAATAAGAAGTTATGTATTAAATATTAAGGAGGCGTAGAAATAGGTTGTAATATATTAGGAACTGTCCGTTTTTTCAACCTATAAGGCATCAAAAGAACGTATAATAACATGTTCTAAGATGGCCGCCACGTATTCAATGTAAAACTGGATCATACACTACTGTGAAAGGTGATTGTCCTTTGTTAATGTCTATGCCCATACATTGCTGTTCTTTTGTATTTAAATGAACTTTATATGTGGCTTAGGCATCGCGAACAAGGCCGTGAGGTAACGGTCGAAACACGTAGGATGTTTTAAAATAAATTTGCCAGATAACTAAACCTACGGAGTGCCGATTCCGCTTTCATTGGGATGACAAGTGAGGAAGCGTTTTTATATATATATACATATGTACCAATAACATAAAATCTAATTTAAAAAAAATTCTATTATAAATTAAAACATTAAACCAGTTAAAAATCTTCATACTTAAATTTCCCACTCCAGTGAGTGCAACAGTAGGGAAAGTGTTGGATAGCAGAGGGGTAAAAATTACTATTCCCACTCCAGTAGGTGTAACAGTAGGGAAAGTGTTGGATAGCGGAGGGGTAAAAATGACTATTCCCACTCCAGTGAGTGTAACAGTAGGGAAAGTGTTGGATAGCGGAGGGGTAAAAATTACTATTCCCACTCCAGTGAGTGCAACAGTAGGGAAAGTGTTGGATAGCGGACGGGTAAAAATTACTATTCCCACTTTAGTGAGTGCAACAGTAGGGAAAGTGTTGGATAGCGGAGGGGTAAAAATTACTATTCCCACTCCAGTGAGTGTAACAGTAGAGAAAGTGTTGGATAGCGGAAGGGTAAACATTACTATTCCCACTCCAGTGAGTGCAACAGTAGAGAAAGTGTTGGATAGCGGAAGGGTAAAAATTACTATTCCCACTCCAGTGAGTGCAACAGTAGGGAAAGTGTTCGATAGCAGAGGAGTAAAAATTACTGTTCCCACACCAGTCAGTGCAACAGTAGGGAAAGTGTTGGATAGCGGAGGGGTAAAAATTACTATTCCCACTCCAGTGAGTGCAACAGTAGGGAAAGTGTTGGATAGTGGCAGGATAAAAATTACTATTCTCACTCCACTAATTATAAAAGTAGGGAAAGTGTTGGATAGTGGAGAGGTAAACATTTCTATTCCCACTCCGGTGAGTGCAACAGTAAAGAAAGTGTTGGATAGCGGAGGGGTAAAAATTACTATTCCCACTCCAGTGAGTGCAACAGTAGGGAAAGTATTGGATAGCGGAGGGGTAAAAATTAATATTCCCACTCCAGTGAGTGCAACAGTAGGGAAAGTGTTGGATAGCGAAGGGGTAAAAATTACTATTCCCACACCAGTCTGTGCAACAGTAGGGAAAGTGTTGGCTAGCGGAGGGGTGAAAATTACTATTCCCACTCCAGTGAGTGCAACAGTATGGAAAGAGTTGTATTGCAGAGGAGTAACAATTAATAGTCTCACTCCAGTCAGTTCAAAATTAAAAACAAACAAAATTGTAACAACAACAAAAATATTTAAATAACAAAATAAATTTAAAAATATATGAATATGTTAAAAATTAAAATACAAATATATTTAATATTTAAAAAAAAATATATATATATATAATGTTAAATACATATGATAAATACCTACTAATATTATATTAAATAATTATAAAAAATAATTTCCAAACAAATAAATATTTTTAATTGGAAAGTATATAAAAACAAAAACATTAATTATTACATAAATTTGCTTTTTAAATTTTTTACCCTATAACATCACACAATTCACAACCCACATCTTAATTTAAGAAAAATGTACTTCCTTAATTAACATAATTAATTACAAATTAAAAAATATTATTAATTAAAAAACAATTAAAAACTCATACAAATTATTTAACTTCCCACACTTTACCCCTATAATCCCCACAACCCACAGCTAAAATCAAACTTTAAAAAATGTAATTACACAATTAAAATCTATTTTCAATTAAAAAACTAATAGTATTTAACAACTAATTATAAAGTAAGTAAAATTAATTTACTCCCCACACTGTAACCATATAACAATAAAACCCACACACAAAAAATATAAACAAATACTCTAATTAAATATAAATTGATTAATTAATATTAATGATCAACTATTTTTTAATTAATTAAACATAAATTACTTCCCACCCTTTACCCCATAAACCCCACAACCCACACCTAAAGAAATCACACAATTACCATAATTAATTATCAATTAATTAGTTTATATAAATTAAGAACTAATTATTAAATAATTAAACATAAATTACTTCCCACCCTTTACCCCTATAAACCCCACAACCCGCAATTAAAATTAAATACACAATTTCCATAATTAATTTTCAATCAATTAATTAATATTAATTAAGAACTAATTATTAATTAATTAAAAATAAATTACTTCCCATGATTCACCCCATAAACCCCACAACCCACACCTAAAACAAATCACATAATTACCATAATTAATTTTCAATTAATTAGTTAATATAAACTAACAACTAATTATTAATTAATTAAACGTAAATTACTCCCACCCTTTACCCCTATAAACCCCACAACATGCACCTAAAATTAATTACACAATTTCCATAATTAATTTTCAATCAATTAATGAATATAAATTAACAACTAATTGATAATTAATCAAAAATAATAAATTACTTCCCACCCCTTACCCATATAAACCCCACAACCCACACCTAAAACAAATTACACAATGACCATAATTAATTATCAATTAATTAATTAATTAATATTAATTAACAGCCAATTAATAATTAATTACAAATTAATTACTTCCCACAATTAACACTTTAGAAATCTAAATTAAATAAATAAAAAATTATCATTAATTTATTATAATTAAATTACTTCCCACCCTATTCCCCTATATACCCACAACTCGCTACAGAACAAAAAAATCCAAAATTGAATTAAAATAATATTCATAACTACAAAAAATTTAACACATATATTTAAAAATATAAACAATACTTATACAAAAAAACATACATCACATACATTTAAAATATAAACTAAAATACATAACACTGATTTAAAAAAATCGATATTTTAAACAACTATATTTTTGCAAACAATATTAATGACTTCTATATTTTTAAAAACGATATTTCTTACCTTAAATTCGATATTCTTGACCACAATATTCTTGCTGTCGATATTTCTGAATCATGATATTCCCAACTCGATATTTGTGTAAGTCTACAATTCCAACTCGATATTCTGTCTCAACACCGACATAGATGATGAATTTTTAAATGAGTTATTGATGAATAGACCTCCGCCTTATCATGAGAACAGAATCCAGTGGAGGCAAATTCCTTTCCAAGTGCTCCAATAGTACATGTAGAAACGACACAGGAAAACACGCCTTTAAGACAAAATCAAATTCCAGTTAGAGAAGAGTTGTCGAGAATAGTAACACCAATGAACCCAGATGCTTTGTCAGTCCCAGTGACTATTGGTCCTATTGCTCCATTATACAATGATGGACAAGGAGTTTCTCGAGTACATGCTTTAACAATACCAGATAGAAAACTGAGTGGAGTTCATACCGTTTTGAAAAAAATAAGGGGCCGATTACGATGGCGGTCGGAAAACCGACCGCCGTGGTAGCGGAAATTAACCATTCGCATGTACCGCGGGAAAACCAGCGGTCAGATTAGGATGAACCGCCAGAGTAATCCGACCGTGGCGGGCGGATTCCACAAAAGTCCGCCGGGAGCGTGCGGAGCAGGTGAAAATCCATCCGCGGCGGTCGGATTTGATGCGGAAAGACCCAAAACCGCCGCATGGCCAGCAGATTAACCGCACGTGAAATTAGGATTGCGGTGACAGCGGAACGATCAGTTATTTCCGACCGCCACAATCGCAACCATTGATGAATGGGAGAGCCGGCGGAAGGGCTGTTGTATTCCGACTGCCGCGGTCGCTCCGGAAGAGTAATGGCGGTCGAAACCAACCACACAACAAGGCTACCAAGTATGGCCAGTAATCTGGCTCAGCCTCAAAAAACACCTAACAAACCCCAATGACACATTCCCATGGCAAGTAAAAAATACAAATCCCAGGTCAACCCACACAACACACCTGACATGAATACTCCATTTTGACCCACCCACATAGCTGAGTATAAAACCAGCCCCTTCCCTGACCAGAATCCTTTGCACTACTCCACAACTGAAGGGCCCAACCCCACAGTACAAAGGAGAGGCAAATCTGCGCACATCACACCATCATAACAACACACACATCACCACCACCACCTTCACATCTGTACCTTTAACCCATTTGCACATCACACACCATGTCACAGAAGAAAATGCCCAAATTCACTGACAATGAGTTGTCAGTGATGGTAGATGAGGCAATTAGAGTAGAACCACATTTGTTTGGAAACCTGATCCAACAGACACAATTAGCCACCAAAAATCAAATGTGGGCAAGGATAGTCAACCAGGTCAATGCAGTAAGGACCATCCCGCGCACCCAGAAGGAGATGAGGAAGAGGTGGAATGACCTCAAGACCAAGGTGAAAGAGCGTAACAACAAGAACCATAAGCTGGCTCAGAGGACTGGTGGTGGCCCTCCCATTCCACTACGAACATTCACCATATGGGAGGAGAAGGTGCTTGCCATACTGCATCCAGAGAGTCTCACAGGAATACCCGGGGGAGTGGAGGCTGGTAACTACAAAGCTACACCTCCTAGGCCCAAATGGACTCAGTGCACCACACTCTCCCCAAAACATGTCTCACAGATCTAACATTTACTCCTCTGATTCACCCCAAAGGTAGGTAGCAATATTTCCATGCGGGCATGTGTACAGGCAGCCAGCACTACAACTCCCACCAGGCACCCTTGTCCCACAGCTCAGCAGGATGGAACACTCCTCACAACCACAACCTTGTGTCAGCCATTGCATTGCTCTCTTCAAACTTACAGGTAGGTAGCCATCTTAACAGGGAGGGGTGTTTGTGGGTGGGAAGCCAGCACTACAACTCCCACCAGGCCCCCTTGTCCCACAGCTCAGCAGGATGGAGCACTCCTCCCCCAGCCAGAAGCATGTGTCAGCCATTGCATTGCTCACCTTCACCTAACAGGTAGGTAGCCATCTTAACAGGGAGGGGTGTTTGTGGGTGGGAAGCCAGCACTACAACTCCCAACAAGCCCCCTTGTCCCACAGCTCAGCAGGATGGAACACTCCCCACACCCACAACCATGT